>OZ029927.1:22274005-22896505 GCA_964023275.1 Norana najaformis
GATCTGACTTAATAATATTTGTATATTACAGTATGTCTGCATTTGTTTGTGTATATGTGTATGTGCAACTGTATCTTTATGTCTGTATTTAGGTTGGTATCTGGATATATCTGTACTATAGCTATTTTGAGAATTTTCTCATTGATGCTTGAACATGGCTATGTAACAGATGTAAAAAGTTGAATCTTAACATAAGCTGAAAATGTTTCTTTAGAGACGTCAGGTGTGTGAACCTCTGAACCTTATCAGTGCCTCTGAGAGGTTCTTAAAAAGTGCTGTATAAATATCTTGGTACATATATTTGCATATGAATACATACATCCGTAAATCTGTATGTGTATATACGAAGTAATTGTATTTGCATGTGTGTATATAGTGCCACTTCAGAGAAACGCATCAGACGCCCAGGTCTATGCGTATATGGATATGTGTTGATTTTTTATATATATGTATATGTGTGTCTGGACAGTTGCACAGCTCTTGGCACTTTCAAGCAACATGTCTGCCGTGGCATAGCAGATCTGAGTGTTGCTATTTGCTGAACGTGCAAGATTTGTTTACACAGATTCTGTCTCTGGTGAACATGCTTCTGCTTTAATGGTGGAAGGGGGTTGTTGGTGTCCTGACTGAATCACTGGTGAGGGAGACGAGATTAATGGATGAAGGGATGGTGGAGTGATCATTTGATGGATGGTTCTTCTTGTACAGGAGAGGCATGCTGCTCTGGAGAAAATGGGAATTTCGGTGCAGACTTCAGGCATCAAAGTGGAACAGGGCAGATACTATCTTGTCAACCTCAATGCTGATCCTTCGCTGAACGAACTACTTGTCTACTATCTCAAGGCAGGCGCAAATCCAACATTAACAAGAATAGTGCAGTAAAAAATTGTAATGTGACCTAGAATGTAATGTAATCAAAAATCCTATTTAAGAGTCTACTGTAATAAGAAATATTCTGTAAGCAAAAATCTAATGAAACAAATATGTAAGGCCCTTTTGGCTGAGCTTATTCAGAAATAATGGGTGTTTAAAGTTAAGCCTTGGCATGACTACAGTAATAGTACACTCAGTGGAAAATTCCAGGAACATTCCAAAGTATCTTTTTACTATTGTTTCACATCAAGGGTATTGCTGTATTGCTATCTGTTAGTGTGTTCAAGTGAAAAGAAAGCAACTGACTAAACGCTGCTGATGATGATGATGTTGGTGTTGCTGTAACTTAGGAGAGAACTTTGATTGGCCGACCGGATGCATCCACAGAGCAAGACATCCAGCTGCTTGGACTTGGAATTATGTCCGAGCATTGTATTGTTACACTCGAAGGTTCTGACGTCCATCTGACACCTCTTGAAGGTGCAAGGTAATACCTGACAACAATTATTTGACACTGACACATTTTATGTATGTGTGGACCTTATAGTGGCTTTCTGTACATGTATGGTCATCTGTTAAGATGTCACATATGTAATAAGGGCTTGGTAATGTAATTGCTCATTGGGTGGCAGATTGTTATTGTGTTTGTCCTTCACCTCTGGGACTAGGGTTCAAATCTTGGTCAAGCCTCGTCTCAAACCCCATCTCAGATGCAGTGTTGGGGTTTGCAATAGAAGGGACTGAAATAGAAGAGATTTACTGACAGTTGTATTATTAAGTCCAATGGTGTTTTAGATTTTGATGAAATGCAATTTCACTCAGGTATATAATAATGAATTTATTTATGTAGAGCATAACAATGAATATTTATAAGAAGTATAGAATTATGAATATTTGTAAGAAGTATGATAATGAATATTTACAAGAAACATATATAATGAATATTTATAAGAAGTATGATAATGAATATTTATAAGAAGTATAATAATGAATATTTTATAATGAGTATTGTAATTACTTTTTTATGACGAGAATAACAGTGAATTGTTTATGTAGAGTATGATAATTGTTTAGTTTATATAGTTTATATTGCATTTTGAGTATGTTTTTGTTGATGTAGAACATGTGTAAATGGGCGAACAATTACGTCCAAGATGAAGGTTAAGCATGGCGACCGTATTGTCTGGGGAAATAATCATTTCTTCCGTATCAACTGCCCAAAGGCCAACAGTAAGTCACTGGAATCTGATGGAAAATAGGGGCTGTAACCAACCATGTGGCTGGCCCCATGCATGCATTCCAAACTCCTTGGCTTGAAAAATGGGGCATATTTAGCTGCTTCTAATTCCATGTGCTTTTTGTATGGGGATTGGTGCTGTCAGCAATATAATTGCTCATTTACGCCGATTTTTTTATTAATTAGGTCATAATACATGTTCTGCGTCATCAGCGCTTTTCTGTTTTCCGACGATGAAGGAGAGATTACGATCAGAACATTGATGAATGCTACATGGATAAAAAGTATAGTGATGATGGTATTATTATTGGTGATTTGGAGGATGTTGACGATGCTAAGGTGGTGGTGGTGGTCATGGCGATGCAGCAGTAGCAGCAGCAGCAGTTGAGTTATCGTTATTGTTTCTTGTTCAGATTGATTTAATTAAACCTGATTGATGGGTTTAATTTACCTTGACTTACTTTTGTCATTAGCTTATCTTCTTCAGATGAACTTAGTTAAGTCTGGTTGATAGATGTCTGTATCATTTCTTGTTTGGTTTAATGCAACGTCATGGCTGACCGATCTGTGTAGGTCCATCGTCTGAAGGCGTTCCAGAGAACATTGACTATGACTTTGCACAGCAGGAGCTGATGCTGCAGCAGATGGGAAACGATCCGATTCAGGAGGCGATCAGTCAGATCGAAAAACAACATGAGGAAGACAAACAGGGTATGCACAACTTGTCCTGTTTTTGTTTTCTAATTAACTGAGATTACATGAACAGCAGTACGTGAATAACAAGGAATAAATGATGCTACATAAATATTCGTTTACATCACATTAGCTGTCTGTCTTGCAGACTTAGCCATTTGCAGCCTCTCACTTGTTTGTATGTATGTATGTATGTCTGTCTGTCTATGTCTGTCTGTCTGTATGTATGTATTTATGTCTGTCTGTCTGTATGTCTGTCTGTCTATGTCTGTCTGTATGTATGTATGTATGTGTTATGTATGTATGTATCACTTTCTTTTTTCTTTCAAATACTCCAGAAACTCGTAGTAACGCAGCCTTTGGGAGCCATATCGAGAAGCGCCTTGTAATGAGGTCATGTTTTAATGAGTTTATTTTCTAGAGGTTAATAACTTTTGCGATCCATGTCCTCGAACGTGCTATATCAGAACTTGTGTTATAAACTACCTCTTCCAATCTTTTTATGATTCTTGATGTTTCCTCTCTTCCCCAGCTTCATTGTGCTCTTCTGAACTTTGTAAGGAGGGTGTTATCAAATTACAGTTGTTTTTGTAATGTATTATACAGTTGTAGTGGACCATGTTGTAATGAGTTGTCTGTGTGTTTTATTGTATTGTATGTATGTATGTATCCAAGCACTTGTATAGCGCATTTTAAGAAACTCACAAAGACGCTGCAGGGTGGCTATCGAAGATTACCGAAAAGGTGCGTCTTAAGACGAGCCGAGAATGTTTCTTGAGATGACGAGGTGGCGAGAGATTGAATTTCTGGGGGCAGACTATTCCAAAGAAGCGGTCCCACACAGAAAAAAGAGCAATTTGCCCGTGCCGTCGTGCAGGAGAGCTGGCCACGAGCAGCAGAGCGCAGCCTTTGACGACCCGGTTGGCTCACAACAGGTATGAGAAGCTCTCTGATGTATTCTGGAGCCGAACCAGCAATCGACATCCTGTCTATTAGAAGTATTTTGAACTGGATTCGCTTCTCGATCGGAAGCCAGTGCAGAGTATCACACATATAGGTTGAGATGTGCGAGAATTTAGGCAGTAATGGAATAGTGTTGCAATTCACAGGTGTTCTATTGTTGCAGCTAACTCCATTGCTGGTTATTTCTAATTACAGTGTTATACAGTTAGCAAATCTTTGCACCATTTCAAGAAAACCATCATTTACAAATGAATTTGTTTAGCCAGGAGGTTGAATGATTTCTTGTATTGTGAGGTTCTCAGAACCCAAGTGAGGGGCTTAAATGGTGCTTTGTAACTTAGAGATACACTTACATACTTCCGTGACTTGTCTGTGAGCAGTGGAACAGATTTTGTTTGTGTCGTTGCTTTGGCAGAGGCCCTTGAGAAGCAGAAACAGATGTACGAGAAGCAGATGCAGGTCCTACGCAATCAGTTGATGTCGCCAAGTACGCCGTCAATTCCATATCCATTTGACTCATTCTCAAAGATGACGCCGACTGGATCTGGCCAAGCCAAATACCAACAGTGGGCACGCGACCGGTAGGATGTCATGCATGAATGCCTCTATTTAGTTTCATTAGCTGTGATTTTGAAACATATTCCAACTTACTTAACTGTGTGAATTGGATTTCGGTCAAACATTAGTGTTTAGTTTCGGTGGTGATGCAAACTCACTTAAGATTACATTGGCTGAGTTGTAGCACACTAACCCTTACAGCAGTGAAACAAGAGCTTGAACCCTGATGAACTTCACACAGTACAACTGTACAGTCGTTCTCTCCATCCCTGCACAGTGTCAACTCTTGTACCTCTGAGAACTACTTACTTCTCACCAGACTGCCCCCTTTATTTTACAGGAATATGGATAAGCATTGGAGCGCCAATGATTGATGCATTGTATGCTATTGCGATGATGCTATAAAAGTTATGAGACTAGATTGGATTGCTTTTTCTGTGTGATAGCAGGTTTTGACTGTTGTATCGTTTTTTTATAGCGAGAAACTGTTTCGTCAGAGTCTTGCCAAACTCAAGGAGGAGGTGATGCGAGCGAATAAACTTGTACGTGAAGCCAATGACATGGCACGTGAAATGGGCCGTGAAATTGACTGCTCTGTCACGCTTCAGATACCGGCTGGCAATCTCAGCCCCAACAGAAAGGTTGGTCTGCTGTAAACTAAAAGATGTCACATGACACGTCTGATGTAGTTCAACAAGACTGATGTGCACCAGTTTGTTGTACTGGGTAGTTTAGGCTAACAGTTAATGCTTAACTAATTATTTATCAGGTGGTGCCACTAGGCATGCTTACTTTCACGAGGGCTGTCTTGTGCGGGTTTTAAAATGCATTTGTTTAGATGAGTTAGACAGTCGTGTTTGCAAATCTTTCAAGAGTTACTTCAAAGGTGCTATGTTAAATATGTTGATTAATAAAAATACATACATACATACATACATAAATGCATCTATATGTACATTCATGCATTTTAAGTCTCTTGATTTACTAACATTTAATTAACTTTCTTACAACAACTCCGTGGCTCTCGAAGGATGCTATCAACATAGCTGTAGAAAGAAAGGAGGCAAAAAAAGAAGGAGACAAAAACAAGGTACGAGAAATGAATAGAGCATTCCAAAAGCAAGCACGTATAGACAAAGAAAAACATCTAAATGCAATGTGCAAGGAAATGGAGGAAGAGGGAAAGAAAGGAAGAACTAAAGAGATGTTTTCAAAAGTGAGGGAAATAACGAGAAAATTCACACCAAGAATGGGATCAATGAGGTCAAGGGATGGACACATAATCGCAGACGAAGAGGAAATGAAGAACAGATGGAAAGAATACACAGAGGAGCTGTACAGTGAAGATAGGAGAGTAATGAAAGAACGAATCGATACATCAGAACATGAAAAGGAACCGGACGTTTTGGAAGCAGGGGTGGAATGGGCAATTAGACAACTGAAGGACAATAAAGCACCGGGTCCGGATGGGATACCCATAGAAATGGTAAAAGCAGGAGATGGCGCAATGACAAAGACAATAACAAAAATGTGCAATATCATATGGACAACCGGAAAATGGCCAGAGGATTGGAAGAGCTCAATCTTTATCCCTATATTCAAAAAAGGAGATGCGAGAGAGTGTGAAAACTACAGGACCATAGCAATGATATCGCACATAAGTAAAATACTACTTAAAATAATACATAAAAGAATGGAGAACATAATAGAGAGGGAGCTTCCAGATAACCAAGCAGGATTTAGGAAATCCCGTGGAACTCGTGATCATATCGCCAACATGCGGTGGATAATGGAGAGACAAAAGGAGTATGGACAAAAATTATACATATGCTTCATTGACTATAGTAAGGCATTCGATTGCATTGATCATGAGTTGATGTGGAAAACCTTAATAGAAATGGGAATACCAAGGCACTTGATACAACTTCTCAAGGGATTGTATGAAGAACAGATTGCGGTAATAAGAACTGAATTTGGAGATACTGAAAGAATCAAAATAAAGAAAGGAGTGAGGCAGGGATGCATTCTGTCCCCATTCCTATTTAACCTATATGCAGAAAGGATAATGAGGATGGCGGAAATGGATGGAGCAAAAGAGGGAGTAAAGATAGCGGGAAGAACACTGAATAATCTGAGATACGCAGATGACACAACACTATTAGCAGGTAAAAAAACAGATCTGGTAGAACTGATAAGAAGGCTGAAGAGAGAGAGCGAGAAAGCAGGACTATACTTCAATATAAAGAAAACGAAGATCATGACAACAGCTGAGGAGGGCAGTTTTATGGTGGATGGAGAGGAATTAGAGACGGTAACAAGCTTTACATTCTTGGGATCAGTAGTAGAAAGAGAAGGAAAGTGCGACATGGAAATAAACCGAAGGGTGGCGATTGGAAAAGCCGCAATGAATGGACTAGAAAAAATATGGAAAGACAAACATGTGAGCACAGACACGAAAAAAAGATTGGTGAGGGCCTTGATTATACCAACAGTAACATACGGCAGTGAGACGTGGACAATGACCAAGAAAATAGAGAAAAAAATCAATGCTTGTGAAATGTGGATATGGAGGAAGATGCTGAGAACATCATGGACGGAGAAAAGGACTAATGAATGGGTACGCAGGGCGATTGGAATTGAGCAAGATGAGACGTTACAACAAACAGTGCTAAAATCAAAGCTGAGGTTCTTTGGACATGTTATGAGATCAGATGGATTGGAAAAAGAAATGATGCTGGCTTGTGGAGAGGGAAAGAGAAAACAAGGGAGACCAAGGAAAAAATGGATGGACAAGATACACGAAGCAACTGGAATGAACTTGGCACAACTAAGGGACGCGACATTGGAAAGAAAGAAATGGAGAAGATTGATCATGACGGTCGCTAGAGCTCAAAGAGCTGACAGCACAAGGTGACAAGGTGACAAATTTAACTTTGCAATTTCAGGAATTTTGGCCAATTATTTTATCATTTGTGAGGCATTCCGTTCTCAGCCTTCCTCGTTCCGAGATTCGGCCGCATCATGCACAATGTTCCTCCAGTGTCCTCTGTCCTCCACCAGCCTGAGCATCTCCTCCATTGTTAGCCCAGTCCATGCCCTGATGTTGCCCAACCAGTTTATTCTCGGTCTTCCTCTTTTCCGTCCTCCCGGTATTGTGCCTTGTATTATCTCCTTCTCGATGCATGTTCCCTCCTTCCTCATGATGTGGCCAAAATAGATCAATTTCCTTTTCCTTACTGTCTTCAAAAGATTCCTCTCTACTCCAGCCGCTTCCAGCACCCATACTTTCCACTAACTTTATCCTGTGATTGTTTGTCAGATATTGGTTGCATTATTTCTTTCTTATGCTTAAGAACCGACTGCCTTCTTCTCCATAGTTTCTTTTGTGAATATAGAAAATATTTAAATGGAAATAAGATTTGTGGTACAGGACGTTTCTTAGAGAACTTGCATTTTTGTTCTTCTCTATTCTTGCAGGGAGGAGCTTTTCTCAGTGAGCCGGCCATTTTGGTGAAGTACCGTGGCAAAGGAAATCAAGTCTGGTCGGTGGAGAAGTTTGAGAATAAGTTGATTGAGATGCGGGACATATACGAAGAGCGTAAAGAAAAGCAGCTTCCTCTGAAGGCAAGTCTTGTAGATTACTAAGATTGATTGATTGATCGATCAGTTGGTAAATATGCTTCATCTTCTGAAGATGTTATAGATTATTGAATTTGCTTGATTGATTAGCAGTTTTCTCTGAAGGCAAGTCTTGAAAATCAGTAAATTTGATTTGTTGACTGGTTGAATGATTGCATAATTAAAAGAGGGGCTTAGTAGTAGAATGTAATGAAGAAAACCTACTACTCACGGATGCTGTAAAATGCACCCTAGGGAGAGGCAGAGGTTCATCTGTCCAGTGACCAGTTGATCGCCTGTAGATCGAATGATGTTTCAGTTTGATATTTGATATTTGCTGTAGCTTGACTCAGATTTAGTCTGTTGTTTTCAACAGATTGATGGCCCAGCATCAAAGAACGATCCGTTTTTTGAGACACAAGAAAACCACATTCTTATTGGAGTTGCTAACATCTTCTTAGAGGCGCTGTTCTACGATGCAAAGCTTGAATATCACGTACCTATCATCAGCCAGCAGGGAGAGGTAACAACACTTATTTTTGCTTACTGATGGGTGATATGAGGCTACTGTTGATAGAGGTTGTAATAATTGATTACCACACGTTACCTATGGAGGGAAGTCTGTAAGAAAGAGCAGCTGGTATTGAAACCAGAATGATGACAGAGTCAACAGAAAGATAAGGCCACTTAGAATAATTTGTGTGCTGATATTGGGCTTTCAAGAAAATGCAGAAGGAAGAGCTGATTTCGAATGAAGTTGACAAGAAAGTGTTTGCGTCTACATCTTTTGTGATACATGCTAGCAAAAGCTGAATAAAAGGTCTGCCTTGCCTTACTGGCAACAGAAATTTTCCAATAAAACGAGTGAGAAATCTGAAATGTTGCTTATGACTGATTGGTATTCTAGGTTGCTGGACGGCTGCACATAGAGCTGAGTCGCGTTTCTGGAAGGCTTCCTGAGCGACTTCCTGATGATGCATTGTCAGAGAGTGGCAACGATACTAGTGCTTCTGGCAGCCGGCCAACAAACATCATGGAAATTGATGAGGAGCCAGGCGTTGCTATTGGATCCAACATCGTATGCCAGGTAACAAATACACCAGATATCGGTACCAGGCACAACAGGCACCAGGTACATGCCAGGTAATGTGTATGCTAGGTAATGTAAATCCATGTTTTTTATGCTCAGTTGCATTTGTTGTGCTATCAGTTGAAGCCTTTTCTGTCAAGGTAACGGCATTATTTAAAGGTTTATGAGCTCTATTTATCTAGCATAAGTGATTCATGCCAGTAGCAAGATTCATCACAAGCAAGTTGAAAGGCCAATAGTCTGCAACTGAAGCATGTTTGCACACAGACGTTGACAGTGTGTGCCAATGTCTGCACTGCGCGACAGCTGTATGAAGGATCGGTGGCTGGTCCCTATTTAACGAGGTTTTAGGCAACAGCAACCCTAACCCATTTTAAACTGGTTTAGTGAAGACTAGATTTATTGAGGCAGGTTGAAGGCCTTGTGGACTCATCTGATTACTAACAGGTTTAAACCATGAGAAGTAAAGGTCTCAAACGTTGCACATTAATCAGAACATGATTTATTAAACATCAGAATTGGGCAGTAAGACGGGTGTTCATTCATTCATTCATTCATTCATTCATTCAGAGCATTTATATAGCGACACTTCAAGTTGTATACCCAGAGGCGCTCCCAGCCCAACGCCAGTGAAAGAACAGTTTTCAACTGTTGGTGAAAGGCATATATAGCATCCCTGACTAGAAATATTAATAACATTTTCTTTGTGAAGTTATTTATAAATTGTTTCAACTGTGTTGTATATATTAAAAATTCATTCAGTTCATATATTATGTTGCCATCAACCTGAAGATAACAGTTACCGTAAAAATTAAACACGAATGCTGGAAGATATAGAATTCCAAGAGTACTATTGCTGTCTGCTTGAACAGATGGATTTAACAGATGAGTTTAACAGATGAGTTTAACAGATGGGTTTAACAGATGAGTTCATGTATCTTGTAGGTGATAATAAGAGAAGCCAGAGGACTGCCACCTGCCCTGTCCCACTTTGTCTTCTGTCAGTATGCGTTCTGGTGCTGTTCGGAACCGATTGTGGTGCCACCTGTTGTCGGTCCAGAGACAGCCTCTCGTAAACGTCCGGAGGACATTTCATTCTATTTCGACCACACGAGGGTTAGTTGATGCCCAGACTGTCCAAGTTGGCATTACGTTGCCTTTTGTAAATTGGTAAGATTTGGAGCAAAATGGTAAAACATAATGTGACCAAGTTGGAGAATAGTTAAGGAAAGCTATCTTGTGATTTATTGATCGTGTATGTGTAATTGATTTTATTGATTTATTCATTCTTTCATTTACTGCTTGGAATCAAAAGTGAAGAACCATTAGTGCTTTCTGGTGTAATTTATTTAAGCCCCAATTTGACTTTGTGCTGTTCCTACTGCCTTCCACCTCTACACTTAAACAACTTAGCTGTTCAAAAAATCACACCCAACTTAGTTATGTTAGTAATTACTGAAATTCAAGGGTAGCACAACACTTGGCAAACCTAACACCTAAATTGTATTTATGTATCTATATATCTGTTTATGTATCAATGTATGGATCTAGGTGCTTAACATACTGCTGTTTAAGTGTCTTACAAAGCACTGCCTATGCTGGCACAAAAGTTTTGGAGGTGCTTGAGCCTAGATGCTCTGTATAAAAAAAGAGTTTACACATATGTGAACGCATTAATTAGCGGTTGTTGTCTAGCTGTGGATTTGTGGTCTGTTGAAGGACTTCACTGTACATGTGACCGATGAGTTTGTTGAGCACTGCATGGGTGGCGCTCTTTCAATCGAGGTCTGGGGCCATCGCAGCGCGGCTTTCAGCAACAAGTCTGACTGGGAAATGGAACAAGTCCAGGCCAAGTCACAGTCCATCATGGACAGGTACGTGTCCATTGTCTGGTGATGGAGTCATTCAAAACATGGCTAGACTGTTGTTTTAAAACATTTTTCATACATTACTGATGGTTTGATTGACTCTTTTGATCCCAAATTCAACATATCAGGTTACGTATAAAACGTACAGCATGCCAGGATACAAAAGGCAAATCCAGAAGGGACCAGACCACTCAAGCTCACTCAATAAGTCTATTCATTGTTATATACACTTAAGAAATAAATAGTCAGAAAACTGTAGAGATGATGCAAATAAACATTTTACAGTAGTGTTAATTTAAATATGTTAATTTGTTAATTTAAATGTGTTAATTTGAAACTCATTTGCTGGTACACGTGAAAATGAAGTTGAGGTGTGTTTTTGTTTCAGTTTCCTTTAAGTTGTGAAAGCAGCCGAGAATGCTTTCATGTCTTAAACAGTTTTGTGATTTGTGTTTGTCTTTTCTTGCCTGTAGATGGGGTGAACTGACACGAAAGATTGAACTGTGGGTTGAAATACACGAGTTGAATGAGCAGGGGGAGTACGTCCCAGTAGAAGTTGTTCCAAAGGTTGAAGTGCCAACTGGTGGCATTTATCAGTTGAGACAGGTATGTGTCTGGTTATTTATGTAGAGCCTTTTTTCACTACTTCTGAGAAGCAAATGATAGCACATCATTACACGTGGGGTACTATTATTGTGTTGCTGTTTAAATTTGGGATCTTCCACATTCTGATGCCACTGTTTCACCAAGGCCGATGGAGATCAGATTTAGGAAAGTGCTGATTTGATGAACTCCTTCTATGCTTATTGTCACTGTCTTATATTTATCTGGTTTAAGTAGCGCTTCACCTAAGCATGTGAGGTTCCAAAAACCTTCATATAAAGCAAAATTGATAACAGTCATATCTGTGCTTCAGATTAAACTTGCTACAGAATCTGAAACTCTGATTGAAACCATAGCAGCATACTTGTATTTATATTGCTTACAACAGAATAAATAAGGGATTTGACCCATTAGATTTTGACTGAACTTCTCCAACAAATTATTGTATTTTAATAAGGTTTCACTTGAGTCTGCCATCGATTTAGGCCTTTTGCATTATGATAAAGGTGCTATAGAAGTCTGAGATAAGATTAGATTAGATCAATCAGTTAAATTTGATCTGCAGTATTGATTGAAAAGCATACCGTGTGCCGCTAGGGTCATTCACGTCGCATGCTGGTACAAGTGAAACCAGTGCAGAACTCTGGTACCCTGCCGATCATCTGTGAATCGATCAACCACATCTCCATAGGGGGCGTCTGTGCAAGGTCTAAACTTCAGAAGGGTCTCGACAGTTACCAGGAGGAGGATTTGACGCTGCTGAGAGAGAAATGGTCGGAGGCGCTGGAGAAAAGGCGCGAATACTTGGACGAACAGCTGCAAAAAATCATGAACAAAGAAGGCTAGTCATATAAACTGCCTTCTGACCATACCAGATTGTGCCTTTTTGAACCTACCAAACTTGTGTTTTAGACCTTATAGCATTATACTGATGTACATTTCTAATATCACTTTAAGTCTTGTCATTTTGGTTACTGTTTCTTAGGAATCAGCGTTTGAGATCTTTTTTGCTCCTTGCTTGCATCGTTATACAAACGTACATGTGGTGCTGAGTATTTGAGCACTAAGTTTAATATAGCCCCTGTGTGAGTTCTTAAAAGGCATTGTATAAATACTCACCTATATACATATGTACATCCTGGTATTTGGAACTACTACAGTCAACTCCGCTACTGCATTGTTTGGGGGTAGTGCCAGTCCCAGGCCTGGATAAAGGAGGAGGGCGACGGCAGCAGCCTTTGATGCCATAAGCTGTCGTTAAACTGAGGAACTACTGGTGCATGCCAGTATATACATACATGTATACAGACAGACAGATTTACATAAATAAATAAATATGCACGCATACATGCATACATGCACATCTGCTTATTTTCTTACATACATACATGCATAAATAGTAATGTTTTTATTTCATTTATTTTATCAGTTGTATGTTAATTGTTGTTGTGCTTCTTAATGTGTTTTCGTGGTAATTTGGTGGAAAGAGGGCTTTGGGCTTTGCTTAGTCATGAAGTGTTGATCAGTTGAAGTGTAGTGATGAATGACTGCTCTATCCAATGAGGTGATGAAGCCTGTTGCTGTTGGCCATCGACTGCCTAAGTTAAGTGAGGATGTAGCAGCAGAGCAAGTTAATTTGAAGCAGCAGGAAGACAGTGGCTCCAGGTGATTGCTAATGCTTTTGGACTGGCAGGACTTACACAGATCATGCAGAGGAAGTGTTCATGCTGGATCACAGTATGATAGTATGATGTCACTGACCTGGAGAAATCCATGAAATTCATGTAATTCTAATCACAAATTTATATAAACTCCTCAGAGGCACTTCAAACCTGACAATGCAAGACCACAACCGAACGTTGACATTTTCTATTGCCTAGAGATGAGAGACAGCGAAACGCTTACCTCATAGGTTGCTGGGCAGCCTCTTCCAGAAGATGGTGGAATATGTAACTGTATTGTAACTGTTTTGTATTGTGCTTTAGAAAAAACCGAAGCAGACGTTGACCGTGAGCGCAGCCTAATTGACCAGTGGGTTTGCCTGACAGAAGAACGCAATGCTGTGCTGGTACCTGCTATGGGAAGCAGCATTCCAGGGGCACCTGCCGACTGGTATGCAACTGCTTGTCTTATTCAGCCTGCCTTTACTCTCTGGTTTTGCCAGATAAAATGGTCTCTTGCATTAGTCTGTTTAACTGTTTTCTTGCCCTGCTGACGGTTCACCTTCATCTTTCTCTGACCTATTGGACTTCGACACAGCTTCTACAACGGATTATGATTTTAGATTGCGATTTTGACTTGAAGCAACCATCGACTGATGCCTTAGGCGTTATGATAACGATACTATAGAAGTCATTAGATTAGATTAGATCAGGGCTTGTCTTGAAGACAGACAATCAGTTGCTGCACACCGTATTATTTCATTGATGGTTCAGATAATATTGGTAACTGTTGCATATTGCTGGTGGTGGTTGTTTTTGCTATAGGAGTTCCTCTTGATAATGTTTTCATGTGGAGATGCTGCTTATGCTTGTAGTCGTTGCATAGTGGGTGTGGTTTTTTTTCTTAAATAGGGAGCATCCACTTGGTATGGAACAACACATACCAGTTGTCTTCCTTGACCTCAATGGTGAGTTACTTCTGTTGAGTAATGGCACACTTGGTCTTGTAAACAAATTGTAAGCAGCAAATGAAGAGGATGGCATGAAATGCAGAAGTCTTAGATGGAGTAAATAAAAATTTTGTACATGGCTGTCTGCAATTTTACAGATATACAATTTATAAATTTACACTTCCCCATTTTACATTTATTTGTAGGTTTTATTTTATTGTCATTTTACCTATTTGTTTCGTTGTGCTTATCATGCTTAGGCAGCCTCTCTGTTTCACTAAGTAGCCTCTCTGGAATATGACTGGATAGTTTCCTTTTTGTTTTTTTAGCGGAAGACATGACGACGCCAAACGTGAAGGAAGGAATGCAGGCAGCGGGTATCAATTCCATTCTGCCGAAGGAGCATGGAGCAAAGTTCTATACGTTGCCATTCGTTAAAAATTTTGAAAAAGATGTAAGTCTGGTCATTTGTTTGTGTCACTCTGTATCTGGTTAAAAGCAGTCTTGCCTTTGTTAGGCAAATGAATTTAAACTGATTATCTGCTCTACTAAGAATTATCTTAAGTGGTTTTTCGTGAAATCTGTTAGACAGCCGTGTGTGTGCAGTGCTTTTCAGAGGTTATTGAAGACTGCATTTGAATGTCCGCATGCAACAGAGCCTCCTCCGTGCAACATGCTTCTTTACAACACAGTTTCTGATGAAATGTGGTTGGGTACAAAGGAGTCCAAATTTTATTGAGCATAAAAATTGCCTCAGTATAGCACAGCTATAAGGCAGTTCTTCGTGTGGCTGCCAAAGACAGCTTTATCACAAGTTTCCGGTTCACGTACAGACATAATTATAATTGAAGATATGTTGTGTGACATTGGCATAAAGGATTTATATTTGTAGGTGTCGGTCTTGGTGTCATGGGATTCATCCGTTCATGATTCTGTTCACTTGAATCGAGTGACGCCTAACAACGAACGTGTCTACTTGATCCTCAAGGCTGTCGTCCAGCTGAGTCACCCCGCCTCCATGGAGATCGTACTTCGCAAGCGCATCTGCATCAATGTCTACAAACGCCAGAGCATCACCGACAAACTCAAGCGCAGGATCGGAAAAGCGGTCTGTATTCACCTTTGCTGTTACACTGTTTATACAGCACCACTTTCTGATGACTAAGCTTAAGTCGCTGGTGCTAAGCAACTTTACATGCAGGACTTGCCCATTGTCGGCTCAAGGGCCTAAAGGGAAGGAAATGAGCGCCTCTCCTACGTCTCACATGTGGGATATGGGATACTTTAATTTTTACTTCCAGCAACTGTCTTAGGGGGACTCAAGCCTTTGCTCTACAGGAAACACAGTGAGCGCTGTACCGTTTGGACACGAGTTCATCTAGGAGGCCATGTTGCCCGCTCTTCCAAGTTCAGAAAACTGTTGCAAAGAGCAGAAGGAGCAAGGAGGGTCACTCTGGCCATACTCCTAACCCCTTAACTCAAGTGGGAAAGACCATGAGTGGCTTTTCCCCATTTGGTTTTGCCAGGGAGTTTAGGCATAGTGTCACACAAGTATATGTAGTTTCTAACCAGATATTTATTTCATGTATATATGCAACAGGACATTTAATATAGCACCCTTTAAGTACCCCTCTAAGTACCTTATTTGTCACATTACAGTAATATTCTAAGGGTTTTCTTGTTGTTAGATTGCTGTTATCACATTGTGCTTAACCTGAAATGTCTTTAAGATGCAAAGAACTATCATTTGAGGGTGTTTTGCTGATAATGAGCTGCTAGTTTATTTTGGCCCTACTTGCTCAAGTTTGGAGTGTGAGTTTCTACTTCTGGGCTAAAGATAAAGTTTTTGGTTTTGGAGTTGTCAGATTATTACAGGGTTCTTGTGCAGCGTACTATAGGATATTAATGTTAGATACTTCTTGTAATTTTGCCATTTTCATTGGTAGAGATGAGCATTGGGCTGTGCCACAGTTTTTACGATAAGGCCTGGACCAGGCCAGATCCTGTTTGATGCAGGCCGGGCAACAATTTTTTGGCCCCGTGCTCATTTCTAATTTGGAGTGACTGTTCTGAAACCCCTGCAATTTGAGATGCAGTCTGTTTTTTCAAGTGTTTTGCTTTTTACTGTTTGTCTGTTATTTTTTCTTTGAAGCTTTTCTGGTCGATTGTTTTAAATGCATTAGCGCTGCTCTTGTAATACGTCAGGCTGATACTGTGAAAAATTGCTTAGGCTAAATTTTGCTCATGAATCAGTAACGGTCAAACTTAAGTAACTTAGTAGTTGGAGGCAGAGAAAAAGCCTATTGCAGGAAATGGAATTGGGAAATGATAAATCCTGTTTGCTTAGCTAATGAGTGGGTGTCTGATTTCGGCTGTGTGTTGTGATTTAGTCTAGTCTGGTGTCTGTCCATGCTTGCTAAAAATGTCATTTTACATGTAAGTGATTAATTGTTAATGCATGTGGCATTTTTCAGTTTATGTCATCTTGATTTGAGGGTAGAGCATTTTGAGTTTTGCATTAATTGGTTGGTTAGTAAGGGGCCCTGTGTGACTATCTAGCAACATCTCTTTTAATTTAGAAAGCCACCAATTCTGTTAAGAATACAAAATTACTTGCCGTAATTGTTGTCTTGTGCTTGAGAGCCTGGGATTAGCTTTACAGCTGATGCTTTTATCGTCTGACGTTCGTTAGCAATCCACAGCGTCTATCAAACAAGTCAGAATCATTGAAAAAACCTGTGTTTGATTCACAGTCTTTGTCTGATTGTATCTGTTGTTGAAATTTTCCAAGCTCTGCTTAGCTTGCTTCATTTTATAAATTATTGCACCAACCTGATCATCCAAACTGTGATTGCTTGTTGCCAGAGGAACAAGAGTGAAAGCTAGAGACATGTAACAGAAGTTGCTTTATCTGCAATAAAATAAGAATGCTATTTTGGTGGCAACTCTTAAAATTCACCCTTTTCCAGCGCTGTTCAACAGGCTAAATTTTAGAGAAAGTTGGTTGCGTGATAAAGAAAAAACTTTATCTTATAGGAGATTCATCGAATAATTCTCAGATGTGTGATATGTTGTTAGCTGACAGGAAGGAGTGTTGCTTTATACCCTGCACTGAAAAATCTCTCAGATTGTTTTGTTCATCTTAAACGTAGTGAATGCTAGAGGCTTTCATTGTTTGTCTGATGTTTAGCTGATTTATTTTAGAGCTTTCTACCATTTTGTTTTGTTTAATTTTGTTTATTTATTTTATTTACCTCATT
Source organism: Norana najaformis (assembly GCA_964023275.1). Lineage (NCBI taxonomy): Eukaryota > Metazoa > Annelida > Clitellata > Crassiclitellata > Hormogastridae > Norana > Norana najaformis. The sequence goes on from OZ029927.1 coordinate 22,291,380, forward strand.
TTATTACTTCTGTTATTTTTGCTTTGGCTTTTGTCCGGGCTCGCTGACTTGTTGTGCTCCGCCATTGGCTTGCATGTGCCATCGACAACAGGTGTCGTCAACAATGACGTCAATAACTGGTACTGAATATTTCCAGGATATGCTGCTCGCAACTGGAGTGACGTACGAAATCGTCTCAAACATACCAAAGGCAAGTTGTAGCTTGAAAGTTATAAATTACCGGTGTTTGCCTGAATTTCATTTTGATTGAGGACATCTTGATCATCATCAGTGAGATTGAACAAATACTGCACTAATTTCTGGTAATGCCTGTTTGAGATACTTGCACCTCCATAATGAAGGATCTTCTGAGATGGTATTGTAAGCAACGTCTGAAGCTTATACATCTGGTTGACTTTATTATAAACTGGTTACAATTGGTTAGCTTGTGTGTATAATATCGTTGTTTACTTGCATTAGTGACTCATCAGATTGGATGTTCAGATTGGACTGTTGCATTGGACTTTCCCTTCTGGTTCAAGTAAAAACCCGCTAATGACAAGCCACGTAATCCACGTGGGCAGGTTGTCCAGTTGTTGCACTGCTGTTGTCGTGTTTCATTTAAGCCAAAAGAGCATCCAAGACTAAGACCATAAGGGGTGTTGTTAAATGAAATGTTTAAAAAATTGAGCACTTATGTTATATGACCTTACTGCATGTCTCTATTTATGCATCATGACCCTTCCTGTGACCTATCTGTTGATCGGTGGAGCTGGAAATGAGCATGATGCAGTCCTTTCTGTGGTTTTTACTCGGTCAGTTGCCGGTGACTAAGCCGGTTTTCTGGGCTCAGCTTCATTTAGTTTCTGATTAAACTGAGAGTTTAAGATTATGATTATGGTTGTGCTGAGCATTGTCCTTTTCTGGGTCACCTGATGCTTCCTAATAGTGATTGATCAGTTTTTGAAATAACTACTGAGGTTCATGCTTGATCAGTCAGTCAGAGGTGTGTTAATTAGACGATTTGTTGGAATGTTTAGGCCTCCGAGGACTTGGAGGACCGAGAAAGTCTGGCCCAGATAGCGGCTTCACAGAATGACCAGGGGATGTCAGACGGTGAAACATACATTGAGAAATACATCAAGGGTGTGTCGGCGGTCGAAAGCATCCTGGCTCTCGATCGTCTCAGACAGGTGAGTCAGTGAAGAGATCAGCTCTGCTGCCGTGTAACCATCTGAAGGCTTTTGCATTCATCTTATCTGATATATAAGAACTGGCTTCTGTAATCAGAGGAGTCAGATGCTGTTATCGTAACACACAAGGCTTCAATGGGTGGTCACCTTAAGTGAAAACCGTAGTAACAAATCTTAATATTTGTTAAAACCCAGTTGAGGTCCGATTGTTTGGGGCAACGGCTACAGTCTCTAAGCAAGTTGAAATAGAGAGTCTTATGTTTAGACCATTAGGAGCTGCTGCACTGTGGTGGGTCTGCAAGAATCTGCCGCGTAATGGGAGGCAAGGAGTTCTTGGCATTTCTTCTGTGCCTTTATTTTGCCATGAGTGTAAAGCCTTGTTTGTTTCATAGCCAAATACTCCAGTGAAGGCTTTCTGAAGCCTTACTGAAGAGTGGATTAATGTAAGCAAGTAAGTAACTAAGTACTCTGTTTGCTTCAGAAGTATATTCATTAGTGAGACAAAGTATTTATTGAATTGCTTGGCTGGCTATTAAAGAAGTTGTGCAGCAGGTACAGCTGCGTAGTGCCGTGGAGAATCTGATTGTGTGCCGAACCTGTGTTTCAGGATGTTGCCATCAAAGAAACTCTGGCTGCCAGGGGCCGTCCACTTCGTAAAGCCACCAGCGTTCCAAACATTCACAACGTATATCATTTTATCTTTCTGCGGTTATGTTTAAGGCTTCAATCCTCAAGAATTTGGTTTTTTTGGTTTATAGGCAACTATGCTTCTATTCCCTCTCTCTGTGTCTCTGACTCTGTCTCTCTGTGTCTCTTGCTCTGTCTCTCTGTGTCTCTGACTCTGTCTCTCTCTGTCTGTCTGTCTCTTGCTCTGTCTCTTGCTCTGTCTTTCTGTCTCTCTCTGTCTCTCTCTGTCTGTCTCTATCCTGTGCTTTCCTCGATGAAGAGTTTAACCCTTGATTTTGTGATATGTATGACTTTTGAAAATAGGTTGTTCTATAATAAAAAATTTATGAATACTCACTAGTACCATGTTATCTGCAAAAGTAGCCAAACTGATACTGGTGATGTACTAGCATGGTCGTTGTGGTAGCTGTCTGAATTCTATATTAAGAGCTACTGTTGTGTTTAGGTTTTTGCAATAAATATGCAGTGTAGTGCATGTCTTAGAGGAATTCTAAAACTTCATAGGCTGATTTGTTCAAAGGCTGCATTTCAAGAAGCATTGTCTGACTTGAGTTTGATGCTTTCCTTGTAGATACTGACCTCACCACAAGGCATGCTAGATCAGGTAAGGAACAATGTTTGTGATTTCTTGCTTTTTAATCATTCGTAGACACAAGGCAATTGCTATACAAGTCCTGTTATGAGAGAAGTTCATTCTAAGATAAGGTCACAGTCTCTTGAGCTACAGTTATGATAGTCTTAAGAGCTTGTCCAAAAATCACCGCATTTGAGTTGAAGCACATCCCTCCATTACTGTATTCTCTGACTTTTCATCTGTTTGTCTGTCTGTGTCTGTATGTCTGTCTGTGTCTGTATGTCTGTCTGTGTCTGTATGTCTGTGTCTGTATGTCTGTGTCTGTATGTCTGTCTGTATGTCTGTCTGTATGTGTGGTGTGTTTCTCTCTTTTGACTGGATGCTTTCCTTAGAAGAAAAATGTCTATTGTGAGAGATGGCTTCAGCATATTAAGAGGCATAATGCAAAAGGTCATGTGATTTTTTAGCAATTTTTAAAAATAAGATATGATCATACAGTTTTTACTGTTTTATTGGGGATTTTATTATGGCACAGTTATTGATTGTACTATTGTTTTTTGATCGAAATGCAAGGTGCGATCTGACAGCACACAAGATCTGTCGTTTGCACGCGAGAACGATCGACTGAGTGCATTGCCAAGACATCTGTCAGACAACATGCACTTCCGACCCGGTATGGCACCAGATGGCCAGAAAGACTTCGCCAAGAAAGACAGTTCTAGTCAGTCCACAATTCCGTTTGGCATTGGTCAGTCTTCGTATTGTATTTTGAATCGTTATTTGCTGCATCGTAATTGATATGTCTTGGACGGCCATTTACGTGAGAAAAATTCATCCAGATGTCACCATTCCTTGCACCAGTTTCAAAATTTTCTATCACATCTTTTCTTCTTGGTTTACTAGAGTTCTTTAAAAGTCAAGCATAAGATATTGGTTTTTTAGTATCTGATCTGTTTAGGCTTTTTGGTGATTGTAGAGATGGAGATAATTGATTGTGGTAACTGAGTGAACTTCTGATTTTCATTCTGTCTGAAATTGTATGTGTACTACCTGTTAGTCTAGGTTGAGCTGGGGGTAAAGATGGCTGACTGGTTAGGGCGCTTGGCTTTAAATGCAGAGAATTTGGGTTTGAGGCTCCCCAAGATGGTTACTGTGTGGAGACCTTGAGCAAATCCTTGTTCACAATTGCTCAGTGCCAGTGACGGATGTTTAGTCATTAAACAGTGGTGCTTTATAAATGCAGATATAAAAAATAAAAGCTGGGTTAAACACCAGCTAATATTTTTTGTCTTAGGTTAGATTTTTAAAATTACTTGCACTTACTCTAGTTTCTTAGTTAATTTCTTAGTTTTTGGATTACCAGTTTCTTGGATTATCAGGTGTTAAATTTCCTTCAGTTTTTTGCACATTGAGTCGATGATCAACATGTATTTTTGGCTGTATATAATAAGCAGATGAGTGGTAAAATTGACATTCTGTGTGTGTGTGTATGTATGTATGTATGTATGTATGTATGATGTATGTATCAAGATACTCTGTATATTTACTTTTAAGTACCTCACCAAGGCAATACCTATGCTAGTCTAATTGGTGTAAGATGTCATTAACACCATTACACCTGTACATATTAATCAGATGAGGTGTCAAATTTCTTCTCTTTCAGCAAGGCCTAACTTCCTGAACTTGAGGAGTAACATCTATAGTACGTTACTGCTGTGTCTTTGTGTCTGTTGTTTGCTTGTCTTTGGCATGCTGCTGATGAGTGATTGTATCGATAGAGTGTCTGTTTCAGCTGCATCATGTCGTTTGTTTGCTTAGTCTTCGAGGCCTAGTCGTTGTGTTTCTCTAGATTAGATTTGGTTGTGACGCTCTGCTCTGCGTTTATAGAAAAATTATTTGATGTTCTGTGTGTGTGCTGCAGTTTGCTGTATTAATTTCTTAGTTTTATTGTGTTTTTCATTCTTTAATTTAGTTGCCCTTGGTTTCAAATGTTTTTCTAAGTTACAGTTTCTGTTCATGTTTCCTTATATTGTTGCCTTTGTAGCTGATTTGTGTTGAATGTTTAATTTGTGCTTTGACAGACATTTTTCATGACCTTTGGCTTCATATAAGTACACTAGAACCTGCTTTGTTTGCACGCTTTATTGTGTTTTGATGCACCACAGATGTAGCAAGGATCTCCCTTCGTTATTTAGAACATAACTTAATTGTGGTGCAGACTTACTGATAACGACTTCCAGAGGCAGCACTACAACGAGGTTCTAGCATATTTTAATTCCTTAAATTTCTTTATTTATTATTAGAGTATTTATATAGCGCCACTTAAGATATCAGCTCAGAGGTGCTTCCATCCAGACCCAGCAAAAAAGAGAACCATTTTCCAGTGTTGATGAAAGGTTATGTAGCATCCCTGGCCAGAAGGACTTGCAGATTTAGAGGAAGGTTATTATAGTTAGATGGCCCAACCACTGAAAAGACATGATGTTGCATTGTTTAAGTGCCTGAGAGCTAACCTTACGTTCTCCAGCTGTTTAAAGTTTCAGGAATTTAGATTATTTTAGCATATCTTTTGATTATGCTAAGTTCTTATGGAGTGCTTTCAGTCCGTTAAAATGTCTAGGTACTTTGTGCGGTATATTTTTTTACACTGACAGATTTTTAGAAGTATAATGACTGTGCTTGAGAAATACAGCTGGTGAATGTTGGAGTAATTGTTGCAGCATAGTTATCTATTTGTGCCTGTGCCAGAGTATCATTGTTTCTGTTTAGTGATAGCTTTCTTTTAAAAGTCGGTTTTTTCGATTCATGACTGCTGCTGTCAGTGTCGATCTGCTAGTTCAGACTGCAGGCATGGTGTTGTCAGTTTGTTTATGATATTTATGCCGTTGGACTTTCAAGCAGATTTGTGAAATTCCGTCTTGAATTTTTGTCGTATTTGTGTTACTGGATGCTGAATGTGAGCAAACTGTCTTAACATCAGAAGGGAGAGCATGCTATCGTTTCTGTGTTATCATTATTAATAACAAATTGTTTCGCATTTATGGCCTCGGCTGTGAGTCTCAGTGTTGCTAAAGTTACTGTCGTTATTGCCAGAATTGTTCTATTGAGGTTTCAATAGTCTTTCGTTGTCTAGCGCTATCATGATTTTGATAGAGAGGAGGCTATGTTTCATTCTTTGTACTATGATTAGTGTAATTAGAAATTCGTGGACAACAGGATGAGGTCTGTAAAGATGAGGATGATGAGGACCATAGAATGAGGATGAGGTGAGAACCATAAAATGATGTCTACCTTACTTTTTCACTAGTAGTAAATATCTTGCACTTGTAGGTCCGTCTGGGTGTAAGACCGGCATAAGTCCAGTTCCGTCTGCAAAGCACATTAAGCCAATGACAACACTCGTTGAAGAGCAGGCAAAATCTGTTCTTCATCGCAGCCAAGATGAAGATGTAAGCATATCTCTTCGAGAATTTTTTCACTGTTTCCACTTGTATATTTCATTATATTTATTGTTACTGATTAATCTTGGATTTTGGCAACATTAGGCTTAAGTTTTGTCCCTAGAATCATAAGGCATAGAAATTTTAGGCGAGGCGTTAGAATTTTTTGGGCTTTCTGCGTTCAACTGTTACTAGAATGTGAATAATAGCCCTTAGCTCTCTGTTAAACAGTTATGGTAACCTTGAACAAGCAAGTTCAACATTTGCTTGGATTTACCTCTGGCTGTTAATAGCCCTTAGAATCTAGGGATTAGCTCTCTGTTAAACAGTTATGGTAACCTTGAACACGTGAGTTCAACAGTTACTTGGATTTGCCTCTGGCTGTTTGCCACGAAAGCTATTGCAGGATTCAAACCCCAGTTTGAGCAGACGTTTCTGTAATAATAACAATTAACATCGGGATATTTAAGAATATTGATGAGAAAATACGATGTAAGCAAAGCTGTTTCAAATGTGCAATTTCAGTTGGACGAGGACGAATTCTCTCGACTGGGGGATGATTCTTTTAGTGCAACTGATGCTAAAACATCCATGAGTACTGGAGAAAATGACGAATTTCAAGATTTCGATACATTCCAGACCAAGGCTTCCATGGACACCGAAACCACTTCACAGTACTCGCTGTGCAAGGGCGACGTTGGCTCAAGGGCAGATGGTGGAGTGTCACGTGCAAGTAACGAGAGTCCAATGGATGCTCTTTCAAATGCCAAGATGTTCACGCCGAGCCTTGCGTCAAGTGGCTACGGGTCACAGGCAATTTCTACGCAGACTCTGAGCTCCGAAGATTCCTCCAGTGTTCAAAGCATCAACGTTGATGACATGAATGATCTTGAAAATAAATTGCCCGGGAGTAGTCATTACGTCAAGAAGTCCAATACAAATGAAGACGCTGTCTGCGAATCTGCTAAACTGGATGTCTTGTCTGACAGCCTCATAGATGCAGATGTTCCGGCTAACTTAAGGTCACCAATGAAGCCAACCACTCCTTACAGCGAACAGAGGCCAAAGCTGGACGTATTGGAAGAAATCGTTGTCTCTGCTGAAGGGGATTTAGAAGCAACAGCCGCAGCTTCTGACAAATCTCAGACGAGCATCATGCTCAGTAATAACAAGGTTGATGACAAACATTCGGTCAATGTTGAGAATGGTGTCAAGGCCAATGAAGAGGTCAAGGTCACGGAAGACTTCAACAGAGGTGTTGTGGTGGTTGGTCAGGACAGGGAAATTGGTACCAAGGCAAAGGCCGATAAAGATGCTGTAGTCTGCAGTGAAACCAGTATTAATGACGATGCCACCACAAAGTCAAATGCCAACATTTCTCTTGATTTCTACAGCGAGTCTGCAATGCATGAGTTAGAAAGTTTCTCGGATTCGCATGGTGGCAACGCAACCTTCAGTAGCTCGGCTGATGTGTCCTTTTCCACTCCAGTTAAGATCCAAGGAGCTGGTGAGTCGAATCTCTGCCAAGCTGTCAGTCTGGAGAACTCGAATGCTGACAACAGCTGCATGAAAAAAGACAACGTTGTCATTAGCAAGGCAATCGAACGACACAATGCAGGAGTGACACCAACCATAGATGTCGGCAAGTCACCTGTAACCAGCGGGAGCAAACCAAGGCTTCGTGGTGGGGATAAGGTGTCCGGAAAGTCTGCTCCGGTGAAAGCCACATACCGTCCGATGTCGATGAATCTCGAGGTTTCTGGAGGTGGAGAGGAACATGGAAGCAGCTGTGAAGATCTCAATTCGGGTATATATACTTGAGCATTGGTGTAACTGATTGGCAGTTTCTTAATTTTCTTAAGACAAGGTTTCTTCAAGTTAAGTTGTTTCAGTGGCAAAACTGATGGATGAAGAGAAATATGTGAAACCTAGCTATACAGTCAAACTCGAGATTTGACTTATCTTTTTTGGCACAGCTTCTAGCGGTTTTGTGCCTTTATAGATCTGTTAGATAGCCACAAGTAGCTCCCTAATGGTGTTCTTAAAAGGTGCTATATAAATAGCCACATATATACATTTTTGACCCCATTGCAAGGCATGTGAAATATGGATATGTCCTCACAGCATACAGGTAAATGCAACAATTGTATTATAGTGACAGAATAAGCTTTGTTGCAGAGGGTTTGGGCTGGAGTTGCTTTGAAGTGGGTACATGAAATAAATCCTTGTGGTGCTTCTTTGGTGACCCTGTTAGTGGGACTTGTCCTTTTGGTCTCACCTTTGGATGTCTATTAATAATTTTTTCTCTTTGAGTTGTTTCAGTTGTGGTGTTCAGTAAACGTCTAATTCAAAAAAATTCTAACTGCGAGTTTTGCACATGCTTCGTGATATGTCATTGTTCTTTAGAGCTTTTGAAATTTTTGTTTTCTTACTGTCGATAGACAATGACGACACTGCTAGTATGTGTTCATTTGGAAGCCATGCTGACCTGCATCGTCTTGGTGAATCGCCAATTCCATCGTGGATTCAGATCGGTGAGCCAGTTATCGTGCTCTTCACACGAGGTGGCTCAAAGACCGGAATTGTGCAGTACACTGGCACGACTGAGTTCGCTACTGGTAATTGGGTTGGTGTGGAGCTTGATACGCCTGATGGTAAGTTCCACGCAGTCGTCTCCCGATATCTTAACAGTTTTCTAATTAGAGCCCTCATGAGTTAGATGCTGTGTGTAATTTATATGTTGCTATCATTTTTCTTGTCTTCTTTTTTAAAAAGTATTTGCAGTCACACAAAGGTGCCCAATCCAGTTGGAACTGGATGGAAAGTGTGGGAGCTAGGTCGGATTTAAAATGTAAACACCAAAATATATTTCATTCTTGTTAAATTCAGACGTCTTTAACTCTTCAGAAAATTATTGCGTAATATGAAACATTGCGTTCTTCAGTGCCATGTTTACCATATCATAATTTAACTTTCATGATGCTCAGAAATCTTGTGATCTTGCCAACTATCACGTGCCTTGTTAATGTAATGTGGGGCATGGTTACTTGTTAGATAGAGCTCTCGCTTGTAACGTATGGAGTACAGGTTCAGGCCTCCTTTGAGATGGTTACTGTGTAGGGACCTTGAGCAAGACTTTCACTCCGAAAAATTGCTTAGTGCCATTGATTGATGCTTAGTCACTAGATAGTGGCGCTGAAAAAATGCAGAAAAAAAATATGTAATAAAAATTTTGCTAAATCTTGTGTTATTCTTATGGGTTACAATGTGGCTCCTAAAAAGCCGTTGGTGTCTGTTTGCAGGTAAGAATGATGGCTACGTTAAAGGTGTTCGGTATTTCCGTTGTCGCACCCAGCATGGTGTTTTTGTTCGACATGACAAACTGATTCAGGACAAAAAGAGAAAAAACACTAAAATGGCGAAAGTTCCGACAAACTTGCGACGCAGCACTGGCAACCTACTTTCAACGAGCGCACACAAGGAGAAGGAAACTCCAGTCAATCCGACCAGTGGTGGACCAAACGTCAACGCACATCAAAGTAATTCATCTCTAATGAAGCCAACAGCAGCCAGTTCTGCGAAACACAAATAGACTCGTCTGTCGTCTGTCCTTCCTTCATCATTCGGACGTTATTCTAGGCAACCTGTTGTACGATATACTTATATTGTCGTGTCTAGATGTTGTGAATAATCCCGCAGTTGCTGTTTTGTTCAATTGTGATATACCTTGCAGATATTGTGTTTGATACAGTGATAGTTTTGTCTGGTCAGTTGACTGCTTACAAATGATCGCAGCTGGGTTTCATATGACAGGATTGTGTCTGGATTAGCTGATGATTAGATCTGATTTCTAAATCGGATGTATCAAGTTGCAAAGGATGTCAGAGTTCGTGCAGGCAGGTAAGGCTTGGTGAGTGATGGATGTGCAGGTTTGGCCAGATTGCTGTTAGCATCTCTGATAGTGATTAAAGTTCGTTTAGTTTGCCAAGTGATTTTCTTAATTAACTTTTGCCGGAATTGAGTCTGAAGTGAACTTGCCTGACAAGTGTTATCCGATGCCAGAGTATTAAATTTCAGTGGACCTGTGAGCATTTGGTTCTTGATACGTAGCCTCAACTTGCCAATGACTCATCCGGGCCAGATCCTTAACTACTGCTGTCTGCTTTGCATTGGTAAGAATTGTGTACAGCTTGCTTAGCAACGACGTTAGTTGTTGATGTTGTGACCAACTCTCGATCCTGGTTTACTAGCATTTATGCTTAGTGGAACAGATTGCTTTTTCACAAGTTACGAAGGGCTGTATGCATTGTTTGCAGAAATGTAACTAATTAGCAATTTCTATTGTGCTGGTGTCCAGTGCACAAAGCATCAACCAATGGCACATTAAAGCCAAGGCCACAATCAGGTCATTATCCAGAAGGTTATTCCACTGTGACTATATGTGGCCGAAGTTTCTGAGTGCATTCTGTAATGGTGTGAAGTGTTATTGCAGTTGAAAGTTATTTAATCCTGGGCACCATTGCTAAAAGCTCAAACAAGTGTCACAGAAATACAATTTTAAGTTGTTTACACAATAAAACTGAGTTAATGATTTGTCGGAGAAAGAATATTATTGAAACAAATGTTGTAAGAAGCAGAATATACCATATTTAGTGTAATAAGTCAGTGATTTACGTAATGTGATGTTGTTAATATTTTCTTGAAATGTATGTAATCGTCTGATCTGTGCGGTGATGTACCTGTAACTTTTCCCACCCTAGTTAAGATCCCGTATATGATGCGCCTAATGGCACAGTGACACCCGCTTGCATTTAACTGTATGCGAATTTTTTTTAATGTTACAATTTCTCATCATGCAGAAGGTTGTTAAATTTTGCAATAATTTTGCCAACATTCCCTGACAGGTCGTTAGTGTTCGATGTTAAAACCAAAGATGAGTAATATGGTTACTTGCGCTTTGACTTGTCACTTGAAGACACAGATGTTGAGTTTCTAGCTTAAGATTATAGCAGTTAACGACAGCATTTATATGTGGGATGTTGTACTGCAATGAAACGGCAACCAGGGTTTGAACTCAGACACAGAAGTAGAGTTTCTTTGTTATCCTCTATGCCACAGAACCAGTGCAATATAAGAATCCAGTTGATTTTACTGGGACCAAGCTAGTGATACTGAAAAGCCAAGGACATATGCTCTCTAAGTATGATTGCCAGGTGGCTCTCTGAAAATTCCACAATAAGAAGCATTTTAAAATTGGGAATGGCTTGTTCTCGGCGCTTTATACTGCCATATTGAGATTGTCACAGAATACACTGCAGACGATGTAAAATCATGAAATGAATTCAACAAATCTATCCAAGAAATTTTGGATTGCTGTTTGTGAAAGAGATTTGGAATATCCACGTTTGATGCAGTCACTTGTGCCAACTGGTTGTCTTTGTGATGGAGTAAAATCCAGAAAGAAATGTAGCACTGGTAAATAATATATCAGTTTTTTTAATCAAATTTAGATAAAGTTGCAAAGTAGAAACTTATTCTTTTGGAAACTAAAACCTACTTACTGAAAGAATACCAGGCACACACATCATGTGCTTCAATGCCTCTGAATTTTTTAGGCAGATTATCCAGATGTCAGGAAGTCCTTTTAAAAACTGGACGCCTGGCTATCCCCTACTACTGTACATTACAGTTTTACAGTTGTGCATAAGAAAAGACACACTTAATAAGTGTATGCATGTTTAAGATGTACTTTTTACAGAGGCTAGTTCTGTTGTTAAGATGGGAAGAATTGTTATTTATTTTAACTGTGTTGCTACCTTTCACGTAATAAAAGTTAGTAGAGTTGTTTGTTAATAGCGTTAAGTTTCTTTGAGGCTACTATAGCACAACCTTTACAAAATAAATTGCTATCGTAAGCAGGATAAAATCTGCTAATGGACATAGGTTACATTTAAGACTCAAAACATTTTATATCGGTTTTATGACATTTTAAATGAAAGCTTGCCTGTATTTGTCTTGAGTCGTGTGTGGATTGCCTCGACAGTTAAAATCATGTCATCATGTCATATTTGACTGTGGAGTCTTTGCAGTGTCTGCATATCAGATCACTTTCTGTGGATGTTGTAATTTTGTCATCATGTTACTTGGTGAATTGTTGCATCATGAATACTTGCTACGATTTGGTTGGTGTCTTTGTAAAACTTGATGACCTTGAGTAAAGGCTACTACAGGTTCTGGTTGTTTTGGTTTGTAACTTTCTGGTTTAACAAAATCAATTAAATATATTTAACATTCATAATCGAATTACTTACACCAGAGGATCCCCATAACATGCTTCACTGTAATATGAATTCTGTCATGAACTGGTATCTGTCTGGAATAGACTGCCACCTGGCATTTGTTACCACCAGCTGCCTATCCACCTGGCATCCATAACAACCGGCGGCTGCCAATCCATGTGGCCTCCATAACCACCGGCTGCCAATCAACCTGGCCTCCTTAACCACCGGCTGCCAATCAACCTGGCCTCCATAACCACCGGCTGCCAATGAACCTGGCCTCCTTAACCACCGGCTGCCAATCAACCTGGCCTCCATAACCACTGGCTGCCAATCAACCTGGCCTCCATAACCACCGGCTGCCAATCAACCTGGCCTCCATAACCACCGGCTGCCAATCAACCTGGCCTCCTTAACCACCGGCTGCCAATCAACCTGGCCTCCATAGCCACCGGCTGCCAATCAACCTGGCCTCCATCCCACCAACTGCCAGTCTGCCTGACCTCCACCCCACCAGTTGCCAGTCTGCCTGGCCTCCATCCCACCAGCTGCCAGTCTGCCTGGCCTCCTTAACGACCGGCTGTCAATTGACAGATTCAGGAGAGGACTTGAACTACGCGGTCCCTCCAAATGTATCAACATGACTGAGCAAGTCTGTGACGGCCCAGGCTGTAAGGTCTGTGAAAGTAAAATGTGTATGGAGTAATACTGGTGATAATAATAATAATGCATCCGAAACTTAGTTCAGCTATAGAAAATAACGTCATCATAAGTCTCGTTATTAGATGGATCTTGTTATGGAGCCCAGAAACAGAATTATAACGAGTTCCTGCTTTCCATTTTGAATTCCCAAATGCACCCGAGTGGCACATGAAAAATTAGCTGCATATTTATCTGCTGAACATGAGGTTCGTTCATTGGAAAGAGAGGCAGTCTTCAGGGACCAAATGCAAGCTGTGTTAATCATAAACGTTGCAGTTGAAGTTTTAGTAGGGTTCAGCAACAACTGCAGAGGTAAAACTGAGGATTATTTTATACAATGAACTGTTTACTTAAATCTCTTATGTTTACTCTGTGTATCAGTCAAAATTTTGAACATGTTTGTCGACTGGTTCAGATATATGGCTCAAGTTAAACTGCACAAATTTTTTTCCAATTGCTTCGTGTTGCTGATTTGAAAAGATTAATATAAGTGACAATAAATTATCAACAAAATATTACTATTATAAGGCAACTTGTCTAGCTGTGGAATTTATTGCCGTAGTTGAGTTAAACCATGGACGATTTTTATATTAGCATTTGCTCTGACCATTTGTGTGATTTTATGATGTACAAGCTTTTCACCGATTTGTTGAACTCGAATGTTGTTTGTGTTTTATAAGTTTATCTCTGCGTTAAGATTAAGAAGTGAAGACACTAACCTTCTTGGCCCAGACCTGTGTAAATAATCGATAATGGTTTAAGGGTTATGTCGGTGAAAATCTTTTAAAGGTTTGTGTTGTTTTTAGTTATTGTTAGAATTATGTCACCCGTGCTGTTTTCAAGCACTCGGTTTGTTAGGTCAGTTATAATGTGCATTTTCATCTTTATCTAGGGCAGCCATATTTGAAGTAATTAACATTTAATTATTTAGTAATTAATTTCATCGCATGTACAGCACAAGTGTGGAAACAGAAACGCAGCAGACGATAACTGTGTAAGCACCTTCAACTTCTGTAAGTCATTCATTACCTAATGCTAAGTAGCTTTGACTGGGTAGTGGATAGATAGCATCATTAGACAGTGATTCTGTATCAATGCAGACAGTAATAACAAAACAGAGTAAGCTTGGAAACAGGAACACAGCATTCTTGTAATAAGTATGACCCGTTTTTGTCACCACTTTAATTCTGTTGTCGTTGCTAAATTTGTGTTTCCAAGTTTATTTGCATTTGAGCCAGAGTTTGCTGCGTCTTGTCATCTTATGTTTGTCTGAATCGTGTGCATCGTGTTTGGGACTGGTGAGACTTTTATTGTCCTATTGAAGTAATTAAAGAAGAAATTTGGTACCTCAAAGTTATTCAACTTCGAGGAGTACTGAGAATTTTTTTGAAGTTGAATCAGTGTTGCTAGTAAGAAAAAATATTCTGTTCAATCATGATCCTGTGTTTTGAGTTTCCTTTGAAGAGACCCTGTATTAATGCGTAATTATTGTTCAATTACATGAAATTACACTTCAGTCTTGTTACTCCATAATACTTTATACATTGTTTGCAACCATGTCTTAGGTGAAAAGGCTAGCATAGAGCACTTTTTTGAGGTACTTAAAAGACCCTATATTATTAAATGTCTGCATACGTAGAAACATGCCTGCCTACACACATACAAAAATGTATACAGGAACGTTTGCACTTACAAAGCTGAACTGGGTGGTTTTTAATTAACATCTTGGCTGTATACATTTCTGCATTCACAGAAATCTGATACATTTTTTGTTGAAATCTCTAACTTCATAGAGCAAGTATAAACAGTATTTACATGACATTTCCGCTTGACACTTGCCAGCCAATCAGGCAAAATAGATGAATTATGCTGTGAGCCAGTTTTCAGTCAGTTCAATGAAGTCATTCTTCAAAATCCTTTATCTTCATTATTCTTTGTTTGATGGTTGATGGCTTTTTTCTTAATTTTTCCATAACAGAAATCGTCTCCCTGGAGAATTGTGACTTGAGCTCCTTTCTCTCCCCCTCACAGTGTTCCGCAGGCGCCTGAAGAATGTACTGTTCAACAGTGATTTTACTTTTTCGGGTCAGAAGCACCTCTGTTGATTTTATCCTGTAAGAGGCGCTTTATAAATCTCAAATTACAATTACAAATTACAATTACAACTGCCTCATTTTGTGTCATCATCATCATCTGATGCTAATTCTTCAAACCCATGATCTCTTCCTCTTCTTCTTTGTTCCATTTGGCAGCTCGTTCTATGTGGCATTTTGTGTCATCATCATCATCTGATGCTAATTCTTCAAACCCATAACCATTTCCTCGTTCCATGTGGCAGCTTTGTGCTGGCAGACGCAGTGAAGTGAAGCAACGTCAATCTCGGTATTTACTTGGGTGATCATCCTTGGCATACCAAATCGGCCCTTATACTTTCGGAGTCAGTGAACAAGTACCAACACGAAGGAAGTGTTGTGTTGTTAGATGAACGTCAAGTTTGCACTCCAGCCGAGTTCCTCCCACCCAGAACGATGTCTCTGAGGAGTTTCACTAGAGACATATTAATAAACAGTTGTGCTGCCCATATCTAAAATATATGTGAACAGTTCTGTATACATGTATGCATGCTGCCATTTCAGATAAATAGTGACAGGCAAAACACATTTGTGTACATAACTGGAGTTGAATACTTTTGAGTAGATTTCTTGAAGCGTGCAATTTGTATTATACTACATCTGCTAGGAAGGTGTAATGCATGTATGTATCAAGATACTTGTTACAGTGCCTTTTAAGTACTTCACAAAGGTGCCACCTATGCTAGCCTAAATGTCACTAAGAACAAAAAGTCCATCATTTAGCAAGCAGTGTTCAGATAACAAGATATGTCACCAATAGCAGACTCGGGCACACGCGGTGATCCCAGCAATGGGTTTCCTTCTCGAGTTGACAGATAACAACGTGTTCAGAGTTCGTGGATCGAGAACAGCGTCGAAGTCGTAGAACGACGACGAAGTGATAGCGTCCACGATACATGCGAGCAACAACGTCCCTCGTTAGGTGGTAGAAGACGCGTCATCCAGACGGCACTTGAGCCACCAGGTCAGTCTGTAATGTAATAAAATGTTATGTAAAACATACAATACAACATGTGCTGGGAAGTTCTGGTAAACTGTAGAAAATTGTTAGATCGAAGCCGGCCATTTAACCTCATGACCAGATTCAATCTACAATATCCCAATAGAGATATGATGTTCACTAACTTAAACGTAGGCTTACAGAACGTGTCACTGTCTTAATCATAATCGTAATCTCGAGAATTCCTAAAGCGCAACAGAACACCAGCTTATTCACGAGAGCTGCGTCAAGTTAGAGGGGTTGTCCAAAGATGCCATAGGAAGAACAGACTAGAGATAGAAACGTATAAAAACCTATCAACAGATATAAATACATTTCCGTTCCGGATTCCGGGTTTCTGTGCTGCCAACTAGCGAAATAGCAGTGCAATATTTGGCATCTCAAATTTCAAAGAGGATTAAGCGATAAAAATATTCATGAATCAATAGAAACTGCACAATTTGTTAACGAAAGGCGGATATTAACGAAAATTCGCCCAAAGACCGTATATTGAACAGAATTGTGTGATACACCTACAAACCCATAAACTGCCGATCGAATTATCGCATTCAAATGGGTCTCATCAAATGTATATATTTGCACTCTGGCAGCCGCACTCCTCGTATGCAGATTCAAATACAGATTCGCCTATATAAGCAGAATTCACAATTCAGGCCAGGATGGTCATGAGGGTACATAAAGAACCCATACGTGGTCCATATGGTTCTCATCAAATGGATATATTTGCACTCTGGCAGCCGCACTCCTCGTATACAGATTCAAATAAAGATTCGCCAAAATCCGGAAAATCTGCATATACAAATACAGATTCGCCTACAGAAGCAGAATGCACAATTCAGGCCAGGATGGTCATGAGGGTACATAAGGGAACTATACTTGGTTCATATGGGTCTCATAAAATGAATCTAGTTGCACTCTGGCAGCCGCACTCCTCGTATACAGATTCAAATACAGATTCGCCAAAATCCGGAAAATCTGCATATACAAATACAGATTCGCCTGTAGAAGCAGAATGCACAATTCAGGCCAGGATGGTCATGAGGGTACATAAAGAACCCATACGTGGTCCATATGGTTCTCATCAAATGGATATAGTTGCACTCTGGCAGCCGCACTCCTCGTATGCAGATTCAAATAAAGATTCGCCAAAATCCGGAAAATCTGCATATGCAAATACAGATTCGCCTGTAGAAGCAGAATGCACAATTCAGGCCAGGATGGTCATGAGGGTACATAAAGAACCCATACGTGGTCCATATGGTTCTCATCAAATGGATATAGTTGCACTCTGGCAGCCGCACTCCTCGTATACAGATTCAAATACAGATTCGCCAAAATCCGGAAAATCTGCATATACAAATACAGATTCGCCTATAGAAGCAGAATTCACAATTCAGGCCAGGATGGTCATGAGGGTACATAAAGAACCCATACGTGGTCCATATGGTTCTCATCAAATGGATATAGTTGCACTCTGGCAGCCGCACTCCTCGTATACAGATTCAAATAAAGATTCGCCAAAATCCGGAAAATCTGCATATACAAATACAGATTCGCCTACAGAAGCAGAATGCACAATTCAGGCCAGGATGGTCATGAGGGTACATAAGGGAACTATACTTGGTTCATATGGGTCTCATAAAATGAATCTAGTTGCACTCTGGCAGCCGCACTCCTCGTATACAGATTCAAATACAGATTCGCCAAAATCCGGAAAATCTGCATATACAAATACAGATTCGCCTGTAGAAGCAGAATGCACAATTCAGGCCAGGATGGTCATGAGGGTACATAAAGAACCCATACGTGGTCCATATGGTTCTCATCAAATGGATATAGTTGCACTCTGGCAGCGCACTCCTCGTATGCAGATTCAAATAAAGATTCGCCAAAATCCGGAAAATCTGCATATGCAAATACAGATTCGCCTGTAGAAGCAGAATGCACAATTCAGGCCAGGATGGTCATGAGGGTACATAAAGAACCCATACGTGGTCCATATGGTTCTCATCAAATGGATATAGTTGCACTCTGGCAGCCGCACTCCTCGTATACAGATTCAAATACAGATTCGCCAAAATCCGGAAAATCTGCATATACAAATACAGATTCGCCTATAGAAGCAGAATTCACAATTCAGGCCAGGATGGTCATGAGGGTACATAAAGAACCCATACGTGGTCCATATGGTTCTCATCAAATGGATATAGTTGCACTCTGGCAGCCGCACTCCTCGTATGCAGATTCAAATAAAGATTCGCCAAAATCCGGAAAATCTGCATATACAAATACAGATTCGCCTACAGAAGCAGAATGCACAATTCAGGCCAGGATGGTCATGAGGGTACATAAGGGAACTATACTTGGTTCATATGGGTCTCATAAAATGAATCTAGTTGCACTCTGGCAGCCGCACTCCTCGTATACAGATTCAAATACAGATTCGCCAAAATCCGGAAAATCTGCATATACAAATACAGATTCGCCTGTAGAAGCAGAATGCACAATTCAGGCCAGGATGGTCATGAGGGTACATAAAGAACCCATACGTGGTCCATATGGTTCTCATCAAATGGATATAGTTGCACTCTGGCAGCCGCACTCCTCGTATACAGATTCAAATACAGATTCGCCAAAATCCGGAAAATCTGCATATACAAATACAGATTCGCCTATAGAAGCAGAATTCACAATTCAGGCCAGGATGGTCATGAGGGTACATAAAGAACCCATACGTGGTCCATATGGTTCTCATCAAATGGATATAGTTGCACTCTGGCAGCCGCACTCCTCGTATGCAGATTCAAATAAAGATTCGCCAAAATCCGGAAAATCTGCATATGCAAATACAGATTCGCCTGTAGAAGCAGAATGCACAGTTCAGGCCAGGATGGTCATGAGGGTACATAAAGAACCCATACGTGGTCCATATGGTTCTCATCAAATGGATATAGTTGCACTCTGGCAGCCGCACTCCTCGTATACAGATTCAAATACAGATTCGCCAAAATCCGGAAAATCTGCATATACAAATACAGATTCGCCTATAGAAGCAGAATTCACAATTCAGGCCAGGATGGTCATGAGGGTACATAAGGGAACTATACTTGGTTCATATGGGTCTCATAAAATGGATATAGTTGCACTCTGGCAGCCGCACTCCTCGTATGCAGATTCAAATAAAGATTCGCCAAAATCCGGAAAATCTGCATATGCAAATACAGATTCGCCTGTAGAAGCAGAATGCACAATTCAGGCCAGGATGGTCATGAGGGTACATAAAGAACCCATACGTGGTCCATGTGGTTCTCATCAAATGGATATAGTTGCACTCTGGCAGCCGCACTCCTCGTATACAGATTCAAATACAGATTCGCCAAAATCCGGAAAATCTGCATATACAAATACAGATTCGCCTATATCGAGAAAATGCACAACTCAGACAAGTGTAGTCATATATGGGTCCATAAGGAACCCATACATGGCCCTTAAGGGTCTCATGAAATGCGTATTGACCTGCTGTAGTTCAAGTACTTCCCAGCACTGCCTAGTCGCCTCTAAGAGTGAGAAGAAAGACGCCCTGCTTGTGTCGGCTGCTATGTCGGCAAAGTCGCTGCTCGGGATGGACGTTGACCGGATAGAGCGGACATCCGTCATCCTATAATACTATCTGCGTCATGTTTTTTCGCCCTTGACATTCACGCTAGGTGAGATAGTACCCGTATGCCCGCGTTTTGACTCCTTCTGGCGCTATCCACTTTTTCGTGTCCCGAAGTCTCACGTTGGTCTTGTTCTGCTCATATACGCCCAGCAGGTGTCCACGGCTGAGTAGTGCTGGTTTTCACCGTTTAACAGCAGTAAAAGAGCGACGTTGTGTGAATCTAGCCTCTCATGAGACATCTATTAGATGCAATCCGCGATTCCACCCTGTCACAAAATGCGCTAATGTTTGCCCATTCCTGTTGTAATCGCACCTGGGTGGCAGGAAAGTAGGATCGGCTGTTGGGGACGGTGAATAAGAAGGACGGCCGTACCGAGGGTTGAGGAGTCGCTGGGTTGAGTCAGTTTCTGAGTGACGGAGCGAGGAGAAGATGATTTTCGGGGAATTCGAAGGAGGGTTCAGTCAGAGGAATTGGAGGAGCGAAGCTTGAGGAGCCGAGAAATGCTTTCCTTCCCTTAATCTTCGTATTCGTGTTTGTGTATATATAGTGTTACATTTCAGCTAGTTTAAGATGTATGTATTTAGAGTATATATATATATATACATACATACATATACATACCTACACACCCGTGTTAGTGCGTAATTGAGGAGTCCGCTTTAGTTGTAGGCTACACAGGATTTAAATTATGCGTATAAGTCTGGCTATAAGTAAGACTCGTAGCGATATCTATTTGAATACTTGAGGTCTTAGGTGTCCTATTTGAATAATGGACTTCAATTTTTGCAGTTTGTGTATGCAGATATATTATAATGCTTTAAATGTATATTTCTGCGGTATTTAATATCTGCCGAGATGGTATACTTTGTGCGTTGTTTGGTACGCAGTTTTGTGGTTTATGTAGGGTTACATGTTGGAAAACTGCACTCATTGGAATTTAGTATTCAAGTATTTTGAAAAAAGTTTATTGTATGTGAATTTAGCCCGGTACCCGTGGTCCTGGTGGCGTGGATGAATTGGAGCTGGTTGGTTTGATGACACGGGACCGTTATAGAGCTTGTCGACTGTGTATGAGGGATGGAATCCGAATCCAGTCAAGTATTTCTGAATGGTGATTCTGCGAGTGGAGAAGTCGACCGGAATAGGCCAGCGCCAGATGCCTGAGACTTCTACTACTCCCGTAGGACCGTGGTAGTCGCGAGAGTTTATTTTGGTGTTTCTGTGTATAGGATGGCTGGCAGTGTTTTTTGATAAGACAGTTATTGGTTATTCTGTTGAAGGAAGGGTCTTTGTAAATAAAATCTGTAATTAAACATTGTAAATATAACAACTGAAATTAGAAATTGGCTTTTCCTTGAAACTTAAACGAATTCGCGACAGACCCGAACACGCTTACGCTATGGGCAGGTTCTGGCGCTCGAACTTGCCGACGTCGGACACCTTTACTGGAAATTCGATCCCGGAGAAATTCAGCTCTCTTAGATGAGCACTGCATTTGATTGAGCCAGTTGGGAGTCTTTTCTGCCGGATACATTGCCGACAACACAGTCCATTCAAAGCAGCGGTTGTCTCTGTTTTGCACGTTAATGACATCGCGCGGTCCAATGTAACTGCTGTCGTGAAACAGCCGATACTGAGCCGTACCTAGATTCAGCGCCTCTACATTTCTGAGTCTCCACCCTGACCCTTCATTTGTGTACTCTTCTCGGCGTCTGAGCATCTGCGCCTTCGCTGCCTCAAGTGCATCTTCGATGTCACCCGCATTCTATAATGGACAAGTGTCTGAGTAAGGTGTAATCAGCATGCGATTGATGTTGTAACACGGCGCTGCTCAAGTATTTGTTGCTATGTAATGTAGCGCCTTTGCATTGCATCGGATACAAAGTAAGGTAAAATACAGAGAAGCGCTACAGTGTGGAATGAACGCGAGCCCAGGACAGTTCTGCATCGTGGCTCAGGAAAAGACCCGTACCTGAAGATCGTAGGCTGCGAGGAGGGATGCAGAGAGACTTTTCATTTAAGGTAGTTAGGAGTGCTAGTGGCATGAATTTTATAGGTAAGACCGGGTACCTTAAATCTTATCCGGATTTTCGGAGGAATTCAATGGAGCTCGTTTACTATAGCTAAGGAATTTGTACGAGGAAGTGCACGCAGCACCACGAGCCATGAAATTTTGGATGAACTGAAGCCTTTGAGTTCAAGATCTGAAATACCTCGTTGGCATAATCAAGGCGAGATCAGATCAGACAACAGGTTACAGTTTGTGCCATGTTTTTGGTAAAAAGCAGACCTGATGTGACGTAATGCCCAGATATGATAGAAACAAGATTTACATAAGTTTCTAAAGTGGGGTCGAAATGTGAGTTTGCTGTCCAAAATTACACCAAAAATTCTGCTCAATATCGGAACAGTGCCAGCTAGGTCAATGCTGGAATGTGAAGGGAGAAATCGCAGACGTTGGCATGAGCCAAACATGATCACCTCAGATTTATCTGGTTTTCTCGCCAAACCATTGAAACAGAACCATTCATGAACAGAACAGAGAAATTCACCAAGTTTCACCTTGACTGACTGATGGGTGAAAGAGCAATGCAAAGCCGATTGTCATCAGCGCACAGCTGTACCTTCGCTCCAAAGTGGTTGGCTATGCGGGTGCATGGTGCAGCGGATTGTAAATAATAAAGGTCTAAGGACAGATACTTGTGGGCACCACAAGTGCAGAAAGAATGATCACAGCATTTTTCCGAAATTCCTCGAATCTGTATTTGTATATGCAGAATTTCCGGAATTTCGCGAATCTGTATTTGAATCTGTATACGAGGAGTGCGGCTGCCAGATTGCAACTAGATTCATTTTATGAGACCCATATGGACCACGTATGGGTTCTTTATGTACCCTCATGACCATCCTGGCCTGAATTGTGCATTCTGCTTCTACAGGCGAATCTGTATTTGTATATGCAGATTTTCCGGATTTTGGCGAATCTGTATTTGAATCTGCATACGAGGAGTGCGGCTGCCAGAGTGCAACTAGATTCATTTTATGAGACCCATATGGACCACGTATAGTTCCCTTATAGACCCTCATGACCATCCTGGCCTGAATTGTGCATTCTGCTTCTATAGGCGAATCTGTATTTGTATATGCAGATTTTCCGGATTTTGGCGAATCTGTATTTGAATCTGTATACGAGGAGTGCGGCTGCCAGAGTGCAACTAGATTCATTTTATGAGACCCATATGAACCAAGTATAGTTCCTGATGGACCCTCATGACCATCCTGGCCTGAATTGTGCATTCTGCTTCTATAGGCGAATCTGTATTTGTATATGCAGATTTTCCGGATTTTGGCGAATCTGTATTTGAATCTGTATACGAGGAGTGCGGCTGCCAGAGTGCAACTAGATTCATTTTATGAGACCCATATGGACCACGTATAGTTCCCTTATAGACCCTCATGACCATCCTGGCCTGAATTGTGCATTCTGCTTCTACAGGCGAATCTGTATTTGTATATGCAGATTTTCCGGATTTTGGCGAATCTTTATTTGAATCTGTATACGAGGAGTGCGGCTGCCAGAGTGCAACTAGATTCATTTTATGAGACCCATATGGACCACGTATGGGTTCTTTATGTACCCTCATGACCATCCTGGCCTGAATTGTGCATTCTGCTTCTACAGGCGAATCTGTATTTGTATATGCAGATTTTCCGGATTTTGGCGAATCTGTATTTGAATCTGTATACGAGGAGTGCGGCTGCCAGAGTGCAACTAGATTCATTTTATGAGACCCATATGGACCAAGTATAGTTCCTGATGGACCCTCATGACCATCCTGGCCTGAATTGTGCATTCTGCTTCTATAGGCGAATCTGTATTTGTATATGCAGATTTTCCGGATTTTGGCGAATCTGTATTTGAATCTGTATACGAGGAGTGCGGCTGCCAGAGTGCAACTAGATTCATTTTATGAGACCCATATGAACCAAGTATAGTTCCCTTATGTACCCTCATGACCATCCTGGCCTGAATTGTGAATTCTGCTTCTACAGACGAATCTGTATTTGTATATGCAGATTTTCCGGATTTTGGGGAATCTGTATTTGAATCTGCATACGAGGAGTGCGGCTGCCAGAGTGCAACTATATCCATTTGATGAGAACCATATGGACCACGTATGGGTTCTTTATGTACCCTCATGACCATCCTGGCCTGAATTGTGCATTCTGCTTCTACAGGCGAATCTGTATTTGTATATGCAGATTTTCCGGATTTTGGCGAATCTGTATTTGAATCTGTATACGAGGAGTGCGGCTGCCAGAGTGCAACTAGATTCATTTTATGAGACCCATATGGACCACGTATAGTTCCCTTATAGACCCTCATGACCATCCTGGCCTGAATTGTGCATTCTGCTTCTACAGGCGAATCTGTATTTGTATATGCAGATTTTCCGGATTTTGGCGAATCTTTATTTGAATCTGTATACGAGGAGTGCGGCTGCCAGAGTGCAACTAGATTCATTTTATGAGACCCATATGGACCACGTATGGGTTCTTTATGTACCCTCATGACCATCCTGGCCTGAATTGTGCATTCTGCTTCTACAGGCGAATCTGTATTTGTATATGCAGATTTTCCGGATTTTGGCGAATCTTTATTTGAATCTGCATACGAGGAGTGCGGCTGCCAGAGTGCAACTATATCCATTTGATGAGAACCATATGGACCACGTATGGGTTCTTTATGTACCCTCATGACCATCCTGGCCTGAATTGTGCATTCTGCTTCTACAGGCGAATCTGTATTTGTATATGCAGATTTTCCGGATTTTGGCGAATCTGTATTTGAATCTGCATACGAGGAGTGCGGCTGCCAGAGTGCAACTAGATTCATTTTATGAGACCCATATGGACCACGTATAGTTCCCTTATAGACCCTCATGACCATCCTGGCCTGAATTGTGCATTCTGCTTCTATAGGCGAATCTGTATTTGTATATGCAGATTTTCCGGATTTTGGCGAATCTGTATTTGAATCTGTATACGAGGAGTGCGGCTGCCAGAGTGCAACTAGATTCATTTTATGAGACCCATATGAACCAAGTATAGTTCCTGATGGACCCTCATGACCATCCTGGCCTGAATTGTGCATTCTGCTTCTATAGGCGAATCTGTATTTGTATATGCAGATTTTCCGGATTTTGGCGAATCTGTATTTGAATCTGTATACGAGGAGTGCGGCTGCCAGAGTGCAACTAGATTCATTTTATGAGACCCATATGGACCACGTATAGTTCCCTTATAGACCCTCATGACCATCCTGGCCTGAATTGTGCATTCTGCTTCTACAGGCGAATCTGTATTTGTATATGCAGATTTTCCGGATTTTGGCGAATCTTTATTTGAATCTGTATACGAGGAGTGCGGCTGCCAGAGTGCAACTAGATTCATTTTATGAGACCCATATGGACCACGTATGGGTTCTTTATGTACCCTCATGACCATCCTGGCCTGAATTGTGCATTCTGCTTCTACAGGCGAATCTGTATTTGTATATGCAGATTTTCCGGATTTTGGCGAATCTGTATTTGAATCTGTATACGAGGAGTGCGGCTGCCAGAGTGCAACTAGATTCATTTTATGAGACCCATATGGACCAAGTATAGTTCCTGATGGACCCTCATGACCATCCTGGCCTGAATTGTGCATTCTGCTTCTATAGGCGAATCTGTATTTGTATATGCAGATTTTCCGGATTTTGGCGAATCTGTATTTGAATCTGTATACGAGGAGTGCGGCTGCCAGAGTGCAACTAGATTCATTTTATGAGACCCATATGAACCAAGTATAGTTCCCTTATGTACCCTCATGACCATCCTGGCCTGAATTGTGAATTCTGCTTCTACAGACGAATCTGTATTTGTATATGCAGATTTTCCGGATTTTGGGGAATCTGTATTTGAATCTGCATACGAGGAGTGCGGCTGCCAGAGTGCAACTATATCCATTTGATGAGAACCATATGGACCACGTATGGGTTCTTTATGTACCCTCATGACCATCCTGGCCTGAATTGTGCATTCTGCTTCTACAGGCGAATCTGTATTTGTATATGCAGATTTTCCGGATTTTGGCGAATCTGTATTTGAATCTGTATACGAGGAGTGCGGCTGCCAGAGTGCAACTAGATTCATTTTATGAGACCCATATGGACCACGTATAGTTCCCTTATAGACCCTCATGACCATCCTGGCCTGAATTGTGCATTCTGCTTCTACAGGCGAATCTGTATTTGTATATGCAGATTTTCCGGATTTTGGCGAATCTTTATTTGAATCTGTATACGAGGAGTGCGGCTGCCAGAGTGCAACTAGATTCATTTTATGAGACCCATATGGACCACGTATGGGTTCTTTATGTACCCTCATGACCATCCTGGCCTGAATTGTGCATTCTGCTTCTACAGGCGAATCTGTATTTGTATATGCAGATTTTCCGGATTTTGGCGAATCTTTATTTGAATCTGCATACGAGGAGTGCGGCTGCCAGAGTGCAACTATATCCATTTGATGAGAACCATATGGACCACGTATGGGTTCTTTATGTACCCTCATGACCATCCTGGCCTGAATTGTGCATTCTGCTTCTACAGGCGAATCTGTATTTGTATATGCAGATTTTCCGGATTTTGGCGAATCTGTATTTGAATCTGTATACGAGGAGTGCGGCTGCCAGAGTGCAACTAGATTCATTTTATGAGACCCATATGAACCAAGTATAGTTCCCTTATGTACCCTCATGACCATCCTGGCCTGAATTGTGCATTCTGCTTCTGTAGGCGAATCTGTATTTGTATATGCAGATTTTCCGGATTTTGGCGAATCTTTATTTGAATCTGTATACGAGGAGTGCGGCTGCCAGAGTGCAACTATATCCATTTGATGAGAACCATATGGACCACGTATGGGTTCTTTATGTACCCTCATGACCATCCTGGCCTGAATTGTGAATTCTGCTTCTATAGGCGAATCTGTATTTGTATATGCAGATTTTCAGGATTTTGGCGAATCTGTATTTGAATCTGTATACGAGGAGTGCGGCTGCCAGAGTGCAACTATATCCATTTGATGAGAACCATATGGACCACGTATGGGTTCTTTATGTACCCTCATGACCATCCTGGCCTGAATTGTGCATTCTGCTTCTACAGGCGAATCTGTATTTGCATATGCAGATTTTCCGGATTTTGGCGAATCTTTATTTGAATCTGCATACGAGGAGTGCGGCTGCCAGAGTGCAACTATATCCATTTGATGAGAACCATATGGACCACGTATGGGTTCTTTATGTACCCTCATGACCATCCTGGCCTGAATTGTGCATTCTGCTTCTACAGGCGAATCTGTATTTGTATATGCAGATTTTCCGGATTTTGGCGAATCTGTATTTGAATCTGTATACGAGGAGTGCGGCTGCCAGAGTGCAACTAGATTCATTTTATGAGACCCATATGAACCAAGTATAGTTCCCTTATGTACCCTCATGACCATCCTGGCCTGAATTGTGCATTCTGCTTCTGTAGGCGAATCTGTATTTGTATATGCAGATTTTCCGGATTTTGGCGAATCTTTATTTGAATCTGTATACGAGGAGTGCGGCTGCCAGAGTGCAAATATATCCATTTGATGAGACCCATATGGACGGTGTATGGGTTCGATGTACATTTGGCGAACAATCCAGTTCCAATTCGTTCGTGAACTTTTCAATCAATGACGCGTGCAACGCATTTTTGTTGAAGCATTACATTTCCCTAGGTGACGCTCTAGTAACCCGGAATCCGGATATGTATTTATATTTGTATTTGTATTTGTTGATAGGTTTCGCCGCGTTAAGCTGGCAGACAGACGGCTACGGTGGACGGTGTTTAGAATTCGAGTGGCCCACAGATAAAGGGAAGAGGAGGAATCGGGATAGGATTTGTGGAAAAGGAGTGTTTTAAATTTTGAGTGAAAGACCTGTGCAGAGATTGCAAGAGATGCACTACTGCTGGTGAGTTCGTAGGATCGTAACGTAATCCAGAGATTTCTACAGCGCCCAACGAAAGCCGCGTCACGCGGACCAGCTTATTCACAGGCGCTCAGTCAAAACAAAATCGATAGGCAAAAATGTTCGGTTCCAGGTCCAGATCCAAAAGTCAAGGAGAATGCCCCCAGTAACTCGTAATTCTGGTGGGAGTTTATTCCAGAGGTGCGGAGCAGTTAGGCAATTTAGCGGATTTACGGTAGCTGTATATAGGCGTAAGGGCGGTTCGCCTTCCGTGCCCCGCTTTCTTATATGTCGGCGCCCCATAGACATGACCCGTGCATGGTGAACTGCCAAAATGTGGGCCCTGTGGAAACCCCACGCAAGCAATTCTGGAGCTAGGGCTATGGATTTCCGAATTTAAGGATGAGGTGCCGGAAGGGCGGAAAGTGTTGGGGAGCACTATAGCGAAGGCTTCAGTGGATGTAATATGGAGTGCGGTCGTTTGATCTAAAGGCTAAAAGGCATGTTTTCCAGGAAACTGCGGGACGCAGGATGTGTCTGTGTAGTCTTGGATTTCTCTATTGGCTTTTGACCGGCCTTGCCCTGGATTTTGGCTTGCACGCCGATTTCATTTAGGAGTGAGTGAAGTGATCGTCAACTGAAGCCATGAGCATTATAGCAGTGGCGCTATAGAAGTTCTCAACTGATGATTATTATTATTGTTGTTGTTGTTGCTATTGTTATTATTATCATCATCATCATCATCATCATCATCATAATTATTATCATCATCATCATTATTATTATCATTATCATTCAGTGGCCCGGGTAGTATTTAAAACTTGTGTGAGCCAACCTCAGCCGAGTACAGACCTAAGATGGATAAAATTATACATTATATCCAATATAATCTCTAAGAATATTTTTGTCATTTTTTGCAACCACTGGAAAAGTTTATAATACTAGATATTGCCCAAAAAAAGTTGTGTGCGCATGCTCCAGCCTCGGCACCACAGAGCAAAAAAATGTGTGTGATCATCGGCGCCTTTGGCGCCATGGTTCCCGGACCCCTGTTATCATTACTGCATTGTTGTTGTTGTCGTCGTCGTCATTATTATTTTTCTATAGCGACCGTATGTCCTCGATTCTGATAAATTCTGGATGAGTTTATCGAGTGAGAACCTTCACCACCGTTGCCCGTTTGGATGGGCCTCAAGTCATTAATTTTAAGGCCCGTGTCCATAGACCGCGCTAGCCCGATATTCAAATCTTTGAAATATAGCCACTATCTGTATGCGAACCGGCAAAATCACTGCCTGTCTGACTCTTGGATCTTAACCTGGAACCGACTCCTTTGTGCCTATCGATTTTGTTTTGACTGAGTGCCTGTGAATAAGCTGGTTCCCGCGACTCAGCTTTCGTTGGGCGCTGTAGAAATCTCCAGATTACGATTACAGAGGCGCTTTAACCAGGCCAGTTGAATGTCATTGCCAAAGTTTCACTATAAAAGATTGGACCGCGCAAAATGTATAATTCAGACGATTAGGCCTACTAAGAGAAAAACACAGTAGATACTTCTTGTACAGTAGCTATTTCTCATACTAACTATGTACTAAGTACCTAGTATGTTCAGTGTTATATAAATTCTATTATAAACCGCAGAAAAGTGTTTTGCTAAAAACCGAAAGTATTGTATCACAAAATGCGCTAATAAAAATTTTGGTTATTCTCTGGAATGGCTCAATGGCTTCAGGCCACTGTTGTTCGGGGACGACGTGGCTTCGCAGTGTTCAGCAATTTTTAATAAATAAAAACGCTTTCACTAAGTTTCTTACTGGGTTGATCTGTCACTTTGCATCGGATTTATAATGAGTTACAAATACCCAGTGGCACGAAGGGACGATACAGTGGTCGACGATTACCATAGCCACAAGGTAAACTCGTAGTTGCTGACCTGGGGTCGAACCCTGGCCAAATGGAAATGTAGATCTAAGTCCCGTGCTCAGTCAAAATTCCGAATGCGTACATTGTGCGATGTTACACAGACAATATAGTTAAGAAATGAACAGCAGAGTCTATGCCAAGAATTTGCTTAATGTAGCAAGATTTAGGAGTTAAGTACTGTTTTCGGAAGCTTGGTCGTTCACTGCACAGCGGTTTCAATTCCCTACTTTCTGCACAGCTTGTAGTAATGACGGGTTCAGCTTGTTTATAGTCTTTGGGAGCCATACCAAGAACTGCATTGTAAAATTCTGATTATGGCCATTACAACCAGTTTCTGGTGCAATGATAATGATAGTGATAATGATAATAATAATAACACATGTCTAATTTTCTGACATTCAGATTACTGATCATTATCGTTGGCTGGAAGACCCCGACTCTGAGGAAACCAAAGAGTTCGTTGATGCACAGAATGCCATTACAATGCCATTCCTTGAGAAATGCCCAATCAGGCGGAAACTTCACGACAGGTCGGCATTGCACTCTAAGTGATATCGTTATTTCTGCAAGAAATTAAATGTTCCCTCATTCTCTGTTCCTAATCTAGAGACATCTGGATCATCACTTAATCTGTTGGTTGGGCTCTACATGTACGTGGGAGTTCCTAGCTATCTAACTTTCTAGTTATCCAACATTTCTAGTTATCCGACTGTTCTAGTTATCTGAACACTGTTGCTTGAACTTTCTGTTCTTAGTTAACTTTGACCAACACTTATGATAGCACAGGCAGGACTTTTGTGAGGTACTTAAAAGCAGTGTACTTAGTGTCTAATTGTAATCTCAAAATTCTCTAAAGCACTAGACTAAAGCTAAGCTCAGGGCACCAGCTTATTCACGAGTGCTGTGTCAAGTCCGAGGGGTTGTCGAAAGATGCCATTAGAAGAACCAAGTGCGGTTGTCAGAAGACCAGAGAGAAGGGGACAGCGGATCTTTTACGATGGGTTGTGCTTAGGTTGAGAGAAATGGGAAAGTGGTGGATTGGATGGATCAGGGTAAGATTTCTTGAAAAAGTGAGAACTACTAATGATGCTCTTGATAGGAACCTCACAAAGGTGGTATGAATTGCTCAAGTTTTAAATATGTTGTGACTGTTGAATCCCAAACACCACCCAGTGTAGCCGCTATGCTGTCTCTCTGCCTGACTCTTGGATCTTGACCTGGAACCGAACACTTTTGCCTATCGATTTTGTTTTGACTAAGCGCCTGTGAATGAGCTGGTCCCTATGACATGGCTTTTGTTGGGTGCTGTAGAAATTTTGGGATTATGATTACGATTACGAATTATGCAAAACTTCTTTACAGTGTGCTTCACTGTAATGTGAATTCGTATAACAGGCAGTCAGAAATTCGAATATGACATCAATCTTGTTACAACGGGATATTCAGTCTGGCTACCTGAAGGTAGCATTTTAAAGAGACTCTAGTGTACATATGCGACTGGCCTGCGCATATGGTACATATGCAGATGGTATGCACATATGTTATTGCATTTACAGGATCAAGGAATTGTGGGATTATCCAAAGTTCAGCTGCCCGATGAAACGTGGCTCTCATTACTTCTACTATCATAACTCTGGCCTGCAGAATCAAAGGTTTGGCTTTCCTACTTATTTCAGATCATTTAGTGATGCTCTTGATCTAATCAGATCTAAAGACTTTTATAGTGCCATTATCGTAATGCCCAAGGCATTAGTTGATGGTTGCTTCAAGTCAAAATCACAATCCCAAATCATAATCCATTGGAGAAGCTGGATTGAATGTAAGATTAGCAACAATTGAGATCTTTGGCTCTCAGCCTGGAACCAAACATGACATAACCTGCTTATCAATTTCGTTTTGGCTTGGCCTGTGAATGAGCCAGTTCCTACAACTTAGATCTCTTGTAAGTAAAGCTCCCACATCCCTAGTTTAACTTAGAGGAAGCACTTATCCCACCCACTCTTTGGCCCTTGATGTACTGCTTGATGACTGAGACATGTATGTAAACAACTTGCCCGGGGTCATTACACTTGCTTTCATGGGTCTTGGGAACTGAAGAAATCCTGAGATTATAAGTATGATTTAACCACTAATGCCCTTCCCATTAATAGTCTCCAGACAATATTTTCTCCTCGGAGATTGCCCTTATCTCGGATTAAAAACAGTAATGGTATTTTATGTTTCCTCACAAATGTAGAACGATCTTTTCCTTGCAGCGTCCTTTACATGCAAGACAGCCTTGAGGGAGAGGCAAGGGAGTTTCTCGATCCAAACAAACTGTCCGAGGAAGGCACGATTGCCATCAGTGGCACCGCATTCTCAGAGGACGGCCGATACTTTGCCTATGGTCTCAGCGATGATGGCTCGGACTGGATTACGATACACGTATGATTCCATCTGTCATTTTCACCTATGGTCTGATGGTTAGCTCTCTGGACTTTCCATGCAGAGGTCTGGGGTTCATGTTTGCACCAGGAAAGAAAATATTTCAAGATTTCAGTTTTAGTAGTGAAGTTAGCTCTAAAATGAGGAAATCAACTGCACTCGGCACTTTTGAGAGGCGATTTAAGGTGCTGTTTTAAGTGTTCTGTTGCATACATACCTGCATACACTCATACATACATATCATACATACATACATACATACATAGATATCATGCATACTATACATACATACACATGCATACATATGTACATGCATATGTCTGTTGCATACATACCTGCATACACTCATACATACATTTCATACATACATACATACATACATACATAGATATCATGCATACTATATATACATACATATGTACATACATATGTATGTACATACCTGGTACATGTACTGCTGGTGGAAAGATCAGACAGTGAGGGAGAAGATTGGGACCTGCCCTTGTATTAATGTACATAGCATATAAAATAGTTGCTTATTTTATTAATATATATTTACATTAACAATGGAAATATGATTCTGTTTATTATTTTATATTTGCAAATTTTTTCTGTTTAGTTTCGAGATACTGAGACGGGAACTGACTTGGAGGATGTGCTGAAGAATGTTAAGTTTTCGTCAATGGCTTGGACCCACGACCATCGTGGCATATTTTACAATGTAGGCCCTGAAGATTTTCCAACGTACAATAGACTCATGATTGTTTCTGTTGAGAAAATTTCTATTTACATTTTTATTTATTTTATATATATTTTTTCTGCTGAGAAAATTAGGCTGATTTCTCATGGAAGGATTCCACATGTTACAGTAGCTGTAGATTTCCAGCATAAATTATTCAGATATACTTATAAATATTCATAAATACTCCAGTTAGTTTTAAACTAAAACTGATTGAAGTGATTGATTTGTTGCTTGGTGGGTGGGTGGGTGGTTGGGTGGGTGGATGGATGGATGGATGGAATGGTGGGTTTGGGTAGGCTGGGGGTGGGTAGGTCAATGGTTTGGTTGGTAGGTAGATGGGTTGGTTGATTGATTGGTCATGTGACTGATGCTTGATTGAATTGTATCCAGAGTAAGGTGGTAAATTATTGATTGATTCGCCAATTGTTTTCAGTCATGTTGTGAGTCTGGTGCAAAATGGCATAGCATTGATTGACTGATTGATCCATTGCTTGATGGAGGAACTAAAGTGCCTGGATCGGCTAAACCTCGTCAGTTGATTGATTTTAGCAATATCCAGAGCAAGATGGTAAGTCCGATGGAACGGAGACGACATCCAACCTTGACCAAATGTTGTTATATCATCGCCTGGGAACGCCTCAATCGGACGACGTCTTGTGCACCAAGTGGCCGGAAAATCCCAAGTGGATGACGTAAGAACTAAAACTCCTCCCTCCTATTGGTCTTGAATTCTTCATCCTATTACTTAATGTATGTTTGTATCTGGCTATTTATATAGCACGTTTTAAGCACTTCACAAGCATGTTAGAACACAGTCGCCTAACAGCTCTAAAAAGGTGTGATTTAATGAGTTAAAAATGTTTCTTGAGGTCTTTCTTTGGGAAAAGTACGTATTTTTGGAGGAAGATTGTTCCAGATGGATGGTCCGATATACAAGAAGGCACATTGTGCCGCCTCATTGTACAGTAGTCGGGGGACCGGCAGATCTCCATGGGCTGCTGTAAGGTAGTGGAAGGTGAAGTAGGATTAGGTAAGGTTAGGTAAGATAGGGTAAGGTGAAGTGAGATAAGACAGAGCATGATAGGCAAGGATAGGGCATTGTTAAATACCTTCCAATACCTTACCTTCTGGATGGTATTTGATTTCAGAGGGGCTCAGGTGAGTGACTGCGGTCGTTACCTGATTGGTGAGATTCGAGAAGGTTGTGACCCTGTGAACCGACTCTACATCTGCGACCTTGAGACTCTACCAAATGGTATCAACGGTCAGTAACTCTGTAAATGGACAGGTTTACGGTGTTGTGTTACATTTTGTCTGGTGGTGTAATGTAATGTATTGAATGGAGAGTTTTGTAGATTGTAATATGGGTGGGTAATAGACAAAAGGGGTATAAAAGGGTTATGGATGCAATAGGAGATGAAAATGGAGCATATAGAAAAGGTTGGAGGAGAGTAGGAGTGTGGGGAGAAAAATAAAAGTACTTGGGGATTCAGGGTGGGGGAGAAAATGGAGTATAAGAGTTGGGGTAGGGTTAGAGGAAAATATGGCATAAAAGTTTGATCAGTGCGGGATAGGAAAATGTGGTGTAGAAGAGTTGAGTAGAGTAGAAGAAAAATTTAGGGTATAAAAGAATTTGATTTGGATGGGAATGCAAAATATAATCGTAAAAGAGATCATAAAATGATGTTTATTGGTGATCTTTGCTTTCTGCTAGTAATAATTTTCCATTATGGAGGCAGTTCACAATCTGTATTCTTCGTTTTGTGTCTGTTGGCAGGTCTCCTTCCTTTTGTAAAGGTGGTCGATAACTTTGATGCTGAATATGAGGTATGTGATTCAATTCTCACTTGAATCAGAAGAAGATCTTAAACTTAAAGCTTCTATTTATTGTTGTTTATTAGAAACTTCCATAGCACCGGTATCTAATGCACAGTATGTCAAAATCATGCCGCAGACGGGTCAATACCCAAAATGTAATTCCAGTGCAACAACAGAAAGGCAGTTGCGATGAGACAACTGAAAAAGGTTAAAGCAACGTTGCCTAAGTTTATTTGTAATTTGCTGTTATTTCTGCAAATTCTCTTGACTTCTTGTTGGTTTTCTTAGGGCAAAAATCCTGGAATTATGGTCAACGTGGTTGACATTTGTTACATTGTAGTACATCACGAACGAAGGCACCGTCTTCACTTTCAAGACGAATCTCGATTCTCCGAGGTACCGACTTATCAACATCGACTTTGCCAACTTCAACCAGGTTAACTACTGTCTATGTTCTCTGATTTATTACAGCTGTGTTACTGTCTGCTGTAATGTATTTTGAGTTACTTTTTTTTTCAATAATTTAACAATTTTGACTTGGCCAACTTCCATCAGGTTAACTGCTTTCTGAAATTCTGAATGATTACAGTGGTTATACTCTTGCTTACAGTGGTTATACTCTGCACTAAACGTAATTATGATTATTTTGAGTTGTTTTTATTTTTAATAATTTAAGTGTTAATAGTAAAACGTTTGTGGCAAGGTGTACCCAAAATTTCTGCTCCGCTTGCACCCTTAGTGAACTTGGCTAGAAAATGAGTACATTGACTGCACACTCGGTGGGACGAGGCAGGTCAGGCTGTAAGGAAGAGGATCGGCCACCTGCCACACTCATGCTGAGGCCAAGAAAATGAAGTCGCCAAAACTTCATATCCTCAGCTACCTATTGCTGTTATCTTAAGTGACTGCTCTTCTTACCTTGCTGACACATGTTTCTGTATGACAGTGTTACCGTTGTTACATGTTACCATTGTTGCATGTTACCGTTGTTGCTGGTTACCTTTGTTGCAATGTTACCATTGTTGCCGATTGACGTTGGCAGGAGAACTGGACAACACTGGTGCCAGAGCACGACCATGACGTCCTTGAATGGGCTGCCTGTGTTAACAAGTCCAAGCTGGTTCTCTGCTACCTACATGATGTGAAGGTTGGCGCTATGATATCTCTAATCTCTTAATCATCGTGTTTTAGTTCTGTACAAGATAAAAAACGAAATACGCCAGAAACTTGTTTTATTGCTGACTTTGAACCACCTTATTGCAAGGTCGCGATTAACAATTATGTATTTATTATTACAATATAATAATTATTATGATAATAATAATTATGATAATTATTAATAAGGTCATCTTCTGTGTCTGAACAACTTCGGGATCCATCGGCTGAACGCCTTTTGTCAGAATTTGTGTTGTAATGGAGTGCTTTATAATGAGATTCTGGTGTAGGTGAGATGAGCTCGTGTGATAATTGATATCTTGCTTTCGTGGCTGTGTGTAGCTCAAAGTTCCGCAGGTGGAATCAGTCTCCACCTGGCAGTAGTTCCATGGAGGTGGAATATGTAAACGCTATACAAGTCGTGCAATGGTATTTATAAAAGGGCTTTGATAATTATCATTATTAGTATTTCTGCTTTTATTGAGCACAACTGTCATGAGCAATTGTGAGTAAAGGTCTTGCTCAACATCCCTACACTATAACCGTCTCAGGGGAGGATAAGAAATTGTGGTTTCTGCGTTACAAGCCGAGTGCTCTAACCAATCGGGTACCGTGACCTACATACCAGCCGAGTGCTCTAACCAATCGGCTACCATGACCTACATACCAGCCGAGTGCTCTAACCAATCGGGTACCATGCCGCTTCCATTACGTTCGTTGGAACTGGTAACCTATGTTGTTAAATGTTTCAACTTTCACATGAATCCACTGATTCTGTGTTCGTTTTGCAGCAGTAGATATTACCATCTCTTCCAGGTGGTGTGTGTTCCAGATCTGTATGTTCCTGGTTTCTACACCTTTGCCATGGGATCCTTCTGCTTCAGGACCACTATGATTTACCAGTTTACTTTCTGAGTGCCAGAAAAGTGGGAGTTTTGCTCGCTTTTCTCTGTTTGAATTTTTTCTGTTTTTTTCTTCAGAGCACGTTGCACATTCATGAGCTGGCCAGCGGAAAGAGGCTGACCACTTTGCCTCTGAATATCGGTAGCATCGTTGGCTACTCTGGACAGAAAAAAGATACGGAGGCAAGTTGTTAGTAATTGTGACATCACATAAGACGCCTCTGAGTGTGAGGATGCCGGTTTGCATCCCGATCACGGCTTGTTTCAGAGCTTTGAATCTCAGGCTAGCACAGTGCGTACCTGAGGGCCTTAAATGACGTGGCGCCCATTCAAACATGCAGGGGTGATGAAGGATCTCACCCGATTAATTCCTTGGAAAATGAGCAGGGTCAAGGCCATACGGTCGCATTAGAAAACTTTTATACTCTGAAAAGCAATGTCTAGAAACAGCAACACTAATGTAGTTGTAAGTGTCCACCACCTTTTGAAGCAATTAAAGGAACCTGTGCACCTTCGATGCCAAACAGGAACTATTATGATTACAGTGATAAAAGATGCATACAATTTACTTTCATTCTACTTACTTACAACCGTCACATGACTAACAGTTTCCTATTCAGATTAACTTGATATAGCGGCGGGGAGTACAGTGGGCTCCCTCACACGGCTTTGCGTGGCACTGAAAAATTTAAGAGATTTACATGTACATCAAAGCTTCATATCTGATGTAAACATCGGATTTTGACATTGCTTAATGGATTATGATATTTTCGTCTGGCTGAACTTAAGGTTACGGCCAACGACTGATGCCTTGTGCATTTTTTGTGATGGTACTGTATAAATGATTTGATTAGATTAGATTAGCAGAGGACTTACTAATTTCTATATCTTTTTCAGATATTCTATCAGTTTGTGTCATTTCTTACACCTGGAATTATCTACCGTTGCAACATGAACACAGAGTCGATGGAGCCAGTTGTAAGTTGAGATGTTTTATAACACAGATTACGAAATTTTATGGTAATTATCAGTGACGTTTATAGATACCATTTCAAAACTTGTATTACATTAAACTATCGGCATCTCTGTGTGACAACCCTGGGCAAGTTGTGGACACCGTGCCTCTGTCACCAAGCAGTAGAAATTGGTACCGGCATAAGCTGGGAAGTAAGCAGCAAGTCCTGCAATGCACTGGCCCTGTGTCCAGGACCTTGGGATTCGTCCTTTGCCGGCTCGAGGGCCTAAAGAAAATGAAATGGGCGCCTCTCCTACGTCACAGTTGTGGGATATGGGATACTTTACTTATCTCCTTAGCTATTCATCAGGTGATATTGTTAAAGTCTTTACTTTCTATCCTTAATTAATTGCTTATTAATATTTTTCTAAAAGTTTGATCAATGCTTGATTTTAGATTAAAATTTAGACGTATGTTAAAAGCGTTAGAGGTTTCAAAGTGTTGTGACTAAACCGAATGTGCTTTTGTGCAGGTGTTTCGTCAGATTAACGTAAAGGATTTCGATCCGACCGGTTTTGAGACGGATCAAGTCTTCTATCCAAGTGTGGACGATCGAAATACGAAGATTCCGATGTTTATCGTTCACAGAAAGGTTCTTGCATTGATCTAGTTTTATTCTTTTGGTAGAAATGATCCCTGAGGATTTATAAATTATTATTAATTAGCAACTTTTATAATGCTGGTGTTTTATACACAAGGCATCAATTACGGCATACTAAATTCAAGCATCAGTCACAGGTCAATGCCCAGAATGTCAGTCCACTGAGGCATACCCAAGATATGCCCCACTTGGCATATCCATGTAAGCCACACTTGCTTAGATCTAATCTAATTTAATCTAATGACTTCTACAGCACCATTATCATAATGCCCAAGGCATCAATCGATGGTCGCTTCGAGTCTGAATCGCAGTCAAAAATCATATACCTTTGGAGAAGCCTGGTCAAATTCCGATGGGTCAGAGAAACCAGAAGCCAGGCTGTAGTGGGTAAGGGAGTATCTGTGAGGTAGCCATGTGTTCTACACCACTGAGAGGTGTTTAAATGGTTGTTGAATCTGCAATCGTTGGATTAGAGACCCAGTGTGCTACCAAATAGACCGCCGTGCCACATGTTGTTTTTAAACGTACCACATGTTTTTAAACATGCCACTTGTTTTTAAATGTACCACGTTTTTAAACATGCCACAGGTTTTTAAACATGCCACATGTTGTTTTTAAACATGCCACTTGTTTTTAAACGTGCCACATGTTGTTTTTAAACATGTTTTCTTGTGCACTTAGGGTGTTGAGTTGGACGGGTCTCATCCGTTGCTCCTCTATGGCTATGGAGGGTTCAACATCTCGATTACGCCGACTTTCAGTGTCAGTCGTCTCGTCTTCATGAACCATCTGAAAGGCATCTTGGCGGTTCCCAACATCCGAGGCGGAGGGTCAGATTGGCTATTATCTGATACCACTAGTTATGATGTAATGTATTTGGACATTAATATAGCACCTTTAAGAACCCTTTGAAGGCATTCCTTATTAGACTAAACAGTGTGTAATAAAATGCGGTTCGTTTGAGGTTCAAAAGCAGGAAAGTTAACCGCAGAAGCAAAGTTTTTGAGCTGTTTGGTTAAGTATACCAATGATTTCTTTTTTATGGTGGGTTCTTGGTTTGGTTGGCTGTGTGGCTTTCTGGTTGTAGATCGGTGGTTGTCTGCGGTTTTTCTCAATTTCTGGTTAATACATTTTAACCATGGCCAGGTTGGCTGGTTGGTTTTGTAATCCCATATCCCACAAGTGAAATGTAGGGGAGGCACTCATTTCCTTGTCTTTAGGCCTTTTAGGTGGCAATGGATGAATCCCAATATCCTAAACTCAGGACCAGTGCATCACAGGACTTGCCATTTACTTCTCAGCTTACTCCGGTACCAGGTTACATTGCTTGGTGACAGAGGCACGGTGTGCGTAAACAACTTGCGAGGGTTGTTACATGGAACTGAACCCGCAGCTGCATGATCATTGACCAAACGCGTTACCCATAGACCACTGTGCTGCACACTTTCTCAATTTCTGGTTGGGAGGTTTGTTGGAGTTTCAGTCTAAATGCTCCTAACAATATCTTTAACACTGATGTTCAAATGTCTTTTAGAGAGTATGGTGAGACTTGGCACAAGGGAGGAATGCTCGCCAACAAGCAGAACGTCTTTAACGATTTCCAGGCTGCGGCCGAGTACCTCATTGAACACAAGTATACCTCAGCAAAAAGGTAAGTTGACCACATGCTTCCACCTATTTATATACCTCTTTCAACAAGGAGCCGACTGTTTAGTCATGGCCAAAAGTTTATAATCAGTGTTTTTAATGAACATAGTCACTGAAACAGCAAGCAATCTTTAAAAATAATCATTATTTACGCTGTTTCAAGCATCTGTGCTATGGTTAATATTGCCAGGCAGCATTAGAGCCAACATTATTATTATTATTATTATTATTATTATTATTAATCAGATACTTATACTGATTTATGAATTCACCTCAGAAACGCTGGTAACTAGAAAAAAGATAAGTCCTTAATTGTTTGCAAAATGAAATAAGAGAAAGAGAAAGGTCCCTCAAAGCTGGTGCTAGTGAATTCCATAGATGTGGACCTGCACGTGTAAAGGCATGGAAACCGCACGTCTTTTTTGTTGAGAACTAACAGTCAATATATTTTTGTTCTTAATGGCAGTTAGATAGCTATGTCTGCAGCTTTTTTATGAGGTACTTAGCAGGCGTTTTGATACATACATTGCCGCTTGTGTTTGTTTGTAGGTTTGATGACAAGTTCAGTTTTGTTTATGACTGATGTTTGATGTATAAATTCTTTTTCAGGATAATAATCAACGGTGGAAGCAACGGCGGTCTGCTTGTCGCAGCTTGTGCTAATCAGAGACCAGACCTATTTGGTTGCGTCATTGCACAAGTTGGGTAGGTCAAGCCAGTCGGTTTAGACCTCTGTATGTATGGCATTCTGTATGTCTGTCTTTGTGGTTGAGTGCCATTCTGTTTGGCTGCCTTCACTTAACAAAAAAGGTTTCTGCGCCTTTACTCTTGATGGTCCATATCTATGGAATTCACTACCACCGACTTTGAGGGACCCATCTCTTTCTCTTATTTCATTTCGTGGTTGAGTGTATGTCTGTGTGTCTGCCTCTGTGGCTGTGCATCTTCCTTTGTTTGCTTTGCGTATTTATGTTTGTGTGTTTGTCTACACCTACAATTTGTCACTCAGCCAATGCACAAAAATGCACTAACAAATGCAAATGCATTACTGCTTACCTTTACTTCATCATACCACCTCTTGCAATGGTAAATATAAGCGATTAAAATTTGCACAGTCAAATTTTGAAAGATTAATAACGTTGGAGTTTAATGTTGTAGCGTCATGGACATGTTGCGTTTCCACAAGTTTACGATCGGACACGCTTGGACAACCGACTTTGGCTGTTCCGACAAGGAGGACGAATTTGAATGGCTGATCAAGTAACCTAAAACTCTTTCTTAGTCTAAAGAGAATTTGAAGGTAAAGGAAGGTAATTAGAAGGTAATGAAAGGTAACCTCTTGTTGGGTGTGCTGGACCTCAAGGTCACGATCCTAGGGATTGATGCTGTTGGCTGAAGTGCTTTTATGACGGAAAAGGCATGATGGACTTAACTGATGCATGGAAGATCTAGAAATATGCTTCTTGTAAACAGTTTCTTATACTAATATTTTATTGCCATTGTCATTATTTGTCATTTGTTGCCTGGAACAACAGGTACTCACCGTTGCACAACATCTGTGTACCCGACAACCCAGAGTCGCAGTATCCGGCAACATTGCTTCTGACCGGTGACCATGACGACCGAGTCGTTCCGCTTCATTCGCTCAAGTTTATTGCTCAGCTGCAACGCATCTTCAGCAAATCCGAGAAGCAGGTAAGAAAAGAAAAGGAGCTTCATAAATGGCTGGTTATGATATGGTCAGAAATTGTTTACAGCATTCTGCTTGATTCTGAACAGTTGTTTTTGCTGATGGCTTTGGAAAGTCAACTGGGAAGCCTAGCATCAGGTTCACATTTCTGTGTAACTTTGTGCTCGTTACAATTTTCTTAATAGTAATAATAATAATAATGATGATGATGGTGATAATAATAATAATATTAATAGTAATAGTAATAATAATAATACGTATAATAATGATAATAAAAATTCTTTTTATTGTTATTAGTATTGCTATTGTTATTACTATTATTGTTGTTATAGTTATTAGTATTATAGCACAGAGAAGATCTTTAAAGCAAGGTATGTTTTTGGTTGACAGCAATAGGGAAGGCCTATGGACAGAAGAAGTCTTGAGGAGGTAAAGACCTTAGGGGTAACAGAGAACTGTTTGGGGCAGTGGGAGAATAGTGGTAACATTATGGTTTGAGTTTTCTTTTCTTTCCTTTCAGACTAAACCTCTGATGATTAAAGTGGATACAAAATCCGGTCATGGAGCCGGTAAACCAACTGGCAAAGTGGTAGGTGCAGATTTTTCTTTTTCAGCGGTAACACAATCAGAACCTTCCGCAGTTTCGCAAGCGCCTGAAGTCTGTATTATTTGCCAGTGGTCTCACTGGTTCGGGTCGGGTGCGCTTCTGATAAGTCTATTCTTGAAGTGGCGCTTTATAAATGTCGGATTACAATTACAATTACAACCTT
Source organism: Norana najaformis (assembly GCA_964023275.1). Taxonomy (NCBI): domain Eukaryota; kingdom Metazoa; phylum Annelida; class Clitellata; order Crassiclitellata; family Hormogastridae; genus Norana; species Norana najaformis. Next base: position 22,333,763 of record OZ029927.1, read on the forward strand.
ATTTCTACTTTGTGAATAGAATCGTCAGTTTTATACGATAGTAAGAAAGAGAAATTGTCGTCTGATCTGATATTTAGATGCCAAGAGAATCTGTTCGCTAATGCCTAAGAATGGTTGTCGTTACCTTTCTATTCTTTCTGAGTGGAAGTTTTTTGGCTTTAATTCTGTGAAGTACTTTCAAGGCGCTCGATGCGTTATTGCGTACATAGAATAACACTGGAGGTCATTTCAAACACCTGATTTGGAAGTAATAGTAAATATAGTACTAATAGCAACAATTTTAATTAAAATTTTCTCAAATGGTATTAATGGATTTAAAAAATAATAAACAATCATAATATACTGATTATGATGGAGTTCTTTGCCCCAAGGGAGGTCCATTGGCTTTATGCCACCTGGGATGAGATGAGTGAGGTGATTTTCCATTGCCTTCCTCACAGATAATTGTGGGTGAACAACTTGTCCAAGGTCGCTACGCAATGACCTGAGGCAGGTTCGAACCTGCAACCCTCTGGTTACTGATGATATGATATAATAAAAATAATAATAGATAATTCTAATTAATGTGTGTTTATTTGGTGATTTCAGATTGAAGAGTTGACTGATATTTACTGTTTTATTGCGGAGAATCTGGGTCTTAAGTGGCACGAATAACAAGATGCGGCGAGCGGAGACATCCTCTCTTACATAGGAAGAGAACGATTACGCAGTTTGCGTAGGTCACTGATTTGACTGTTTGTGAGTTTAATTATTGTCTTGTCCTCTGGTTTGGTCAGGATTTTTTACGATGTGTCTGTGCCTTTGTGTAAATTATGTCAATTGTTAAATATGCCTCTAGTGCTGGACAAGATATTTTAACACCTCTATGGTGAGTCGAATAGAGCTTTGCAGTGTGCTAAAAATAGCAGTTATGATGGACAAGATATTTTATTACCTCTATGGTGAATTGAAGGTAGTTTTTGTAATGTGTTAAAAATAGCGCTAATGGTGGACAAGATGTTTTAATACCTCTATGGTGAATTGAAGAGAGGTTTGCGATGTGTTGAAAACAGTGATAATGAGGGACTAGATATCTCTTTCACCTTTGCTGAATTGAAGAGAGTTTTCGCAACATGCTAAAAGTAGAAATGTAAATGTACTTGTTTTTCTATAGTGACCGTATGGCCTCGACCCTGCTCATTGTTCAGTTAATTAATCAGGTGAGATCCTTCATCACTGCTGCCTGTTTGAATAGGCGCCACGACATTTAAGGTCCCCAAGCTTGAAATTCAAATCTCTTAAATGAAATAACCAGTTGTTTAAGCTAAACCCTCAGGCGTTGATGAATGTTCAGTGTACTTAATTTTCTTAGCTTTGGCGTTTGGGGATGTATTGCCAACCTCTCCTCACCCTGATTGTTCCGCAAACAGTGTACGCTCAGTGTACTCATTTTATAGCTAGAGGGTGCAAGTGGATTTTTGAAGGGGCTTTCTGCTTGTCGCGGATTTGATTCATTTGAACCTTTGACCTCGTAGTAGACAGCTTGGCATACTAACCCAAGGACTTGGGCACCCCATTGTGTCAAATGTAGGATTTGATGGAGAGTTTATTTCGTCGCTTTTGTCGTAAATTGAAGAGATTGTTTGCGATGTGTTAAGACTGTGTTGTGGCTTTTAAACTGCTTCAGTTGAAAAATTAATTTTGTAGGAAAATGTGTTCGGAAGTCTACTTGCTTTTTTTATCTTGAAAATCCGCTTTATCTCAGTGTTTGAAGCAAATTTAAAGCTTTCGTCCCTTTGTGTTATGTCTGGCTCTGTCTACTTCTGTATGTCTGTCTGTGTGTCTTTCATTGTTCTGTACATTTGTCTACTTTCCTCCTCCTGTCTGTCTGTCTGTCTGTCTGTGTTTGTCCGTCTGTGTATCTGTCGTTGTGTCTGCCTGTGTGTTTATCAGTCTTTGTGTGTGTCTATCTGTCTGTCTTTGTGTCTGTCTGTGTCTCTCTGTGTATCTGTCGTTGTGTCTGTCTGTGTGTTTATCAGTCTTTGTCTGTCTGTCTTTCTGTATGCCGAACTGAACTCCTACAGTGGGTCGTTAGTCCTAATAAAAGGTGTTAACACGAAATTTCATCGATGTCGGCATTGACACCTGAACTCATTTCCAATAAAAGAATTATGTGGCTTCTCTTGTGAAACAAACGCAGGCAGACAGACAGACAGACGGACAGACAGACGGACGTTCCGCATTAGCGACAGTTTGCTTCTCGAGTTCTGACTTTGATGCCTTTACTCGTCCGTCGGTTTCAATGGCCGAGTTGTATCTCCGGTTGACCTTTATGGGTGATCGGCGTTAACCTCGACGACTGAAATTCGAGATCTACTGAGGAAAGTCAAGACTCGATTGCTGGCTGTAAAAGAAGCTGATTACTGGTCTCTGTCTGTCTGTCTCTCCTCTCTCTCTCTCTCTCTCTCTCTCTCTCTCTCTCTCTCTCTCTCTCTCTCTCTCTCTCTTTCTCTCTCTCTTTCTGTCTCTCTCTCTCCGAATATGTTAAAAGAAAGAGGCCATGACTCGTTTTCTCGCTTAAAAGATAGTTGGAGGAATTGACAATTGACTAGTGATCCTTTGTCTCTTTGCCTTATGCAGTGTTATGTATGTATGTATGTATGTATGTGTCTCTATAGCAGAAATGACGTCGCTTAACTGACGATGTGAATAATGGTCTTGCTGGTTGGCTGCGTCTACGTGTAAAAAATGTAAAATGTAAATGTTTTTCTTCAGGGACCATATGGTCTCGACCCTGCTCATTTTTCAATGAATTAATCGGGTGAGATCCTTCAGTACCGCTGCCCATTTGAATGGGCGCCACGTCTTTTGTTTTAGTATTCAGTGTTTAACGACATCTTGTGGCTACCACGGCCGTTGACGTCGACTGCTTTTTAATTCACAAACGGTAAGAATGGACCGACTACCAGCTAGTAGTAGTTTCAGTGTTTTATGACTTCTTATGGCATCAAATGCGGCTGACTTCGATTGGAAAATTTTTTGTACAGTTCTTGTGACTGTTTTATGGTCTCGAATAGATGAAGCTCCACCTGGCGATTTATCGGAGTTGATGAATATATAGCGACTTTTGAAAGCGTTTTAAAGGTGTCTAAAGAAAACATTGCATTATACAGTGTTATTATTGTTATTGTTGTTGTTGTTATTATTATTAGAAACTTCTAGAACACCGGTGTCTAATGCACAAGGAATCAACCGATGGCGCATCAAATTTAACCCACAATCAGGTCAATATCCAGAACATCAGTCCGCTAGGACAGAGAGGCAGCCTACGGCAGAAAAGCCAAAGTTCTGGAAAAGGTAAGTCTTAAGTCAAGAACGAAATGACACGAGACTGGGCATAACTGAGCATAGTGTGTGGGGACATCACGTGGCTCTAAAGGTCGTTGACCTCGACTTTACATTCTCTTAGCCGGAGGGCGTTTGTTCGCCTCAAACATTCACATTCGGCTGGTTTTATTGCATCATTAACGCTTGTTTATTGAGCCAATATTTCTGCCGCTCTTAATTAACGTGTCAAGGAAGTATGATTATTTCCGGTGTTCGGAACGTGTTGAGGAAAAACCGGGGAACTTGAAATGTGCCTCACTCGGCTTAGGCCATCGTTATTTCCTGGGTGCGATTTCCGGTTGGGAGCGGTAGGGGGAGACCTCGGGTTGGAGGGAATGTGTCACAGAGGTGGCTGTGATTTAGTTTTTATTGGAGTTTATATGGCGCATATCTATAAACCTGATAGGCGTTTTTCCGCTGAAGTTAGAATAATAAAAGAGCAGCACGTTCGTCTGTTTACGAATGACCAGGACTTTGATCAAAGGTTAAATAAATTAGACAAAAACGAAAACTGAAAAAGGTACAGAACCAAAGTGTATATGTATTCATATATAAGTGAATATGCGTATATGCCTTGAGCATCATTACTGTGGCGATAGGTATGTCATAAAAACTTTTAGCACCCCAAACACATACATAAGCCTTCTTATCCTCCCACGCATGCGTACTCAGTGACTCAATTCTTGGCCAATTTCTATGCTAAATAGCCCATCTGTCTCAAATCGCTCCGTAGCGATCGATATGCAGCTTAAATGTAAATGTACATGTTTTTCTATAGCGACCGTCTGGCATCGACCCTCCTCATTTTTGAATTAATTAATCGTCCTCCTCATTTTTGAATTAATTAATCGTCCTCCTCATTTTGTAATTAATTAATCGTCCTCCTCATTTTGTAATTAATTAATCGTCCTCCTCATTTTTGAATTAATTAATCGTCCTCCTCATTTTTTAATTAATTAATCGTCCTCCTCATTTTTGAATTAATTAATCGTCCTCCTCATTTTTGAATTAATTAATCGTCCTCCTCATTTTGTAATTAATTAATCGTCCTCCTCATTTTGTAATTAATTAATCGGGTCAGATCATTCACCACCGCTGCCCGTTTGAATGGGCGCCACGCCATTTAAGGTCCCTGTGTACTGACCGTGTATGCTAGTAAGTATGTGCACTGCAGATAAGGGTCAGGTTGGCGATTAGACCACTGTGCAATCCACACGAACTTTGATCAACGAGAAAGTTGATACTAATCGGTTACTAAATTTTAGTCGATTTAATGGGGAAAATATGCAAAGCAACTTTTATAATAACCGAACCCTTTTGCCTATCGATTTTGTTTTGACTGAGCGCCTGTGAATAAGCTGTTTCCCACGACTAAGTTTTCGTTGGGCGCTGTATAAATCTCGAGATTACGATTACGATTATAATAAGCTAATAATAAACATTGGTAAAGGTTTTCCCTGTTGAGCCGGAAATGGACATTGGCTCGCGAAATTTTGCCGCAGAACCACAAATTTAGATCTCGCCTTGATGGATTAAATTGAAGAAATTTGCATACGCATTGACCAGGTCAGCGAGATTAACGATCTATGAATTGATAATGGTTGATCAGCCAATTGCGGCGTCTCACTGGTTGCCAAGGTAGCAGGTGCTCGCTGAGCTATAGCGCGCGCCAGTCTGATCTTGCTTTCCCCGTCGTTCGGACTTGTCGTGTGCTGCCGGTGGCACATGACTAATTGATATGCAACGAAATCTCGCGAGAAGTAAACGCTCATTGCTGACTGGATGGCAAAGGAAGCGGAAAAACCGACACAAATTTTGATTGGATAGTGATGACAGCCAAGAAATCGATGCAACTCACTGATTGGCCAGCAAAGGTCATCAAATTGTTTATCGTTTCTTATTGGCTGGTATCGACCGCGGGAAACTGGGATGTTATGAACATTGCCAAGTAGTCAATTATGGCAGGTTTTTAATAATCTCTAAAGAAGCGTCAGTTTAAGAGAAAAAAGCAGAAGACGTATGTGAAAACTGAGGAGTTTTTAAAATCTGCGCGTCTTGTGATTTCTCGTTTTGGCGTGAATTACCAGCTGTTAATTTTCACTTGCGGCTTAATGTGTGTCTGGATCTGTCTGAACAGGTTATAAATAGCAGTAAGTGCTTCAACTTGTGGAGTCCAAAATGCGTAAGAGTTAGATTTTAAGCAGGCATGGCGTTTCTGTACCCTATTAATCTCTCGGGAAGTGTGCAAGCTTGGGCAATGTGTAAGTAATGAACGAGAAATCTTAAGAGTAAAGAGAGTTTAGTTTGAATTCAGTTGCGTCAGTTCCAATTTTGCTTGCGGTATTGGTTATGCATTATTATAGAACTGAGTGTTGAAAATGTCCCTTAAAGTTGTAATTGCACTAATTAGAGTAACAATTTTAAATTTCTTTTATAGCCTATAAAGTGGCAACAATATTTGACTTTAACCTAGGTTAAATTTGTACTTGTTAGCAAAAATATGCAAGTTTGCAAAATGTAAAGGTGACGAGAATTCCATGCACAGGCGACTGTTGGCGAAATTATAATTTCCAAAATAAAAATGCATGTGCAGTTTAAAATTATTTTCAGTGTTGCATTTTCTAGTCTTGTTTTCTTCATTGGATTTTTAAAAAGAAAGCCAATGAATTTTATTGCCAAGAATCTGGTTTTATAATTGGAAGTTTTAAAAATTACCTAAACTAATTCTTGCACCCGTTATCTTACTCCATCCATGAATAAATGAAATCTGTGGAGCCTACTTATTGTTTGTTCTCTGCAACAAAGGTTTTTTCACTTTAGATCCAAAAGCTTCAATTTAATTGTGGTTTTCTTTTTTCAGGAAATGCAGAATCATCAGAATGCCAGTTTCAAAAACGACAAGTATGAAATTTTGCATAGCTGCGATAAAAATGAATTGTTTGGAAGTGATTTTCGCAAATTTCAACTAACAGCACAGGCCTGCAAAAGGAAAGCGAGGACACGTTGCTTCACCTTGCCTTTAATGCCTGAGACTATGGAGTTATCAAGATTATCAAGAATTGAACATAAGTGTGATTCTAAAATGCCTGAGTGGCATCTGAATTCGACAATTAAACCAGGGCTGCAGGATGACAGTAGTGACTTGGACATTTGCGATTTATCTGGTGTCTATAGCTCAGGAGTTTATTTGAATAAGAGATGCTCAAAACCGCTGACCAGTACACCGTGCTCCAGAAAAAAGCGTGTCAGCTTTAAACTTGCCGAAGATTGCAGTTCGATGGATGATAGCGGGTATGATGGCAGTCCATCGTCTGAACAGGAGAGTCCAGTTACTTTGAGGAAAAGAGACCTTGAGATGTCAAGATATGGATTTCAGGATTCTCTTGAAGAAGACCTCAGCGGGAATCTCTCTCTCGATCTCTCGAACCCAAGAATTTGTCTTCTGTCGAGGTTTGATGAGTCTGATAAAACGGACTCGGCAGACGTGTCATATTCAAGCTCGGTGTTGAACTCCTCACTTACACATCTCTCAGATAAACAATTAGATGGTACTTCTGAGGACCAGGGAAAACCAAACACAGGTCTTGTTTTGACAAAAACTGTCCAGGATTTTCATGTTTCACCTGAAAACATAGCAACTGGTCATTTGTCACCTGAAAATACTTTTCAGATTTCACCCAAAAATGCAGTAACTGTTTATGTTTCACCAGAAAGTAATGAGGCTTTTCACATTCCACCCCAAAATACAGGAACTGTTCATTTATCACCCAAACACACCAAGACTCGTCATATTTCACTCCAGAATACAGGAACTGTTCGTGCTGCACCTGAAAATACCGAGGCTTTTCACACTTCACCAGAAAAATCAGCGCCTGTTGTTCATTCACCAAAGAAGTTAACAGCCGATTGTGACTCGTCTGAGAAAAATGATTCGGGTTTTATCGAAGATCTCTCGGACTTGCTGGACACGAGCCTTAATATTAGCAATCTCAATGCTGCTTCGATCTTTTACGCAAAAAGCCCGGAATTTTGTCTAGCCAGGAAAGCGATGAGCATAAAAGAATACAACGATCGTCTTACAATGACGTTGTGTCACTTTGCTCCACCGTGCTTGGATCGTCTAATTGGTCGCAAGATGGGATTAGAGAAAGTGGATATTGTATCAGAACTTTACTTCAGGAATATAACTGGTGTTTTAACATCAATAATGAACTACCTCAGCGATGATGATCTATTGAGGTAAGTTAGTCATATAAAGGGTATTACCTAAAGATAAGATGTTCTATTTATTAAAGTAGTCATTTAAAGGGTGTTACTTCTTCAGTTAATACAGAAATAATTTATAGTTTTGGCAAATATGATGAAAAAAGGTAATTATTAAGTAAAATAAAGATACAGAAGCAATGCACTAGTAAATGTGATAGCCGTACTTGTAATTTAATGTAATTTTATTTCAGCAATAATTATTTTATTGTCACATTGATGATGCAATAGCGGCAAACTGCTATTGTCTCTTTGCATGAAACATGGGTTCAAATTCATGTATGAGGCCCGGTAGTCAATTGGTAAGAGCACTTGGCTTGTAACACAGTAAGGGTTTGAGCCTTCAAAGAAATAGTTACTGTGTAGGGACCATGAGCAAGTCATTCATTCACAACTGTTCATCACCATACATGTGATCGAGCAATTAGATATTTTCATACTGATACAATTTGTTAAGAAACGCTTTCTTGTGTATTTTTAGCATGCGTGCTGTCAGTATCCAATGGAAAGCAACTGTTAAGTGTATTTCATACGCGAGGTACAAGAAGCACAGACTGCATCAGCATCCAAGTCGACACGCTGAGCAGACAGATGTAAGTGACTCTATCTTCTTCTAAAACCTTCATGAGTTTGAAATTCATGGGGAACAGTAGCATACTGGAAAAAGCACTCAGCTTGTAACACAGAGAGTATGGGTTCGAGCCTCCCTTTAGATGGTTAATGTGTAGGGACCTTGAGCAAGTTATTCACTCACAGTTGCTTCGCACCTCAAATTCAGTTACAGTGATCCTGCTCATGTAATAAATGTAATATCGTAATAAAAAAATATATACATTGTCCAAAAACTTAAACTAGGACTTCATGGAGCATGAAAGTATTTGTTGTTTTTTGTTATAAAATGATGGAGTAAGATGTGTTCCTAGAAAGTCATCATCATCATGCACCGTGGGCTCAGCGCCCGTAGGTGTCCGATGCCATTTTCACCATGCTCCTCCACTGCCGTCCGCCCAGTGTGGCACGGCCCAGTGACATTGGTAGATCCCTCCCCTACCGTCCAGGCCGCATGCCGCACCGCACCCAAGGCATGCCAACCCCCCAACACCCTCCAGCCGGAATCCATCCAGAGCCACCCCTCCCGCCAGGCTCCCCCCGCCAAACACCACCGTCCCCGCCCCGTCCCGCGGCAAGGCCACACCCCCCCGTCCCTCAACACCCGCAGCGCGCACCCCAATCGCCGCCCGCCCCCACCAATCAAACCAACGCCACCAGCAAAGCAGAGGTCCATGATTACTTGGCATCAGATTTCAATCGTCTTTGTTTTTTACTGTCAGCGCATCGACACTCATCTGACAAACCCTCCTCCTTTATCCGGGCTTGGGACCGGCACGAAGAGTTCCTGGTTTTGCAACCTCCCGAGGCGGAGTTTCCTAGAAAGTGGTGCATAATAAATGTTTTTTGACTGCCTGCCTCTTGGGTCTTGACCTGGAACTGAACCCATCTTGCCTATCGATTTTGTTTTGATTGAGCGCCTGTGAATAAGCTGGTTCCCACGACTTAGCTTTCGTGGAGTGCTTTAGAAATCTAGAGTTTGTCTCTCTGCCTGACTCTTGGATCTTGACCCGGAACCGAACACTTCTGCTTAAGCAAAGTTTGCTTGTGTATTTTGTCGATTTTGTTTTGACTGAGTGCCTGTGAATAAGCTGGTTCCTGTGACAGCTTTCACTGGGCGCTGTAGAAACTTGGGATTACAATTACGAGTTTACGGTTACAATTGTTTTGTTACTTGGTTGTAAAATATGTTATATTACTGTGATGCCATCTTTAGTTTTCATCTGTGAGCTGTGTATTTTTCGGTTAGCAAGAGAACGGTTTCATTGAGAGAAGTGAACATCGCTCGGTGACGATTGCTTTGGAGCCGTTGCTTCAAGTTCAGTCCAAGCTGGAGGTCAAGATCTCAACTAAACGAGTTCCCAGTCGAACAGAATTGTTCTGGCAGGTGAGTTATCCTCTTGATCAGAATTTATTTGTCTGCTTAGATAGTAGTAGTTGCTTTTTGACGATGCTGTGTTATAAAGAAGATGATTAGCATCGTCTTCTTCGTTTGTCCAGGCTTCAGACTAGCACCACTCGAGTAAAGATGTTAATGTACATGTTTTTCTATAGCAACCTTATGGCCTTGACCCTGCTCAAATTTCAGTGAATTGATCAGTGAGTTTTTTGGACAATGTATATATTTTTTATTATGATATTACATTTATTACACGAGCAGGATCACTGTAACTGAATTTGAGGTTCGAAGCAACTGTGAGTGAATAACCTGTTTGAGGGAGCTCCACACATGTCAGTTTCACTAATAAATCCTTCGTGTGCAGGCATCATAGAAGCAAAATGAGCAGGTTCGAGGCCATACGGTCGCTATATAAAACCGTGTACATTTACACTTAATTATTCAAACATCTGCAGTAGCAAGTACTTTGTAATTCTAATTTCAGAAAATTGTTTTGCTTTATTTCAGGAAGCAAGCAAGCTGAAAAATCACGAAAACCTGCGCAAGTGTCCGCGTTGTCGATATCCATCTCGCATCGACGCTGTACAGGAAAGAGCGTGGTGTGGCAATTCCAAGTGCCTCTTTGACTTCTGCATTAAGTGCCTTGCTCCGTACCACAGTCTGCGACCATGCATTGGTGCCAGATATAAACAGACCGCACAGGAGATGAGGATTTGCAGTAAGCAGAGCAAATGCAACTTGCGAAGATTATGACGCCGGCTCTTTCTAGGATCAGTTATCAAGGATTGTTTTCGATATTCATCTTTCGATCTCAGTGACCGTCTTTCATGTCTGGTGCTACTAGGAAAATGTGTGGTTTACCAGTCACTAGTCACAAAAAATGTTAACTTTAAAAATATTTAATGTGCCTTTCATATGAAGATAAGACCACGAGTTAAGGAATAGTGGTTGATAATGGCTATGCAAATTTCTGCAAAAGTAGAGATCACTTGATTTGATATTTAAGGTTGTTTGGATAGTTTTGGATTGTATTAAATTTTATGGGTCGTTCAATAAGGACGTCTGCAAAAAGGGAAGGAGGAGTCATCTAAATGCGGACAAGGGGTAGGGGGCTATGCCCAATGCTGGCGTCCACATCCAAATTTGGTAATATACCCTATTCCTTAAACAACAGCTTCAGAGGGCAGACAGATCTAGGCCTTAGTACTCATTTGGAGGGGAGTTAGGAATTGACAAATGGGGGGACAAGGGGGCAGGGTTGAGTCAAAGTGGGTCATTGTGTGTGGATGCCTTTTATGGACGACCCCTTATTTACTATATAATTACATAAATGTAAGTCAGGAGTTGGAATGGATGTACTTTATATATGGACATGCCACATTCAAGTGCCTTTTGGACTGCTGAAAATGTTTTACGAGGAAATGCAGAATGTCGTGAACTGAAATTCTATTGAAACCATTTTTGTGTGCATGAAATCGTCTTTCGTCTATTACAGGAGTCGTGAAATGTGTCTAAGCTGTGCAATGTTGTAACATGTTTGTGTTGAGCAGCTTGTGCCTAGTGCAGAGCTGTAACATGTTACAGCAGTGGGCTATGTGTTGTAAAATGTTAAAAGTAAAAAGTAACATGTTAAAGCAATTAGCAATGTGTGCAGTTATAACATGTTAAAATAATGATGCTGAGTTACAACATGTTAAAGTAATGAGATGAGCTTTGGTTTTGCTAGGAAACTAGATTTTGTTGTCTGTTAAGATGTTTCCCAGTGTTTATGAAATTTTGAGGCCTTACTTTCACGTTTAGGCAGACAAAGTGTGGTGTGTTTTAATAAATATTTTGGCTTGTGGCCGTGAATTTTTTTGATCTTGTTACTTGGTGAACAGCTTGCAATTTATGTCCGGGGAAATCTCGGGGCAGCAGCTTGACGATTTTGGGATGCCTTGAGCCCGTGGTGGAAGTTCTCCATTTTTGGCTGGGCAGATGAAATCTTTATTAACAGTTGCACAGCAAACTCTGCTGAATTTTAAGTTGTATGAAGCTTTTATGCATGTGTTATATTTTTTTATTTAGACTTATTTATTAAAAGTACTTTGCTCAGTCATCGTCTTCATCTTCAGACACCATCTCGACTTCGTCTTCTTCGTCGTCAACTTTGTCAAAAATGACAGTAAATCCATATCGAAGGTGCAGATATGTTTGCTTGGGACCACGATGAAGTAATATAGTTTATGGTAAACAATTCCAAACACAAGGAGTGCAGAGGCTGAAGGCACTTGATCCTACATTTGTCCTGAACTTAGGTTCTTGCAACAAACAAGTATAAGAATCCACTAGTTCAGGAGGGCGATATGACAAGCTAAGAGGCCGTGCCTGGGATCCTACCCACTCTAAAACCCCAAATAAAGTTATGCACAAGATGGCTACTGTGAAACAACACGATTGGCATTCCAAAGTAACCATAACATAACATTTGCATAGACCCACTAGGAGACACTGCTCAGTTGGATAAAAAAGGTACAGTATGTGTTTACCACCCACTGCAAAGCAATCCAGATCCATGCAAAGTAGCCACGACAAGGAATCACATACTGTAAGGTGCTATGTGAACATCACAATACGAAACAACCTTGAGGCATTCGGTCGAAGACACGCGTTCAACGTAAAAAATTCAGACCAGATGACAAATTACAACAGCTCAGTTATTGAAGGAGGAATTTTTTAATTGTTCTAACGACAATGTCAAACAGTCAATGAATTTCAATGCTCAGTCATCGTCTTCATCTTCAGACACCATCTCGACTTCGTCTTCTTCGTCGTCAACTTTGTCATCCTTTTTGTCAACTTCTTTGCTCGCCTTTGCTTTTCCTGTATAAAGAAACATTAAATTCGAAATCAGAATTTTCCTCTGTCAACAACAACCACAGCAAACGTCAGATATAACAGCACGAGTTTCTTCAATGACTTGTATCTCCAGATACTCATTTCATTTTTATCTGTTACAATATCAGCTCAGTTCATTCAGGAAACTCGAAATAAAAATCCTTTATGGGGTTATCCAAGCCTTTTAAGGTTATTTTACAACCCCCAAGTTGATCTTGTTTGCTCACTTACACCATGGCTTGCCAATAACTCCAAAATAACAGCGCGAACCACATTCTGGATTGGACAGTGTTGAATAATAAAAACTTCCAATAGATTCTGCTATTACGACTCTCTTGAGATATTCTTGGAAAACTGCACTGCAAACATCTAGATACACAGCAAACTTCTACGTACATAGCACCTCACCAAGCTCCTTCAATACCGGCATAAGCTGGAAAGTAAATTCAAAGTCCTGCAATGGAGGAACTTGGCAAAATGGGTGACTCCAATCAGTCCCACTATGAAAATTCGACGCCTACAGTACTTGATTCTTAAAGTTGCTCTCAGCTTAAAACAACGCACTAATAGCTCCTCTCCCCGTCTCTCTGGTCTTCTGGCAACCAGACTTGGTTCTTTATATAGTATCTTTGGACAACCCCACTGACTTGACGCAGCACTCTTGAATAAGCTGGTGCCCTGCGCTTAGCTTTTAAGTAGCGCTTTAAAAATTCTGAGTTTACAATTACGATTACATCTTAACTCTTAACTTGAGTGATGCTAACTAAAACTTCGCATTTTTGATTTGTACTCACTTTTCTTAAACTGAATCTCTTTAGCAGGTGCCGTTTCTTGGGCTATGGTGAATGCCTTATATTTGTCGTTGGACCACATGCATTCGACAGTCACTTGAAACGTATACAGCTTGTGTCCTAGGAGTCTCTGAAACCGAAAATAAAGCTCACTTGAAAGATGGAATTCCTGCTGCATGAAATAGAAAATTCCTCTACATAAATAAACTGTTATTCTCTTTACAGAAATTAAATCCTAACCACTTAAATCAAATTCTCCCAATAGAAACTCAAATTCCCAATAAAAAATCTAATCCTCCCCAAAACATAAAATCCTCAAATTTTCCTCATAAAAATCTAATCCCCCAAAAAATCAAATCATCAAATTCTCCTCATAAAAATCTAATCCTCCCAAAACATAAAATCCTCAAATTTTCCCCATAAAAATCTAATCCTCCCAAAACATCAAATCCTCAATCTAATCCTCCCAAAACATCAAATCCTCAAATTTTCCCCATAAAAATCTAATCCTCCCAAAACATCAAATCCTCTGTATAGATAAATAAATGTTAAATTCTCTACATCAAAATGTATAATCCTCTTAAATAAAAATGAAAATGCCTGCATAAAAATAAACCAGAAAACATTCACCAAAGTCCAAAATTAAATCCCGCAGCCTAGAAATATAGAGAAAACTCAAGAGGAACTCACAAGGATCTTGGCCTGAGGAACCGTTAGTTCCTTTCCCTCATGGCAGGCTTCATAGTCAACCAACAGACTTATGATTCCTACAATCAATTCACTGTCCAATCAATCAATTAATCAATCAATCAAATAATTTATTCAATCAATTACTTAATCAAATCTTTTGTCTATCACCCACAGCACCAGAAAAAACATAAAAACACAGAATTGTAATTTGTAACTGTAATTTGAGATTTATAAAGCGCCTTTTGGAGAATAAACTCAACAGAGGGGCTCCCGACCCGAACAAGTAGAATCAATGTTAAACAGTACAGTCTTCAGGCGTCTGTGGAACACTGTAAGGGGGAGAGAAAGGAGCTCAAGTCGTAATGAGAGAGAGAGAGACAGACAGAGAGGGACAGACAGATAAAGGATTCCAGAACCTAAGAAGATACAGAAACTACCTACAAAGACATGGAAATGGCCAGAGATTCCTACAAAGTACTAAGTATAAGCTCAGACGCATGCACACATATGACCAGAATTTTACCAGAATCAAGTTTCGTTGGAAGGCCGAGTTTTCGCAGGTGAGGTTCCATTGTGTGCTGGAACATCTTCAGTGGACCAGCGTTCAGTTCGATCGTCACTGGTGCCACATCACCCACACTCGCAAACGTCTCCCTCTTGAACTCAGAAAACCACCTATGAACCAAAAAATACGACAAGTTAAACACAAGTTTTGGAAAGGTTTATAAAACATGTAAAATAAATGATCTGATACTCAATCCTCTGATAAAACTGCCTGCAAGAAAGTACGCTGATGTATGCACGTAAGTGTCTTGATACTTAATAAAGCACCTTTTAAGTACCTCAAAAAGTGCTCCCATTGATAGCCTAAGTAGTCAGTGCAATAAGTATGCTTTCAAAATAGTGCAGCCTTTAATGAATGCCATATCGCCAATCAGTTTACAATTTGCAATGAACAATGTCTGCTTTGAAATAGAGAATCTAAAAGAATAAAACTGTTCCCTCTCAATAATATTTTATGTTGGCAGTAATATTCATGATTTTACAAGTTGTATCAGTTTTAAAAACAGTGCAAGAATTACAAGAGCACACAGGCAGTATTTCAAATAACATTAAATTTCATAATTTTCAGGCAATAATATTTCATGTGTTTTCAACTCTTTTTAAGACAGTAAATTAGTGATTAATGATTACCTTACCGTACTTCCTTAACTGTAATGCTTCACACCTCCTAAAGTAAGAATTCGGGTAAAATGTAGTCAGGGATATCCCAGACTTAGTCCACTTTTAGAAACCAATCTCGGAGTATTTGTTTTACGTCAGCACGTACAGGTATGAGGGGAGGCTGTGGCAAAGCAAAGGTTGGAAAGAAGGAATTCATGAGCTTGTTGTTCTATGAGAGACTCTCACGACTGTTCTATTATTCATAAGATTTTCTCACTTCACGACTTCCTCTTCGGAAGAATTTGTGAAAAGCAGACCAGTAGGACCGTGCAGTCGCAGGCTCATCTTGTGAAGGTTTCGTTTGTACTCTGTTTCTCGGTCACGCCCGAGAGCTCGGGCCATCACTGCGTTTTTACCGAAAAAGAACCTATCAAAAAAGACAAAGTGCCAGATTAAAAATATAATAATAATAACAATAAGACGATTTACATAGCGCCATAGCTCAGCCGAGATAGAAAAAGGGTGCTGTACTTCCCAAACCCAATCACACAAACGAAAAATATGTCACACTGAAGAAATTGAATTAAATTTAAAAATCATTCACTAATGAAAAAGCTTAAACGGTGAGATTTCACTTTTCAGAAAAACCCTTCTTTGCTTCATCCATTACTCAGTATATGTATAACATGTATAACTTTCCATCCTTCAGTTTTACAATGTGTTCATAAAATTGTAGATTACTGCCTTTTCAGCTTCTCTCTATTCTTATGTTTAATGTGACTGTTTTTAGTTTAACCAAAAAAATATCTTACAGTACACAGCTCCTCAAAGTGATAAACCAGAGAAATAATTTGGGGCCTTGTGAATTGATTGATTCTGTCCAATGAATTGTGATTTTGGAACACAGTTTCATTTAGAAGCATCCATCGATCAAAGCCTTGATTAGGACAACAGTGTTAGAGAATATAACTTTAAAAGTACACTTTTTATAGCGACCGTATGGCCTCCACCCTGCTAATTTTTCATTGAATTGTTCTGTGGAACACAGATTAAAGAAAAAGAAGTCATATATTGGAAGATCATGGCAGTTGCTTACCTACTGTGGGCCCAGGACTCGCGAAGTTCTTCGGCGATGGCATTCTGTAGGTTTCTCGCTGATACTACAAAAACCCTTTCGAACTTGTCGATACATTCTTGAATCTAAAGTCCCAGCAAAAGAAAAAATATTCACACACAATTCAAGGCTAAGAGACTGAATAGAATGAAGAAATTTGCATCTGGTAATTAGTAGCACAGAAGAAACATGGCATAGTACACACTGAATTTTCTTTCTGTACTTTGATATTTGCACAATAGCATTTATCTGCATAAATAAATATTATATTTATATTATACTCACCTGCAAGAAGTTCTGAGATTTAAGTCCATGTTCTGTTTGGTAACGCAGAGTAGAATATTCTAATCTAATCTGTTCTAATTTAATCTAATCATGCTGTAATTGAAATTTCTAAAACACTACTTAGACTTGGCACAGGACATCAACTTATTTATAAGTGCTATGTCAAATCAGAGGGTATATCCATGAAAAACAAGATCCGGTTGCTGGAAAAAACCGGTCGAGGCCAACAAAACTTCAAGGAGTTTGAGATCATAAACCTATCTCTTTTTGGTCTGTTTTGCCACTTTCCACAAACCACTGAGAACCATTCCATTCGATCATGGTTTTGTGTTCATAACAGTAATCATAATTTCCAAGATTTCTACAGTGCCCAAAAATAGCAATGACATGGGGACCAGCTTATTCACAGGCACACAGTCAAAACAAAATCGATAGACAAAAGGGTTCAGTTCCAGGTCAAGATCCAAAAGTTGTTAGGTCAAGAGCACTTCTGATTTGTTTCTTTCGAAGAGGAGCTATATAAATTTGCAATTACAATAGACACATGTGGTCGATTTTTCTGCTTACCTTTTCAACTAAGGTAACCTTGTGCACTCGCCCCTTCTTTTTCGTTTTTGGCAGAGTAACTACAATAAAATTCCGAAAAATGTAACAAATCTTAGAAATGTTCACAAATTAATTGTATTTTTAAATGCTGCAATAGTCCACTGGTCAGCAAGCTAGACTGTCAGCCTAAAGCATTGGGTTCAAGTCTCTACCAAAACTGAAAGACCTTATGAGAGTTATGTTGTCTGAAACAAGCACTACGACTGGATGGATATAACAAGTAAAGCTTTAAGCACTCTGTGATAGTAGTGACTGCTTCAGTGCTGAACCCATCACTCGTTCTACCACGTTGGCCTAAGCAAAGATCTCAAAGCCTACAACTGAACGCTAACTGTCAATGAGAGGATCAGCCGATGCAGGCCAGGGCTGGCCACTCGCCCTCGTACACAAAGGTCGAGAAAATGAAGACGCTGACACATCATGTCCATTACTGCCCCTTGGGGTTGGCTATAAAGGGCTGATCTTCTAATTCCTCTTCTTCTATATTTCAGGCATCGAAACTGTGCTCGTGGCATGCAGGAAATTATACTTCCCAAGTCCCCCAGATATTTCAGTTTACATACTGGTTTTAGACGGACCGGTCGCAAACGGAATTACGGGAAGCGTAAAACCTTTTCTGCAAATTACAGGCAAATTAAATGTTCTACGATCCAATCCCGTAGTATTCAACCACTCTCGGTGCAGGGATAAGACTGCCCGTTTTGTTAAACCGTTCGAATTGGAGTCGAAGCCTGTAAAATACCCACAGCGAGCACGTGCAACTACTCCAGGCCCACGCGGGTCGACTAAAGCATTAAATACACATTCGCTTAAATTTCCTTAAAGGTTTACAGCAGTTAGACTTCTAAAGGAACATCGGGGCATGAAGTAAACTTCTGTTTACCTATTTTGTCGCGTTTAGATTTCGGCATTTTTATATTTTACTATAATATTTAATGGAAACGCTACACATGCATTCCCGGAAGCAAGTTTAGGTTTCGCTTCACAGAAAGAAACCAAAAAAGAAAGAAACCAAACACGGACAATATTAAATAGGTAAGTAAAGTGGGACAATAAAATATTTCAGAGATCGGCAAGGAAACTGCAAGATCTTCGTCCTTTGATAATAGCGCTCAGATATTTGAAATAATATTTACTGACTCGTGTAATGCCTACAAAAATAATATTTAGCCTAATTTGTTTATCGACTAGTTGGGTTGAGTTGCACTGCTGATAAAAGCATCTAATTAGTTTCGCCAAATGGCGAATTTTTCAAGGGTGGACAATCCGTCATTGTTGGAGCATATATACCATGTTGAAATGTGCTCAACACAGTGAATCCCTGTCAAGCATAAAGATCCTGCTCAGGTTTTCTTTAAACTTTTACCCTGAAGCAAAATTCGAGTATTCCAAGTTTTCCAACGTTGGATCTTACTCGAAATAATAATAATAATTAGCAACTTCTAATGCGCCGGTGTCCAATGCACAAGGCATCAACCAACGGCACACCAAAACCAAACCACAGTCAGGTCTATATCCAGAAGGTCAGTCCGCACGACAGAGAGGCAGCCTATGGTGGATAAGCAATTTGAAACAGGTAAGTTTAAAGTTGAGAACGAAATGACAGAAGCGACTGAGCAGAACAAACAGACACAGGGAGGGAATTCCAGAATTTTGGTCCAGCAACCGAAAATGCTCGTCTACCAAGAACAATGAGCAGGTCGAGGCCATAAGGGCGGCTACATCGGTAAATGTATACGCCAAGGAGCCTCTGTGCGTGAGGATACCCGGTTCGCGTATCGATCGTGACTTGTTTCAGATAAATAAATCTCGGGATAGTACAGTCCATGCACGGGGACCTTAAAGGGCGTGGCGCCCATTCAAACGGGCAGCGGTGGTTTAGGATCTCACCCGACCAATTCAATGAAACAATGAACAGGGTCGAGGCCATACGAGCGCTATAGAAAAACGTTTACATTTCCATTTACATTTTACAAATATTAGGTTGCGCTTAGACACCTTTAAATCAGTTTTTCCAGCGCTATATATTCGCCAATTTCGTTCAATATCTTGATCTATGGGGATATCGCCAGAGTATATATCATTGGATATGACCATATAAGCAACTGTCGACGTTAACGGGCTTGGCAGTCACAAGATGTCGTTAAATATTGAATATTAATACAAAAGACGTGGTGCCCATTCACAGGGGCAGCGGTAGTGAAGGATCTCACCCGATAAATTAATTGCAAAATAAGCAGGGTCGAAGCCATACGGTCGCTATAGAAAACATTTACATTTGTTTATAGAAAAAACGTGTGCACTCGCACTTAATTTTCTCTGCAGGTGTGCGTCATTGGCGCCATCTTGCGAATTCATTTAGCAAGAAACTCTTCCCCGCGGATCGATTTTGAATAATCGTTGTGTAAGAGCATCTTTAAAACGCTTCCATTCTAAGCTATGGATCCATCAACTGAGCTCAATCATTTCATTATTTATAATTATAATAGATGTGACTATAAAATCGATGAAAGATAGAAGTCAATGGCGTTGAAAGCCATAGGATGTCGTTTTAACACTGAATAACGCAGTGCCTTTAGACACCTTTAAAATGTTATGTTTGCTGTAGACGCTCTACACACATACACACCTTTAAAAATGCTTTCCAAAGACGATAAATACTCGTCAGCTGAGTCAGCTGAGCTAATCAAACATTAGTCCTGATACCACCTTAGGGTCGTGCATAAAGAAAGTCTGCAAAAATGACTTACTTTGTAATTGTAACCTAATTGTAATTTTAAATTTGTATAGCGCCTCTTCAAGCAAAGACTAATCAGTAGCGCTCACTGCGCTAGACTTGATGTTAAAAGTCACTAATGATGTTAAGTGTCAGTAAGAACAGAATAGTCTCCTGTAAGTGAACATAGCTCAGATAACTAAAACACAACTAGAAGAGTCACCAGTGGCAGGCTCGCGCACACACGCAAAGCCATACCAACAGATTCCCAACTAGAGTTAAAAGATGATGGCATGTTCTGAAGTCCCGAAGTTCCTGAAGCACGTAACACCAAGGATGAGGAATGGCGATGATTGACACTTTGGACTCCTCCCTTCCCTTGTCGGTACTGAGTGCCCCTATTTCCCTTCCTCTTAGCGCTCCAACGAAATACAAAGGCCTAGATTAAGCTACCCTCTTGACCTTGCATGGCTAAGTGTGCTACGGAGTGGGGGTAGGTCCACTCTGATACTGCCATGCCCAGATAAGGACTCCAATTAGATCCAACGCAGAATAGACTTCTGTCTGACTTAAGTTGGTGTTTAAAGCACATGCTGTAATGAAATAACTATATGCACAAAACTTAAATGCGGACGTCCGCATTGGCAAAACCTCTCCCCTTGTCCGCATTTGGGTGACCCCTCCCTATCCATCTTTGTGGACGCCCTTAAAGGACGATCCCTTAGTCACGTGCGCTGCCGCGCGCCAAAGGCGTAGTTCGGCGAGGCTGTAATATCTTCCGAACTACTTGGAATATTTATATGAATGGTGGATACTTTAAAACAGAATTGAACTCACTCGAAAATAAAGAAATCCAGAAATGTGAAAAATCCGCCAATTTGTCAGAGCCGATCGCATACCAAGACCAAAACCGGTTGTTAGCAGACCAGATAGAGGCGATACGGGAACTTTTGCATCTTGATCTGGAACCGAACCCCTTTTGCCTATAGATTTGGTTGTGACTGAGCTCCGGCGAATAAGCTGGTCCCCGTGACGTGGCTTTCGTTGGACGCCACAGAAGTCTCGAGATTAGAGAGAAATGAGAAATCGGCGGATTGGATGGATCGGCGTAACCCTGTTAAAAAATCGAGATTATTACTGTGTCCAAAGAAAGCTAAGTTGAAGGAACCGGCTTATTCGGAGATGCTCAAACAAAACAAAATCGATCGTAATCATAATCGTAACCTCGAGATTTCTACAGCGCCCAACGAAAGCTAAGTCGCGGAATCAGCTTATTCACAGGCGCTCAGTCAAAACAAAATCGATAGGCAATAAGGGTTCGGTTCCAGATCAAGATCCAGGAGTCAGGCAGTCAGACAGTCGGACGGCTACGGTGGATGGTGTTTGAAATTGAAGTGAGAAGCTAGGCAATATAATATAATATAATATATATAGTCAATATAATAATCGATATGCAAATAAGGTCAGATTCCGTTCCAGATCAATGTCTAAGGGTCGGGGTAGGTATGCTGCCAAGCAGTAAGATTAAAATGGATAGTATAAAGAGTGAGGTGCAATTGAGCGGAACGAAAAATAATATTTTGCTGGAGTGTAATGTAGGAAATGTAATTACAAAAATGTACATAGCATCTTATATGTAAGTGCAAACGTTTTCATACAGCGACCATATGACCTCAACCCTGCTCATTTTTCAGTAAATTTATCGGGTGAGATCCTTCACCACCAATGTATCCTAGTTGTAGTTTTCCACAGTTTAACGACATCTTGCGGCTGTCAGGGCCGTTAACGTCGACCTTACCTAACTTGAACAAAACCAGTCGCCAAGTAATAACACTGACGAATATATAGCGTTGGAAGAAATCGATTTAAAGGTGTCTAAGCACAACCTTATATTTGTAAAATGTAAATGTACACAGTTTTCTATAGCGACCATATGACCACGACTCTGCTCGTTTTTCAATGAATAGACCGAGTGAGATTTAAAACTGCTCCCCGTTTAAATGGACGCCACGCCATTTAAGGTAAGAAGCAACAGAAAATATTATTTCTGTATTTATTAGGCGTCAATATCTGATTAAGCATCACTCGATGGCGTTGAGCAGTTGCGAGGGAAGAATTTGTTCAAGGCCCCTACACAGTGACCGCCTAAGGGAAGAAGCATCTAGCCTAAAGACATCTCTTTCAACTCGCTTACCCACCGTAGCCTAGCTTCTGGTTTCTCTGACCCATCGGAATTCGACCCGGCTTCTCCAACAGATTATGAGTTTTGACAGCAATTTTGACTTGAAGCGACCATCGGCTGATGCCTTTAACATTATAATAACGGCGCTATAGAAGTCATTAGATTGGATTATATTAGAAGCCCGCGTTACATGCCAAGCGCTCTAATCAATTGGTTACAATGCCCACAGAATCGTAATCGTAATCCCGAGGTTTCTACAGCGCCCAACGAAAGCCACGTCACGGGACCAGCTTATTCACAGGCGCTCAGTCAAAAGAAAATTCATAGGCAAAGGGTTCGGTTCCAGGTCAAGCTACGGTGGGTGATGTTAGGGATTGAAGCGGAGAGGGAGATACGAGGAAGAATGGGAGTCGGGATAGGAGCTGTGAAAGAGGAATGTTTTCAGTTTTGAGTGAAAGGCCAATGTAGAAATTGCAAGCGGTGGAGCATAGGTGAGTTTGTGATGGGTCGGATAACTGTCGCAGTTCCAGGGGGGGGGGGGGGTATTCCAGAAGTAGAATAATGATAAAAATCGCTCCAGCTTTCAGCGTTTCACATCGCAATTCCCTCTAATATGTAGCTCAATGGAAAATATCGATTGCACCAAATGACATCCAATGTGCGATAGAAATTGAAGCGGTGCCGATCGTGTCACGGTAAATTGCTTCCGCGACGATCATTCATCACCATAGAGTCTCCAGCATAAACCATTGATACCCTGTTTACGTGCACTTTACGTGCACTGGATGACGACAGTTACGTTTGCCATACGCCATCTGTCGGAGACAATGACTGCTGTACGACATGATCGATAGCTGACTTTATTATTGCAATTATCAAGTTGAAACCAAAGCTCACTAAATCGGTGATGCATAGTCAAAACAAAATGGGTAGACAGTTAAGGTCAGGTTCGGTGGCAGGAAAATCCATGGCAAGATCATCGTATTGTGTTGGCTGACCCTGGGTGCAATACTGACTGAAGCAGTTTAAAATTCCACAATATCAGGGATTCAAGCATGAAAAGAAGTCTCATTCTCCAAAAATATTAAGTTGAAATAAGCAAGCAAGTAAAATCTCTTTGCAAATTTACATGGAAATATTTACACGGTATGAAACTCAACTATTCTGATCACAGTCTCATAGTACTACTTCGTCTTCCTCTTCAGGTTCTCTGCCCTCAGGAAGGCTCAGACATCCGATGACGCCACTCCTCTAGGTGCTGAGCTTCTTCTTTCAACCTGCTGTATCCATCCGTCATCATCCAATCCAGCAGCATATGTCTGGGTCTTCCTCTTGTCCTCTTCCTCCCCTCCATTACAATTCCAAACAACACCCACTGTAGCCGTCTGCCTGCCTGCCTGCCTGCCCTTGACCTGGAACCAGACCCTTCTTGCCTATCGATTTTTTGACTGAGCGCCTGTGAATAAGCTGGTTTCCGCGACTTAGCTTTCATTGGGCGCAGTAGAAATCTCCGAGTTTACGATTACGACTCTGCCCTCAGTAACGGTTCTCAAGAGTGAGTCCCATCTCAATATGTGACCAATCCATTTTCTCTGTCGCCTCCTTATTGTAGCTATAATAGATCTTTCTTCCACAACTCTTTTCAGCAACTCCTCGTTTGTTACCTGCTCCATCCAACTAACTTCTTCCACCTCGTCGTACAGCACATCGTAATCCATTTACAACCCATAAGTAACTTTTGGGTAACAACAGATTACGCGTAAGAAACTGTACTGCGTCGTATTCGCTGCCGAGTTGTAAGATGGTCTTCTTCGGATGCGTCCTTTTTTTGCGAGCAACATCGATTCACCAGTTGTTCCAATCTTTCCTGAGACAAAACGTTTAGGATGAAACCGAGGACAACGAGCAGATATGCAACGATCTGTATGTTCTCCAACTTGAAAGCGGGATTGAAAAACGCTTCAGTAGCTGCGAAAGAACAATGAATTACATAACTTATTTATTAAATAATTTAATTCTTTATGCATTCGTTCGTTTATTCATTCGCTAATAGTATTTATATAGCGCACTTTCAAGATTCCTAGTCAGAGGTATTATATGTACAGTAAACTACTTTGCTTCTCGATTAGAGGCACCATATCTGTAAGAACTTTGAGTATCGTAATCGTAACTTGAGATTTCTAAAGCGCCCAAAAGAAGCTAAGTCGCGGGAACCATCTTATTCACAGGCGCTCAGTCAAAACAAAATCGTTAGGCAGGAGCGTTAGAAACGGTTCCAGGTCAAGATCCAAGAGGCAGAACGCTACGGAGGGTGGTGTTAGGAATTGGAGCGACAAGATAGATGAGGGGAAGAAGAGGAATCAGGATAGGATGTGTGGAAGCAGAGTTTTCTTAGCTCTGAATGAAAGACCTGGGCAAGAGATTACAAGGTGTGAAGTGTTAGTATGTACTTAACTGGTAAACTCAGTGCGTGTACATATCTCTGTATACGTTGGGCATGTACGCATGTCTAGACCAAAACACTTATGTAACGCCTTTAGAGAGACTCAAAAAGTAAAGAAGGTCGAGTGGAAGTAATTATCGTTGGGCTTAAAACACACCTGGTCAACTGAAGGGGCGTAGCCCAAATAAAAAGTAAGTTAGCAGCTTCATGAGTACCAATTAGGATCTCTTCCTGACTCACCAATTCCCGTTACTATGGCAACGACGAATGCTGATCGCACGAATATCATGCCAATCAGTAATGGTCCAAATGCCAGCATCAGGTTTACACCTGTCAACAACGAACATTATGGCTATTGATCACCTATGCCGATGCAGGTAAGTTAACACCTGTTAATAACGAACATGACGACTATAGATCACCTGTACTGATACAGGTAAGTTTACACCTGTTAACGAACACGACGGTTATTGATCACCTGCACTGATCCAGGTAAGTTTACACCTGTTAATAACGAACATGACGGTTATTGATCACCTGACTGATCCAGGTAAGTTTACACCTGTTAATAATGAACATGACGGTTACTGATCACCTGCACTGATCCAGGTAAGTTTACACCTGTTAATAACGAACATGACGGTTATTGATCACCTGCACTGATCCAGGTAAGTTTACACCTGTTAATAACGAACATGACGGTTATTGATCACCTGCACTGATTCAGGTAAGTTTACACCTGTTAATAACGAACATGATGACTATTGATCACCTACACTGATCCAGGTAAGTTTACACCTTTCAATAGCGAAAGTAATGACTATTAATAACCTATGCAATGCAGGTAAGTTTACACCTGTTAATAACGAACATTATGTACTGATAACCTACTGGTCAGGTAAGCTTACACCTGTCGATTACAATTTACTCGTCAAAGAGCAATTCAAGCCAGTAATCTTAATTAGCGCGAGACGAAATCCGACACAACATATATGGAAACAAAACAGTGAAAACGCAGCAGAATGTCAGCAAAAACCGATGCAACACTATAAGTAATTCCTCTCTTCCGTAAACTGATTTATGGGAGTGCTTTCCATGAAGTAACTGTTTATGTATGTATATATGTATGTACGTACGTACGTATGTATGTATGTATGTATATATGTCTGTATGTATGTATGTATGCATGCATGTATCTATGTATGTATGTATATATGTCTGTATGTATGTATGCATGTATGTATGTATGTACGTACGTATGTATGTATATATGTCTGTATGTATGTATGCATGCATGTATCTATGTGTATGTATATATGTCTGTATGTATGTATGTATGCATGTATGTATGTATCTATTTATAGTACCTATGTACCTGGACACTTATTATCGCGTCGTTTAAGTATCTCATAAAATCTCTGCCTGCATGCGCGATCCTAAACTATGTTAAAGTCATTAAGAACAAAAAGTCAACAAATAAACAGAGTCGCCACTAGCGAGCACCCTCAAACACGCACAGCCTAACAATTCAATTCCCATCCAGAGCTGATAGTAGACACTATGTTCATAGTTCCTGGACCACGTTACATCGAAGACGAGGAGCGATGACAGATGACGAGACGCGCAATACACGAACCCCAACACCAACTGCGGTCCCTCGTAGATGGTAGAAGGCGCCGCGTCTGGATATGCCTCAACCACTAGGTTTATTGAAGACGACAATCTTCAACAGCCGGCCAGTTGGTCGTAGAGCATCCCCGTAGTCGGACGGACACTCAGCACCAATCCATGGACTCTCTTTGCATTTCTAACTGGAGCTAGACACTTTTATCACTGCATTTATCATGCATTTATCTCTTTATTGCACTCAATACGCGCGCAGGATCGGTAAATCTGAATCGGAGACACGAGGCGAGTGTTTGTGCAAATAAACTGTCCACGGATGTTGTACGGAATCCTCTCAGCAGACTCTAACCATCGCCACCGTGGATTCATCGTGCTGCAAATGTTCATAATGATTACGGTGATTAGGACTACCCCATTTCTGATAGGGTTTCTGTGGGTTGGGTTCATGAGATGGCGAGGTGGTTCTTCGATGAGCGTCTACTGGAAAGAAGGATTGCGTCTGGTACAAGTCCTGTCTTTCCCAGGCGTTCATTCACAGTTGCTGAACCCTCCATTTAGAACTCTCTGCCTCCTCATGTTCGCAACTCTCCTACTGCAGAGGCCGTCTTTCGCTCTGAATTGAAAATTTACCTCTTCCAGTCTGTTTACGGTTCTGAATATTTCCTATTGCCCAGCTTCATTGTGCATTTCCGAGCTTCGTAAAATGTACGTGTAAATGTACACGGTTTTCTATAGCGACCGTTTAGCCTCGACCCTGCTCATTTTTCAATGTATTAATCGGGTGAGATCCTTCACCGCTGCTGCTCGTTTGAATGGGCGCCACGACAGTTAAGGTCCCCGTGTACGGACCATACTAGCCCGAGACTCAATTCTCTGAAGTAAGCCACTATCTGTAGGCGAACCGGCATCTTCACGCACAGAGGTGCCTTGACGTACGCTTCAACCAATGAGCTAACACACATACATACAAACATACATACACACATACATACACACATACATACACACATACATACACACATACATACATACACACACATACACATACACACACATACATACACACATACATACACACATACATACATACACAAACATACACACACATACATACATACACACATACATACACACATACATACATACACACATACATACATACACACATACATACATACACACATATATACACACACACATACATACATACACACATACATACATACATACACACATACATACATACACACATACATACATACACACATACATACATACACACATATACATACATACATAAATTATTTAAACATCATATACGTGCACATTTGAATGAACTCAATTAAGTGAATTCATGTGAATTACTTCATTCTGTAGTTAAGTCTTTTTTGGTTCTTTTTACAAAGGTTCTGTTTGCTCAAGTCTAGTTGGACTATAGGCCTGTTAAGTTGACTATTTGTCATTTCAAATAGCATTTCATGTGACATAGGCGTCCCTAATAAGCGGAACATGGTTCTTTCTGGGATTGCCTGTTGCATCCCACATGAATTTTTTTTAAAAATGTAATATGTTATATGCTGTTGTCTCTTTGTGGAGCAATAAAATGAAATGAAATGACTACACACATACATACATACATACAGAAATACATAAATAAATAAATATATACATGCACACACATACATACATACATATATACATACATACATGATTACATACATACATACATACATTCATATATATACAACTATCAGGCCAGCAAGGGGATCATTAGGAAATTACAGTTGTATTGTAATGTATTGCATTCTTACCGACGGCAAATAGGGAGATGATGAAGAGTTTGTCCCAAGGGATGGAGTTCCACTCGATCGATTCTAGTCCAGTGAAGTAGAACAGCAGCCACAGAGGCCAAAGGGTCACCGTCTGAATCGCACCTGCCGCATACAGAATCAGAAAAGTTTATTAAAACTTCATATAAAATAGATTTTATCTACAAAACTTCATATAAAATAGATTTTATTTAAAAAACTTCATATAAAATAGATTTTATCTACAAAACTTCATATAAAATAGATTTTATTTAAAAAACTTCATATAAAATAGATTTTATTTACAAAACTTCATATAAAATAGATTTTATTTAAAAAACTTCATATAAAATAGATTTTATCTACAAAACTTCATATAAAATAGATTTTATTTAAAAAACTTCATATAAAATAGATTTTATCTACAAAACTTCATATAAAATAGATTTTATTTAAAAAACTTCATATAAAATAGATTTTATTTACAAAACTTCATATAAAATAGATTTTATTTAAAAAACTTCATATAAAATAGATTTTATCTACAAAACTTCATATAAAATAGATTTTATCTACAAAACTTCATATAAAATAGATTTTATTTTAAAAACTTCATAAAAAATAGATTTTATTTACAGAACTTCATATAAAATAGATTTTATTTACAAAACTTCATATAAAATAGATTTCATTCACAAAACGTCCTTAAAAAGTCATCCAGCTAAACATCACAAAAATCTTTTTTAATCAAAGGGGGAATTTCGACTGCCTTACGCATTAGCACAAGACTGTCACACATACCAAGTAGTCGCATCTGGTACTCAATTCAAGAGCCTCGTACTGATCATATACAACTCTAAACTGCCAATGCCTGTCTAAAATTAAACGATCATTACACACACAAGCACGCACGCACGTGTGTTCCAAAGAAAATAAGCTGACCACCAGTCTGTAAAGTCATTTTTAAATAAGCTGCTTATCTAAGAAAGACTTTACCTAAGAAACTCAGACACATGGAGAGCTGACCGGACGTGCATTTGCTAAACAGTTTCACGAAAACCACCTGTAATGCAAGAGAGACAGAGATATTCTAATCGTAATCGTAAACTCCAAATTTCTAAAGCGCTACGTTAAGACTAAGCGCAGGCCACCAAATTATTCACGAGCGCTGCGTCAAGTCAGGGGGGTGTCCAAAGATGCCATGTCAAGAACCAAGTCCGGTTGCCAGAAGACCAGAGAGAGAAGGGGAAAGGATTAAGTACCACGCTATAACGAGGTTCGAGTCTAATAAGTCATAATGACTTCTATAGCGCCGTTGTGACTGCACAAGGCATCAATAATGGAAACCCCGAGTGAAACCGTAAAGTGAACAATCACAGAGGGGGCATGAATCCCTGGCTCCCCGTAGAGCCCCCAATACAGTTATACACGAGATTACACAGCAAACCAAAAAGTTGCAGTGTCAAGCTAACATTTTGAAAACAGTCCCCTAAGCAGCCATGGGTACGAAGTGTTAGCGACTTCAGTTTCTTAGCCTCGGCATATGTCGGCGGGTGGCCAATCGTTACCCTCCCCGCCTCATCTTACCATTCTCCAATCCCAAACACCATCCACCGTAGCTGCCACGCTGTCTCTCTGCCTGACTTTTGGATCTTGACCTGAAACCGAACATTTTTGCCTAAGGATTTTGTTTTGACTAAGCACCTGTGTATAAGCTGGTCCCCGTGACGTGGCTTTCATTGGGCGCTGTAGAAATCTCGGAATTACGATTACAATTACGATTACCACGGACAGCGTACTCGTTTTATAGTCAAGCTCGTTTGGGGGCGCCAGTGGAAATGAAATCTTTATTGGATGCCGACCTGGCTTCTCCAACGTATTTCGATTGTTGACTTCGGTTTCACTCGAAGCGACCATCGATCGGTGCACTGTAACAACGGCGCTATAAAATTCATTCAATCAGAAACATCTTGATGCCCTGGAGGGATTTGAACCCTTGAACTCTTGGTTGGCGGTCTAACCACTCGACTATCGTGCCTCCCCTCGGGGTCGACATTTAATTGGTGCAAAATTAGACGAGACTCAACGGAATCTGTATCTACGTCAAGCAGAAATAGAACGATATTGCTGCAAATATATCCTGTATGGTGGCCAAAAACATAATAACTCGATTAATTTTATCCGCATCAGAGTGGAGATAGGTCCTGCAACCGGAAGCCTGTCCTGGAAAAGCGAAACTCCATATAATCTAGTGACTTTTATAGCGCCGTTATCATATTGCTAAAGGCATCAGTCGATCGTAATCAGGGGCGTAGCAACAGATTGTGCAAGTTGTGCAAAGCACGAGGACCCACGAGGCCCGCGGCCGCCTGGGCCCCCAAGATGCCAAGGCCTGTTGCTCAATTGCTTAAAGCCAAATAGCCAGTTGATATCACGAAAATTTAGAAAAGTCAGACGTGGAAACTGGGGAGGGTGGGTGAGGTTGGGGTGGAGGCCCATCGCTTTCAATCTGCACAAGGGCCCTCGGAAGGTTAGCTACGCCACTGATCGTAATCTCGAGATTTCTACAGCGCCTAACGAAAGCTAAGTCGCGGGAACCAGCTTGTTCACGGACGCTCAGTCAAAACAAAATCGATAGGCAAAAGGGTTCGGTCCCAGGTCAAGATCCAGGAGTCAGGCAGGCAGACAGTCGGCTAGTGGCTAGTCGCTTCGAGTGAAATCATAATCAAAATCATAATCCATTGGAGAAGCCATATCGAATTCCTAGAGGAATCTAAAGTAGTAATTGTAGGCAAGGTGTACCTCGATGGTAACTAGACATTTCTGCAGAGGATAAGCAACTTTCTAGTTTGAGATGCTAGGTGCATTCCTTATATGCACCGAGTACACACTGAGCACTCCTGCATAGTGACTACTGGAACAACGGCCGAGGGGATCATTCATATGCTCAGGGTTCAATGGTGCACCTGCTCGGGGGAGGCACATATGATAAATTGCACTCATTTATTTCCATGTTGCGAGTTAATGAAAATCACGAAATCGATAGCAAGGTCCATAATACACTTTAAAGAACCGCCTTTTAAGATTTCCAAATGAAGAACGAAAGACATTAACCGCAAATCTCCGAAGTTTAATCGTCGGCGGCGGCGATGTTTTCTTTGATCTCACAGTTCCTTTGATTTATGCCGCACATGCAACAAACTGTAGTGCTTTAGAACGAATAAATCTTATTGCAGTTCATCAAGTACGCATACACTTTAACTTAATGGCACACACCCTGAGGATCCAGTTAAAAACTGAAGTAACGCGTAGGAAATCTTGAATTTGCGGAGTCAATCGCGAGTATCGGAACCTCTTTGATCTTTACCTGGAACCGAACTCTTCTTGCCTATCGATTTTGTTTTGACTGAGCGCCTGTGAATGAGATGGTAGCCACGACTTAGCTTTCGTTGGGAGCTGTAGAAATCTCGAGTTTACAACTGGAATTTGAATATGGATCATCGACTACACTAGAAACTTGTTATAATGCTATCTTTAGAGCCCTGGCAAGAACCGTCTTATAATGCGACAGTGTATTAACGAGGTTGCTTTCTATGGCTGAACCAATTTTGTGATCCGTATCCTTAATCGCGTCATACCAGAATTCGTCTTAAAATTCAGCGTGTCATAACGATTGATTCTCTAGTGTATATAATAGCTTCGATATAGCAGCAGTACACATTAACCGCAAACACTCCCAATATCAAGTGCGGAAAATTCCATGCTCAGTCACGTGCGCAAGATAGCATATAAAGAGCAAACTGCACCGGGTAAAAGCATGTACATACAACATCCGCCCAACTTTCTTTGACAATCGCCACCGGGGCAAATAATCCATCAAAAGCCTGCGATTTGGTTAATTCATCAACAGGAAGCGACTTTGCCTAAGAAAACGTCAATAAAATCGTAATAGCAATCCTGTCTCGGTACAGACAATGGCGACGAACGTAGTGATTTTCCGGCGACGCGCACTTGTTTGTCCTTGCCTTCTTGGAAAGGGCACCACGCATCGGCAGTGAGTCATTCGTCGGCGGTAATTAATAAAGACTGACTACGCTAATTAAGGGTAATTAACCGCCCACTGATGGGTCAACGGGTACGACAATGAAGAGTCCAGCATCGTGAAGTGCTGAACTCCACCCGAATCTTGCAACCTTCGAAAGTTAAAACGAACTACGCGCATATGAAGGCGTTAGGCCTACTGTGATTGACAACGTAATAGAGCTACCAGGTAAAACGGTCTGTAATGTAATCTCCAGATTTCTAGAGCGCTTAAAAAGCTAAGTTGCAGCAAGAAGCTTATAAATAAATAACCAACGAACCAACCAATCAACCAATCAAACAATCAATTAATCAACCAACCATTCAATTAATCAACCAACCAATAAATCAACCAGTCAACCAACCAATCAACCAATCAATTAATCAACCAACCAATCAATTAATCAACCAATAAATAAATCAACCAATCAATTAATCAACCAACCAATAAATCAACCAATCAATCAACCAATCAATTAATCAACCAACCAATCAACCAACCAATCAATCAATCACGCACACATCACATACGTACATACAACAGGACTAAGGAAGCGTCAAAGACTGCTATTACCCGTGAGACCTTTTTTCTTTGACCCCCTTCGTTTATATAGGCCTAAAGCATGTCGGGGAAGCTAGCTTACTTACTCTCTACTCAACCGAATCCAAGATGGCTGCACTAGACGTCTCAACACCTGCAAACTCTACGACACGATTCTCTAAAACTGACATCATCGACGATTCGTTTCTCGCATCCAACGGCAACTGGTCGCTAAGCAACGAAGAGTGACCGACAACACTTATCCATCGATATCTCATCAACGATATGATGTCTCATCAGCACATAGACTTAAACAAGGTCAATCCAATGCGTTGATGAGTCTAAGAGACCAATTCAGCATCATCAACGTCTCTAACGATGAGCGGAAACCGCTCAGTCAAACTGGGCCGGGGAATCATCAAGCGATCAATGACGACATGGCTAAAACGGACCACAGGAAATTTGTTCCGATTGATGCGGTTCGTAATGTATTTAATTTAGCATGAAATCACCCGATGCGTCAAAAGCACTAATCCAATTCTAATCTAAAATGGGAACTTCTACAGCGCCGTAACTGTAAATGTAATCGTAATTTCCACATTCTCCAGTGCCAAAGAGAACTTGGTCGTGGCAATCAGCTTTCGTCAGCTTACCTTTATTCCTCTGTCTTGATGACCTTACCTTGATGCCATGCCTTCGTCGTTACCTTACCTATGTTACTGCATCTTTGTTAACATACCTTTATTACCTCACCTCCGTGAAAGGCACAGATGGAACAGATGGCTTTGCCACTGTTCAAGGCGATTCTAACGACATCATCATCATCATCATAGTCGTTGTCGTCATTATCATCAGCAGCATCATTACTATCATCATCCTCGTCATTATTATTATTATCATCATCATCATCGTCATCATCATCATCATCTTCATCATCATCGTCATCATCATCATCATCGAAGCCGTTCATCGCGATTGAAAACAAACATTCCTCTAGAGCCACTTCTGAGTGCCTCTCTGCAGCAGCAGCAGCAGCAGCAGCAGCAGGCAACGCACCGCCAGACGGCAGTGCACAGATGCAAATCACGACGCTCCAATTATCCCAACGTCTCCGAATGACACCTTGTTTTCAGCCAACAACATTAAAGACAACAGCAGTAATGACACCAACGCAATCACAGCTGGTCCTTTCTCAAACTGCCAGAGAGCTGTGCATACAACGTCCTCGAGGAAATTGCAGATTCGATATGGAAATACAGACTCATATACATGTATATCATTAGTAAAAACTTTCTAGTAGCGCGTTGTAAGTTTCATAGAGAGTTAGCATCATTGCAACGCAACACCCAACATCTATGTATGTGTGCGTATGTATGCACTTAAGTACGCATATATGTATTCATTAGTGTATTTTGAAGACTCAGTTCTTTCAACTTGGTTACCCACTGTAGCCTGGCTTCTGGTTTCTCTGACCTTTCGGAACTCGACCCGGCTTCTCCAACGGTTTATGATTTTCTATTGCGACTTTGACTTGAAGCGACCATCGACTGATGCCTTAGACATTATGATGACGGCGCGAGAGTTCTTTAGATTAGATTATATTATGTATGTATGTATGTAAGTATGTATATATCGCAATTCTACCTGGCTTCTCAAACGGTTTATGATTTTTGTATGTGATCTTGACTTGAAGCGATCATCGACTGATGCTTTGGGCATTATGACAACGGCGCTATAGAAGTGTTTAGATTAGATTAAATTCGAAGCGGCGCTGTACACGTTTTTTCATTACAAGTTCGATTACAAAATTACAATTACGATAGTTTACGAACCCTGTAGCATGCACAGAAAGCGTTCGACATGAGGGTCAGAACGCAGCCCCAGATGTGAGACGGAAAATTCGTGTCCTTGTAGGTGACCATCATGATTCCAGTCATCGATATGATGAAGGACACGATCTAGGAAACAAACATCGGAAAATCAATTCCAATCGCATCCGGTCAGATCGATCCGATCGCCGTGTGTCCAACACTTCTGTGAGGATCGTAAAAGGTGTCATCCGCATGTCTTCAGCATACATACATACATACATACATACATACATACATACATACATACATACATATTTACATACATACATACATACATATTTAGATACATAGCACATGCATAAAATGGAAACTACAAGCAAGGTTAAGCTCCATAGTTGCAGCATCGTTTAAATAAAAACAATATTACATTCTTACAAGTTCTTAAAAAACAAAACAAAACTGGCAAGAAAAAAATTACTGGAAAAAATTGACAAAGCGACTCGAGACCCTCTGAGAAGTTTCTCTTAAGTAGTCACCACCTTAGCCCGTTATCTAAACACCATCTAATCTAAAACACCATCTAATCTAAAACACCATCTAATCTAAAACACCATCTAATCTAAAACACCATCTAATCTAAAACACCAGCTAATCTAATCTAATCTAAAGACTTCTATAGCGCCGTTATCATAATGCCCAAGGCATCAGTCGATGGTCGCTTCAAGTCAAAGTCGCAAATCCAAAATCATAATCCGTTGGAGAAGCCGGGTCGAGTTCCGAAAGGTCAGAGAAACCAGAAGCCAGGCTACGGTGGGTAAGCAAGTTGAAGGAGATGAGTCTTCAAAATACATTAATGCATACATACATGCGTACTTAAGTCAGAATCGCAATCCAAAATCAAACTCCGATGGAGAAACCAGGTCAAATTCCAACAGTTCCCAGCCATCCACCATACCCCTCTGACTGTCTGCTAGCTTGACTCTTGGGCCTCGACATAGAACCGTACCATACTTTCTTCGCCTATCAAATTCTGTTTTCACTGAGCGCCTGCGAGTAAGGTGGATTGCTTTGGCGCTACAGAAAATACGAGATTACCGTGACTAGTCTTACGATTACACAAATTTACGATTACAGATTACATTTACAAAGACACAGGTACCCAGCAGACGTACTCGGGTCGATATGAATTTTTTGTGGAGCAGAATCCAGGACAGGATGTAGACGAAATTGGAGTTGGTCGCAAACAACGCCATGACATCCGTCGTCTCGACAACTTCCACTCCTCGCAGATAGACGTAGTAGGTCAGCATCCAGAGGAGGATGAGAGCCGCGAAACTTCCCAGCAGCCGATAGATGCTCGTCTGGAGACAGTCCTGCCGCAGCAGCCGAATGTTGTCGCTGATTTTCCAGAGATTACAAACAGATTACACGAGACCGAATTACTCGTCGTCGGCTGAGTAAAAGTAAAGTATCCCGTATCCTACAAGTGAGACGTAGGGGAGGCGCTCATTTCCTTTTCTTTAGGCCCTTCAGCCGGCGATGGAAGAATCCCAAGGTCCTGGACATGGGGCCAGTGCATCATAGGACTTGCCGTTTACTTCCCAACTTACGCCCGTACCAAATTCGACTGCTTGGCGACAGAGGCACGCTGTGCGCAAATAACCGTTCACATGGTTTGTGTTTTAAGGCGATCATACAGTCGTCTATTGGATTCCATAAGGACCGAGTTCCCGAAAAGAGCTTCTTCAACTTCACATGATCATCATAATCATCATCATCATCATTATCATCATCATCATCATCATTTCTGCATTTATTAAGCGCCACTATAAAGACTAAGCATCAATCGATGGCGCTGAGCAATTGTGTGATGGACTTGCTCAAGGTCCCTACACAGTAACCGTCTCAGAGGTGGTTCGAACTCGTACTCCCGCGTTGCTAACCCAGCCCTCTAACCAATCGGCCGCACTGCCCCAAGGAGGAGTAGAGGAGCTAATTTCGAGAGGCTGCCATGGGTATGATCCGTCAGACTTCAATTTCTTTGCCTCGGCATATGAAGGCTGATAGTCAATGGTCTCCCTCGCCGTATGGTCTTCCCACTGACAGTGTACGGTCGATGTACTCATTACTTAAGGAGTGTCCTTTCGGTTTCTAGAGTTACTAAAAGATCGATCGGGAGAAGGGCGCTACATAATCAATGCTGCAATTACTCCGCCGCTTTCATCTTCTCGGTGGTTTATAGAAAGCAGAGGATTTGGCTATTTTTAGTAGCAGTTTCCGGTATTACGTCATTACTTATCTTGAACTATAAATACCGGATTACGTACCTAGGTTTTTAAAATCCTTTTCTATCCTACTTTAAGACAGTAAAGACACACATACACACAGACAGCTAGACATACACAGACATACACATAGACAAGTACAGAGACACAGACAGAGACATACAAGATGCACGCAGACAGAGACACAGATACAGACACACATACACACAGATAGACAGACATACACAGACACGCAAGGACTCACTGAGATACAAACACACAAAGGCACACACAGACATACACACACAGAGAGACACAGACAGAGACAGACAAGACGCACACAGACATATGCACAGATGCAGACACAAATACACACATATAAACAGATAGATATCCCCAGATAGACTACAGAAAGACGCAAACAGACACATATACAGACACACAGCAACGAACAGACAGACACACATACACAATTAGACACACACACATTGCAAGTACTTAGTCTATGCTCAGGTGAGCTGCAACACCTGATCGACATCAGGTGCGCCACACCTGATTTCCAGCCAAGGTAACGGTAATTGGCTATTTCCGTAGGGAAGGGGTCATCGATAAAAGACGTCCGCAGAAAGGAGTGAGAGCTGGGTCTCCAAAATGCGGACGAGGGGCAGGGGATTATGCGCAATGCGGACTTCCGCATCTAAATTGATACATATCTTTGACTCAAAACTGATACAGGTCTTTCACTTAAAACTGAAAACACTCCTCTTCCTCAGATCCTATCCTGGTGATCCAATTCCAAACACCATCCACCGTAGCCGCCTGCCTGCCTGCCTGCCTGCCTGCCTGAGTCTTCAATCTTGACCTGGAACCGAACCCTTCTTGCCTATCGATTTTGCTTCGGCTGAGCGTCTGTGAATAAGATGGTACCCGCGACTTAACTTTCGTTGGGCGCTGCAGAAATCTCGAGTTTACGATTACGATTACCACAACATTATTTCAGCAGTCTGCGCCTTCAATACCAATTTCAAGGAACGACGCTTAAGGCATCGAGTTTACCCGAATGCCACTCGTCGACACATGTATATAATACCTTAATCAGATAAATGAAACACTATCTGTTGGCAACTTAAAAATTTCCTCTGAAGACAGACTTCTTTCCTCTCTGCAGACGACGTGGCGTGCCCATGCTCACTCTAGCCAACGCAACACTCCTCTAATTGATCTAGTATTGGATTCTATCATGTACTGACTGCCACAGTTCAAGATTACTAGTGCAAATTGTCAGAAGTATCATATTAAAATTGCATAAGTAATTGCATATGTAAGTTAAGAGATTTAAAGATGACCATCTTTTGATTGCTGTCATGCACCTCAGTCGAATGATCCTTTGATCGAATGATCCTTTGATCGAATGATCTTTTGATCGAATGATCCTTTGATCGAATGATCCTTTGATCGAATGATCCTTTGATCGAATGATCCTTTGATCGAATGATCCTTTGATCGAATGATCCTTTGATCGAATGATCTGAAAGACCGTAGGATCACGCTTCTGAGGAGTAACGTCAATAGAGGCGTGTACACAAGTGTCTTGCTTTTGTGTTTCTAGAGGCGTGTATACAAGTGTATTCCCTTTGTGTAGGCTATCTATAAGGTCGTCTAGAAAGGAAGTCCGCGAAAAGGACGTACTTTGGGAAGTCCTTTGTCCGCTTTTGGCATTGCCATCTCCCTCCCCCTTTGTGGACATCCGAGTACTGATGCCTAGATCAGCTACGGGTGACATTTCTGCTGACCTCAGCATTGCCCGCTAATCGACGAAATGTTTGCTCTTAATGACATTTAACATCGCAGGCTGGCGTATTAATGTTGTAACGCGTCCTTTAAATAAAAGTTGTCTTGTATTGTATTATAGACTAGGCTATCCCTGTTGGCTATTTTCTATGGATAGAGCAAGTAAAGCTTTAAGTGCACCGCGACAGCATTGATTGCTTCAGAGCCGAAGCCATCACTCGTTGCTCTACAGCGTACAGCGAAGTTCTAAAAGCCTACAATTGAACTCAATTGATATCTCATTTCAAGGTTCATCGAAACAATTTTCAGTAACTGGTCCATTAATGTTATTTCTGCGTTAACAGATCTTATCCAATCAAACCAGTACTGGGCAATGATCACTCCGCCACTGCCTTGTTTGGGGGTAGTGCCAGTCCCAAGCCTGGATAAAGGTGGAGGGCGACGGCAACGGCCTTTGATGCCATAAGCTGCAGTTAAACTGAGGAACTACTACTATATAGTAGTCAGGTTCGTTTCGCAAGTATTGCACGGGCACTTTAAGCCCAAGGAAAGGTCGACGTTAACGGCCCTGGCAGCCACAAGATGTCGTTAAACACTGAATACTAATACAAAAGACGTGGCGCACATTCAAACGGGCAGCGGTGATGAATGATCTCACAGGACTAATTCATCGAAAAATGAGCAGGATCAAGGCCATACGGTCGTTATAGAAAAATGTGTAAATTTACATTTATATTTTACAAATATTTGGTTTTGCTTAGACACCTTTAAATCGCATTTTAACAAAGCTATAAATAACGAGCTCGCGAGTCTCCACCAATGCCACCAATACCCATTGAACAAGGAACATGACCTGGATAACCCTGGCGGCCCTTGTGCCATTAAACAAGGGAGAAGAAAGAAGATAAACAAGAAAACCAAGAAGAAAGAAGTCAAAGAAACTCCAACGAACTTTACAGTTTTAAAACAAAACCACACTAAGAACACTTGTAAATAGCATTTTTTGAGAGCACTTAGATTACCAAAGCCCACTAACATGTGACCAAGACAGGGGAGGGGAGTAAACCCATCTCCGCTGCGCGAGCATTGGAAAAATCCTACCCTCAGTATCCCTACCGGGGTTTTCTGGTTGGGTAGCCTGCCACCAGCTCACCTGTCTTGGAACCCATAGTTTAGTAAGTGACAAATTTGTCTGTGTACAGTGTTATTGTAATGACGCCTATCACCTCGATATGACGGTGTCGTTAAATAAACTTTATCAACCGGCATCTCCACCAATGCCTTGTTTGGGGGTAGTGCCAGTCCCAACCCTGGATAAAGGAGGAGGGCGACGGCAACGGCCTTTGATGCTATAAGATGTCGTTAAACATTGGAACTAATACTACTACTCCCACAATATGTATTTGCTGCAATAATCCAACACCTGATGAGCAGCGCTGAGTCCAACCGGACGCTACGTAAAAACCGTGTACATTTAGGCCTACGAAGTCGTGTGAACAAAGTCAGCCATCTTAACCATTATCGAGTAAGACGCTAATTGCAAAAGCCAAGTAATTTGTGCCGGTCTCTCCGGGAAATTAGCCCGGAAAAAACGCCAAGCATAATCTCACATCTGCTTTCAGCGGCTTTGAACAGAGACTCGGAGACTAGAATCTGAGACGACTGGAAGATTAAAGGCGGAAAAGAGGACCAATTGATCGCATAATATAAACAAGATCCACTTAGGTCGGACAAGCAGCCCATAAATGCAAAGAGACAAACAGCGGTTAATATGTCTAATAGCAAAGCAACACGTTAGCTATTTGTAAACAGCTTATTACCTCATGAAATATTACCTACAACAGCAACGTCTTATTATGTATGCATTTATTAAGCGCCACTATCTAACGACTAAGCATCAATCGATGGCGATGAGCAAACTTCCTCTTTCACAGATCCTATCCTGACTCCCCTTCTTCCTCTTATCCCTCTTTCCGCTCCAATCCCAAACACCACCCACCGTAGCTGTCTCTTTGCCTGACGTGGATCTTGACCTGGAACCGAACCCTTCCTGCCTATCGATTTTGTTCTGACTGAGCGCCTGTGAATAAGCTGGTTCCCGTGACGTGGCTTTCGTTGGGCGCTGTAGAAATTTCGGGATTACGATTACGAATTGTGAGTGAAGGACTTGCTCAAGGTCCCTACACAGTAACTGTCTCAGGGAAGCAGGATCGAACCCTTACTCTTCGAGTTAAAACCCAAGCGCTTTAACCAATAGACAACCGTGTCCCATATCATATGCAAGATATACGAAGCCCATATGATAATATTCCCATATGGGCTTCACATGTACCACCATGTGATCCCAGTCTCTACAGAAAACGTTTACATTTACATTTTACCTTTATTTACATGGAAATGGCCCACGGTCCACGAGTCTGAACTCAGGCCAAAGAACAGAAGCTCAACAATAGAATGAAAGTTCTGTTGCCTCTGCAAATGTAAAGGTAAATATACATACTTTTATGTAGCGACCGTATAACCTCGACCCTGCTCCTTTGTCAATGAATTAATCGGGTGAGATCCTTCACCACCGCTGCCCGTTTAAATGGGCGCCACGCATTTTGTATTGATATTCAGGGTTCGACGATATCTTGTGGATGCCTGGGCCGTTGACGTAAATAATAATGTTTCACTGCCCTAACGGTTTAACGAAACACAAGATTAAATAGCGTCGGATAAATGCGATTTAAAGGTGTCTAAACACAACCTAATATTTGTATTAGTATTCAATGTTCAACGACATCTTGTGGCTGCCACGGGCCGTTAACGTCAACTTTTCTTTAAAAAGGTGAAACAACACGCAGGGTTGGAAAGAAAATGACGAGTACATAGCATTGGACAAAAACGATTCAAATGTGTGTAAGCAGAACCTAATTTTTGTAAAATGCAAATGTAAACGTACAAGTTTTTCTGTAGCAATCGTATGTCCTCGACCCTGCTCATTTTACAATAAATTTATCGGGTGAAATCTTTCACCACAGCTGCCCGTTTGAATGGTTACACTATTTATAAAGTCCTCGTGTACGAACCGTGCTAGCTCGAGCATCAAATCTCTGAAATAAGCCACGACCAGGATTCGAACCGGCATCCTCACGCTCAGAGGCGCCTCGACGCGTGTAGCTAACCAGGCCAGCAATCTTGTAACATAGTTTATCGCGTGGCGGGGATTCGAACTGCCGACTCCTGCGCTGACGGCCCAGCACGTTAACCATTAGACTATCACGCTCCCCATAAAGAAAAAACGGCTGGTGCCACCTAAAATGCTTCTGAATGAAACATCCCCCCGATCGACGACGAACTTTGCAACAACGTAAGCCGGGAATAAAAACGCCTAAATAAACGCCTAAAACGCCAGCAGTGGTGAAGGATCTCACCCGATTAATTCACTGAAAAATAAGCAGGATCAAGGCCATACGGTCGCTATAGAAGAATATGCAAATTTACATTTATATTTTACAAACATTAGGTTTTGCTTAAACACCTTTAAATTGCATTTTAACAAAGCTATAAATAAAAACCTCGGCGCTGACAGTCCAACAAATTCCACCACTGCCTTGTTTGGGGTAGTGTCAGTCCCAAGCTTGGACAAAGGAGGAGGCCATAAGCTCTACATCAACGGCCTTTGATGCCATAAGCTGTCGTCAAACTGAGGAACTACTACTACAGTCCAGCACGTTAACCATCAGCCTAAGAAAAAACGTAAGCAAACTTACCTGAAAATGCTTCTGAATGAAACATCCCCCCGATCGACGATGAACTTCGCAACAACGTAGGCCGGGAAGAACACAAGAAGCCACGAAGACACGAAGAACGCGGTAAAGAACGGTGCATAGAACGTCGGCCAGCGGAACAGTCGCCGCGAGAAGTAGGTGGCACCACTGAAGCAGACTGCACAGACGAGGGTTAACAGCATGCCCCCGAGAAATCGCAGGTGGCGCCACCTAGGCACGCAATGCCGCGAAACGTGAGACGGAACACTGGTGGACGGCGGGGAAACAGCGTTGTTTTCGAACATGGAAGTAACGCCTGCAAAACGGAAACGCACAACGAGTTCGGTTTTAACACGAATTAAAAGCCTGCAAAATGAAAAAGAATTAGTAAATCAGTAATTTAGTAAACTTAATTATGTTCTGTTCTGTTCTCAGCCTTCCTCGTTCCGAGATTCGGCCGCATCATGCACAATGTTCCTCCAGTGTCCTCTGTCTTCCATCAGCCTGAGCATCTCCTCCATTGTTAGCCCAGTCCATGCCCTGATGTTGCCCAACCAGTTTATTCTCGGTCTTCCTCTTTTCCGTCCTCCCGGTATTGTGCCCTGTATTATCTCCTTCTCGATGCATGTTCCCTCCTTCCTCATGATGTGGCCAAAATAGATCAATTTCCTTTTCCTTACTGTCTTCAAAAGATTCCTCTCTACTCCAGCCGCTTCCAGTACCCATTCATTTGACCGCATTTCCATCCACGATATTTGCATGATCATTCTTAGACATTTCATCTCGAATGCTTCTATCCTCCTCTCTTCCTCCTTCCTCAAAGTCCAACTCTCACATCCGTACAGTGCCACCGGCCATACTAATGTCATCAAGAGCCTCATCTTTGTTACCAGTGATATGCCATGGCTTTTCCATATTTAATTATACTCTTGCAATAATTTAGTTAAAAGTTGGTAAATATTAAAAAATGACGCCTGAAGAAAGAATAAATGTTGATATGATTTTCTACATAACATGTTATTACTCCTCCTCCTTTTCCTTCTCCTCCTCGTCCTCTTCCTTCTCATCCTTCTTATTCTCTTCCTTCTTCTGCTTCTTCTTTATCATCATCATCATCATCATCAACTTCTTCTTCTTCTACTACTACCTCCACCACCACCACCATCACCACAACCACCATCACCACCACCACCACTACTACTACTACTACTGCTGCTTCTACTACTACCACTACTTCTTCATCTTCTTCCATAAATATATATATATATATATATACACTCTAGGCCTTTGTGCAACTTCCACTGGTAACAGCAAAGATCTTAGAGTCTTAGACTCAGTATAAGACTCTAAGATCTTTGGTAATAGGAAGAGTCAGAGATATAAGAAGACTTTAAAGTTTCGCGGATCTACTCTTGTTACTCAGAGAACCTGGAAGACAATTTTCATATTTTCATCCAGCGCCAATCCTCTCATCCTTGGCTTAACTGAGTAGACTAAACGTGATTCTGGGGC
The DNA here is from genome assembly GCA_964023275.1 of Norana najaformis. Taxonomy (NCBI): domain Eukaryota; kingdom Metazoa; phylum Annelida; class Clitellata; order Crassiclitellata; family Hormogastridae; genus Norana; species Norana najaformis. The sequence continues at coordinate 22,377,453 of OZ029927.1, forward strand.
TTCTTAAAGCTCTACATAATTGCGTCAATGCATGCTTTAGAGAAATCTGAGCTCTGTCGCCAACAAATAGACAAAATAAGGCAACATGTCAGGTGCATGTTAAAGTCATGTCTGAAAACAGGAGCCACTAACGCAGCGTTCATAGACATCTAGTGTCTACTGTTAAAGCACAGTTACTGTGGCTTATGAAGAAGACAAAGAGGAAGAAGGTGAGGGAGAGAAGAAAAGGGAGGAAAATGAGAAGGATGGAGAAGACGAGGGATAGAAAAAGGGAGAGCAGGAAAAAAGATGAGCAGGGTGAAAAGGAGGAAAAAGAAGAGGAAGGAAAGAGAAAGGAGCTCACGATCATGATATTCGTATTCATAATCTTGAGGATTCTTCAGCGTCCCGTAAAAGCTAAGTCGCATAAGCAGCATATTCACAGGCGCTCAGGCATGCCGCCAAGTTCAGGGAGTTCGAGGCACCGGACATCCAGACATTATTGCGGCGTTTCGAAACAATTAGACCGAAATGTCTCGTGGAAGACACTTCAAAACAAAACTGAAAATCATGCAGGTATGGTAAACTTCCATTCTAGTTAGCCGACATCTAGACATCATTGAGGCGTTTAGAAACAATTAGACAAAACCGTCGTATAGGAGACAATGCCTCAAAGAGTGAAAGTACAGTAACTACGTGGAAAGGGGAGATTCATAGAAAATCTTGCTGTAATGTTTCTCAAAAGACAGGTAGAATTTGTCGTTTCTGTTCTTAGAAAAAGCTCCATCAACGTTCTAATGACCGAGAAGTCTTAAACTGGCTCTGCGTAATGGCTTTCGACCGTGGACGTTAATTGTATGGCTTTCTCGGAAAAGCATCTAGCTCATTATACGTTTGGTCTCCGGCGCTAATTCCATATGCTTTACATGGAGTCGGCTTGACAGAATGAAATTTGCCCAGCGGATCTTAAAACCAGTTTTTTCTCTGCTTGCACGCTACACAGCAGAAAAAGACATCGTATGATCGCAAATCTGGTTAATGGTATATGAACCTTACTAGGTTTCCCTTTACGTTTTCGGCCGGCTCTTCTGGATTTTGGCTTGCACACTGGTTTTGTTTAGTTCAGCAACCACTGACTGTGCCTTGAACATTATTATAGTGTATACACCTTTTCAGTTAAGGGCCCTGTGTAAATGCTCTGAATAAATGTCACCATAGAAGTTCTCAGATAATAATAATAATAACAACAACAATTATTATGATTATGATCATGTTTATTATGATTATGATGATTATTATTATTATTATTATTATTATTATTATTATTATTATTATTTATTAACTATGATTATTATGTTTATGATGATGATGATGATGATGATGATGATGATGATGATGATGATGATGATGATGATGGTGATTATTATTATTATTATTATCATCATCATTATTATTATTATTATCATTATCATTACCATCATCATTATCATCATTATCATCATCATCATCATCATCATTCATTCATCTAAACATTCAGTGAGTCAATCAATCAGGCAATCATAGTTACGAGTATCTTCATGGCAGCAAATATACTGGAGTCAAAACAAACACAGAAAAAGCAATATTGGTCATAAATGGACAGAGCAAGTATAGCTTTAAGTGCACCGTGACAGTATTGATTGCTTCAGAGCCGAAGCCATCACTCGTTGCTCTACAGCGTACAGCGAAGTTCTAAAAGCCTACAATTGAACTCAATTGATTTCTCATTTCAAGGTCCATTAAAACAATTTTCAGTAACTGGTCCACTAATGTTATTTCTACGTTAACAGATTTGGAAATTACTCCAAAATGAACAATTTATATGTTGTTATTTCCAGCGTATTTTCAATTAGAATAGCCATCAATAGTTAACGTAATGATACAGGGAGGTATACTGGGCGATCCTTATAGCACGGATTGTTATCACATGATTTCTGATATAGAGTGGTTGGATATACAAATACTTACGTAGTCAGCTTTAGACAATGATTTGATTATAACAATACTTCATTATAAGGCAGCTCCAGGGATTGACAAGGTTGGCCAATTTTACCAAGAAGGGGTTATGACCTAACTGTCCTGGATTCACCCCTTGTTCTCGATATGCCTCCCAAAGACAGAGTTTGCAGTGCACGTACTTGGTTGAACAACTGCGATTCCTGCCGACTGTGGAACGCGGAACATGGAAAACTCCGTATTGTCTTGCCTGGAAGATCTTCCGTGAAGATTGTTCCCAGAGGACGAGGAGTTATCGGGCTGGATGCTGCTTCCTCCTCGACCCTTGAGAAAGGACAAGTCAAGGGCCATCTTACTAATCACCTTAGACATATCTCACGGTTCGACGATAGTCATAGTTCACGCATCAACAAGATGCTCATCGGTTTTGGTCTGCTGAAAGAAACAAATTTAGTATACAAATACAATACAAAATAATACAAATAAGAAAGGTACACGGTAAAGGTAATCTAATCTATTCTAAAGACTACTGTTGCACCATTATCACAATGCCCAAGGCATCAGTCGATGGTCGCTTCAAGTCAAAATCACAATCGAAAATCATAAGTCATTGAAGAAACCGGGTCGATTTCCGACAGGTCAGAGAAACCAGAAGCTAGGCGACGGTGGGTAAGCAAGCTGAAAGAGGTGAGTCTTTAGTTTAGACCTGAATGACATCACAGAACTGAAAGAACGAACAGAACTTGGCAGCGAATTTCCAAAGCCGTGGACCAGCAACTGAGAACGCTATACAGCTCAACTCTGTTCTGGTGCAAGGGACAACACGAGTCAGAGTGTCCATTGATCGAGTGCAATATTTGTTTACATGCAAACCTGCCTCTATAGAAACTTCTCATTAGCTTAAAACGATTTCCCTCTTAAACAACATAAATAATTATAGCAAATTAAACAACTACCTCACCTTTAAAGGTCTCATTAATCAAATGCGCACAAAATACCTACACCTGGCAATTTCTCTTGTCTCTTGAGCACAGACTGTAATGTACTCAAAATCTAAACTCAGTCTGGATTGTTTAGCTTGCCAACTGTCCAGAAATCAGTGCAGCCCCAAATGTCCCAGAATTCAATGCTGCACCAACTGTCCCAGAAATCAATGCTGCACCTAATGTCCCATAAATCAATGCTGCACTAAATCTTCCAGAAATCAATGCTGGACGAACTCTTTCATAAATCAGTGCTACACAAATTGCTCCGGAAGTCAGTTTTAGCTTTTAATAGTTTTTCTTCTTTTTTGGTTTCTTATGGAACTGTCTAATGCACTGGACTTGTATATTGGATTTTATTTAAGTTTTATTTGTGTACAGATTGTACACAGCTAATCTAGTTTGCTTATATATAAAGAAAATTGCTTTGTTTACATTTCCATTGCCACCTTACGTTATTGGTTTTAATAGGTGACCCTATTTAAGCGGGAACCTGGTCCCTTCTGGTTTGCCTCTTGTATCCGGGCAAACTGTCCCTCTTATGTGTAACCTGAAATGTTGAATTGGGGATAAAAAAGAATCAATCAATTAATCAATCAATCAATCAATCAATCAATCAGTCAGTCAGTCAGTCAACTGTTTCAGAAAACAGCAAAAACTATCCTACAAACTGGAATCAGCGCGTGACACTCACATCTCGTAATATCTATTGCAAAGCACGGCTCCATCAGGACGCATTTCCTATTTACATGAATTTCCTATTACCTGAATTAATACGAATTTCCTGGTGTAGTACATAGCAACAGCATTTCTGACGATATTACTCCACATTAGTTTCAATACTCGGCCAGAAATTTCACGAATCTGCGCAAAATTCCGACGTCTAATCCAAAAATCGAAGAATTAAGACATCTGAGCTACGCAGTGGACGACAGCGAGCCTATCTGGCTGTTTTCGTGTCAGAGAGCTTTGCGCGACCCTAATCGTAACGGCTCCCATCTTCCAATCCCTCCCAAGCGTCGCATCTGGATGGAAAAACACACAAGTACACATAACGCTATTCGGTTCACGCATAAGGCACGGCGATTTATTCATCCATTCATCCGGTCCTTTCATTCATTCATCCATCTATTCCGCGATACTCTAGCCACCGGCAGGCGGCGCTGTTAAAGGGGCGGGGCTACGCGTAGTCGGTGATGGAATCAAGTACTGCGTGATGTGGCACGCATCTCAAATCTCGATGGACGCTCTACTCTCTACATTTATTCATCCGTCCATCGCGGCGGTCTCAACATCCGCAGCGCGGTTAATAAGACAAACATGGCCGGCTAGCATCACCGATGGCACCAGCCGGAGACGGCACTTGCACTTACGGAGGCACCAGCCGAACGACCGGCAGACTCCCTCTGTCGCACGTCACGAGTGGAGGCTTGAAGGCTTTGAGGTCGGTTCCGACGGAAATTGAAGCAGATTGCAATTTATGGCCCAGACAAATTAAATCAACAACTGACTATAGACGAACTATCGCATTAATTTTCAATATAATAGTTACACTTAATAAACGATATAATAAAAATAATAAACTAAAAAGGCCAAATTTTAAGAAAAGCGGCACAACAAAGCCACACAACCCACTCTAACAGCTTCTCCCTTCTCTCTCTCTCTCTGGTCTTCTGACAACCGGACTTGGTTCTTGACAATGCATCGTTAGAAAACCCCACTAACTTGACGCAGCGCTCGTGAATAAGCTGGTGGCTTGCGCTTACCTTTTAACCAGCGCTTTAGAAATTTGGAGTTCATGGTTACGATGATCTTGCAGATAACACCACAACTGTAAAAAAGAAATGATAATGAAGCTCGTTAAAGCTCTTTTCGGTCTGATCTGGTTGAACTGGTCTTTGATAAAGTTAATCAGCGAATATACAAGTAAAGTTTAATTATTTTCTTTAAGATAATCAAAATGAAATTCCGGCATGTCTCATCGCCATAGTCGAACACAAACTATATATCACTGTAAGAGTACACACCCCTGCCCTCTAACGAACAAACTAAGAAGTCCATTACTGCTACTGCCACCTATTGAATAACAGTTCAGTGACAGTCGTTATAATGCTTAACAGTCTTAACAAGCTGTCTAGATAAACTGGTCTTAGTAAGCTAGTCTGGTTAAACAAGGTAAGCAGGCCTACTTCACCAGTCAACCAAACCGGCACAAAAGGAAACTTTTCCCACACGAATTACCGTCAAATTCCAAATCACCAGTCATCTTTGAACACCGACAACGGTAAACCTACCCTTACAAGGCCCAGTTGTTTTTTTATAAAGTTGGACATGGGTGAAGTTTCAGAGTAAGTAAGTAAGTAAGTATATTCTTTATTAACCAGAGGACAATAAAAAACCTGAAACTACTTGTAGTTTCCATTATCCCAAAATGTGGCATACCATTTGTATCCCAATAATCTGTATGCTTCACAGCATAACACGTATTTGTATGAATCTTTATTCTTTTGGAATCAATAAAAAGTTTCAATCATTCAGTCAATCAACCAATAGGTACTAGTTCGTCAATAAAGGACGTCTGCAAAAATTACCTGCTTTGTACCCCTCCCTTCCATTTCCGCATTTGGCATTACCGCTTTGCAGGCTTCCGCACTCAAGCGGAGTAATAATGCCCAGATTAGGCAGCCCTGTTGATTGTGCAGAGCTAACTGTGCTACATGGTGGGCTGTCTGCTCTCTACTCTGACTAAAGTTGGCGTTTAAGGCTCAGGATGTACAGAAATAACGATGTATCAAATTTAGACAGGGCCTACAGGCGCCCTCTGTATCACTGTAATCCTCCTTCCCTTAACCCGGATTTGGGTGACCACTCCATCTTCCATCTGCGGACGTCCTCAATTGACGATTCTTAAGGTAAAGCAAGGTAAGAAAAAGTAAGACAAGGTAATATATTATATACCTCTAGCAACATTCAACAAGCCGAGAAAATGAATTTGCCAAAACTTTACACCCATATCTGCCTCTCAGTGCTATCCCAAAGGACAGTCCTATTCCTTCTTCGTCTTCTCCTTCTTCCTCTCCTCCTCCCCCTTCCTCTTCTTATTCATCTTCCTCTTTCTTCTTCTCCGTCCTCCTCCTCCTCCTTCTGTTAACTTTAATCCTGGGCGTGGTCCCAAGGTTTAAAATCCGCAGACTGAAACACAACACCAACAACCAACTTTTGTTTACATCGATTGACAACTCGTTTTCAGTTCCACCACACCTGGATTTGAACCCCACATACAAAGCTGAGAACTGCTAGCAATAATTTATCCTAATAATTAGCAACTTCCATAACGCCAGTGTCTGTATTCAACTGTTACTCGATAATGCCCTTCTTACAAGGTGCAGAAGTGGACTCACAAAATATTAAAAGCCATAAACTGGATAAGGAATACACGTAGCATTAAATCCAACCCATAATCATATTAATTAATTAATTCCCCAACAAGTCAGTCGACTGACTTTCTGGGTAATAAATTAAAATGCAAATGTGACGTTTTTCTAAAGCGACCGTTGGCCTCGACCCTGCACATTTTTTAATGAATTAATCGTAATCGTAATCGTAATCGTAATCTCAAAATTTCTACAGCGCTCAACGAAAGCTAAGTCGCGGGAACCAGCTTATTCACAGGCGCTCAGTCAAAACAAAATCGATAGGCAAAAGGGTCAAGATCCAGGAAGTCAGGCACTCAGACAGTCGGACGGCTACGGTGGATGCTGTTTGAAACTGAAGCGAGAAGAGAGACAAGAGGAAGAGGAAGAATCAGGATAAGATTTCTGGAAAAGAAGTGTTTTCAGTCTTGAGTGAAAGACCTGCGCAGAAACTGAAAGAGGTGAAGTGTTGGTGAGTTCGTATGATTGACCAGACAACTGTCGCAATTCTGGCGGGAGTTTATTCCAAAGGGGTGGGGCAGCTATGGCTATGGAGCGATTTCCAAATTTTAAGGATGAGGTGACGGGAGGGCGAAGAAGTGTTAGGACAGATGAGGAGCGGGTTGAACGGAGTGGTTGGATAGTAAATAATTGACGAAGATAGGAGGGTTGGGAGGATTGAAGTGTGTTGTAGGTGAGGGATAAGACTTTGTACTCTATTCGTTCTGGTATTTTAAGCCAGTGCAGTGATTTGAGAACAGGGGTGATGTGATGGTATTTGGGGGTTTTGGTGACAGCACGTGCGAGAGCATTCTGGATAGCTTGTAGGCGATTTATCTGGGTTGTGTCAATATTGAGGAAAAGTGAATTGCAGTAGTCAAGTTTTGCATGGACTATGGATGTGGCAATGATAGATGCGGTTTTGAAGTCAAGCATAGGACGGATTCTGCGAAGGTCGCGGATATGCATAAAGCAAGAGCGGGAAAGATGGCTGATATGATCAGAAAAAGTAAGGTTCTGGTCGAAAATAACACCTAAATTACGGACAGAGGAGTTAGTATTAAAGGTGTGGGTGGAGGCAGACTCCAGGCTGAGGGAGATAGAGGGGTCAGGAATTTTCTTCAGCTGGTCACGTAGGCCTATAAGTATGAATATAATATAATCGGGCGAGATCCTTCACCACCGCTGCCCGTTTGAATTGGCGGCACGCTAATGACCCACGTTATCATCCCGGGTCGGGTAAGGCATTTACCTAATATATCAATAAGATAATTAAAGCTAATTTATTTGATGATCTAAATTTACAAGTCCGAAGCTGGATTCGTTGAGCCGCGCTTAATGACAATCGATGACAAAAGTAAATACTGTCATGGAAAAATGATTACGAAAGCCTGCGATCATTTCCGTTTTGATTTCTGCTGTTTGAATCATGCAAAATCTCAGATATGACACATTAAAGTTCACGGAAAACTACACTCAACAATGTTTTTTCATAGTCTGATACATTTTACAAGTAACTCGTAAATCAAGTTAATAACGTTATATGCGCATCAACATAAAAAAAAACAAAGTTAAGCAATAAAAACAAAGATGGCCGCAAAAGAAAACTTGCGCTAGCAAATGTAAATAAGCGTGCAGAAAGTGATAATATTTACACCCATAACCGAAAGAATCTATATGCTACTGTACACTCCATTTTATCAATAAATTTATATAGGGCCTCTCAGAAAAATTACTGAGATGGGATTTATGTTTTCTGAAAATGTTTAGAAATCAGCAACCAAATCAAGAGGACTTAGCTAGGAGTTCTGTTAACAGTATTAAGGAGTCAAAATAACAGGCCAAATTAATGTAAGAAAATTTCTTTTTCCTTTAGAAGAAGACACTTCCTAGTGTCTTAAACCTTCTTGGTAGAAATTTCGAATCTCACTGTTGAGAAAATTTTGGAAATTTGTAAATATTTTAAATATTTGTAAATATTTTAAAATCTCATTGTTACAGCTAAGCAAATTTCTGAAAAGTCTGCATAAAAGTAGCAATGCTTTGCCTACAGGAATGCTTTGAAAATCTCCGTATTGCACCATCACGCAAGATTCATACAGAACAAGTCACAATAAACTACATATAAAAAGAAGCTCCAGTACATAAGTTTTCACACCATACTTTTATAGAGCCATAAGACTACTGTAAAGGGCTTTACGGAACATCGCTTACAAAAGTACGGTAAGAAAATCAACATTTTCAAAACTAATAATTGCAATTCTACAGAATAATTATTAAACAACATCAAGAGCTTATACAAAATGGTGGCTTTGAATTTCAAATTCTATTGATATCAACAAATCATAGAATACACAGAAACTGCAGAACTTAATCTTAAAGGAAGCGTAATTTTCAACCAATTTAGGTAAGGTAAGGTAAGAAAGGTAATCACAAATTATTGAACTTCACTTGTAAGGTAAGGTAAGTTACAGTAAGGAAGGTAATCAAATTACTGAACTTCACTTGTAAGGTAAGTTAAGGTAAGGAAGGTAATCACAGATTACAGCACTTCAGTTGTAATATCAGGTAACGAAAGAGAGGTAATCGTACATCATGTAACATTGGTTACAAGGTAAGGTAAGATAACCATACATTAATTACACACTTCCATTAGCAAAAATCTTCAAGTGTCATACTCCAGCAAAATAACCATTCAGCTGATAATAATCAAACAACTCACCCAATATAGAACTCCATACAGAACTTTGGCACAACTACATTTGCAGCACCAGAAATTTCCTCATAATGTAACGACATTTAACAAGACTGTAAAATGGAGCAAATTATTTACAAATTGAAGCATCAGTAAATTTCCTCGTAAATCAATGAACTGTAACAATTTTTTAAAACTACGAGAACCCTACAGCACTTGAAATACTGCTCCAATCTCTTTTGATAAGAATTGGAAGAAGCCTAATTTCAAGATAAGCACCAAAAAATCACAAATTCGCTAAACAACAGATATATAAACGCTGCTACGTGCACAGAATTCACTGCTGTTCTATCTACACAAACTCCGGTTTTCCACACAAACTGATCACATTAAACTGCAAAACACTAGTGAAATATCCTTATAAATCTTTCTAAAGCAACATAAATAAGCCTCAAGCAATGAAAATGTCGTTGCAAGCATCTGAATGCAATCAATACGATATTAATTCTTTAAAAATATCACAATAACATTAAAAAAATGGGTTCAAAAGCTACATTTTCATAACTAACAAATCATAATTCTACAGGAAAATTATCAAAAAACAGCAAAAGCAAATACAAAACGATAGCTTTAAATTTAAATTCTACCAATAACAACAAATCATACATAATAAAAAAGCACAGAAATTCATCCTTAAAGGAAGCACAATTTTCAACCAATTTAGATTGTAACTAAACTCACTGAAAATATTTTCCACACTATTTTCCATCAGAAAAATCATGCTTTTGCATCCAAGCTGTAATAACATTTTAGGAGCTCGTGTAATGGATTGTAATCAGGTGAAGAGCCATAAGTGAAAATCACACATGCAAAATCAATTCCAACCTCCAGTGCTAAACATTTGCGGAAAATCAGTCAAGCATGAATGACAATAGCAAACTAGCAGCAGAACCTGACCTAGCACAAATGACTTAGCTTCTCTTTTTCTTCTGAATAAAAACCAATGAAGCGTGACAGTGTAAACCAGTCAAGCACGAACGACAATTCCCAAACCAGCAGCAGAACCTAATCAAGCTCAAGTGACTTAGCTTCTTTAGTCTTCAGTGTCAAAACCAATGAAGCGTGATGGTGAAGCTGGTCAAGCATGAAGGACAATGATTACCAAACCTGCAGCAGAACCTGATCAAGTTCAAGTGACTTAGCTTTTTTAGTCTTCAGCATCAAAACCAACAACCATCACCACAGCGAAGTCTTTTAAAGTCTAGAAAAATCATGTGTACAAGCAATCTATACGACATCTTCCATAGTACCCATAAAAACCAGCAGGGCATGAACACTCATAATGGCACAATCGGTGGTTGCTTCAACTCCTTTCGTTCTCCATCCAAGAAGTTAACGGCTCTCATACGAGGGTCAGTTTCCGCGTAGCCGCACCTCCCTTCTTCTGGCTGGACGCCATGGAATCCCTATCATCTGCGTCGCTGGCTGTGACGCTCGAATCCCCGCTTGGCAGCAGTGGTTCGACGGCTTCAGCTAAGTCCGAGTCACGTTCAGAGTTTGAAATACGTGACTGTGAAGTCGGGGCGATTTCGGCGACAATGCTTATTGTCTGCGTGGCGTCGGCTGCTGACATGTCGAGCGCCGTCGAGGCATTGGTCAACGCGGAGGTTGTCACACTGGACGTGTCATCCTCTGAAACTGTCGCTGGCCGAGAAGACAACCTACAAACGCAGTAGCTTGCAAGGTAAGGTATCGTCGGGTGACAGTTGGTAAGGTAAGGCTTGTAGCCTAATAAAATGACTTCTATAGCGCCGTTATCATAATCGCAATCGTAAGTACGAGATTTCTGCCTCTCTGCCTGACTTTTGGATCTTGGCCTGGAACCGAAACCTTTTGCCTATCTATTTTGTTTTGACTGAGCGCCTGTGAATAAGGTGGTTCCCATGACGTGGCTTTCGTTGGGCGCTGTAGAAATCTTGGGATTACGATTACGATTACAGCGCCCAATAAAGGTAAGTTGTGGGAACCAGCTTATTCGCAGGCGCTCAGTCAAAATAAAGTCTATAGGCAGGAAGGGTTAGGTTCCAGGTCGAGATCCAAGAGTCAGGCAGGCAGAAAGGCAGACAGCTACGGCAGATGGTGTTTGGAATTGAACTGGAAAGTGAGATAAGAGGAAGGGGAAGAATCAGGATAGGATCTGTCGAACAGGAATGTCATGATGTACAAGACATCAACTAATGGTCACTTCAAGTTAAACCACAGTCAAATCAGCTGACACTTGACAGGTTCATGAAAGGGACTATGCAAATGCATAAACACAAATGTGTATACCTCAAAACATACAGATATACTTAGAATTACCAATCTGTCAACAATTAAAAGACACTCAAAACATACAGATATACTTAGAATTACCAATCTGTCAACAATTAAAAGACACACAGACTGACAGACATGCCGATTCACAGGCAGACAGACAGATACAGATTGACAGATAAAGACAGACAGATACAAACAGACAGACACACAGTTACAGATAGACAGACATACAGACAGTTACAGATACAGAAAGACAAGTACTGAGAGACAGATAACCAGATTCAGACAGACAGATAGGCATACAGACAGACAGACAAAGATAGACAGACATACAGAAAGTTACAGATACAAACAGACAAGTACTGACAGACAGATAGCCAGATTCAGACAGACAGACAGACACACACACAGACAGACACACAGACCAACACACACACAGACAGATACAGACAGACACAGACAGACAGAGCTTAACAAACCCTTACCTTGATCTCCTGGCGCGGCCAACATCTGATTTCGACCGATATGTGCGAGATTTTGGTGGACCGCGACCGTGAGCCGACTCCGACCGATTGGGTCGAGCACCAGAACCAACCGGGAAGAACTGGTTTGAACTGGTTCTTGAGCCAGGACGATTCGGCCGGTGTGCATATGGTTCACCATTCGTTGAGTCTCCAAATGACAAGGCCTCTTCGTAATTTGGTGGAATTTCATCTGGAAAACACAAATGGAAAGAGTCAGGTGACTGTCAGAAGAACTGGAGACATCTAAGTATACAAGCAAGTGAATATTCATGAGTAATCGGGTAGAATATCATCTGGAAAATGGAACCGGAAAAGGTTCTGGAAAATACCACTGAAAACGGACCGGGAAAGTATCAGAAGGAATGCATGGATGTAAACAAAAACAAGTGAGAATGAATTTGTTTAGGAAGGAATCATGAGGGAAATACCATTTTCCCGCATTGTTTTTTGTCTAGACCATGTTATCAGAATCTGCAATATAATTTAGCATGCTACAAGAAGTTGTATGTACACAAATATTCATATATATGTACCTTAAATATAACATGACAAGAATTAAACTTATCCCAGTATGACGTTTAGTTTTACTGGAATAATGACTTACACTAACTGTAGGGAAATCTTATAAAAAAACTCACAACTAAAGGGAGTGCTTAAGTATTTCAAAGAAAACTTACAGTAACTTTACAGGGATCTTTAAACAAATTCATTAATTCATTCAGAACATACATATAGCGCCCCTTCAAAATCACAAATTCGGTAAACAACAGACATATAATATTCAGAGACACTATAAACCCAGCCTAGGTGAAAGAGTTTTTGAAGTTTTCAAGTGTTGGCAAAAGGATAATTCAGCATCTCAGAAGGTCAATCTAGTCTAATCTAAAGACTTCTATAGCGCCGTTATCATAATGCCCAAGGCATCATTCGATGGTCGCTTAAAGTCAAAAATCATAATCCGTTGGAGAAGCCGGGTCAAATTCCAATAGGTCAGAGAAACCAGAAGCTAGGCTATGGTGGTCAAACAGACCCAAAGGGGTTGCTGCAGGCAGAGGGTGGTTACTGGAGGCAGAGGGTGGCTACTGGAGGCAGAGGGTGGTTACTGGAGGCAGAGGGGGCTATTGCGTGCAAAGGGTGGCTACTGGAGGCAGAGGGGGTTACTGCATGTAAAGGGTGGCTACTGGAGGCAGAGGGGGTTACTGCATGTAAAGGGTGGCTACTGGAGGCAGAGGGGGTAACTGCCGGCAAAGGGTGGCTACTGGAGGCAGAGGGTGGTTACTGGAGGCAGAGGGGGTTATTGCATGCAAAAGGTGGCTACTGGAGGCAGAGGGTGGTTACTGGAGGCAGAGGGGGTTACTGCATGCAAAGGGTGGCTACTGGAGGCAGAGGGGGCTATTGCATGCAAAGGGTGGCTACTGGAGTCAGAGGGTGGTTACTGGAGGCAGAGGGGGTTATTGCAGGCAAAGGGTGGCTACTGGAGGCAGAGGGTGGCTACTGGAGGCAGAGGGTGGTTACTGGAGGCAGAGGGGGTTATTGCATGCAAAGGGTGGCTACTGGAGTCAGAGGGTGGTTACTGGAGGCAGAGGGGGTTATTGCAGGCAAAGGGTGGCTACTGGAGGCAGAGGGTGGCTACTGGAGGCAGAGGGTGGGACAGAATACTTACATTGACTGCTTGATTGGCTGATGTAGCTTGTGAAACTCGTCTGTCGTTCGATGATGGAATAAGTTGGTGGAGGTGACTCGGGAATTCTTAAATCACTCGGCGTATAGGCGAGGTTTGTAGTTCTTGGTTCATTTCTTGACTCTAGCATAACAAAACATTACATAGCACTTAGCAAAGTAAAGAAAAGCTTAGCACAACATAATGCTACATAGAATTTAGTAAAGTAAAGCTTGGCATAGCACAATGCTAGATAGCACTTAGTAAAGTTCATTTCAGGACTTGCCGTTTACTTCCCAGCTTTATGCCGATAGCAAATTACACTGCTTGGTGACAGAGGCACGGCGTGCGCAAACAACTTGCCCAAAACAACTTACACGGTGTCGAACCCGCAACCGCATGATCACCGACCAAAAGCTTTACCAACAGCCCACTGTGCGACACCTCCACCTAGCATTCAAATCACTAGCCTCTCCTCTGTATGCATATATGCATCTGAAGATTCATCCACTGGCATCTCAAGGGCCAAAGAAAAGGAAATGAGTGCCTCCCCTACGTCTCACTTGTGGGATATGGAAGACTTTAAAGAAACCTCCTCAGAAACTGGCCATTGCTTGCAGTATAACTAAACTGTTAATAACTTGACTGTCAGTGATGTCTCCCAAACTGTTAACAACTGTTAGTAACATAACTTGCCTGTTAACGACTTTTGCTGACTGTCAGTAATGTCTCACTCACCTGTTAACAGCTGTCAGTAATAAACCTCACCTGTTAACAGCTGTCAGTAATAAACCTCACATGTTAACAGTTATCAGTAATAAACCTCACCTGTTAACAGCTGTCAGTAATAAACCTCACCTGTTAACAACTGTTAACAGCTGTCAGTAATAAACCTCACCTGTCAATGACTGTGGCTGACTGTCAGTATAGTCGAGCTGCGACAGATGTCGCTTCTTCCGACGACATCCAATGATGACACAGATGCCAAAACAGAAGGCAACAATAGCACAGATGACAATGACGGAGATGAAGTCCAAACGATTCAGATAGCTTTCGGGGGTTGCATTTGGCGCCGTAGACGCCACCTTCGTCGTTGTCGATGCCATCTGACCTTCACTTTCGATTGGCTCCTCCTCTTCCAACTGGGTCAGCGTGTTTGCAGACGATATTATACTGTTGCTCAGTGTTGTTGTGCTGGCCAGCGTTGCCCAGTAGCAGGAGATTAACAACAACACGTGTAAATTGACAAAAGCCATCAAGGCCACTCAACGGTTGGCTAAGGCTACAAATCACTTTCCACCATCTGCAGGAAAGAATTTCACTTTCAAAATCAGTAGCATAACAAATTGAAAGCAACAAGTGTTGATATTTCGATACCTAATTGCAAACACCACCCAATCTAGCCATCCGATTGCCTGCCTGCCTGACTGACTCTTGGATCTTGACCTGGAACCAAACCGTTCTCGATTTTGTTTTGACTAAGCATCTATAAAGAAGCTGGCTCCCATTACTTAGCTTTCGTTGGATGTTATAGTAATCTAAAGTTTACAATTACGATTAAAAAACAGCTACAAAATGTCCAATTACACACACACACACACACACACACACACACAAACACACACAAGCACACACACACAAGCACATACGCACACAAACACTGTCCCATTAAGTAAAGCACATGACCTTCCATATCAATCAGTTGTGGGTCGTAAATCTAACGATTATCAGTAAAAACATAAATATATCAAATAACCCCCATACACTAAATAAAAACTGCTGCTGGAAATACGTCATTACTCTCTAAGTTTCGACATGGCACCTTATAAGAACAGTTTAAATCCAAAATGGGCAAAGAACATCACAAGTGGTAGCCCCCGGGTAAGAACTATTGAAGGGCATCGACCGTGTGAATCAACTTTAATATTTGTTCGCTCATCGATACGCAAGATGGACAAGACAGGATCACATAAGACGTTAAAGATGTTTCTGTCTTTAACCAGTCATAAACACATAAAAGGCGCGCTATAAATTGGCAGTTTAATGACGAATAATAATAATAACATCGGTCAACAATTTCAAGTGGGTGAGTCCATTCTTAAGTGACCCCGGACGTGGAAATCCGTAGGACGTCACCCGAATGTACTGCCCAACAGAAAACAAACTTTTTGAAGACTAACCCGATCGGTTGGTAAGAAGGCTGGCATTAAGTGTAAATTAATTTAAATTCTAAAGGACTTTCCGGTGAAAACGGACACCACTAACGACAGGTACGGCCAGTTACGGATCCAATTAGCCCTACCTGAGAAACACGGCAAGAATGGGATCTACACGCAGTTGCAGTGCTAACCATTACAACACTTTCAGTTCTTGAAGAAAGTTTGGAACATTATTTTTAAGCTTCAAGTTTGAAATGCATGAGTACGAATTTTCGAAAATATTGCGTCGTTATAAGCGAAAATTAAAGCATGTTATTATTTCCAGAGATTTCTTTATCTTTTAAGAACATAAGCATAATTATGTTGTTGGTCGTAATCGTAATCGTAATTCCGAAATTTCTACAGCGCCCAACGAAAGCCGCGCCGCGGAAACCAGCTTATTCACCGGCGCTCAGTCAAAACAAAATCGATAGGCAAAAGGATTCGGTTCCAGGTCAAGATCCAGGAATCAGGCACTCAGACAGCCGGACGGCTACGTTGGATGGTGTTGGAAATTGAAGCGATAATTTGATTTGACTTGACTTGACTGATTTAGGCATATCCCCCTACTGCAATTACTTGCATGGCGCCGATAAAGTTCTGTAATTGAGACTACATTTGGCCTACATTACCTGATCTTAGGCCTACATTACCTTAGGCCTATAGATATTACCTTACCTTAGACCTATTTACCTTACCCTAGACACATATTACCTTACCTTATGCCTATATTACCTTACCCAAGGCCTGTATTACCTTACCATAGGCCTATATTATCTTATCTTAGGCCTATATTACCTTACCTTAGGCCTATGCTGCTTCACATCTTATTAGTCTACGAAGTAGGCTGTTCTTTGATGATGTTTGATCTTGCCAAAATGTTGTTTTCTGTTTTGTGGACTATTAGGTCTATTTTAAGATCTCTAATGTAGGACTTGATAGACCATAGCGACATATTACTTATCCTTCCACAAGATGCGTCCATTAGAAAGTTTGTAGGAATCTAACGACTTCTGTATTTTCTACCAACAGCAGTGGCATATGTATGGTTTTTGAAGCCTATAAGACAATATTCATATTAAAACCCATAAGCAATTGTTATTGTAATTGTAATTGTAATTGTAATCTGACATTTATAAAGCGCCACTTCAAGAATAGACTCATCAGAAGCGCTCCCGATCCGAACCAGTGAGACCACTGGCAAATAATACAGACTTCAGGCGCTTGCGAAACTGCGGAAGAGACAAACGGAGGAATTCAAGCCGGAGCTCTCGGGAAAGGCGATTCCAGCTATTAGGTCCAACATAGGCAAAGCTTCTAGACTACGCTGTAGCAGTGCGCATACGAGGGACAGTCAGGAGTCCATATTATGTCTTGCTTATGGTCCCATATGATAGGACACATGAAGTCTATCTGGGAATATTTTGATATGAGCTTAATTCATCCTACGTATGACCTTATGACCCTTTGGGGTTGGGTTTATGCTAATAGCTAGAATTAGCCTGAATTATCCAGTAGACTCGCCGAAGGCTATAGTACCTTTATGCATAACAACCTTGTCATTGTTCCGTAAGCACACAAATCACTCAGGCTTATGAAAGTCCGTGGGTGGCCTTTGATATTTAATCGTTTCGAGAACGCTGTTGACTCAAGACAGCACCAACGCAGAAGTGAATTGTTGGATACTTAGGTTACTCAGTCTGTCCGTTTCAATCAATTCACTTATGCGCCTACTGTCATGAATTGTGGCTTTCCCCAAGATTCTGTACTGGGCCCCATCCTGTTCACATTGTACAGGACTCGAATCGGCTAACTACTTACTGATGGCCAGTGTTTTTTTTATAGAAAAAAAGGGTCCGGAACTGAACAATTATGGAATTTTGTGCAAAAATTGCATTATTTTTATCAATCAATAAACACTGAAAACAGTGTAAAGTTGTAAACACTGAAATTGAATTAAAATAAGTTACATTATATTATATAATTAAAATAACTTAGCAACACAGTTCTTTTATTAAAAACTAAATTATTTTTTATTGGCCGAGAAAAGGTTCCGGAACGCCTTTCTGGAGCGTTCCGTCTGAAAAAAGCACTGCTGATAGCTCTCTTGATTACCACTTGTAGGCCGATGATACCTAGCTATTCCTTTCATTCGACAGGTGTAACTTCTAATCCTGCCTTCCAAATGTACGATCCTGTTTTGATGATGTTCAGTTTTGATGGCTAGTAATACACTTCTTCTGAATCCTTCAAAAACTGAATTCCTTCTTCCGGGCACAAGCCAACAAATTCGTAAATTTGATTACCTTACATATTTTCAGTTTGGTGGCTTAATTGTCATTTGTGCTGAATGAGGACACAGTCTAGGCATAATATATGACTCTACTATGTAGTTAGACTAGATTATGTTATGTTATGTTATGCCATGCTAGGCTATATTACATTATATTATGTTGTTATGTTATGTTATAGTACGTTATGTTACAGTATGTTATAGTACGTTATGTTACAGTATGTTATGTTATGTTATGTTATGTTATGTTAGGTAATGTTATGTTATATTATATCATATTATATATTATATTATGTGATATTATATTATATTATATTATATTATATTATGTTATATTATATTATATTATATTATATTGTATTGTATTGTATTATATTATATTACATTACATTATAGTATATTATATCAGATCAGATTAGAACAAAAAGAGTCAGGATAAGAGATATATCAAAATTTCTGATGCACTAGCGCACCCTAGCGAACTCAGCAGCAGAATGAGGGCATCGACTAAAACTTCACATGCATGGCTACCTCTCGATGCTTTTAATGTAAAATGTGAATGCGAATCTGCAAAGTTTCTGAGCGCCTCACACAAAAGCCACATCAGAGAGACAAGTTCAGTCATCGGCTCACGTCAAATCCATAAAGAGAGGGTTTGGTTATTCGTGTCTGCGGAAGTTTACCAGTGGTTACTCTTCTAGTTATCCGAGTGCTGCTCATTCGCTTATTGATAACGTTTTGTGATTTCCAAAAGAGGTGCTGTAGAAGTGCCTACATACATACATGCATGCATGCATGCATACATACATACATACACACATATACATACACACATACATATACACAGTTCCATACATACACACATGCATATATACACACATACATACATCATACATATATGCATACATACATACATAAATACACATACATAAATACACATACATAAATACACATACATAAATACACATACATAAATACACATACATAAATACACATACATACATACATACATACATACCCACATACATATACACAGATCCATACATACACACATGCATACATACATACATACATTATACATATATGCACACAAATACACACATAAATACACATACATAAATACACATACATACATACATGCATACACATATATACATACCTGCATACACATTAACAGATCCTTATATGCATACATACATAGACATACACAGATCCATATACACATACACACATGCATAGAACTACATGCTGCACAGAAATATATTTCGAGTGGAACAATGAAACTATTATAACGACACAGTTGTTCATAATTTGAAGATGTTCCTTACAAGCTGGGTTTTGAAAATGTAATCCATGCCTCTAGGTGAGGAATCAAACAATGCTACTATTCTGAAACGTTCAGCGGTATAGTGTTTCAAGGGTTTCAACTTCTTTTTAAATCGAGAAAGACGAGAAATTTTACCCTAAATGTTGCTTTGCAAAGTTGCTAATTAAGTTAAGACGTCATCGGAGTCTTTTTCGCCTACTGTTCAAAAGATTTTCAAACGGGAAGACTTAATAAAGAAGCTGTGGTTTTCGAAGTATGCTTCATTACAGAAAGGACACAGGGACTGAAGCATCGCTTTACATAAAGTTAATTCCTGTGTTCACATTACAGCCGAGAGATTACGCTAATAGACAAGCATCCCCAATTGGTAATTAGTCCAAGCAGTAAGTAGTCTTGTTTTCTGTGGTAATTATACTATTTATTATCGTTGTCGTCGTTATCATCGTCGTAGTCGTCGTCATCATAATCGTCATCATCGTCTTCATCATCGTCATCGTCATAATAGTCATCATCGTCTTCATCATCGTCTTCATCATCGTCTTCATCATCGTCTTCATCATCGTCTTCATCATCGTCGTCTTCTTCATCATCATCATCATCATCATCATTATTATCATCATCATCATTATTATCATCATCACCACCACCACCACCACCATCATCATTATCATCATCATCACCATCATCATCATCATCATCATCATCATCATCATCATCATCATCATCATCATCATCATCATAATCGCTTGTACTTATTGTCCTTCGGTCATCATCGTTGTCATCAAAATTGTTCTCATCATTTACGAGAAGTGTCTGAAGCGGCTTCTCTATCACCATTTTGAAAAATAGCAATAGTTCGTATTTATATAATACGAATATTTGTATAACTGTGTACTTAACAATATATTTATGTAATGCGTCTTAAAGGTATTTCTCAATGGCAATGATCTTATAATCCTGGATAATACACCCCTTCTTCCTCTTATCTCTCGCTTTCGCTCCAATCCCAAACATCACCCACCGTAGCTGCCACGCTATCTCTCTGCCTGACTTTTGGATCTTGACCTGGAACCGAACCCTTTTGCCTATCGATTTTGTTTTGACTGAGCGCCTGTGAATAAGCTGGTCCCCGCGGCGCGGCTTTCGTTGGGCGCTGTATAAATCTCGGAATTACCGTTACTATATCAAACTCGTAAGCCTTGTTCTATATCGCGGTCCCCGATATCACTTTATCATAGCCTTTTTATTTTATCATAGTTTAGCAGTGATAATTTTTCGCAATGATATAACTGAAATGTAACAGGTAACAAAACGCAGGTTGACTAGATCTACTTTATATTAATGTTACGTAATGCAGGTGGTCATCGTGTAAGTCTCCGAAATTCTCAGAGCCACAAAAAAGCCGCGTTAGAGGGATTAGCCGATTTAACGGCGCTATATCAAATCAAGTCTGCAAGCGCCAGGTTGTTTGGCCAGCTTCGGTTTCAGGTCAGAATCGGCGTAAAGGAGTTATGCCGGGATACATCATAGTGCCACTCTGGACATCGTAGGTGATAGTGGTCATGAGATATAAGTACAAATGTACACGTTTTCAGAGGCGTAGCAATAGATTGTGCAGGTTATGCAAAGCACAAGGGCCCATGAGACAAGGGGCCACCTGTGCTCCCAAGGGGCCAAGGCCCAGTTGCTCAATTACTTACAGAAAAACAGTCAAAGTTCAGTTTGCACAAGGGCCCTCGGGGGCTAGCCATGCCACTGCACGTTCTTCTACAGCGTATGGCCTCGACCCTTGTCATGTTTCATTGAATTGATCTGGGGAAATCCTTCACCACCGATGCCCGTTTGAATGGGCGCCACGCCATTTAAGGTCCTCTTGTAAGAACCGTGCTAGCTCGAGATTCAAATCTCTGAAATAAGCCACGACATGAAGCAGGAACGGAACCAGAAGAGGATAGTTTAATTTACATAGCGCCAACACACAACACAAAGACGTAGGTTCAACAATCTACTTTAGTGTAAACATTAGGTAAATTTTCCATTGACTGCGCTTATTATTCTAGATATTAATTTGAGACAGACTATTAGAAAGAAATAAATATTAATTACTTTCTACTGGTCTGTGTCATTTTCAGGCCGAATCAGTTAAGCGTTTCTCGTATTATATAACAATTGCGCGTAACTTACAAGTGTGGAAATATGAATATCGTCAGAAGAAAAACTGATGCTGAGAAACCAACACTGATAAATCATGTCATGTTTCATGTGCATCTTAGATGTGATGATGGCATCGGCAAAACCTCCATTATCATCTCTGAACCAGTTCAACTGGACCCTTGACCCATTCGATATGGCACCAGAATTATTCCAACACCAGTCATCAGCTGAAAATTCGACCCAGCATATGCCAGAATTGCAAGTCGACCTCATGAATCATACGATACAATTTCTGTCGTCTAGCAATAAAAGTGGTTACCGATTCTGCGATATTACCTTCGATAAAATCGTAGTCTTCATCCTGTGTGTCTTCGGTTTTCTGGGCAACTTCGTCACCATTTTGGTTCTGAGACGAGTTCCGGACAAAAAGAACACGACCATTTGGCTCCTGCAGATCTTGGCTGTGGTCGATAACATGTATCTTTCAGTTCAATTTCTAAATGGGTTGAGCAGGTTAATCGATAGTACAATACCTGGAAGGCAAAACGCGTTTATTTATATTTCTGCAGTTCTGTATTCTTTCAGTGGCATCACTCATATTCTAACCATCTGGACTGTTGTGCAAGTTACCGTTGACCGTTATCTAGCTGTATGCAAACCGATGCATATCAAATGGCGAAGCTTACGACGAATGAAGCTAACAGTTCTTTGGATGTTCATTCTGGCTGTTCTTTTAAATGCGCCTGCTTTCCTCGATTCGGCAATTTATATATATTCTATGCACAGAGGTATATGCGTCGATTTACATGTCCAGACATCAGAATCTGTTACTTGTTTAACGATAGAGTTTCTTATTATTGCAGTACGGGTGTACAGCACAGTATTAAATTTAGTCCTTCGTATCTTTGGTCCGCTTGTCATTTTGATAATTCTAAACGTTCGCATTTGCTGGGCGCTTCTTGTCTTAAAGAAAAAGAGACGACAGATGACGGTGCAAATCAACAGGGAAAGAAACATCACAAAGATGCTGATTGCCGTAGTTGGCGTATTTATTATATGTCAGATGCCATTCGTCACGGGATACATCCTACACGTTGCCAAAGTTGATGTCAACAAACGAGTGTTGTCTTGTTATGGAATCACAACAAAGGCATTCGTGGTGTTAAATTCAGCGATAAATTTTCTCATTTACAGTCTTATGAGCAGAAGATTCAACCAAATCCTGCGCAACATGTTCTCATGTCATACGCGGCAAGGAACAGATGTTATTCCTATGGTGTAAAAGATTTTAACAGGTTATAAAGCTTTGGTAGAGTTATGCTGCAACCAGAATAGATGTTCAACATTTAAACGAAGACACCGCTTTGTAACCTAAGTCAGTCTATACTTTCCTAATGAGAAATATCGTGAATAAACATTGTTCGATATTTTAAACAATTCTTCGATTCCTCGTTCAGCTGATGGACGTATGGCGTGCTGAGAACATTTCCAACTAACTTACTTAGTACAGGTTTAATCACCGTACGTATTACATGTTTCAGTTAGATATAAGTTTCGCAGCTACTTGACCTCCATTGCGGGTTGCCGTGTGCAATATAGGGCACAGTCGTGTGACAGACAACCAGACTGCGGTTCTCATCGAGGAATCAAGTGGATGTTCCGCGGTCTTCCAAGCGGTTCGTCGAATGTTCCTTCTCTGTCGCCGGACCCACTACGTGGAACAATCTTATGGCCATATGACGAATGCCCCATGCGTGGACACATTCAAGACACACCTAAAGACATATCTTTTTACGAAATCTTATGACTGTCGTTGATTTTTGAACAGCGCCGGTTCTTCTTCATTCGGCCGCTATATTAATAAGGCGCTATATTAATCGTCTTATTATTGTTAGTGAATGCCTATCTATATCGGCTTTGTTCGGTCTAAGCCTTTTGGTCAACTGTCAGTTATTAAGGCCACGTGATGGCATTTATAAAAATTTAATAACATGGTATGTTTCACATAAATTGTTTGGCCCGTATTGATCGCAGCTTCAGCAATGCTATGTTTGGTCAGTTCCGTTTCCAGGTCAGCGTGCTCAGTTGAGAGCCGAATCCGGTAAAGGGAGCAAGTGGAGATGTAGCTTATCTCTGCCCTAGCGGGGATTTTAACCATGAGAAGAGGCGGATTTAGCTATAGGCGTTGGGGTAGAGCGGTTCGCCTCCCCGCGCTCCTCTTGGCTATTTGCGGGCACCCCTCAGACCAGACTCCGCCACTACCGCATTCGGGTAGTGCCAGTCCGAAGCCTGGATAAAGGAAGAAGGCGACGTCAACTGCCTTTGTTTCCATATAAGATATCGTTAGATGCTGCTACTATTACTACTGCCACTACTACTCCCATTACTACTACCACTACTACTCCCATTACTACTACTACTACAACCACTCCCACTACTACCATTACTACTACTACTACCACTACCACTACTACTACTACTGCTGCTACTGCTGCTACATCAATAATAGCTGAATGTTTCTACTCCCTGAAAACGGAAATCGTGGAACTCAAAAAGCTTTTTAATTCTGATGATGAGGTCATTATCTTAACTTATTTGGCATGCTCATGTTATGGAGATCGCGATCATGTGAAGCTTTTTGTTGACTTTCGAAATATTAATGGACAAGAAATGGGATCAGCTGTACAACCCAACTACAACCATTGTACGGATGTCATAGTAGACAGGGAACTAAACCTAAAGGCGGAAATCGGTGATGTTGAACTACTAACCGGATTTTGCAATGCAAATTATGGGTGCGCATAATTAACATAATTGATGATGGTGATGATTATTATGATTAAAATGATGCTGATGACAACGAAGATGATGATGATATTTATAATAAAATAGCTGTTGATCTGATGTTATATATTTTATATATCTCGTATGTCATCGTGAATTTCGCCTTTGAAACAAAATATTACAATAAATGCAAAAATATATCATGTAATAAATAAATATTTAATGAATAAATAATTATACAATAAATAAAAATAAATAATGATAAATAAGTAATAAAATGATAAAATTACAATAAATAATGCTAAATAAACAATTAATATAATGATTATCACTTGCGAATTAGAAAGTGTATTTTTTGGAAGTTCAATGTAGCAGAATCAATGTTGTTTGGTATGGTTAGTGCTTAGAAACATCTGTGTGAGTGTTTGATTGTTTCTGGTTTAAGCTTAGCGTAATATGTTGATAAAGTAAAAATACTAAGAAGTCTATTTTAGTGCCGAAAGACAGTTTAAACTGAGTTTTAGTGAAACAATTCGCAAATTTTATAAGGCTGTTAATAGTTAATTCTTTTGTTAATTCTGTTAATTAATGATGTTAAGGCTGTTAATTCTTTCTTTTTAAAGCTAAAGGACGCATGGATGAAATGGTCTTTTTGTGTTTATTTGAGGCACATGGTAAGCCACTACTTAATTAGGCATGCGAATATGTTCCACTCACCAAAAGTGAGCGTGCATGGCTGACAAATGTTTTGCAAAATTGCAATATTAGTGACTTCCGTGCTAACGTTAAAGGACTCTCCTTCTCTTTGTTGCCTTGCAGTTTAGTTTTCTTTTGCATTTGTGTTCCGTAGGTTTGTTTGCTGCCCGTTCCGTGACGAAATAAAGTTCATATAATTTATAAACTTTATTGTAATATATATACATATGTACATATTTTTATATATACCGATATATTTTATATGTATATATATATATATGATTATCACTTACAAGAATTTTAGAACTGAGCTTAAGAGCATTTTACATCCATCTTACGTCTAATGGTAACTTTCCACACTCTTTTTATAACGTCAAAACCGCCGTGCCTCTGGCAGCCCCACACCACAGTCTTACATGGAATATTTCTCCTGTCCAAGAGGAATTTACTGGTTGTCAAATAAAAGAATAACAATATTATATATATATACAAAATGACAATATATATATATACAAAGTGACAAAACTTCTGCCCCCGAACTATGTGGTAGATACATATATTCGTATATATATAAAATGACCACACTTCTGTCTCTGAACTATGTCGTATATATATATATATATAATGACCACACTTCTGTCTATGAACTATGTGGTAGAAGGTTATATGTAACTATATGCATATAGATATATATATATAGTTTGCATATGTGTACAAATATATATAAATATATAACTATATATATCCACTTTAGACTTAGGCGTCCTCTAGCGAATGCTAGTGAAAACCCAGTTTCGACACTTCGATCGGGTACGATGTGCATATTCCTTTATCTCCATAAATAAATCGAGCGTTTTGGTCCCTTTCCACAGACCTCATATCGCTTTAGAGAACCATACAAATGTGAAGACGTGCAATGAGTCCTTCTGTGCGTCAGGCATTATTTATAGGCGCAGCTCTGGATTAACAAACGGCGGAGGCAGGGTGGCAGAGTGGTAAGGCGTCTGTCATTTGTCCCTGGGTCCCGAGTTCAATTCCCAGATTACGACTCACTCTAACACCCCCGGCATATAAAGATACATACAGTCATGCATAGACATGTATATAAACATAAAACATGAGTGGGTATTTACATACACACTTACATGCACACCTACACACAAACATGCATACATACATACACAGATACATCCATCAATACATACAAGCATAGGTACTGAACATACACGTAAATATATTCCGAGCAGAACAATGAAACTATTATAACAATGCTGTAGTTCATAATTTGCAGATGTTTCTTACAAGCTGGGTTTTATAAATGACATTTATGCCTCTAGGACAATATTCAAACAATGCCGCTATTCTGATACATTTATCCGCATAATGTCTCACGGGTTTCAATTGCTGAAATCGACAAAGACGAGAAATTTTATCCCCCCCACGTTCCTTTGCAAAGTTATTACTTTATTTAAAAAGTCATCGCAGTCTTCTTCGCTTATTACTCAAAAGTTTTTCAACTGGGAAGACCAAATAAATAAGCCGTGATTTTCGAATTATGCTTCGTTACAGAAAAGATACGAGGACTCAAGCATCGTCGTACATGCAGTAAATTGCTGTAGGCACATTAGAACCGTTATAGTACTCTATTAAAATAACATATCCAACTGGTAAGTAGTCGTGTTTTTTGCGATAATAATAATTTTTTTTACCGTAGTCGTGATTATAATAATTATAATATTTATAATGATGATGATGATGATGATAAAAATGATGATGATATTTATAATATAAATAACGATGATGATAAAAATGATGATGATGATGATATTTATAATAGCCTATAAATAACAATAAAAATATTAATGATGATGATGATGATAATAATAATAATATTCACCATCATCATCATCATCATCATCATCATCATAATTCATTGTACTTATTGTCGTTTCGTTCATCATCGTAGTCATCAACATCGTTGCCATCATAATAGTTGTGATCATTTAATTATATAAGGCCTATGTGTGTTTGATACCAGAATTGCATAAAGCGGCTCTCCATCACCATTCTTAAAATTCAAAAATGCGTATTTATACAAAATGCGATGTATATGTGTAAAAATGTATATTTAAGAAGATATTTATGCACAGCGCCTTATCGGTATCAGTCAATCGCAATGGTCGGATTGTTGATGCCTCTCGTGAATGTTAAACTCGAAAGCCTCGCTGTTATATGGTTTTGAACGATATCGCAAGTAGTTCTACGATTGCTTTTATTATAGGCCTAAGTTCTATACTATATTAGTTTAGAAGTGAAAATTTATTCGCAATGATGTAATTGAGATGAGCATATGCATCCACAATAGATAAAAAATGCATGTAGACTACTTGTTGGTACTGTAATGTCAATGTTAATCTCGGAAATTTGCTGGGCCACACAAAAGGCGAGTCAGGGAGATTACCTGATTTACCGTAGCTATATCAAATCAAGTCCGCAAGACCCTGGTTGTTTGACCAGTTTCGGTTTCAGCTCAGAATCCTGTCAAAGGGTTGAAGCCTGGAGATGCCAATGTGGAAATCGTACGTGATAGTAGTCAAGAGATGGTGCAGGAGCGGAAGCAGAATGGGATAGCCTGATCTATAGACCGTAAACAAGAAACACAAAGACATAGGTACAGCTATCTATCTTAGAGTAAATAATTAGTAAAGGTTCTATTGAATGCGATTATTATACTATTAGAATGAAATAAAGATTAATTACGTTCTACTGGTCTGTGTCATTTTTATACCGAATCATTGTAGCATTTCTCGTATTACATGACAGATGCGCGTAACTTACTACTGTAGAAATATGATTATTATCGTCGGAACAAAAGCTGATGCTAAGAATCCAACACTGATAAATCATGTCATGTTTGATGTGCATCCTAGTTGTGATGATGGCATCGGCTAAACCTCCATTATCATCTCTGAACCGGTTCAATTGGACACTTGATCCATTCGATGTGGCACCAGAATTATTCCAACACCAGTCAACTGCTGAAAATTCGACTCACCATATGCCAGAATTGCAAGTTGACCTCATGAATCATACGATGCAATTTCTATCGTCTAGCAATGAAATTGGTTACCGATTCTGCGATATTACCTTCGATAAAGTCGTAGTCTTCATCCTGTGTGTCTTCGGTTTTCTGGGCAACTTCGTCACCATTTTGGTTCTGAGACGAGTTCCGGACAAAAAGAACACGACCATTTGGCTCCTGCAGATCTTGGCTGTGGTCGACAACATCTATCTTTTATTTAAATTTCTATTTGCGTTGAGCAGAATGATCATCAGTACAATACTTGGAATGCATAAAATGATTGGTTATATCAATGGGGTTCGTTATCCTATCAATTCCATCGCTCATATTCTAACCGTCTGGACTGTTGTGCTAGTTACCGTTGACCGTTATCTAGCTGTATGCAAACCGATGCATATCAAATGGCGAAGCTTACGACGAATGAAGCTAACAGTCCTTTGGATGTTCACTCTGGCTGTTCTCTTATATGCGCCTTCTATCATCGATTCGGCAACTTATATGTATTCTATGCACGGAGGTATATGCGTCGATTTACTTGTCCAGACATCAGAATCTGTTACTTGTTTAACGATAGAGTTTCTTTTTAATGCAGTACGGGTGTACAGCACAGTATTAAATTTAGTCCTTCGTATCTTTGGTCCGCTTGTCATTTTGATAATTCTTAACGTTCGCATTTGCTGGACGCTTCGTGTCTTAAAGAAGAAACGACGACAGATGACGGTGCAAATCAGCAGAGAAAGAAATATCACAAAGATACTGTTTGCCGTTGTTGGCGTATTTATTATATGTCAAGTGCCATTCACTATGACATACATCCTTGTCGTCACCAATATTGATATCACCGATCAAGTGATGTCTTGTACTCGAAGCATAACAAGTGCATTCGTGGTGTTAAATTCAGCGATAAATTTTCTCATCTACAGTCTTATGAGCAGAAGATTCAACCAAATTCTGCGCAACATGTTCCCGTGTCATACGCGGCAAGGAACAGATGTTATTCCTATGGCGTGAAAGATTCTGATCAGAATATAAAAAAACTTTGATAAAGTTTTAGGCTACAAATAGAATAAAGGTATTCAACAGTTTAAACGAAGACACTGATTTTTAACCTAAGTCGCCCCAGCGAATATTTTTCTAGTGAGAAATATCGTGAATCAGCATAGTTCGAGGGTTTGAACAATTCTACGATTCCTCGTTCAGCTCATGGACGTATGACGTGCCAAGACACATGACTAGTTAACTTGCTTAGTAACAGGCTTAATCGGTTACATTTTACATGTTTTTCGGTTAGAAATAAGTTTCGCAGCTCCTTGAAACGTTGCGATATCGTGTGCAATATTGTGGTCATTTGGTGTAACAAACTACCAGAATGTACAGAAATCGAATGCAGTCCCCATTGAGGAATCAGTAACATTTCCTGATGTTCGAGGTTCAGCGAACGTTCCTTCTCTTTTGCCGGACCCACTGCATGGAACAGTCTTCCTGACCATGTGACGAATGCCTCATCCCTGGACACTTTCAAGTCACGGCTTAAAACATATCTTTTAAAGATATCTTTTGACTGTCGTTGATTTTTGAACAGCGCCCCTTCTTCGCCATCGACCTAGCTACCGCAATATATATAAGTCGTCTTATTATTATTATTGTATGTCTACCTATATCTGCGCTGTCGGTCTAAGGCTTTCGGTCGACGATCAACTATTACGGCAACGTAATGGCACACATAAAAACTTAATAACTTGATATGTACGACTTAAGTTTTTGGCCTGTATTAATCACAGCTTCAGCAATGCTATGTTTTTGGTCAGTTCCGGCTCCAGGTCAGCCTACTCAGTTGATAGCCGAATCAGCTAGAGGGAGCAAGTAGAGTCGAAACTTGTATCTGCCCCAGCGGGGAGTTGAACCACAGAGCAGTGACGGATTTACCTGTAGGCGTTGGGAGAAGGGCGGTTCGCCTACTCGCGCCCCACTTTGTTATTTGCCGGCGCCACTGGGACCATATTCCGCCAATGCCGTACTCGGGTAGTACCAGTCCGAAGC
The DNA here is from genome assembly GCA_964023275.1 of Norana najaformis. NCBI lineage: Eukaryota > Metazoa > Annelida > Clitellata > Crassiclitellata > Hormogastridae > Norana > Norana najaformis. The sequence continues at coordinate 22,407,595 of OZ029927.1, forward strand.
CTGGATAAAGGAGGAGGGCGACGTCAACGGCCTTTGGTTATAAGTAAGATGTCTTTTAACATTACTACAACTACTACTATTATTATTAATTCTAGGACTTCCACCACTACTATACCCACCATTGCTACTGCTGCTGCTGCTACAACAACAACAACTACTACTACCACTACAATTACTGTATAATACACAAACCTGGGGCCTACTCCCTGAAAACGGAAATCGGGGAACTCAAAAAGAGTCTTATTTCTGATGATAAGGTCAATATCTTAACATATTTGGCATGCTTATGTTATGGAGATCGCGATCGTGTGAAGCTTTTGGCGAATTTCGAAATGTTAAGGGATGTTGTCCTTGGGCAGGAAACGGGATCAGCTGTACAACCCAACTACAACCTTAGTACGGAGGCCATAGTAACTAAACCTAAAGGCTGAAATCGGGGTTGTTGTAATATAAACCTGATTTAGCAGTGCAAATTATTGATGCGCCTAACTTACCATAATTCATGATGGTGATGATTATGATGATGAAAATGATGCTGACGACGACGACGATGATGATATTTATTACAAAATAGATGTTGATCTGATGTTATATATTTTAGATATCTCGTATATAATAGTGAATTTTCGCCTTTTAACAAAATATTACAATAAATGCAAAATTAGATCATGTATTAAATAAATAATTTAATAAAAAATAAATAAACAGTAAATAAAAATAAATAATCAAAAAAAAAAGAAATTGTTTAAATAAGAATAAATAATGATAAATAAATAAATAATAAAATGATTATCACTTGAGAATTAGAAGTGTACTATTTCTATATGAAGTTCAATGTAGCAAAATCAACGTTGTTTAGGACGGATAGTGCTTATCAACATCTGTGGGAGTATTTGATTGCTTTTGGAGGCGGGGTGACTGAGTGGTAAGGCGTCGGTCATTTGTCTCTGGATCGCGAGTTCAATTCTCTGTATATGACTCACTTTAACACCTACCTGCATATATAGATAAAAACAATCATACAAAGACATGTATATATGCTGAAAACATGACTGGATATTTACATACATACATACATACATGCATACATACATGCATACATGCATACATACATACATACATACATGCATACATGCATACATACATACATACATGCATACATGCATACATACATACATGCAAACATACATACATACATACATACATACATAAGCAGATACATCCATTCATACATACAAGCATACATACTGGACATACATATAAATATATCCGGATAGAACAATGAAACTATTATAACAATAATGTAGTAATTAATTTGCTGATTTTTCTGAGAAGCTGGGTTTAGGAAATGTCATCCATGCCTCTAGGACAATCTTCAAACAATGCCGCTATTCTGAAAAGTTAATTCGCATACTGAATGTCTCACGGGTCTCAATTGTTGAAACCGAAAAAGACGCCAAATTACACTTTTCACTTTGCTTTGCAAAGTTGCTAATTAGTATAAAAGGTCAACATCACAGTCTTCTTCGCTTATTACACTGGCCAACAGAAAATTTTTTTTTTCTTGTTGCCTTCGGTTTTAGACCTGTTCTTGGGGTAATTTTGGGCGCTGATTCAGAAAATGTCATTGGATTGAGTGCATCAGGTCTAGTTTCTCAGATATCATCGATTTTGTAAAGAAAACCCAGTCCACTCTTTAAACGATGTCTTTGGCAAAACTAAAATGCCATAATAAGCTTTATTTATGGCTAATTATAATTCTTGCTGATTCATATAATGCCTACATCCTTATAATGTAAAATCAGCATATCTTGCCGCGTGCTGAGATATTGCTGATTCAACGAAATAACTATTCCGTAGCCTACAGCTTACTCAGCACTAAATTCATGGCCTCATTTAGAATTTATTTGTGCTTATACAGCGTTTCATGGTTTCGAACTATGTAAATAGATTATGCTGAAGTCAGCATTTATAGCCTATATAAACCGCCTCCTGAAAGCTAGAGCAGCCGCAGTCGTCTTAGGGCATATTAAGAGTTGGTCGCAAGAACAATCTGTGAATGTGAGCATTAAATAACTACATGTTCTTACTATTTTTTAGGTTAGTCATTTAATTCCTCAGATGCGAACATCCTTAAGGTTATGGCTACTTCCAGACGGAGCTGCATTAACCATCCAGACATATTCTGCTACATTTGTGGGGAATACACACTAAAAGCAAACAGGAAACCGATTTCTGAGTTTGTAAAAAGAGCATATGTAGGTTATTTTGGTGTCAAACTTGGAGATCAAGATAAGCAATGGGCTCCTCATACAGTATGCAAAACTTGTATTGAACAATTGCGCCACTGGACAATTGGAAAGAGAAGCTGCCTGAAATTTGGAGGGAACAGATAAACCACTTGGACGACTGTTACTTTTGTATGGTTAATATCATAGGCATCAATCGAAATAATCGTCACAAGTTGTCTTACCCTGATATACCTTCAGCCAGGAGACCTGTTCCGCATTCGGATATTGTACCAGTTCCACCTTTTCGCGAACTACCTCAGCTCTCAGACGATGACACTTGCATGTCCAATATCGGACAAGATGACGAAAGTGAAGAAAGTGGGGGCAGTGACAATGATTTCCAATCAACTTCACACAGTGAACGTTTTGACCAAAAAGAGTTGAGTGATCTGATCAGGGACTTAAATCTTTCCAAAGAGTCCTCTGAATTGCTTGCGTCCAGACTAAAGGAAAAGAATGCACTTCAGCCTGGAACGAAAATTACAATTTATAGAAACAGAGAAAAGGATTTGCTGCCATTCTTTACCGAAGACAACAACCTAGTATTCTGTAATGACATCAGCAACTTATTGAAGAAAATTGGTCTGTCGGATTACAGCCCAGATGAGTGGCGTCTTTTTATCGACAGTTCAAAACGTAGTCTGAAATGTGTGCTTTTAAATAACGGCAACAAATTTGGTTCTATTCCAATCGGTCACTCCACCAGATGTAAGAAGAGTACAATGCCATCTCTTTAGTACTGGAAAAGATAAAATACAAAGAACATCAATGGGTAATTTGTGTAGACTTGAAGATGGTAAATTTCCTCCTTGGTCAACAAAGTGGCTACACAAAGTATCCCTGCTTTTTGTGTCTTTGGGACAGTAGAGCCAAGCATGACCATTGGACAAGAAAAGATTGGCCTTCGAGGAGAGAAATGGTGGTTGGAGCTCAAAATGTAATCAAGGAATCTTTGGTGGCACGAGATAGGATCATACTGCCACCACTACATATAAAGCTAGGTCTGATGAAACAATTTGTCAGGGCTTTGAATAAAGAAGGTTCATGCTTCGAATACATAGTACACAAGTTACCAGGAATTACAATGGAAAAATTGAAGGCTGGAATCTTCGATGGTCCACAGATCAGGCAACTTATGAATGACCCACTTTTCATACCATCAATGATTGAAATCGAATCTTGTGCCTGGTCTTCCTTTGTTCTTGTAACTAAAAATTTTCTTGGCAACAAGAAGGCAGACAATTATGCACAACTAGTAGAGGATATGCTTCTTCATTTCAACAAGCTTGGCTGCAACATGAGCATTAAAGTCCATTATCTCCACAGTCACTTAGATCGCTTTCCAGAGAATCTTGGTGACTTCAGCGAAGAGCAAGGTGAAAGATTTCACCAAGACATCAAAACAATGGAAAATCGATATCAAGGAAGATGGAATGCACACATGATGGCAGACTATTGCTGGAATATTATGCGCGATTGTTCCGGCAGATGCCACACTCGGAAATCGTACAAAAGGAGCTTCTTCGGTGTCGAATGACTTGAAATTTTTATAACAAACTTGTTCTGTTTGGTATCATATAAGTACAGTTTCAGGTACTACCATTTTCTTTTAAGTATTTGTATTATTATGTTTATTTAGTGTATCACATAATAAATTGAGCACTACATAATTATAGCTATAGCCTTATGTTTTATCACAGTCTTCTTCGCTTATTATTGAAAGTTTTTCAACTGGGAAGACTTGAAAATGCAGTAGTGATTTTCAAACTATGCTTCCAAACAGAGAGGATATATGGACTCAAACATCGTTATACAAACAGCAAATTGCTGTATATGCATATCAGAGCCGATAGAGCAGACTATTAAACTAAACATCTCTAACAGGTAAGTAGTCGTGTATTTTGTGGTAATAACACTATTTATTAATGTTGTCATGATTATAATAATAATAACAATAATAATAATAATAATAATAGTAATAGTAAAAATAAAAAAATAATATTAATAACGTTGATGATGATGATGATAATAATAATAATGTTGATGATGATAATAACAATAATAATAGTAATAACAACAACAATAATAATAACAATAACAGTAATAATAATAATCATAATAATGTTGTTGATGATGATGATAATAATAATAATAATAATAATAATAATAATAATAATAATAATAATAATAAACATCATGATCATGATCATCATCATACTCCATTGTAGGCCTACCTGTCGTTTCGGTCATCATCGTTGTCATCCACGTCGCTGTCATCACAATAGTTGTGATCACTTAAATATATTAATCCTACGGGTATCTGATACCAGAAGTGCGTAAAGCGTATTCTCCATCACCATTCTTAGAATCAACAATAATGCGCACATATACAATATGTATGAGTGTATAAGTGTGCATTTAACAAGATATTTATGCATTGCACCTTAATGGTATCTGTCAATCGCAACGTCTCATTACTGATGCCTCTCGTGAATGCTGAACTTGTGAGCCTTGCTCTTCCGTGGCATACACTGATATCGCAAGTAGTTTTGCAATTGCTTTATTATAGATTCAAGTCATCAAAATTAGCAGTGATAATTTATTCGCAATGATATAATCGTTATGATAATGAGATATGATAATGATTATGAGTTGAGCATATGCATCCTCAACAGGTAACAAGATACAGGTAGACTACTTGTTGTTACTGTATTGCAAGTGTAAATAGTCATCGTGTAAACCTCAGAAATTTCTCAAAAAACCGACTCAGGGAAGTTAGCTGATATATTGGTGCTATAACAAATCAAATCCGCAAGCGCCAGGTTGTTCGACCAGTTTCAGTTTCAAGTCAAAATCTGCGCAAAGGAGTCAAGGCAACACGATGACACTGTGGAAATCGTTGTTGATATGGTCATGTGATGGTGCAGGAGCGGAAGCAGAGTAGGATAACTTCATCTATAGATCGTAAACAAGAAACACAAAGGCATAGGTACAGCTATCTATTTTAGTGTAAATATTTACTAGATTTTCTATTAAGTGATATTATTATGCAATTTGTCAACTTAAGACAGGCCACTTGAACGAAATAAAGATTAATTATTTTCTTCCGGTCCACATTTGAACCTGCCTGAGGGCAGAGAACCAGAAGAAGAAGAAAACCGGTCCATGTGACTTTTAGGCCAAATCTTTGCGTCTTCATTCGTAATACATCACAATTACGTGTAACTTATAAGTGTAGATATATGAATATTATCGGCAGAAGAAAATCTGATGCTGAGAATGCAACAATGATGTCATGTCATGTCTGTTATGCATTCTAGGTGCGATGATGGCATCGGTTAAACCTCTTTTATCATCTCTGAACCAGCTCAACTGGACACTTGACCCATTTGATGCGTCACCAGAATTATTCCAACACCAGTCAACAGCTGAAAATTTGTCTCAGCATATCCAAGAATTGCAAATCGACCCCATGAATGGTACGACACCATTTGCGTCGTCTAGCAATGAAAACGATTACCAGTTCTGCGTCATTGCTTTCGATGGTATCGCGGTCTTGATTCTGTGTGTCTTCGGTTTTCTGGGCAACTTCGTCACCATTTTGGTTCTGAGACGAGTTCCGGACAATAAGAACTCGACCATTTGGCTCCTGCAGACCTTGGCTGTGGTCGACAACATCTATCTTTTATTTAAATTTCTATTTGCGTTGAGCAGAATGATCATTAGTACAATACTTGGAATGAGTAATGCGTTTATTTATATTTCTACAGTTCTGTATTCTCTCAGTGGCAGCATTCATATTCTAACCGTCTGGACTGTCGTGCTAGTTACCGTTGACCGTTATCTAGCTGTATGCAAGCCTATGAATATCAAATGGCGAAACTTACGACGAATGAAGCTAACAGTTCTTTGGATTTTCATTCTGTTTGTTCTGTTAAATCTGCCTTATTACCTCGATTCGGAAATTTTCAAATTTCATACGCACAGATGTACATATGTAGATTTGCCTGTCCACACAACAGAATCAGTTAGTCCTACTTGTTTAACGATGCAGAATCTTTCCTATGCAGCATCGGTCTACAACATAGTGTTCAATTTAGTCGTTCGCATCTTTGGTCCGCTTGTCATTTTGATAATTCTAAACGTTCGCATTTGCTGGGCGCTTCGTGTCTTAAAGAAAAAGAGACGACAGATGACGGTGCAAATCAACAGGGAAAGAAACATCACAAAGATGCTGGTTGTCGTAGTTGGCGTATTTATTGTATGTCAAGTGCCATTCACTACATTGTACATCCTTTACGTCACCAAGGTTGATATCAACGATCAAGTGTGGTCTTGTGCTGCTGGCATATCAGTTGCACTACTGGTGTTAAATTCAGCGATAAATTTTCTCATCTATAGTCTTATGAGCAAAAGATTCAACCAAATCCTGCGTAGCATGTTCTCGTGTCATACGCGGCAGAGGGCAGATGTTATTCCTATGGCGTAGAAGATTTTGAGCTCCTTGCAAGCTTTGGTAAAGTGTTAGGCTACAACTAGAATGAGATGTTCAACATTTTAAACGAAGACACTGATTTTTAACCTAAGACGGCCTAGCGAATACTTTTCTAATGAGAAATATCGTGGATCAACATAGTTCGATGGTTTGAACAAGCCTTCGATTCTTCGCTCAGCTGATGGACGTGTGACATGTGAAGATGTTAAGATACTGAACATAAACTAACTAACCTACTTTTTACAGTCTCATGTCTTACATGTTTCATTTAGAATTCAGTTTCGCAGCTCCTCGGCCTAAACTGTGCATTACCGCGTGCAATTTAGCGTTAGCAGACAACCAGGGATTATATCGGCTGCAGTCCTCATCGAGGAATCACCTGCAATTCCCGCGGTCTTCCACGAAGTTTGGCGAATGTTCCTTCTCTGTCGCCGGACTCACTGCCTGGAACAGTCTTCCTGACCATGTGACGAATGCCTCGTCCCTGAACACATTCAAGTAACGGCTCAAGATAAACATTTTTTGAAGATACTGTATCTTATGACTATCGTTGATATTTGAGTTGCGTCCCTTCTTCACCCTCGACCGACCTACGGCGCTATATAAATTTTCATATTATTATTATTGAATGACTATCTATATCGGCGTTATTGGTATAATCCTTTCGGTCATCTGTCAGCTATTACGGCCACGTGATGGCACTTGGAATAACTTGAAAACTTTTGGTGTGACACTTAATTTGTTTGGCCTGTGTTAATAGCAGCTTCAGCTATTCTATGTTTGGTCAGTTCTGGTTCCAGGTCAGCCTACTCAGTTGATAGGCTATTCCGCTAAAGAGAGGCGAGACTTATAACTGCCCCAGCGGGTATTTGAACCACTGACCGGTGGCGGATTTAGCTGTTGGCGTGGGGGTAAGGGCGTTTCGCCTCCCCGAGCCCCTCTTGGTTCTTTGCCGGCGCCCCTCAGACCAGACTCCGCCACTGCCTTTAGTCGGGTATAGTGCCATTCCGAAGCCTGGATAAAGGAGGATGGCGTCGTCAAAGGCCTTTGATTCCATATAAGATGTCGTTAAACACTACCTACCTATTACTACTACTACTAATACCAGACCCGTGCATGGTGGACTGCCAAAATGTGGCCCCTCTTGTGGAGATGCTCTCCTCCACCGACCTGAGTACAAAACCCTCTAACCCACTGGACTATGGGGAGTACCATATCATACTACAGACTTAACTATGCAGACTCATGCATATATGTCTTGTGCTACGCTGTGTTCAAATAAAAACAACAGGATCTAAACGCACTGCAAATTTTTCAGCTTCGTACACATAAGAAGTACAGTAAGATAACACGTGTTGCTTTTCGATTCATATCGCTTAAATAGACGCTAAATGGCGCAGCATTCATGCATTAAAACTTAGAAAGTTTTTAGGCCCAAACGCCGACACTAATACTCCAATGAAAAGGGTCCGATCGGCTTAACGACAATAGGAGTTCGCAATGCTTAACGACATCTTATGGCTGCCAGGGCCGTTGATGTCGATCTTGCATAATGTTAGACATCAAATAACGATTAGTAGTTACACTGCTTAATGCCATCTTATGGCATCAAAGGCAGTTGACATCGCCCTCCTCCTGGCTTGGGACTGGTAATACAGGAGTGGAGGAGTTATTCTCGATTAAATGCCGTTAAGGAATGCATAGTTTAAGTGGAACACTTTTTAAAGTTGTCTCATGTAGACATTGCATTATGTAGGGTTTAGCGACATCTTATGGTTGCAAAGATCGTTGATGTCCTCCTCACCTAACCTATGTGAATCAGCCTTTGAAAGGAACGTCTGCGGCCATATCACGTTGAAAACACCAGTTCTAGACCTAGTTAAAGTTTGCGTTTCAGCGGTTGTATAGCTCAAAGTCTATGTAAGGAGACAACGTTGACTGCAGTAAAACACTGGAACCTTCTTGAAACGCTGTGTTTGGCAACGTTATTATAACGACAGCGTCTTAATACATTGACACATTATTCAGGTTCATTGAAGTTGGGACCAGTCTATACAAAAATATGCATGTATGTATATATGTATGTATTTATGCATTTATGCGTGTATCTATGTATGCATGTATGTATCGAAGGATGATGTACTTTGTACGCATGCATGCACGTGAAATGCATTCATGTATCTATTTATGTTTCTACGCAAGTGAATATATATTTATGTTTGTGTGTATGCAGGTATGTATGTTCATTTCTCTATAAACCCTACATACATATATACATACAGGCATATATACTGCACAGAAATGTGTCTCGAGGAGAACAGTGCAACTATTCTAACCACATTGTAGCTCACATTTCGCAATTGCTTCTTTCAAGTTTGGTTTTCAAAATGTCATATACGCCTCTAGGACAATGAACAAACAATGCTGCTATTCTCAAACGTTGATTGGTGTAAAGTTTCAAGGGTTTCAGTTGTTAAAATCGCCAAAGACGCGAAATTTAACCCACCCACGTTTCTTTGCAAAGTTGGTAATTTATATAAAACGTCAACATCACACGAAAGTTTTTCAACTGGAAGGACCTGAAACACACAGCAGGGATTTTCGAACTTTGCTTTTCGTAGCAGAGAGGATAATACATGGACTCAAGCCATTGACTTTTGGAGCTTAATCTGGAACCGAACCCCTTTTGACTATCGATTTGGTTTTGACTGAGCGCCTGTGAATAATCTAGACCCGTGACGTGGCTTTCTTTGGGCGCTGTTCAATTATCGAGATTACGATTACGATCGTTATACGTACAAGTAATTACTGTGTTTTCATCAAAACCGATAGATTTGGTTAATAAGGGAAGTATTTGTGTGTCCTGTGATTATAAAACTATTTATTATCGTTGTTGTCGTCGTCGTCATCATCATCATCATCATCACCATCATCATCGTCATCATCATAATCATCACCATCATCGTCATCATCATCATCATCATCATCATCATCATCATCATCATCATCATTATGGCTTGTACTTCTCGTCATTTCGATCATCATCGTCGTTCTCTTCGTCGCTGTCTTCATTATAGTTGTCATTTATTTATGTGTGTATGACAACAGAAAGCATAGAGCGGATTCTTTGTCACTATTCTTATAAGCAACCAGTATTTATTAATAAAGGGTAGCATGTCTGTGTCTATGATTGTGTAAATATATGAGGCACTTATACATAGCGCCTTAACTGTATCTCTCAATCGCAATGATCTTATTATTGATAACTCTTCTAGAATTTTTAAATCGTGCGCCTTGCTGTTTTAAGATTTTCACGTATATCACTAGTAGTTTTTGCAGTTGCTTTCATCGTAAGTTTAAGTTATAGTTTAGAAGTGAACATTTATTCGCAACGATATCATTGAGATTTGCATATGCATCCACAAATAGATAACAATACGCAGGTAGACTACTTGTTACTGTAATGTGGGTGTAAATGGTCATCATGTAAACCTCAGGAATTACTCAGCGCCACACAAAAGCCGAATCAGGGAGATTAGCCTATTTACCGGAGCCACATCAAATCAAGTCCGTAAGGGCCAGGTTGTTTGACCAGTTTCGGTTTCAGGTCAGAATCCGCGCAAAGGGGTCAAGTCGGGAGACAGCATGGCATCACTGTGGACATCGTAGATGATAGTGGTCATGAGATATAAATACAAATGTCCACGTTTTTCTACAGCGACCGTATGGCCTCGACACTGCTCATGTTTCAGTGAATTGATCTGGGGAAATCCTTCATCCCCGCTGCCATTTTGAATAGGCGCCGTGCCATTTAAGGTCCCCGTGTAAGATCCGTGCTAGCCCGAGATTCGAATCTCTGAAATATGCCACGAGGTGGTGCAGAAGCAGAACCAGGATTAGATAGCTTGACCTCTAAACTGTAAACAAGCAAAAAGAGACATAGGTATAGCCAAATAAATGCCAAAGTAAATAATTAGTAAAATATGCTATTGATACGATTATTACACTAGACACTCGATTTGTTAGAGCGTTCGGCTTGTGACGCAGAGAGTATGGATTCGAACCTCCCCTGAGACGTTTACTGTGTAGGGACCTTGAGCAAGTCCTTCACTTACGTATGCTTAGCGCCATCGTTTGATGATTAGTCATTAGATAGTGGCTCTTAATAAACATAGAAATAATAATAATAATAATAATAATATGATGATGATGATGATGATGATGTTGATGATGTTGATATCAATTTTGTGTAAGGTATAAATGTACAAATTTCTTTATTGTTAGATGAGAAACTAATGTTGAGAATCTAACACTGATAAATCACGTGTTTTTTGTTATGTATCCTAGTTGTGGTGATGCCTCTATCATCATCTCTAAACCAGTTCAACTGCACTCTGGACCCTTTCGATGCGGCATCAGAATTATTTCAACATCAGTCAACAGCTGGAAATCCGACACAGCATATGCCAGAATTGCAAGTCGACTCCATGAATGATACGACACCATTTGTGTCGTCTAGCTATGAATACGATTACCAGTTCTGCGACATTGGTTTCGATTACATCGTAGTCTTTATCCTGTGTGTCTTCGGTTTTCTGGGCAACTTCGTCACCATTTTGGTTCTGAGACGAGTTCCGGACAAAAAGAACTCGACCATTTGGCTCCTGCAGATCTTGGCTGTGGTCGACAACATGTACCTTTCAACTGAATTTTTATATGCGCTGAGCATAATGATCATTAGTACAATACTTGGAATGAGTAATGCGTTTAATTATATTTTTGCACTTTGGTATCCTCTCAGTGACATCACTCATATTCTAACCGTCTGGACTGTTGTGCTAGTTACCGTTGACCGTTATCTAGCTGTATGCAAACCAATGAATATAAAATGGCGAAACTTTCGACGAATGAAGCTAACAGTTCTTTGGATGTTCATTCTCGCTGTTCTCTTAAATGTGCCTGCTATCATCGATTCGGCAGTTACATATATTATATGCACCGATGCACATTTGACGAACGATGTCCAGACAACAGAATCTGTTACTTGTTTAACGATGCAGAATCTTTCCTATGCAATATGGGTCTACAAAATTCTACTAAATTTAGTCTTTCGTATCTTTGGTCCGCTTGTCATTCTGTTAATTCTAAACGTTCGCATTTGCTGGACGCTTCGTGTCTTAAAGAAGAAACGACGACAGATGACGGTGCAAATCAACAGGGAAAGAAACATCACAAAGATGCTGATTGCCGTTGTTGGCGTATTTATTATATGTCAAATGCCATTCACTACATGGTACATCCTTTACGTCACCAAGGTTGATATAAACGATCAAGTGATGTCTTGTACTCGAAGCATAACAAATGCATTCGTGGTGTTAAATTCAGCGATAAATTTTCTCATCTACAGTCTTATGAGCAGAAGATTCAACCAAATCCTGCGCAACATGTTCTCATGTCATACACGGCAAGGAACAGATGTCATTCCTATGGCGTAAAAGATTTTGAACAGGTTTTGAACCTTTTGTAAAGCGATAGGCTACAAGTAGAATGAAGATGTTCAACATTTTAAACGGAGACACTGATTTGTTACCTAAGTCGGTCTAGCGAATACTTTTCTAATGAGAGATATCGTGAATAAACATTGTTCGATATTTTGAACAAACCTTCGATTCCTCGTTCAGCTGATATACGTATGACGCACTGAGAACATTTCTAACTAACTTACTTAGTACAGGTTTAATCAACGTACGTATTACATGTTTCAGTTAGATATAAGTTTCGCAGCTACTCGACCTCCACTGCGGGTTACCGTGTGCAATATAGGGCACAGTCGTGTGACAGACAACCAGACTGCGGTTCTCATCGAGAAATCAAGTGGATGTCCCGCGGTCTTCCACGAGGTTTGGCGAATGTTTCTTCTTTGTCGCCGGCTCACTGCCTGGAACAGTCTCATTGACCATGTGTCGAATGCCCCATCCCTGGACACATTCAAGTCACGGCTCAAGACATATCTTTTTAAGATATCTTATGACTGTCGTTTATTTTCGAACACATGTGCAGTGCCATTTTTTCTGCATCGGCCGGCTACGGCGCTATATAAATTGTTTTATTATTATTATTATTATTATTCAATGTCTCTGTATATGGGCGTCATTGGTCTTAGCCTTTTGGTCAACGGTCAACTGTTATGGCCACGTGATGGCATATATAAAAACTTAATAACTTTTGGTTTGTCACATAAATTGGTTGACCTGTATTAGTCATAGTGTTTAAACGTAATCCAGGAAATTATGTGATTGGTGGAATTCGTTTTAAATGTGTCTTAAATAGACATTGCATCGTCCATTATTTAAGACATCTTATGGATGCCAAGGCCATCGACATCGACTTCACCCAGCCTTTGTGACTCAGCTTTTGAAAGGAATGTCTACGGTCATATGAAGTTGGAAACACCAGTTCTAGGCCTAATACCGTTTTACGTATCAACGTTTATGTAGATCAATGTATATGTTAGGAGAGAACCTTGACAGAAATGAAACACTGGAACCTCTTTCAAACGCTGTTTTTGGCAGCGTTATTATAACAATAGCGTGTTAATACAATGTACATTATTGAGGTTCATTGAAGTTGGGGCATTCTATACAAAAATTATCGGTCATCATGTATGTATGTATATATGTATGTATGTATGTATGTATGCATTTATGTATTTATCTATGTATATGTATATGCATCGAAGGATGATGTACTATGTACGCATGCATGCACGTGCAATGCATGCAAGTATCTATTTTTTATGTTCGCTTGCGTATATATGTATGTATGTGTGTATGCATGTATGTATGTACATTTCTCTATAAACTGTATGTGGATACATATATGCATACGTGCATACTTCCTGCGCAGAAATGAATTCGAGGAGAACAATAAAACTATTCTAACAACATTGTACTTCACATTTTGCAATTGTTTCTTGCAAGCTGTGTTCAAAATGTTATCGACGCCTCTAGGACAATGAACATACAATGCTGCTATTCTCAAACGTTGTTTGGTGTAAAGTTTCACGGGTTTCAGTTGTTGAAATCGACAAAGACGCGAAATTTTACACCCCCACGCTCCTTTGTATAGTTGCTAATTAATATAAAACGTCAGCATCACAGTCTTCTTCGCTTACTACACGAAAGTTTCTCGACTGGAAGGTGCTGAAACATACAGCAGGTATTTGCGAACTTTGCTTTTCGTAATAGAGAGGATACATGGACTCAAGCCACTGACTTTTGGATCTTAATCTGGAACCAAACCCCTTTTGACTATCGATTTGGTTTTGACCGAGCGCCTGTGAATAATCTTGACCCGTGATGTGGCTTTCTTTGGGCGCTGTTCAATTATCGAGATTACGATCGTTATACGTACAGGTAATTACTGTGTTCTAATCAAAGCCGATAGATTTTTGTTAATAAGGGAAGTAATTGTGCGTCCTGTGATTATAAAACTATTTATTATCGTTGTTGTCGTCGTCATTATCATCATCATCATCATCATCACCACCATCATCGTCATCATCTTGATCATCTTCATCACCATCATTATCATCATCATCATCATCATCATCATCATCGCTTGTACTTCTTGTCTTTCGGTCATCATCGTCGTCATATTCATCGCTGTCAGTAATATAGTTGTCATTATTAATTTGTGGGTATGATACCGGAAATGTGTAGAGCGGATTCTTTGGCACTCTTCTTATAAGCAACAAGTACATATCAGCTAGAGTGTATGTGTATATAAATATCTATATATCAGACACTTGTAAACAGCTTGTAATCTTGTAATCGCAATGACCTTATTATTGATGCCTCTTCTGGATCTTAAAATCGCGTGCCTTGCTGTTATAAAATTTTCACCGATATTACTAGTAGTTTAGAAGTGATAATTTTTTCGAAATGATATCATTGAGATGAGCACATGCATCCACAACAGATAATAAAATGCCGCTAGACGGCTTGCTGCTACTGTAATGTGAATGTAAATGGTCATCATCTAAACCTCAGAAATTTCTCAGCGCAACGCAATAGCCGGGTCAATAAGATTAGCTGATTTACCGGCGCTATATCAAATCAAGTTCGCAAAACGAGGTTGTTTGACCAGTTACGGTTTCAGGTCAGAATCCGCGCAAAGGGGTCAAGCCGGGAGACAGCATGATGCCATTGTGGAAATCGTAGATGATAGTAGAGATGAGATGTAAATACAAATGTACACTTTTTCTACAGCGACCGTATTGCCTCGACACTGCTCACTTTTCATTGAAGTGACCGGGTGAGATCTTTCACCACCGCTGCCCGTTTGAATGAGCGATGCGCCATTTAAGATCCCGTATAAAAACCGTGCTAGCTCGAGTTTCAAATCTCTGAAATAAGCCACGAGGTGGTGCTGGAGCAGAAGCAGAATAGGATAGTTTAATCTATAGACCGTAAACATGAAACACAAAGACATAGGTGCTATCTTAGTGTAAATATTAACTAGATTTTCTATTAATTTGCCATTATTATACTATATATAAATTTGAGACAGACTATTATAACGAAATAAATATTAATTACTTTCTACTGGTCTGCGTCATTTTCAGGCCGAATGAGTGTAGCATTTCTACTAATATATAACAATTACGCGTATCTCACAAGTGTAGAAATATGATTATCGTCAGCAGAAAAACAGATGCTGAGAATCCAACACTGATAAGTCCTGTCTTGTTTGCTGTGCATCCTACTGTAGATGTGATGATGGCATTGGCTAAACCTCTATTATCATCTCTAAACCAGTTCAACTGGACTCTTGACCCATTCGAAATGGCACCAGAATTTATTCCAACAACAGTCAACTGCTCAAAATTCGACACAGAAGATGCCTGAATTGCAAGTGAACCTCATGAATGTTACGACACCATTTGTGTCGTCTAGCTATGAATACGGTTACCAGTTCTGCGAAATTGCTTTCGATGACATCGTAGTCTTGATCCTGTGTGTCTTCGGTTTTCTGGGCAACTTCGTCACCATTTTGGTTCTGAGACGAGTTCCGGACAAAAAGAACACAACCATTTGGCTCCTTCAGATCTTGGCTGTGGTCGACAACATATATCTCTCATGTACATTCCTATA
Source organism: Norana najaformis (assembly GCA_964023275.1). Taxonomy (NCBI): domain Eukaryota; kingdom Metazoa; phylum Annelida; class Clitellata; order Crassiclitellata; family Hormogastridae; genus Norana; species Norana najaformis. Next base: position 22,423,536 of record OZ029927.1, read on the forward strand.
CATGTTGAGCAGTATGTTCGTTAGTAAGATACCTGGAATGCATATCATGTTTGTTTATATCCAAGTGATTGACAATCCTATCAATTCCATCATTCATATTCTAACCATCTGGATTGTTGTAATAGTTAACGTTGACCGTTATCTAGCTGTATGCAAGCCGATGAATATCAAATGGCGTAACTTACGACGAATGAAGCTAACAGTTCTTTGGATTTTCATTCTGGCTGTTCTCTTAAATGTGCCTCATTTCCTTGATTCGGCAGGTTATATATATCATATGCACCGATGCACTCACAACGATGCCCAGACAACAGAATCTGTTATTTGTTTAACGATAGAGTTTCTTATTATTGCAGTACGGGTGTACAGCATAGTATTTAATTTAGTCTTTCGTATCTTTGGTCCACTTGTCATTTTGATAATTCTAAACGTTCTCATTTGCTGGACGCTTCGTGTCTTAAAGAAAAAACGACGACAGATGACGCTGCAAATCAACAGGGAAAGAAACCTAACAAAGATGCTGATTGCCGTTGTTGGCGTATTTATTATATGTCAATGCCATTCACTACATGGTCCATCCTTGTCCTCGCCATATTGATATCAACGATCAAGTGATGTCTTGTACTGGAAGCATAACACATGCATTCTTGGTGTTAAATTCAGCGATAAATTTTCTCATCTACAGTCTTATGAGCAGAAGATTCAACCAAATCCTGCACAACATGTTCCCGTGTCATAAGCGGCAAAGAACGGATGTTAACCCAGTGGCGTAAACGATTTTGAACAAGTTTTAAAGCTTTTTGTAAAGCCATACTGTAGGCTACAAGTAGAATGAAGATGTTCAACACTTTAAACGAAGACACTGATTTGTCATCCAAGTTGTCCAAGCGAAACTTGTCTAATGAGCCATATCGTGATTCAACTTTGTTCGAGGGTTTGAACAACCCTACGATTCCTCGCTCAGCTGATGGGCGTATGACGTGTTAAGATGCAATATTAGCCAACCTACTTAGTACAGCCTTAATCAACATACGTGTTACATGTTACAGTTAGAATAAGTTTCGCAGCTCCTTGGTCTAAACATTGCGTTTCCGTGTGCAATATAGGACACATTTAGCGTAGCAGACAACCAGCTTATATCGGCTGCAGTTCTCCTAGAGGAATCATCTGCACATCCCGCGGTCTTCCACGAGGTTTGGCGAATGTTCCTTCTCTGTCGCCGGGACCCACTGCGTGGAAAAGTCTTCCTGACCAGGTGACGAATGCCCCATCCCTGGACACATTAAAGGCACGGATCAAAACATATCGTTTTAAGATATCTTATGACTGTCGTTGATTTATGAACAGCGCCTTTTCCTCTGCCTCGGCCGCGCTACGGCGCTATATAAATTTCTTATTATTAAAATTATTATTGAGTGTCTATCTATATCGGCGCTTGTCGGTCTAAGCCTTTCGCTCGACGGTCAAATATTACGGCCACGTAATGGCACTAAAAAAACTTAATAACGTGATATGTATCACTTAAATTGTTAACTCTTACGATCACGTGAAGGCATTTATAAAAACTTGGAAACGTTTGGTGTGCCACTTAATTTGTTTGGACTGTATTAATCGCAGCTTCAGCAATGCTATGTTTAGTCAGTTCCGGTTCCAGGTCAGCCTACTTACAGTAGTTGAAAGCTGAATCTGCTGAAGGAAGCAAGTAGAGACACATATCTTATATCTTATATATATCTGCCCTGGCGCGGATTTGAACCCCATATCAAAGGCGGATTTAGCTATACCCGTTGGTAGATGGGCGGTTCGACTCCCCGCGCCACTCTTGGTTATTTGCCGGCGCCCCTCAGAACAGACTGCACCACTGCCTTTATCGGGTAGATGCCAGTCCCGAAGCCTGGATAAAGGAGGAGGGCGACGTCAACGGGCTTTCGTTCCATATAAGATGTCGTATAAAAACTACTACTACTGTTACTACTACTACTACTGCTACCAAACCGGTGCAAGATGTGGCGCCCTCTGGAAATGCTCTCCTCCACCGACCTCGGTACAAAAGACTCTAAACCACGAGACTATGGTGCATGCCATACCATACCACAGACTGTACTCTTCAGACTCAAGCATGTATATCTTGTGTTACGCTGTTCACGTGGGGGGGGGGGTAAAATTTCGCGTCTTGGCGATTTTAACAACTGAAACCCGTGAAACTTTACACCAGTCAACGTTTGAGCACAGCAGGTTCGAACCTCAGTCCTAGAGGCGTCGATAACATTTGAACACATCTTGCAAGAAACAATCGCGAAATGTGAACTACAATGTTGTGAGAATAGTTTCATTGTTCTCTATCGAACACATTTCTGGGGCAGTATGTACAGTATGCATGTATGTATATATATGTCTCTATATCCAGTCTATAGAGAAATGTGCATGCATACGTGCATACATGCATTTATACACACGTGAACATTCATAAATAGATACACGCATGCATTGCACGTGCATGCATGCGTACATGGTACATTATCCTTCGATACATACACACGGACATAGATACATACATACATACATACAAACATACATACATTATCACAGATAATTTTTGTCTAGATTGGTCCCAACTTCAATTAACCTTAATAATGTGCATTGTTTTAAAACGTTCCGTTGTATTAACGGTGCCAAGAAATAATAGCGTTATAAGTAGGTTCCGGTGTACACGTTTCATTGCTGTCGACGCTGTCTCCTAACATAAATATTGATCTGTATAAACGCTGATAAGCAAACCGTTATTAGGCCTAGAACTGGTCTTTCCAACTTCATATGACCGTAGACATTCCTTTCAAAGGCTGAGTCACAAAGTCAAGGTGAGGTCGCCGTCAACGGCCCTAGCCTCCATAAGATGTCTTAAATACTGGATGATGCAATGTCTATTTAAGACACTTTTAAAACGCATTCGACCGATCCTGTAATTTCTTCGATTACGTTTAATCACTAAGTTAACTTCGACACTGCCTTTTTCGGGTAGTGCCAGTCCCAAGCCTGGATAAAGAGGAGGGCGACGTCAACGACCTTTGAGTCATAAGATGCCGTTAAACATTGGAACTAGTACTACTAATCGCTAGGCTTAATAACAAAATTATTATAAGGTCGACTTCAATGGCTCTGGCAGCCGTGAGATGTCACTAAACACTTGGAACTGCTGTCATCAATCCAGTTAGACTCTTTTGATTGGACTATTATAGTCGGCGTTTCGGCCTAAAAACTTTCTAAGCCTTAACGCATTCATGCTGCTCCATTTATCGTCTATTTAAGCGATATGAATCGAAAGCGACACGTGTTGTTTTACTGTACTTCATATGTGTACGTAGCCAACCGGAGAAATTTGATCGAGCCATGTAACACAGAACGAGAATGTTCGCCTTGCCGGACTTTCAGCTCAGTCTGTTCTAAACGATTGCCCGGTCGACCTCGTCGACTATCTTGCCAGTTCTGCGTTTCCGACTGCAACATCACAGACTGAGTTCTAACTTCTGATTGACTGCTTACTTCAGACTGACCTCTTGTCCGTGTCTGGCCGACACTTATATGAATTCTCTCCTGACCTTCTGTATTCCGGCTGTATTGTTAGTCGTCCTACTGGCTACCGGCCTGCACGTTAGACTAGCCTTTGCCTGTGTCTACTTTTGTTGCACCTCTAGGCTTCTCCGCGGTACCTACTTTGAGGTACCGGTACCTGCTTGCCACTGCAGTACAACTGCTAATTATTCCCCATTCTGCGGCTGCTCTTTCGTCGTTGCTGATGCTACCGCTGCTGCCTGTCGATTTCTGTTAGACTGCCCTGTAACCTAGTTCACTTTGTTCGTTCTATCTAGTCTCGGTCTCCAGTATAGGCGGACAGGATTCCGAAGATTTAAACTTTCTTCTCAGAATTGGTCATGGTAACATCTGTTCCTAATGTTTCACTGGCTAGTCTAAGCAACTGACCGCTATACACCGAGGCAGCGCTTAAGAAGTCCTATCTCATATTGTTCAGCTGTTGACTACGTCTTTCGTGTCTATCTGTACTCTCTCCTTTTTTCCCAACAACTCCAATAACTTGCTGACTACTGACTCTACTGACTAGGCTTACTGAGCCGTGCAATGTAGTACACAGCCTACTTTCTTTTCATCCCTCTCTGATATTAATATAGGCTCTCATGTATGTGAGTATGATATGTAACTGTCAGACACTTATGCATAGCTACTCAGCTGTATCTCTCAATCGCAATGATCTTATTATTGATGGCTCTTCTGGATTTTTAAAATCGTGTGCATTGCTTTTGTAAGGTTTCACGTATATCACTAGCAGTTTTTGCGGTTGCTTTCATCGTAAGTTTAAGTAATAGTTTAGACATGATAATTTATTCGCAATGAATCATTGAGATTTGCATATGCATCCACAATAGATATCAAAACGCCGCTAGACGGCATGCTGTTACTATAGTGTGAATGTAAATGGTCATCATCTAAACCTCAGACATTTCTCAGCGTCATACAAAAGCCGTATCAGAGAGATTAGACGATTTACTGGAACCACATCCCATCAAGTCCGTAAGGGCCAGGTTGTTTGACCAGTTTCGGTTTCAGGTGAGAATCCGCTCAAAGGGGTTAAGCCGGGAGACAGCATGGCATCACTGTGGACATCGTAGGTGATAGTGGTCATGATGTATAAATACAAATGTACACGTTTTTCAATAGCGACCTTTTGACCTTGACAATGCTCGTGTTTCATTGAATTGATCTGGGAGAATCCTTAACCACTGCTGACCGTTTGAATTGGCGCCGCTCCATTCAAGGTCCCCGTGTAAGAACCGTGCTAGCTCGAGATTCAAATCTCTGAAATAAGCCACGAGGTGGTGCAGAAGCGGAAGCAGGATTGGACAGCTTGACCTCTAATCCGTTAACAAGGAAACAAAGACATAGGTACAGCTAAATAATTAAGAGTAAATAATTAGCAAATGTTCTATTGATGCGGTTATTATACTAGACATGAGCTTGAGACAGACAATTAGAACGAAATAAAGAATAATTATTTTCAACTGGTCTGTGTCAATTTCAAGCCGAATCAGTGCAACTTATTTGTAACATATATGTTGGGACACGGTAGCCAATTGGCAAGAGCGTTCGGCTTGTGAAGGAGAGAGTATGGTTTCGAATCTCCCCTGTGACGGTTACTGTGTTGGGACCTTGAGCAAGTCCTTGACTTACAAATGCTTAGCGCCATCGTTTGATGCTTAGTCATTAGATAATGACGATTAATAAATGCAGAAATAATAATAATAATAATAATAATAATAATATAATAATAATAATAATAATAATAATAATAATAATAATAATAATAATATGAGGATGATAGTGATGTTGATGTTGATAATAAAAATAATAATTATATATTAATATTATCAATATGGGTAAATTATAAACGTACAAATTTGTTTATTATCATCTCTGAACCAGTTCGACTGGACTTTTGACCCATTCGATGCGTCACCAGAATTATTCCAACATCAGTCAACAGCTGAAATTTCGACACAACAGATGCCAGGATTGCAAGGCGATCTAATGAATGGTACGACACCATTTGCGTCGTCTAGCGATGAATATGGTTACCGATTCTGTGAAATCACCTTCGATGGCATCGTGGTCTTTATCGTGTTTGTCTTTGGTTTTCTGGGTAATTTCGTCACCATTTTGGTTCTGAGACGAATTCCTAAAAAACAAAACGCGACCATTTGGCTCCTACAGATCTTGGCTGTGGTCGACAACATCTATCTTTTATTTAAGTTTCTATTTGAGTTGAGCAGAATGATCATTAGTACAATGCTTGTAATGCGTAAAGTGATTTTTTATATTTTTGCACTTTGGTATCCTCTCAGTTACATCACTCATATTCTAACCGTCTGGACTGTTGTGCTAGTTACCGTTGACCGTTATCTAGCTGTATGCAAACCAATGAATATCAAATGGCGAAACTTACGACGAATGAAGCTAACAGTTCTTTGGATGTTCATTCTGGCTGTTCTCTTAAATGTGCCTCCTATCTCCCATTCGGCAGGTGGCATATATTCTATGCACCGATGCACATACGTCGATGTCCAGACAACAGAATCTGTTACTTGTTTAACGATAGAGTTTCTTATTATTGCAGTACGGGTGTACAGCATAGTATTTAATTTAGTCTTTCGTATCTTTGGTCCGCTTGTCATTTTGATAATCCTAAACGTTCGCATTTGCTGGACGCTTCGTGTCTTAAAGAAGAAACGACGACAGATGACGCTGCAAATCAACAGGGAAAGAAACATCACAAAGATGCTGATTGCCGTTGTTGGCGTATTTATTATATGTCAGCTGCCATTTACTACATGGTACATCCTTGTCGTCGCCAATGTTGATATAAACGATCAAGTGATGTCTTGTACTCGAAGCATAACAAATGCAATCGTGGTGTTAAATTCAGCGATAAATTTTCTCATTTACAGTCTTATGAGCAGAAGATTCAATCGAATCCTGCACAGCATGTTCTCGTGTTATAAACGGCAAAGAACGGATGTTATTCCGATGGAGTAAAAGATTTTGAACAAGTTATAAAGCTGTTGTAAAGCGTTATGCTAAAGGTAGAATGAAGTAATTCAACATTTTAATTGAAGTCGCCGATTTTTAACCTAAGTCGGCCTAGCAAATACTTTTCTAATGAGAAGCATCATGTATTAACATACGGCGCTAAATAAATCGTCTTTTTATTATTATTATTATTGAATGTCTATCTATAGCGGCGTTGTCGGTCTAAGTCTTTCTTTCTGCGGTCAACTATTATGGTCACGTGATGGCACTTATAAAAACTTAATAACATGATATGTATCACTTAAATTGTCCACTGTTACGGCAACACGATGTTTTTTTTTAGAAATAAAACAAAAACTTTTGGTGTATCACTTAAATTGTTTCACCTGTATTAGTCGATGCTTCATCTATGTTGCTATGTTTGATCAGTTCTGGTTCCAAGTCAGTGTACTCATTTGATAGCCTAATCCGCTAAAGGGCGCAAGTGGATCAGAAAATTAGTTTTACCCTGGGATGTATTTGAACCTCTGACCATTGGCGGATTCAGCTATAGATATGAGGGTCGGTTCCCCTCGCGCCCCTCTTGGTTATATGTCGGCGCCCCTCAGACCAGACCTGTGCGTGGTGAACTGCAAGAATGCAGCATCCCTTGGAAATGCACTTGCCCCCATGCAGGCAATCCTGGAGCCGCCAGTGCTCTTGACCTCTGGCTTGACAGTCCAGCATTTTATACCACTAGACTGTCGCGCATACCAATGAATCCATAGACTTAAACAGACTCACGCATACACGACAAGTGCTACACTGTGTTCTCTCTGCCTGACTCTTGGATCTTGACCCGGAACCGAACCCTTTTGCTATCGATTTTGTTTTGACTGAGCGCCTGTGAATAAGCTGGTCCCCGCGGCTCGGCTTTCGTTGGGCGCTGTAGAAATCTGGGAATTACGATTACGATTCAAATAAAAGCAGCAGGATCTAAACCGAATAAAAGATTTTCCGGTTGGCTTCGTACACATACGAAGTACAGTAAGACAACCAGTGTTGCTTTTCGATTCACATCGCTCAGATAGACGTTAAATGGCGCGGCATAAATGCACTGGGGTTTAGAAAGTTTGTATGGCGAAACGCCGATAATAATAGTCCAATGAAAGTAGTTCGGTTGGCCTAATGACATGAATAGTTCCCAGTATTTAACGACATCTCATGGCTGTCAGGGCCGTTAACGTCGACCTTACATGTTATTTCAAGTTAAGCTTACGATTAGTAGAAGTTCCAATGTTTAGCGACATCTTTTGGCATCAAACGCCGTTGTTGTCGCCCTCCTCCTTTATCCAGGCATGGGACTGGCACTACCCGACGAAGAGCAATGGTGGAGTTGACCTAGCGATTAAATGCAGTTGAAGAATTGTTGGCATCGGTGGACGGCGTTTTAAAGTTGTCTTAAGCAGACATTGCATTATCCAGACTACTGTCGTATCACGCTGAAAACACCAGCTCTAGGCCCAATAACGGTTTGAGTATCAGCCCTTATATAAAGATCAGTGTATATGTTAGGAGGCAGCGTTGTCAGCAATGAAAGAAATACACTGGAACCTCCTTAAAACCCTGTTTTTGGCAGCGTTGTTGTAACGAGACCGTGTCGATACGATGACACATTTTGAAGGTTCATTGAATTTGGAATCAATCTATCAGAAATTATGTATATATGTACTTATGTATGTATGTATTTATGTATGTATGTATGCATGTATGTGTGTATGTATGATATATATGCATGTATGTATGTATGCATGCGTGTATATGTATATATGTATGTATATGTATGCACATATTTGTATATGTATGCATGTATGTATGTCAGGATGGATTTACGTATGTACACATGTGTGCAACGCATGCATGTATGTATTTATGTATGTACGCATGCATATATGTATGTATGTATGTGTGTGTGTATGTATGTATGCATGTGTGTGTATGTGTGTATGTGTGTATGGATGTAGGTATGTATGTACGTATGCATGCATGTATGTATGCATGTATGCAATTGAACCATTATGTAGCGTCTTTGGAACCTTTGAAAGATGCCGGTGTTATTGGTGTTATAATCAAACATGAAATAAGTAGAGCCTGGTTTATGGTTTAGTACGCTACTCAAATGCTTTATGGCTTAGACAATAGTGCAATGCTGTTCAAACAATGTCTAATGCGCGGCCAATATCAATACAGTCACACTCTTTAGAAATAATGTCTGATGATAGCAACTACTAATGATGCCGAAAGGTTCATGTGGATCTTTACCGTTTATTGCCGCTTATGCCGCTTTAATTATCTTAGACCTAAAAGTCTCTCGGGTCTAATTACTTGGTCATTCATAGGGTTAAGCCTTAGGCTAGAGTTTCAAGCCTATGTATGCACAGCTGTAAAACAATAATGTGTATTTGTCGTCTGCTACCAGCTGATGATACAATAGCCCGATGCACTCAAGCGTGACGCGTTTGGAACCGTCCCTCTCAATTGACGCAGATACTGAACATGGAAGAAGGAATCACTGCTCCGTGAGGAAAGACCGTGATATGTTGTTTAGCTTTTAGACAACAAAATCACAAGTCTTCCATACTTAACAGGATAGCAACAGTCACTGGCCACAGTGGCATACTTAACAGTTAACTCCGAAATCCAGATGATGGCCCAACGGTAAAGAAGATTCAAAAGTAACGCAAACGAACCTGTGAATAGCAATAAACATAACCATTGTTATAAGAAAAGGGAACCTAGTGTTCCACGATAACTCCGAAATCCAGATGATGGGCCAACGTAAGCACCTCGGTTGAGTTTATCCTCTAAGAGGCGCTTTATAAATCTCAAATTACAATTACAATTACAACGTAGTAATGTGATGTAATATAAGCAATGTATTTAAATTCTGGGGTAGAAGTAGATTAGACAGAAAGATAGAGAGAGAGAGGGAGACAGACAGACAGACAGAAAGAGTCAAAGACATAGACGGAAGCAGAGGCAGACAGAAAGGAGATCAGAAAAAGCATAAAAAGACACAGGGAGATGTCTGTCAGATAGACAGACCGAAATAGAGACAGAGAGACAGAGAGACAGAGAGAGAAGCAGAGAGAGAGAGACAGAGAGAGACAGAAAGAGAAAGAGACAGAGAGGATGACGACGACGACGAGAAGGAGCAAGAGGAGAAGGAATAAGCGCAAAAGAAGGATGAGGTAGGTGATAAGAAAGATGAGGAGCAAAAAGACGATTAGGCAAAGGAGGTCGTGGAAGTGGAGGAGGATTAAGAGGAGGACTAAGAACATGAGTAGAAATATGAGGAGGAATAAGGAGGAGAAGGTGAAAGAAGAAATGAAATATGGAAATGGCGAGTGGGGAAAAGGAGGATGCAGACGAGATGCCTAACACTAGCATTTCTCATTCCTTCATTTCTGTTGTGCCTTAACTCTAGGCGTGCGTGCTTCGTCAGGCAATAATTGTTCCGCCATATTTTGGGACTAAATGTTGTCAGCATAAATGCCTACAATTACGAACAATTATCCGGAATTAAGCTACCAAGTCATACAACATTGATATTGTTCTAAAAAAACTGCAGGCTGTATTCATTGGTGTTTGAATTTACACCACAGCACTAACGTATTCCGAAAGCCACGCCTCTCACGGAACATCCTCCCATTTGAGTTAAGTGGTAGGGTAATCATAACAAGAGTGGCCGCCTGGATACAACCATGGCGCACCTGCTCTTTGTACTTTGCACTATGACGGAGGGAGGTACTGATGCTGCCACTTAATTAAATAAGCTATTAAGTAACTATCGGGACATTTAATACAGCGCCTTTTAAGTACCTTGCAAAGGCGCCGCCTTACGGGATTATATTAAACGGTGTTGAAGTTCACTAAGAACAAAGCACTCAAGGAAAACGCTGACTGATGTATGAAAAATGGAAAACTATCGGGGAATCACAGGCGTTGGGTGGGATATACTCACCAATGGCGTCCAAAACTCAGAAGGAGAAAGGTATGGTCGTCGTACCTTTGACGCCATCCTTGTACCGCAGGTAGTTGATTTTAAAACCCGAAACCAAATATCCCAGTGCCAAAGAACCTGCTACAAAAGAGTGGAGACTGCTTAGAGAAAGAGATCATCCAAAGCACAATTCCTGGATCCCGAGTTCGGGGAAGACCCAAGATGACATGGATCAATAACTTCAAGTCGTGGGCTGAATTATCGTTCGACCAGTTATTACAGGAGACGAGGGACAGATGCAGATGGCACAATATTGTTCGTGCTGCAGCTCGAGGACGGTTGAAGTCAAGACAAGAATCACGGAAACGTAATCAATATTGCAATATAGCAGCATTTTCAACACTAGTATCTTCATTAAAGTTGGAAGAATTTTTCTACAAAAATATAAAGTAGCTTAATTCAGAGATCAAAGAAAAACATGGTGACATCATTTGTCTTCCAGTAAAGAAAGAATGGAGACTGCTTAGAGAAAGAGATCATCCAAGGCACAATTTCTGGATCCCGAGCTCGGGGAAGACCCAAGACGACATGGATCAATAACATCAAGTCGTGGACTGAATTATCGTTCGGCCAGTTATTACAGGAGACGAGGGACAGAAGCAGATGGCACAGAATTGTCCGTGGTGCAGCCAATCCTCGGCTCGAGGACGGTTGAAGATAGGACAAAACAGTGAACTTGTAGGGCTGTTGGTTTTTCAGGCACTGAAGTCCAGCTAATCTCTTACAAAGGCAGACAATAACGGCAGACAATTACTACACAGGTCGTGTGAATAATGAAATTTTTAACAAAGGGTGTAAATCGTTTGTTCTGTTGAGACCAGGCGTTAGCTTGCCATGAGGTGGAACGGACTTCGTAGCAATTAGGGTTGATGATGATAATGGACCATAGACTGTAATTGTTTAACGAGTAAGCGTACGGGATAGACTTTAACGTAGAAGTCGTGAGTAGGCATTCATTGCTCTTAGATAGGCCCATACTTCTGAAAGGTAAGCATCAGTGCCGGAACCAGGATTGCATGCGGGTATGTATGAATATATGTATGTATGTATGTTTGTATGTATGTATGAATGTATCTGTAAATTTATAAAGCGCATTTCAGGAACCCATCAAAAGCGCTGCCCACAAAGTGCTTGAGGGGGGCGAGCGCATTTCAAGTGGGGAACCACATTCTTGCAGTCCAATATTCACGGGTCTGATCTGAGTGGCGCCGGCATGTAATCAAGAGGGGCGCTGGGGACGAACAGCCCCCCGCGCCTATTGCTAAATCCGCCACTAGTAGGCATATGCTGAAACGTCTTGGGGCCTAAATAGGCCTAACAGTATACCCTCCCCGCTACCGTCCGTACATGGTGGTGTGGCAATTTCGTGGTGTGAAAACGTACGGCACGGCTACCTTGTTGCAAATTTAGATTTAATCTTAGTTTCCCCGATAAATTATAATTTCCGCTCGGTTCTATTAGCGCCGATATAATACTAAGATGCAAGGATGCTGTTCATATATGTGAGATAGCCGTGTTTAAGAGCCTTTCTGATGTAATATAAAGACGCTATATAAGTATTCAGATACATGCACACATGCATACATACTTACATACATACATATGTCATATGTGCATACATATGGGCATACGTGTATGCATCTATGCATACATGCATGCATACATATGTGGATACGTGTATGGATACACACATACATAAATACATGCATACATACATACATCCATACATACATACACATAAACATACATACACATATGCATACATACATACATACACATATACATACATACACATATGCATGCAAACACATATGCATACATACATACATTCATACATACATGTATGTACACAAACAAGTACATATATTCACACATACATGTATATATGCAGACATACAGTAAACACTAACATAAATGCATACATACACGTACATACACCCAGACATGCATACATACAAGCGTACAAACTAGTGTCTGATTATGGCTTGTTTTTTTTTTAGCCAAATAGTGGGACAATTAGAAGCCAACTATGCAAGAGTGCGTTGTAAACATCCTGCAGCATGATGAAACATAGCAGGCGCATTCGAACCTTATGTGCAGCTGCGAAGGCGCCTTGTAATTTTCCTACGCAGTTTTATTTCATAATTATTTAAGTCTAATTCTGTTGAAAAAATCATTTTAAATTTGTGGCATCTATGCAGTGATAATTTTCATTAAAATTAACCGGCGTAGATCTTTGTATATCCTTGAAATTTCTGCTTCGGCCTTTCACTCAAAACTGAAAACATTCCTCTTTCACAGATCCTACCCTGACACCACTTCTTCCTCTTACCTGTTTCTCCTCTCCAACCCCAAACACCAGCAACCGTAGCTGCCACCGCTGCCTCTCCGTCTGACTCCTGGATCTTGACCTGGAACCGAACCTTTTTGTCTATTGATTTTGTTTTGACTGAGCGCCTGTGAATAAGCTGGTCCCCGCGGCGCGGCTTTCATTGGGCGCTGTAGAAATCTTGGAATTACGATTACGATTACGATTTGTATACAAAAGTATTCTATACTCTACAACCTTCGTTTAAATTCGACCATAGATCCCCTTGTTTCATTGTTTTTATAAAATAAAAATTCCTTCTAAGGCTGTTTATGTTTTGTGTGAACGTCATATGATTTAAGAGGTATGTCTTGTTTAACCGAAAATGCAACTATCTGAACCATGCTTTTAGTTCAGCAATTCTGCTCCTCTCGCAATTTTCTATGCAGGATTTTCATTCAAAACTCAGAACAGTACTTCAACGGAATCCCTCAGCTCGTTAATAAGTGGAATAAAACACCATTATGCCATATTTACTGTAAACTCTTCACTCTATAGCCTGGACATAGATTATTGTGACGTTCTGGCCCAAATTCCAACACATTGCCAAGACCTGTAGGCCAATTACAAGCCTATGTTTATATTATTTGACAGGTGAGCCTACAGAACGACTATTTATCTAGGAAACAATTTCCAAACAAGCTTGTAATTATGAGGATTACATAGGCTTGTAATAACGAGGACAATTAGTGCATAGCCATTTGCGCATGCTTCCATCAACATGTAGGCTTTTACCATTCTTGAAGGCGTCTAAATGCGTAGAACTCACGATGCCCCATATGAACTAGAAGAAAATAGCTCTATATCTCGGCACTATAGACAAGGTAAGGTCAGGTAAGATAATATAAGATAAGGCAAGGTAAGGTAAGGTATGTCAATGTGGCGTAAGGCAAAGTGAGATGAGGCGAAGGAAGGTATAAGGAATAAGAAAGATAAGAAATATATGTAGGCCTAATGTAAGATGGCGTGATGATATCGCAACCTATCGGTATGTTACAACACCACCCTGCCCGATGGTTTTACCTTTCCAGATAAAGGATTTCACGTCAAAATACTACACTGCACTACAGGATAGTTTAACCTTTCCATCCAAAGGATTTCACGTCAAAATACTACACTGCACTACAGGATAGTTTAACCTTTCCATCCAAAGGATTTCACGTCAAAATACTACACTGCACTACAGGATAGTTTAACCTTTCCATCCAAAGGATTTCACGTCAAAATACTACACTGCACTACAGGATAATTTAACCTTTCTATCCAAAGGATTTCACGTCAAAATACTACACTGCACTACAGGATAGTTTAACCTTTCCATCCAAAGGATTTCGCATCAAAATACTACGCATCAAAATACTACGCATCAAAATACTAAGTTTTACCTTTCCACCCAAAGGATTTCACGTCAAAATACTACACTGCACTACAGGATAGTTTAACCTTTCCATCCAAAGGAAACCTTTCCATTTTGCTAGACTGCACGATATCTTTACCTTCTAATCCAAAAGATTTCAACGGCAAAGTCTTTCCTGCGAAGACGTTCTCTACGTCTCCAGTTGTTAGGTCTCTTCCACTGAATGGCAGCAACTACGGACGCCATGCAATATAAGCACACACTCGCGTACAAATGCGCGTGCGTTACTGTCTTCTGGACTACTCCTTGCCTGCCTGCCTACCTGGTTGTCTGTCTGTCCAGGTAGAAGCCGTACAGGTGTCACATGCCGGCCAGACATTGATGACTACCGCAGGCTCTGGAGCCTAGTGGCACTACAATCGATGGAGAATAATAATGACCAGGTATTAGCACACCAAGAAACCGATGCTGATGCTGCTGGTAGAGTGCATCTTCACCGGTGGCGCATACAGAAATTTAACCCGGAGGGGGATGCTATACATTGGTTTTGCCATTACAACTTTGTCGACAATGTCGTGGAAAATTCTGTTGGATTATCTTTTTCAGACAGCAACAGCTTTTCATGATCTTCAGAAGCTCAGTACAATTCTTCTGACGCTTTTATTTTTTACCTTCTCGGATTTTCATAATTTTTCCAGATATTCTGCAAATATCTCGATTAATTCTACTATTCAGTACTATTTTTTAGTTTCTAGCGATTTGTGACGTCCTCTTTTTAAATAGGTAACCTTTGCCCACACCAGTTTTAGGCCAACTCAATGAAGTGATCCCCAAATCAGTTGAAAGCATGGCCAGATTCATATGCAGACAAAGAAAGGGTCATGCCTCCCTCCTGTCGAGTCTAAAAATCCAGTGCAAAGAACAAAGTACAGGTATGCAAGGGTGGATCAAGAATACCCATTATGGCCATGCCAGCTACCATTAACTCAGATGGAAAAAAACATTGTCTTGTCTTCAAACGTCCTCGAGCCGAGCACTGGCTGCATCGCGTACAATTTTGTGCCATCTGCTTCTGTCCTTTGTCTCCTGTAATAAATGGTCGCATGATAATTCAGTCCACGACTTAATGTTATCGATCCATGCCATCTAGGGTCTTACAAGGAATAAACACTAAACCCTTACAACAACTATTCAAACCCTTTGAAAAATCCCTAAAACTTTAAAACCCTGTAAAAACCTCATGTAAACTCCCTAAACTCTGACGAGGAAGACCCTGGCTCACACCGTCCCCTCTCCATCGAAACCTCGATCCGTCTTTGTTCTTCACACGTGTTTGCGTTGTCTGCACGTACGACCAATGCGCACGTGTACCATTCGCTCTACGTAGCCTTTATCTAGCGCTGTCCTCGACAGCAGGTGCCCGTCAATCGAAAGAAAAGATGCTACCAGACAAAGAAAGACACACAGACACCAGACGTAGGCAGGCAGACATATAAAGGAAACGATGCAGACTCTCGAGAAGAAGATGAAGACGGTTGTATATGGCACGTGCCTCACCTGAACCTATGTAGTAATCGGATGAAAGGATTATATTTAACAGTATATACGTTCAACAGGATATGAAAATATACACAAAGAAGTACAGCTATATATAGGCCATACGTACATATCTATAATACTGTTTCTAGGAGATATGTATGACATATATATCGTACATGCATATACATACATATCTATATTTATAAACGCACACACATAATATAAACTTAAGGAGCAAAGAAGATCAATTGGCCTAAAGCGTATACAAATATATGTGTCAGTTATACACATACACACTCACGCACACGCATATATAATATCTATTGAGAGACAGAGACACAGACAGACTCACACACACACAGAAACACAGACACACAGTACACTACAGTCATTGTTGTTACTGATGTTAATGATGATGGTTATAATGGTGATGAGCTGATGCTGATGTTAATGAATGGTGATGCTTTTGAGGGGTTCCTGATATGCGCTTTATCAAAGTACCGATACATTACATACATACATGATGGTGGTGCTGTTGTTGATAATGATAATGATGATGATGATATTGTAATGGTGGAGGTGATGATTGTGATTATAATGGTGATGATGATGACAATTGTAATGATGATGATGATGGTGATGATGATGATATTGTAATGGTGGAGGTGATGATTGTGATTATAATGGTGATGATGATGACAACTGTGATGATGATGATGATGATATTGTAATGGTGGAGGTGATGATTGTGATTATAATGGTGATGATGATGACAATTGTAATGATGATGATGATGATGATGATGATGATGATGATGATGATGATGATGATGCTGATGATGATATTGTGCCGCCTCGTTCACTGTGATTCATCATCTTCGGTTGATTCATACAAACACAGATTGTAGAATCTGCCGGAGAAAATGCATTCATTGGTAGATACTGATAGCAATTTACTGAACCTACAGTTACGGGGAGGCAGTTCTACACGTGGATTTTTACAGCGCCTTTTGGGAACTTCTCAAAATGCAATTGTCTTTGTGTATGCACGCATGTGTTTATGTATGAATGCATAAATGCATGTATGCATGTATGTATGTGTGTATGTATGTGTGTATGTATGTATGTGTATGTATGTATAGATGCATGCATGTATGTATGCATGCGTGCATGTATGTAATTATGTGTTTATGTATGTATGTGTGTATGTATGAATGTGTGTATGTATGTATGTGTGTATGTATGTATATTTGTATGTATGTTCGTATGTATGCATGTATAGATGCATGCATGTATGTATGCATGCGTGCATGTGTGTATGTGTATATGTATGTATGTGTGTATGTATGTATGTGTGTATGTGTGTATATATGTATGTATGTTCGTATGTTCGGTTGTATGTATGTATAGATGCATGCATGTATGTGTGCATGCGTGCATGTATCTATGTAGAAAGCATGATTGCATATATGTATGTATACATGCATGTATGCATACGTGTATGTATGTATGTATTTATGTATGTATGTATGAATGGATGTATGTATATGTGTATGTATGTATGTATATATGTATGTACTTATGTTCGCATGTATGTATGTAAGTAGGTATGTATGTATACATGCACGTGTGTTTGTGTGTGTCTATGTACGTGTGTATGCGTGTGCTTTGTGGACTGGACACCGGCGCTATAGAAGTTCGAAATTACAAACTACAAATTACAATACGTCATGGACTTGCCCGATGCGTATCCACGTCTGTTTATTCAAATGCAAAATGCATACGCTTGCATATAACCCGTTTGTGCGATTCATACAAGTAAATAGGCCAAAATAGTCTTTCTGTATGCTCCACCTAAGCACGTATGCTCTTCAATACAATCGATATAGGCTGATAGGCCCAGGTCTACGTGCGTACAGGTATACAATGGAAAACATACGAATGTACATATGTAGATTACTGTACATATATGAATAGGATGCACACATACATACATGCATACATACATGCATACATGCATGCATACATACAGACATACATACATACATACAAACATATAATCTCTTGCATACCTGCATACATACACGCATATACTGTATATACATACATACATGCGTACGTACGTACATACATACATACATGCATACATACACGCATATACTGTACATACATACATACATACATACACACATATATACTGTACATGCATACATACGCACATATATACTGTACATACATAAATACATACATACATGCATACGTACACACATATGCTGTACATACATACATATGCACATACATACATACCTAAATACATACATACATTAATAAATAGAAACATACATACGTCCATACATACACACATACACACATAGATGCATACTAATATACAGACATGCATGCATAAATACTCCATACACACATATATACATACATATGTACAAATAAATGCAAACACATACATATGCTCATTCGTTCATTGAATTAGAGCATTTTCATAATCTATTTATGCATTAGTCCCATTAATACACTTAATAATCTATCAACCAATTCTATTCTGGTCCGCATAAGTTTAATCAACGCTGGCTGATGATACTTAATAGACATCATTTCGTTCTTCGGGTTTAAAGACCTATGAGACGAAACGCCTTCTCTGAGTTCAGATGGTAACAAAGCCTTCCTGATTTACTCTCATTTCCGCCAGGGGGAGCTCCAGTTCTCTTGGAAGATGTCGCTGTTTCCCTGCGAGACGCATAGTTCTGACTTGCGTGTCGTTTCTAGCTGCGAGCCGTTCAGGTGACCCGCTATTATGATTTAGGCGTTGGTTCAAGGTGTGTGCTTCAACCTGTCTGTCATTCTGGATGTTCTGCTGGCACTGTTTATTCAAATACTTAAAGCAGAGTTTACCACGAATATTTTAAAACGGTATTACGTCGAGACAGACAGACAGACAGACAGACAGACAGACAGACAGACAGACAGACAGACAGACAGACAGACAGACACACACACACACAGACAGACACACAGACAGACACACACACAGACACACAAACACACAGACACACAGACACACACAGACACACACAGACACACACAGACATACACACAGACACAGGCAGAGACAAACAGACAAACAGAAGCAGGGAGAGAGACAGACAGAGAGACGACAGAGATACAGAGAGATACAGAGACAGATATAGAAAGCAAGAACGAAAGGTAGCAGAGAAAGAGACAGAGTGACAGACAGACAGGCAGATAGACAGACAACAGCAGAGATGTAGCTTAAACAGAGCGAGGTAGGGGAGGGAGCAGAAAGCAAGAGAGAGACATACATACAAAGAGAGAGAGAGCAAAGGAAGAGAGACGGAGAGACAGAACATAGAAACAGATGTCACATTTGCCTAGATACGCTGTTTTACCGGAAGATCGCGCAGCCAATCACAGACCGACCTAGGCCTATGCTTATGTTTATGCATGACTTGCTTGGCAGCATCCGCAGAACGCATAAGCCCACGTACCAATATACTGAATTGCGCAGCGGGCCTTCATGGGCGTAAGCCTACGTCGAATGAGTAGTCAATTGTTATGGTTATCTTATTGATGTACTGAACAAAGCACGTAGCATTGTCTGCGGGCCTATTCTCTGCTCAACAGGCCGTAAAGGTGGAGTGTTGACTCATGCGTGAAGACTCCAGGTAAGTAGAAAAGCGTTGGCGTTTCTTAAGGTTTCTCCTAGTCTGGGTTTTGAGTGTTTCTAAGGTCGAATGAGGCACCATATTCCGTGTAGCGTAACGGTCCTTTACGCGTGGCAGCCTACCTTGCTAGCAGGGTTGAGCCAGAGCAATGTAGAGCCAAGGCAAGCAAGCAAGTCTAGGCTTTCATATGACTCTAGGCCGTGAGCTCAATAAACAGCCTAATGTGGTTCGGCCTATGGTATGCTAAAAGTGTGCTTTAGTACCTCCAAAGTATCCCCTACCTAGGGTGGCTGTATTTAGCTTGTTGTTTAGTCCTGAAAACGCTTGTACGAAGGCCGTATGAACGAATATTTAGAATTGTATTATACGCTCCGCCGAACAGAGCTCTTCAACTGTATAGCGTTAGTCAGCGTCTACCTATAGGCCTACAAAATTTTGAAAGCATAGCCTGATGCGCGGTTGGTCTCTTGTATACCTGGGTTCTTAGTTTAGAAGTATTTCAAGTGCTTGCGTCTGCTGTTCATCTGTAGGAGATTACTTACTAATTTCACCTTCTTTATCATTTGAACGCGTTTGTTAGTATATTTAAAAAACAATTTTGCGATTTCTTCAAAGGATTTTTAGTGTATTAAAATAAGCAAAGAAATTCTGCAGAGATTCGTTTAAGAAAAACAGGTTTTCTGACACGCAAGAGGTGAGAACGATCACGTTTTACTTGACTTTGGATTTCTGACTACTTTCTTTCATGGGAATTTTAGCATCGCTTCTTCAGTTAGGAGAAATGCTGTTGGCAAAATCGTACAGGTGTTAAATTTAGATAAAGCTACTTCGAAGCTGACTATCGAGTTAAAGGTTTTGCTATGAAGTTTACTCTAAACTCATCCATTCGCCGTTTAAACACACGAAGGCGTTTAATTCAAAGTTTTAGCTCCTTAAAGGGTCTTTTCTTCACTGTTTTATTTAGCCTTAATTTAAGCTAGACGCAACTGTCTTGTCCTATTTTCAACCGTCCTCGAGCCGAGGATTGGCTGTACCATGGACAATTTTGTGCCATCTGCTTCTGTCCCTCGTCTCCTGTAATAACTGGTCGAACGATAATTCAGTCCACGACTTGATGTTATCGATCCATGTCATCTTGGGTCTTCCTCGAGCTAAGGATCCAGGAATTGTGCCTTGAATGATCTCTTTCTCTAAACACTCTCCACTCTTTCTTACCACATGCCCGAAGCATGAAAGCTAGACGCAGTAGACTATTGCTAATCTGTTTTCAGTTTCTCTTTTTCTTTTGTATGACCCAAACGACGGCGGCGGCCCTTGCAGCCATAAGATGTAGTTAAAAACTGGACGCTACTGGGGCTACTAATAATTAGTTTTATGAAGAGTGTTAATATTTGTAAAGTACATAAAGTGGGACGAATAGGCGGCGAGGGAGATGGCTGGTCACCCACTATCATATGCCGAGGCTAAGACATGTGAAGTCGCTAACACTTCATACTTATGGCTCCCTCTCGGGGTTAGCTTTAGCTCATCATCATCAGCATTACCATCATCATCATCACTACCACCACCACCACCATCATCATCATCGTCATCTACTTCTTCTTCTTCTCCTTCGTGTTCTTTATGCTTACATCACCTCACTTCTGTGTCTCCACCTATCATTTTCAAATCTCATTCAATCGTTTTCTGTTTGACTGTCTGTGTCTGTCTGCGTCAGTCTGTTTGTATCTTTCTCCACTTCTCTCTGTCTCTGTCTCTGTCTTCTTTCTCTAACTGTGTCTCTACATGTATCTCTTTCACTCTTTCTCTTCTAAGAGGTAACTCAAACGATGTAACATCACTCCCATAGACATTTATGCGGCGCCTTCTAAACTAATCGATTGCCTTGATTCAGCTTACCTGGAGAGAATGTTCCAAGGGTATGTGGCTCAGTGGCATCTATAGCTGAAGGGATTTTGTGTTGCGTCTACCTAAAGCCAACTATTTGAAACATGGTATCAAGGGTCAAAAGGTCAAGAGATCAAGGGCTCGGGATGGTGTCCAGATATCGTGGGAAACAGGGTACTAGAACATCAATCAGACTCTAATGCGGATGATTCAAATAACAGAGGCAATTTGGGAGATTTCGGAAGGGTGGAAAGAGATAATGCTAGATGATGCAAAGGTAATCACATATGTAAATCACATGAGTAATCGCAACGGTAATTGCAGTGGTAGGGGGAAAGGTAATCGCTAGGAAAACTGTAAAGGTAAGGGTAATCGCAAAGATAAGCACTAAGGTAGCCGTAAAGGTAGAGGTAATACGGTTCAGTGGTACATTAACAATGCAATGTTGAATTTTAACATCTTGTAAATGTATATGTAAATAGCGTTTCCCTACATCGACCGTAGGGTATATTTGCATACCTACAAACATACATCATACATACATACATTGGCCTACATACATACATACATAGGCCTACATACATACATACATGCATAAATACATGCATACATACATATACAAACACAAACATACATACATGCATATATACATACATACATGCATGCATACATACATACATGCATATATACAAACATACATATATACATACATGCATACATACATACAAACATACGTACATACATCATACATACATACATAGGCCTACATACATACGTATATGTGTTTACAGAACATGACAAAAATTCTAAGCCGTGGAAACAGGATAGACATATTCCACTACAACCTGTGGTCAATTATGTTCAATTAAGCGGTTCTGACGTAATGGCTGCAGAGTTATTTGAAGCTGCCCACTTCGAACACTTGGCTCGGCTGAGAATGCCATAATATGAAAGTGTCAGTAAACCTATGGAAAGTTATGCCTATTCTACTTTCTTCAAAGGAGTTAATACATGTATGTATATATGTATATATGTATGTATGTATGTATGTTTGTTTATTTGTTTGTTAGTTTATAGGCATGCAAATATGCATGTATGTATGTATGTATGTATGTGTGCATTCATTTGTGTATGTAGGTATGTATATTTATGTATGCATGTTTTTGTATATTTATATGTACATATATATTTCTGATGTGTGTATATATGTTTGGACATATGTCTGTAATATCTGTGTGTTGGTACACATGCACAGGAAGACAGACAGAAAGACAGAGAGAGAGAGACAGACAGACAGACAGAAAGGCACGCAGACTGGTCAGAGCTCTATAATGGAAATCCATGTGAAGAGACTTGCGCATGTTTACGTAACATTCAATTCTGGAGCGATTGTGAAGTGGCGCTTCATAAATGCCATAAATAAAAGAGAATCTACGAGACATCACAGCAAATCGTAAAAGCTTCACTCCCGAAGGAGTTTCAGTTCGAGACTAATGTCCAAAACTTCTCGTCAGTGATGTCCATTAGCCTTTCCCGCATTCAGTGTCTCTCGTTTATTTTTACAATGAAGAAATAAAGTATCCCATATCCAACAAGTGAGACGTAGGGGAGGCGCTTATTTCTTTTTCTTTAGGCCCTTGAACCGGCAATGGACGAATCCCAATGTCCTGGACACTGGGTCAGTGCATCGCAGGACTTGCCGTTTACTTCCCAGCTGACGCCGATACCAAATTTTACTGCTTGGCAACAGAGGCACGGTGCGCGCAAACAATTTGCCCAGGGTCGTTACACGGAGTCGAACCCGCAATCGCATGATCATTGACCAAACGAGTTACCAATAGAACACCGTGCCGCACACTCTGACAGTGAGAGGTACACAAAAGGCGCTATATTAAGTATCTTGATGCACGCAAACGTACATTTTTGAAATCAGAAATTTGCATAGCACTTCTTCAAGAAAAACTACTCAGAGGTATTCTGTTCGCTAGCCTTACGGTACTAAATGTCGTTAAGAACAGAACTATCATCCATTAGTAAATATTGTGGAATCACCATAAGAGAAATAAATAAGAGAATCACCAGTAGCAAGCTCGCACGCACACATAAAGCCCAGCCAGCAGATTTCCAACTAGAGTTGAAAGAGGAAAGCATATTCAGAGTTCCTGAGTCACGTAGAATCGAGGAACAACGATGGGCCATGTGATCCGCCACCGATGTCTTACCATCCAGCAACACATTCGTGCATACATACACGCATATATACATGGATACATGAATAAATACACACATATATACATAAATAGCTATACACATGCATATATACATAGAAACATACACATACATACATACGTACATACATACATACGTACATACATATACACATACACATACATATATACATACACTGATACACATACATCGGCCTATATATACATACATGCATACAGCCTGACATGCATACATGAATACATACATACACATATACATACATACCTACATAGATGCATGCAAACATGAAAACATACATATACACATATACACACATACATTCATACATACATACATACATAATGTACACACATACACACATACACGCATACATATATATACATACACCGATACACATATATAGGCCTGCATATGCATACATGCATACATGACGTGCATGCATACATAAAAACATACATATACACATACATACATTCATACATACATACATAATATACATACATACATACACATACACACATACATATATGCATACACCGATATACATACGTAGGCATACATATACGTACATGCATACATACATCCGTACATCCATACACACACATACATGTATACATATACACGAACTCACGTACAAACATTTAAGGCCACCCATATAGATGTATACGTCCACGATTAGCATCTGTGCTGGCCAGACACGTATTTTATGAGTAGAAATGTCACACATGTCATCAGTTATTCAGGCCGTTTATTCTATGCAGCTATACTCACTACGCTTCGCTGTTGCTCTCTGCCATCGCAGACGGTTCACGGTAAATGCAGCCTGAATCTCTCGGTTAGAAGCTGTGTAGGAGGTGTATTCAGTGGGTGGTAGCCTAACGCAGTACGTGTATGTATGTATTTAGGTATGTACGTATTTATGTGTGTATGTATGTATGTATGTGTGTATTTATGTTATGTGTGTATATGTATGTATGTATGGATGTATGTATATATTTATGTATGAATGTGTGTATGTATATATTTTTGTATGTTTGTATGTATGTATGCATGTGTGTATGTATGTATGAATATATGTACATTTGTATGTATGAATGCATTCATGTATGTACTTATGTATGTATGTGTGCATGTATTTATGTATGTATATATGTATGTATGCCTATATGTATGTATGAATGCGTGCATGCATGTATGTATGTATGTATGTATATATGCTTGTATGTATACATGTATGTATACATGTATATATATATGTGTGTGTGAATGCATGTATGTGTGTGCGTATGTATGTATGTGTGCATGTATTTATTTATGTATATATGTATGTATGCCTATATATGCCTGAACGCATGCATGCATGTATGCATGCATGTATGTATGTATGTATGCTGGTATGTATATATGTATGTATACATGTATGTAGGCCTATATATATATCTGTTTGTGTGTGAATGCATGTATGTGTGAATGCATGTATGTGTGTGCGTATGTATGTATGTGTGCATGTATTTATGTATGTATATATGTATGTATGAATGCATGCATGCATGTATGCATGTATGTATGTATATATGCTTGTATGTATACATGTATGTATACATGTATATATATATGTGTGTGTGAATGCATGTATGTGTGTGCGTATGTATGTATGTATAAATGTATGTATGTATGTATCTGGCTATTTATATAGCTCCTTTTAAGTACCTCACAAACGCGCTAAAACATGGCTATCTGACAGTTCTAAAAATGTGCTATTTGATATCGTAATCGTAAACTCCAAATTTCTAAAGCGCTACTTAAAAGCTAAGCGAAGGGCACCAGCTTATTCACGAGCGCTTCGTCAAGTCAGTGGGGTAGTTAAAAAGATGCCATGTCAAGAAACAAGTCCGGTTGCCAGAAGACCAGAGGGAGAATGGGGGGATTAGCTGTTAGGGTGGGTTGTGTTTAATGGAAAGGCAGCTGATTCAATGGATCTGGGTGGGAGTAATATGAGTTGGAAATGTTTCCAGAGGTGTTTTATTAGGCGTAAGATAAGGACAGAGGCTAAGCCTGTGGGGAAATGAGGAAATGTATTTCAACGGGAGGTGATCCAAACCTGTCGGGGAAAAAGGTCTTTGGGTAGCAGCGAAGTATTTGGGGAAATGTATCTTTCACGACAGCTAGTCTGAACGTAATGTGGCAAGGGCGTATAACCATAATTAATATTAAAAATTAGTAACTTCTAATGAGCCGGTGTCTAATGCACAAGGCATCTACCGATGGCGCACCAAAGTCAAGCCGCAATCAGGGTCAATATCCAAGTCAATCAGCAAGACTTGGGCGTGGGAAAAATGTATACAAAACACAGCTTGAGCCAGACGTTTTCCCTTTTGTAACCAGCTAAATAAATATGCTGGTTGTGGCACATGACTCCGAAAGTGAAAACAAATGACTCTGACTCATTAAGGACGAGCTTTCGTTTAGTTCATTGGTTTTACTATTCCATAATCGTTTCGCAGCTACTTGGTTGTACATGTCAGCTGGGATTAATAGATGTTCTTGAGAAATTCCATTCACGTCAAGCCAGAAAGCAAAATCATACATATCGTTTATGTAAACTGCGTAATAACAAAGTTATAAAATATACAGGCTACTTATGCACATAGATAATTATCTTGCGCCTATGGAAGGCGATCCTCGCTAGCCTAAAATGATAGGATTTGTTAAGAAGGATAAGTTCATCTGCAGACACATTATGTCAAAGTAGCTGGGAAATTCTCCACTGACAGACACTTGCACACACGTGGAACCAGACCAGAAGAGTCTAAGTGTCTCACTGAGGGTTGACTGTTGTATTCAGGCGCTATATAAATATTCATGTACAAATGGATATAACTGCAGACATATAATTATGGTATAACTTTATTTGCATTCAAGATGTGTATTGTACTGTTTAATGGATTAACGTCACTGTTGTTCACGGCATCACGTGTTATAAACAAAGGAATTGTATACCCATGTATCATTGCAAACGATTATTGCAGATTCTGTGATCAAGTGGTGCCAGCCCTAAGCCTGGATAAAGGAGGAGGCCAACGTCAACGGCCTTTGATGCCATAAGATGTCATTAAACATCGAAACTACTGCTATTGTTGCAAACCTACAATAAGTAAATTTAACTGAAATCTCAATTGTCGGTCTCTTATACATGCGAAGAACCAAACCAAAGGAGTTTCACTGCATCGTTGATGTGTGTCTCTTGCATTGAGAGTTCCTTTTTTAAGGCAAGTTATGATCCAATGACATCAAACTTACCCAACCAAGTTTAACTTCTGGTTTTTCTGAACCATCGGATTCCGACTAGGCTTCCCCAACGGATTAGAATTCTTTACTACGGTTTTTGCTCGATGTGACTATCGACTGATGCCGTATGCTTTTGTGATAACAGCGAAAGACTAAATTGTAAATGAATCTGTCATCGAAGATCGTTCGCTTTTATCAATTACTTGGCATTTGGCTGTGATTTGTAGAGTGTTCAGTGTGACTGAGAGCAAAATGTGGATCACACTCGTCGTCTGTTTGTTCGCTCTTCCCTTAGTTTTATGTCAAAGTGGAGGTCCAAGTGATAGTAAGTCTTTCCATTCATTATATTTTACAGCATATTCATCTACTTGTCTTTTTATCTTGTTGCTATCTATCAGTAAAATCGTAATGATGTAAATTATGGAGGGTACAGGGAGAAAAGGAGGGTTTAGGGACAGGTTTGAAGCTTATGGTTAGGGTTTAGGTTTTAGACCCTAAACTTTAGGGATAGAGATAGGATTAGGATTTGGGTTGGATTTAAATGTTTAGACCCTAAACTTTAAGGTTAGAGTTGGGGTTAGGGTTTAGGGTTAGGATTTAGACCCTAAACTTTAGGATTAGATTTAGGGTTAGCTTGGCGACATAGAAGACTGTTGTGAAAGAAACGGTCACAAGACTCTGGTTATGATGCTGATATCATGTAAATTATGGAGGTCTCTGTAACAGTTCAAAAAGTTTGGCGGTATTTTGAACAACACAATCGCAGGCGATATATAGGATTTATTTAAGAAAATGACAGGATTTTGCAGGTAGTTGATATTCTTCTGTTTTGCATATATTGACTTGGGAATAGTTTGGATGATAGTGCGGCTCATTGGGAACAAGTACAGCGTTTAAGAGAACGTTAAGAAAATCGGCAATTGAAGAGTGCGTGTAGTGAATCTAACACGCATGCAGTCTCAGCCCCTTCTGAGCCACTTAAAACCAGTACCGTGTTATGCTTCGAGAATTGCTGTGTTCCTTCACAGTGTAGTACATTAAACAGTATTTACACACGTAGCCACCGGCACATTACACAGAAACCTCTTAAAAATTTCACTGTGAACTAAACATTACGTGTATTTGCTTAACTTGCACGATATTACTGAAGTTCATTTGTGTTTCATATTATAAAAATCCTGTTGGCTATAATCTGAAGAAGACGGAGTTTCATGTTTTCAATTCATGTTCTGATTCTAATTTCTTTTAGTCCGGCTGCCACCTACAATTCTAGAAGGACCAACGAAAGGCGATTACTACAGAAGTGAAGACGCGTTCACACTGGAATGTAAAGCCCATGGAGTACCCGAAGTATCGTAAGTTTCCTTTGTCCAGAAGTGTCGTAAGTGTCCTATGTCCAGAAGTATTGTAAGTTTCCTCTGTCCAGAAGTATCGTAATGTCCTTTGTCCAGAAGTGTCATAAGTGTCCTATGTCCAGAAGTATTGTAAGTGTCCTATGTCCAGAAGTATTGTAAGTTTCCTTTGTCCAGAAGTATCGTAATATCCTTTGTCCAGAAGTGTCATAAGTGTCCTTTGTCTAGAAGTATCGTAAGTGTCCTTTGTCCAGAAGTGTCGTAAGTGTCCCTGGTCCAGAAGTATCGTAAGTGTCCTTTGTCCAGAAGTATTGTAGGCATGATGACAGCATTATTCCATGCTGCCTGAGCAGGGTGAAGCTTAATTAAACATTTCGCAAGTCAGTGTGACTTAACCTCAACATATATGTATAGGTAACCGTTTATTTATAAGGCGTCTTTGAGCCCCATTAGCATTATTTTTCGTTGAATATTATGTGGAAGTGATGTTGTTGATCTGTTTTAGAAGTCAAGGTTTAGAAGATTTAGTTAGATTTTAGTAAGATTTAGTTAGAAGTCAATCTTTGGAAAGGTGAATGCAGACTAAACAATACTTAAAGCATACACTTTAAGTTGACTTGTAGCAAAATCCTGGCTCTGATATATTAGATGCACGTGGAATAGATTTCAAGACGATAATTATGGCCAATAAATTATAGCTATAGCTCGCGTAACATGAAGGACTCCAGCAGTGGCTTTTTTTCAAGTAGATTCAAGTGGATTATCAGGTGTCACTGTAAATTTGGACGAATCATTCAGTCTATCAGGTCTATTTCCCGCAAATGTGCTATATAAAGCTCAATACATTACTGTTATCATATCCTAACCTTAGCCATACGCATAATCCTAACCGTTGGCCTACTTCTTACCCTACCATGTTTCTTTATAATCTAAACTATGACGTTAACCCTAACCCTTTCCCTTAACCCTATCTCTAATCCTAACTCTAACCCTTCCCCTAACTCTAACCTTATTCGTAACCCTAGTATAAACTTTTCCAGGTACGAGTGGAAGAGGAACGGAGTGGATATGAATTTGAATGGATACAATGTAAAACGCGAAGTCTATGGAACCATCGTTATCCACCCAGCAACGTCTCTGGATGCTGGCTTCTACCAGTGCATTGCAAAGAATCAGTTTGGAACTGCGCTTTCAAATACTTCATACATGCAGATGGCAATACTTGACAGCAAGGGAGGCACAACGGTAGCTACAAAGACAGTTAGCGAAGGCGATCCTTTCTGCGTTGAAGCACAACCGACAAAGAGTAATCCAAAGCCAAAGTCGACCTGGGAGATGGCCGTTGATGCTGTTGACAAAAATCCAACACCGATTACGCTGTCAAAAAGAATACAGATTGCTGAAAACGGTATTTTAATTATAGTCCTATTAAACCAATTCAATCCAATCGAATCTAGATTTCATCCAAGTGGTACCGTAGTAAAATGTTAATCCGTCAAAGTCCAATAAAGATTCGATAGCTCAGGAAAACCAGAAGTTAGATTTGAAAAAGATGAGCCTCAAGTTTAGACCTGAATGATATTTAAACACCTGGATTTATTCGTTCTTCGTGTTAAGTCTTCTCTTGCGCAGCAAAGGGTTTTTGATGTTGGTGGCCCATATCTATGGAATGGTTCCGCCTTCGATTCGTGCAAGGGTCTCTGCCGGAGAACATCTGAGTCAGCTCGTTGTTTAAAGACGTTCTTATTTCCTCTGGGTTCTCAAGCTGGAAGCGCTTCTGAGTAGTTTGTTCTGTAAGAAGCGCTATATAAGTTATCAAACACGACACGTTACCTTCCTTAAATTCACCGAGATGGGCAGTGAATTTGACAGTTGACTTTATTTAGCTCTTAAATAAATTTTTATTAACAATTGTAACAGTTAAATTGTTACGATTTCCTCTACATCTGAAACCTGTAAATCTACTCTATCATATTCGCATTCTGTTCAGTTTGCAAATGTCGTTGATGAATGAAGCTCATATAGAGATGAACAAATCCTTTTATCTAAACTCAATCATCTTTGCACGCAGTAAAGTATGCTGTTGCCTGATAAATAAATTAAACGACAAGCCACGTGATAAACCAATGTTCTACACGATAAACCAACGTCCCGCTTGCTGAACCAGTCTTTTACATACGGATCCAATATGCTGCGTGTAGATATGCAAATATACTATACTAAGCAAATCGCTATATGCTAAATGAATGTAGCACACGCTTAACCAAACCATACCAGCTTTGGGCTGAGATAAAGTCCTTAATATTAAGAAATTTGAGAGTTTATGAACTATGTCTAGACTTCTCGAGTTCTGAGCGCTATCTGAACTCCTAGCAAGTTTCTGAACTCTTTATGTAAGTAAACTTACTTCTTCAGTTTCCAAACTATATATAGACTTCTTCGAGTTTCTGGACTTTTTCTGGCTCTTTCTTCGTTTGGACAAAGCTGAGAGACACGAAACGATAACTGATTAATACTTAATCGTTTGTGCAGAAGCTGCAGGAGTTGTTAAATAACCAGCAATATTGTTCCTTTTTGTTGTAGGTGATCTTTGCTTTGCATTTGCCAAGACAGAAGATGATCTGGCTGGAAAGATTTACAAAATAGCTGAATTTAACGAACGCATGGATCTAACGGCTGGAGGAAGCTACACAAAAGTTACAGTGAACAGAGGTAGGACGCAGAAATTATTAACTTAGTAACTGTAACTGCAATCCGAAATTTGTATAGCGCCGCTTCAAGAGAAACCAATCAGAGATGCTATCTGCCGTGGCTTAAACGATATTAAACGTCTTTAAGAACAGAAAGTTCATCAGTAAGCAAAATGATGCTCATAGAACTAAATGAGTCAACAATGGCAGGTTTCCGCACACACGCAAAGCCCAACCAATGGATTTTCAAGTTTACAGATGACAGCATGTTCAGAATTCCTGAACGTGCTGTCATCTGTAAACTTGGAAATGTTTTCATTGAGGATGAATAACGACCATTGGCGATGTGGTCCCGGCTAACGACACAGGTTGCCTAACCATCCAACAGTACCTTGCACATGGAATGCGACACGCGTCCCGATATCCCTCAAACCATCTGATCTGTGCAGGAAAGGTTTCCGTGGCTCGCTGGCCTGTAGGTCGTACAGCTACTTTGTGGTTGACGGTCGATGTCGCTGTAAGTATTCTCTTCTCCCTGTCCCCATCGATTCCAAGCTTTTTCCCGGTTCCAGTCAGCGTACATATATCAGCAGGCCTGGGGCTTTATTGTCCAGCTGGAAACCTGTTCTCCATCTGTAAATGAACAAGACAGTCACGGGAAGGCCATGATAACATGCCAACTAGTTAAGCTGTCGTTGTTGGGCCCTGTGGAAATCTCGATCTTTACAATTACGATCTCAAGCTTCCAATCTAACCCCAGTACAGACAACATGGACTTTTTCCAAGTATTTCTTAAGTTGTTTAGTTCCAGAATTCCGCTTATCAACTGTAATCGGCCAACTCTGTAATCCATACCTCAATAATGAACCATAAATAGCACATTTTCCGTGCTGCATTTTTTATCTAACAGTATTCTTTCGTTTGCCGTAAATTATGATTGCTTAGGCCTATAGTATAGGTTGAATAATGGTATGATCATGTATCATCATATATTGAGTAAAGAACCGTTTCTTTTAGTTGCCGGTGGTCCTAAAGAATTCGCTCCAACTCTTGCTTTTTCATCCCCGGCTCAGATAGTCGCCGTGGAAGGTAGCGAAGCAAAACTAAGCTGCTTCTTCTCTGGAAAGTAAGACAAACTAAACTTCAGGATTTTTGTGAGAAATGTTCTTGTTTGATTCTGATTTCAGTCGTGGCTGATTCTGAGTTCTTTGCTGGAAAATGTGACACACTAAATTTTATGAATTCAGTCGATTCGACTCTTATTTCGTCGTCTTGAGAACTAATCATCTTAATAATTATCATTTGAAACATTATGAGTAGTATTTCCAATGTTTAACGACATCTTTTGGCATCAAAGGCCGTTCACGTCGCCCTCCTCCTTTAACCAGGCTTGGGACTAACACTGCCCAAGTACGACAGTAGCTTAGTCAAACATGATGAGCTTTTTCGTTTCTTCTCTTAAACAATCGACGCATGACTATGCAAACTTTCTTACTGAGTCATGTGTTAAAAAATCTCATGAAATGAAGCACCTAAAGAAACAATGTCCAATTGTTGTCATATTTTCTAAAGAGCCTAAGTGTCTTCAAATGTCAAAACCATGCCTTTTAGGTCTATTTTTACATAGGCAAACAGCATGTGAGCAATTAACCTACTTTACATTACCTGATACAGAGCATGAAACATTTATTTTAAACTTGTTTGCAGTCCAGAGCCAAATATTGCGTGGAGTGGGCCAAAAAATACCCTCCCGGTTGGTCGGTATACTATGACTACTCACAAGACAATACTGACTATCCAAAATATTCAGCCTAGCGATGAAGGCGATTACATATGTTCATCCGATAACTCCAAAGGAAAAAACCGACACACGATGCAGATAAAAGTGGAAGGTTTGTTGACAGCAATTGACTGGTACCTAGTTCATTCATGAGTGACATAGTATAACATAAATAACAAGGTTTTTAAGTGATTCGGGTGATACGTAATCTGTGTTGTAACCACTGAAAATTAATCTTGAATGCTTGATAGCCAATAGAATAAAGTAACGTAGGCCTAATAATAGTGTTTCGCTAAATTCAAGCAGTTCATATATCAAACTTTTCTTTACCATACAAACATGGTTGCACAAAAAGAAACACAAAAAGCTACTAGTTGGCTTTCTACACGCTTTTCTGAAGAGATATTCATGTGCAAAGGACTTTGGGAAGTTCTGAAATGGTGATGTATTAAGTGTCGTGATATATACCTGGTCCTTACACGGGGTTCTTGAATGGCGTGGCACCCATTCAAACGGGCAGCGGTGGTGGAGGATCGCACGCGATATGTATTTATTTTAAAATGAGCTGGGTTGAGATCATAGGGTCTCTTTGGAAAAACGTGTTCATTTACATTTACACCTTTTAAACAAAAATGATAATAAATATACGATATGAATGGGCTGTCCTTTAGTCCGGCTGCTTTCTGGACTTCAGTGGAAAAAGCTTAAAGTTACTGGACAGGATTTTTTAAAACCTAGTTAGGCTTTGCGTAATAGGACACATTTTTGCGTTGCATTATTGAAAGAAGTCATCTGAGCAATTCGTAATCATATTAGTAATCATAAACTCGAAATTTCTAAAGCGCTACTTAAAAGCTAAGTACAGAGCACCAGCTTATTCACGAACACCGCACCAAGTCAGTGAGGTTGTCCAAAGATGCCATGCCAAGAACCAAGTCCAGTTGCCAGAAGACCAGAGAGATAAGGGGAAGAGGAGCTGTTAGGGTGGGTTGTGCTTAAGATTAAAAATGATTAAAATAGTATGCTACTATTTGTAGCTGTGCCAAGGTTTAAGAGTATAACTGATCAACCACACGATACCAACGTTACACAGGACGCCTCCATCACTTTCAAGTGCTACACGTATGCGAAGCCAGAGGCTACAGTCGCGTGGCTCAGAAATGGTCAACTACTGGATCGTGAGTCATTTTATTGTTGAATATTCATGAACTCTGTCATGCAATACGCTCAGAAGCATAAATGATGCATCGTTGTGTGTAGTAAGTGAGAAGACAATATACTCCATGAATACAAGTTTTTATTATTATTATTACTAAACAGACATTTATAACGGGCGCAATTAACAACGACCTCAAAGCCGCGTTCAACGACCCTAAAAAGTCCTACCGAGTAATATCGAGTAATATCATGGTTTATAGATCGATAGGAATGGACAGAAATCTAGGCAGACCTGTTAAACATGTAAGTTTTAAGCTTCTTTTTAAAACTTGTTATTGGATGTAGAATGATCATTTCCCGAAACTGATATGAAAGACTTGTGAGAAGTCATAAGGATTTCTTTTTGAAGGTAGAAAGAAGGGAATGGGTTTCGCGATTGCGTATTCAGAAAATATCTCATTTGTGCAGAAAAATCTTGATTCTCCGGAATTTTTTTGTAATTTATTGTATTTTTATTTAGTGATGTATATGGCATCATTTTGTTAACTTCTTTAACTTTGTCTTTGCATAGCTCAGTTTCTGAAAAAAATCTAACTTTAAAAATCGTCTTATTTCTATATTTCCTCCCTCGGCTATCTCTGTGTCTTCTGTGATTCCCTTCCTGCCTTTTCTCTACCGAGCTCACCATGGAATTTGGCTAGCACAATGATTTTGCTTAGCAGCGTCCATCTATTGATGCCTTGAACATTGTCACAGTGGCGCTAGAGAGTTCTTAGATTAACTTTAAGTAACTGATACTTTATACAACTAATAAATTTACTTTGAATATTAATTTCTAACCGTTACGCCTGATTATTCCTTGTAGTCAGCAACCTACCTAGGAGATACCGAATTTCCAGTGACAAGAAATCACTAACGATTGAGAATCTCTGCCGAGACTGCACTGACCGACCGGAATCTAGTCAGTCCGATTTAGGGATCATTCAATGCAACGCGAGCAACCAACACGGATATGCTTTTGGAGCAGGATATGTGAACGTACTGTGTAAGCACGTTGCATTTTCATGTGAACTGTGTTGTAATGTTGCCGTCTCTGCAGTTGGCTTTGATTCAGACTCACAATGGCTTTGGGAAGTTATAAAAGCCGCTATATGAATACCCAGCTACATACATGCATACATAGGAGAGCCTAGTGATTTAAAAACTGGGTTGAGGTGCCGCTTGTCAATGATCATGCGATTGCGGGTTCGACTCCGTATAACGACCCTGGGCAAGTTGTTTGCGCACACCGTACCTCTGTCACCCAGCTGTATAATTTGGTACCGGGGTAAGCTGGGTAGTAAACAGCAAGTTCTGCGATACACTGGCCCCGTGTCGAGGACCTTGGGATTCGTCCAGTGCGGCCTTAAGGGCCCACAGAAAAAGAAATGAACCCTCGCCTACGTCTCACTTCTGGGATACATTACTTATTGAATATCATAGACAGTGATGCTGTAGATTTGATTAATACGTAAGAGGAGTTTTTGTGAAACGGCGCTCAGTCACATAACTTTGTATTACATTAGCCTTAACTGTAATTTGATTGAACAATAACATTAACATTGATTTTGTATATGCTTAGAACGGTTATTTCGTTCTGTTCTTTCGCAGTGAAGACACAAGCGACGCTTATCGGCGAGAATGAGGTATGGGTTGATATGAATGTAGAAAAGGTGGTCGTATTTGAGTGTCAGGCTACTTCTGACCCTAGCACTCCGCTGCTGATCAGATGGTTCAAGGAATCTAATGATGGCGATACAATGGTCTATGAAGAGCCGCCGGTCCTCACACTGAAAGGCGGTCTCATGACGATACATGTTGTTCCGAATAAAACACAAGGCTGGGAGAAATTCCAAGGCAAATACAGATGCGACGCTGACAACGGCTACACCAAAGATTCTAAATATGCTGTGCTAAACATCAACGATTATGATCCTCCAGGTAACTTCCCTGTTCCAATGCAATCAAATGTCACGCCTTCTGGGTATATCACTGGGCATCGTAGTTGAGTGTTAGCCTGGATTGCTTTGAGTAGCACACTCCCTTATACTCTAAGATATTGAGTTAGAATCTATAGTTTAAATTGTAATGTAATGCAATGTAATGTAACAAGCATTTAGATAGCGCCTTTCAAGCCTCTCTCAAAAGCGCTGGTCATTAATTAAACTCGGCAGGAGCATGTATTGTTCGAGGAGCTTATAAGACAAGCTAAAGCCAAAGTTTCTTTTACACTTATGCATGCTACAAATAAATAGATGGTTCTGTAATCGAGTAGCTAACGCGTCGGCTTTTAACCTTTGGGACCTGGTTACGAATCACGGATCTGTTGTGTGAATTCCGTAAATTGTCGCACATCATCTTCTATACGATTGCCTCCTTAAAAGTAACACACAAATGCAATCGATTTGCAGCACTATTTGTAATCTATTGCTAATGAAGTTTCAGTGATACTAATCAGAAATTTATGTAGCGCCACTTCAGCAGAACCCAATCAGAGGCGCTCTATCAGCTAGCGTAAATGAATTGTCATTTACGACAGAAAGTGCCTCAGTAAGCAAAATGCTCAGGTACTTTGGAAAGTGACCAGTGTTGGGCTCTCGCATACACGTAGAACCCAACCAACAGATTTCCAAATATTTTCAGGACCACATCAGTGTGATGATTTTGATATTGATGATGATCATGGTGATAATGATCACCATGTGGCTGACCCCTCCCCAAGAGGGATTAATTCCAGCCAGAAGGAGAAAGAGAGAGAGGAGAGATGGTGATAATGATTACTGATCATCGTAATTGTAATCGTATAATTGCACACTTTTATAGCGCCTCTTCAAGAAAACTACTCCGAAGTGCTCCAGACCTGAAAACACGTGACCAGAATAATTTGATAATGACACGAATAATGTGGATACTGATAAGACTAATATTAATGATGATAACGATGACGATAGCGATAACAATATCCACAGAAGTTGCATTAGACATGTCTTTCTGTTTAATTCTTTGCATTCTCCGTCTTCATTCGGCTGTTACGAACCTCTTAGTTGAAGGAAAAAGATATATCTTATGATCCGGTTCATCAGCTGCATAAAACTGTTGTTATTTTTGCAGTTGTACATGAAGGTGGCCTTGGGAAATATTGGTGGATCATTCTTCTTATCCTCTTGCTTCTGCTGCTCATTATTCTTCTCATCATTTGCTGTTGCTGCTGTCTAAGAAACAGAGGCGACAAATATGACGGTGAGTTCAACATCCGAAGGTTCTTCTAAGACCCGTCTCGTCAACTGTTTCTCGGATATTACTATATAAAAATTGCCGTAATATTCCTTATAAAATGAGCATTTTGTGCAAATGAGTACGAAGCAGATATTTTCAACTTGTTGGATGCAGTCCTTATTAAAATCGTTCGTCGCCAGGGCCGAGAAATACTCCATCCGTTGGTGGGTAGATAAACAGTGGGTACTTACAAGATGAGTTATGACATTTCCTGTTTTCCTTCAGACTCACAGATAGTAGCCATAATGAGAAAAATTACGAAGATGGAGATCATTCAGTGGGGTAGCCAAGGTTTTGTTTAAGGGAGATCAAGCAATCTTTCCGACTGCCACTGTTCGATATTTTGATTTCGGTAGGTCTTCTTTAGCAGATTGCAAGTTTTACTAATTTATCACCTAAGGCGACCACTGATTGATGCCTTACAAAACCACTGTACAGCAGTTTCGTTCGGTTCTTGACAATACAAATAGTGTTACCTTTACTGAAGCTTTGACGAAACACCTGTTCCAATCTGACTCTTGTGCCATTTCGGTCTCAGCTGAAGACTTAACTTTTTCAGTTGGCTTATCCCACATAGTCTGTCTCTCTGAATTGGCAGACTTGGCACCAACTTTACTGCTTACAAACGCACAGTGAACAGTTCCAATGCAATCAGGTCGTAATGCCTAAGCCTTTCGATTCTTGTTGCAGTCGATGAAAAGGAACGCAAGAATGGCAACGACCCAGAGAAAGAACTGGTTAACAACGGGTTTCAAGATTATCAGCGACCGTGAGTAATATATATGGAAATTCACTGTTGTCAATTAACACATTGTTTCTTTGTATTCTGCCATGTGTTCGAGACTCATCAAGTAATTAGATTGGTTGAGCCTTCTCAGGTCTATGCTTTATTACGATGTCCGGCAACGCAGACAGATGTACGCATGTATGTGCATGTGTGTAGGTATGCATATATGTGTATATACGTGTCCTTGCATGTATGTGTATGGTAGCAAGACACTTAATATGATACCGTTGAGTACCCCGACAATGGCTTCTTCTCACAGAGCACAATTTAGAAATGGAAATGGTGCAGGGAGTAAGCAGTAGACTATAATCCTCATTTGTGTTACCTCCCGTATGTTTCAGTGATCTAGAGAACTAAAGGCAATGCTCAAATGTACTAAAGTTAACTTCTAAAGCAACTTTAGAATGCTTTGTTAAATCATGTTTAGTAACTCTGCGTTGCGTAGGATGAGTTGTGGCGAGAAGTTTCTAAACTAAAAAGCATTCTCTCTTTCAACGAACCTCTTTATAAAAACTACGTTATTTTTTCAAAAATTTTTCAAAACTTGGTGCTGCATCCATCAAACATGTTTCAAGAAGTGCAGTGACAATAAAACTGCAGCTTTATTTTTTATCGAAAATAGTTTAAAATAATGAAAACCTCAAAACATAAGTTCTGCAGTAACAGTAAAACTGCAATCCACAAAAAATAGGTATTCTAATTGGCATACGGCTGTTTTCTTCTCAACAGGGAAGGACAAAACCTGAAGGGTAGTCGCGGGTCTCTCGGCAGTGCTGGAAAGCTGCACAGCGATGACGAAAACAGTCTTTTGGAGTTTGGAGACGATCCCGGAAAATTCACAGAGGACGGTTCGTTTGTCGGTGCCTATGCATCGAACACGACCGACCGAAACAGAGGACGAAAAGAATGAAGCCTTCGGGACTTACTCTGAATAGTAACAGAACAGAAAACTTGAATACACTGCGCTAAGAACCAATTAGAAGCTCTTCTGATGTTACATTTCATTATATGCCTTGAATTGCTGCGATACGGAGTTGGACTAAAGAACAATAGGCTTGAGCGAA
The DNA here is from genome assembly GCA_964023275.1 of Norana najaformis. Lineage (NCBI taxonomy): Eukaryota > Metazoa > Annelida > Clitellata > Crassiclitellata > Hormogastridae > Norana > Norana najaformis. The sequence continues at coordinate 22,462,686 of OZ029927.1, forward strand.
GGGTATATGGTACATGTAACTTAGTCGCCCGAAGATGGGGCTATTTTTTAAATATGAAGTAAATAGTGTGTATGCGTGTATATTAGGCATGTATGTGTGCGTGTATGTTTATGTCTTAAAACATTTAGCAACTCAAAAGCATTTTCGGCTTATTCCTTTGCGTTGATTGAAAATCAATTTATATCTTGACTCCACTGTTTAACTGCTTCTAATCACGGGGTACGAATACATTTACACTTACATTACTTAAAACTCACTACTGGGATGTATCACTAATTTGTAATGCGTCGAAGATGAGATATTGCAGTTTACATGTGATATTGTTTATTCCAGCCACGCATCGGAGTGCGATAATCTCGATCGTATATGCTTGCCGACAAATATTGAAAGAATTGATCGTGCAGTTGTCATTTTAGTAATTTGTTTTCGTTGCTTTAGCTTTGTTACAAAAAATAACATGTACATAAGTTGATTCAGTTAAGAACGTTACACTTGAAATACTTTGTGTAACTGGTATTGAAATGTATAACTAATAGTTATACTACAGTTACATGAGCATTATCTTGCTTCTTGTTAGAGTTACTGACCCAAATGGTCATGTAATACTTGAAGCATTGATAATGTCTATTTCGGAAGCTCAGGTGGTGAAACAACTTTGAGAATTGTTCACTCAGTCTTCGCGAACAACTAACAACTAAAGAGGCGTAGCGGTCTACTTTTAAAATAATGTTGTAACTTGACTTTAGATTGTGTTTCAGACGTTTAGTGACCAATACACGGTGATATTTTAGTTTGTTTTATGTTGAAGTTTATTTTTTCGGCTTACTCTTCAGTTTTATTGGACAACTTTTGATTTTAGAGCACATTAATTGAGAATTACAGACTTTTGAAGAAATCTTCCGCGAAAATGTGTCCGCTGTGATTTTGTGTTAATTTTTTATTTGATGGTCATATTTTAGCTATAAAGCTAAATGCTACTGAATGTTTTAGGATATCCATAATATAATATAGAGGTCGTATGCAGTGGTTGATGTGTTAGCTACTTAACACAGTTTTGGAACGATTTATTTACTCATGTTTCGTACTGACTCAGACTTCTATTCCCATTGTGAGTTGAAGCTTAAGTAGGCCACAGCCAACTTAATATACATCCAGTACATAATTTAAAGTAAACTAAAAAAAACATCATTAATGAAAGTACACTTGCCGCCCAGTTAAATACAATTATGCTTTCAGCAAAAAGCAGTAAAATGGAACTAATTTTTTAATGTTATTATAGTTATTAGCTTTACTATTAGTTTTTATAACGCTGTGAATTTGTCAATGTTTCGCTAGCAACGTTTGTGCATAATTGCATAATGGGAGTTTAATGCTCATGAGTTTTCGTGGCATTGCGTCCTAGCTTTACAAGCAATTTCCACCATAGGCTGCCTCTCTGTCATAGCGGACTAGCTTTCTGGATATCTAGTTTTGATGTGCCATCGGTTGATGCCTTATGCATTAGATAGCTTATGTCAGTTAGTTTGTTAGTTACTTCTTTTTAAACCAATTTACTGAATATTAAAAAAAGTTAATTCATTAAATAGTTTATTAGCTGATAATTTGTCTAGTTAATTAGTTATGCATATCTAGCTGGATTTGACGTTCAATTTACTATTTAAATCAAGGAATCAAAAGCGATAGAGCGGGTCGCTCAAGGGTATTCTGCGTAGACTTAACACATAGATAGAAGTTTCTATCTATGCAATTGCATATTCGAAAGAAGTTAGATTACCCGACAGAAGTTACTAATTGCAATTACAATTTACAATTAACGATGAAGAACGTGCTTTCGGTTATGAGCCTTCACACAAAATATGGGTAGATTGTACATGAACTTAATCCATGACTCTGCCCTACTATGATTGCAACCCAATTAGGTCGATTGGCACCGATTTTAGCTACAGATTGTCTTGCTGTTTTCTTTATTTTGGGAATTGATTGATAAGAGTCCCATGACGGGTCGATTAATTATCAGTTGGAATTTGTGCAAAATCATGCAGGTCTCGGCTTTGGTTTTTCTAAGGACTGAAAATGGTCCAAGTGGAATAGGTATGGTTGTATGCAGTAGATAAACCAGCTAAAATATAGTAGGACAATTCAACAGTTTGCCAAGTTTATTCTAAATAACTGAAGTTGAAATGTTATTTATACAGAGCGAAGTTTGAAACTTATTGTTGCTACTATTTTTCTCTCAGTGGCAAACAACGCTGTATTGTCATAGATCGAATGGCTGGCTGACTTTGATTGATTGAATGATTGATACCGAAGAACTGAACTGAGAACAGCGTTAGACTTCGTAAAATTCAGAAACTTGAGTAACAAGGCATCAGCCATTAACCTTATCTGTCTTATAGCTTCACCGACTCAAATAGATTGTTGATTTAAATGCAACCTGAATTTGTTCCTTAATTATACAGGTGTTTCTATTTAAATGGACTTAAAGTTGCCTGCAATTCTATTTATCTTTTTGCATTTGGCATATTTAACATTAAATAGTAATAGTTAAATTTCATTTGAATTATTTTTTGTTCGGCCTGGTGATGATACGAGAAAGTTATTGATTTGCTTTTACAGTTATAAAGTTGCAAAAATTGTTCTTCTTCAATGGATGACCGCGTAGAAATGCAGCGGAATTTTAACACACAGTCTTAGGCTTGAATATCTAATCGAAAGACTTCTATAGTGCAATAATTATAATGCCAAAGTCATTAGTCGATGGTCGCTTCAAGTGAAAATCATAGTCCGCTTGAGAAGCCTTGTTGAGTTCCGATGAGATCACAGCGACGTCAAGCAATACATTTCACCAGATGATCCAGCTCTGAAACACATGTTAGAATCAGGAACTACAAAGGGTCCACCATGGTTAGATCTTGTTTCAGAATAACACCTAGGTTGCCAATACAACTTTACCCAAAACGACTATCTGCGACATCCATAAAAACCTCGGTTTTTGCTGGTCCGATGTGTTTTGTTTAGAGTATTCCCCACTGAAGAACCAGCTTTCCCGTATATATTTCACCAATTAAACCTAGTCGGATGCAGTTGTCAGAAGCAGGAACTACAGAGATAATGAACGCGGTCAGTCACGTGTTAGGTCCTATTTCAGAAGAATAAAGTGGCGGATGACACGTTGTTGTCCCAAGTTCCACTGTGAAGCTTTGTTGAAAATAGTTATGCCAAATATGGAAAGCATCCATACTTTTCTGTCCAAACCCTTCTTAACTGAGCACTTTTCATTCCTGAGATATCGTTCTTATATCGGGTGAAAATAAATGAATGCACAATTATTATAAATCTGGTCCTGGCTAATTGATCTCAATGTGAACTTAATCATGCGTTTTCCTCATCAACCTAATCCTAAATAGACTACCAACAACTGTCTCAGTATCTCTCGTGTCTTAAACAATTAATTGCTTACTACGTTGTAATCCAATTATGCATGGTGTGCGTTTGTATGTATGGATGTGTGGAATATATGTAAGTATTTTTTATTACCAAGAAATATTAAGAAAACTTTTTGAAATATTGGAGGAACATCAGCACGGATATCCTCGAAACTAGATTTTGGAACACATCCTCTGGCTCTATAGAAATCGACATGTGCGAAAACAATTAGAGAGGAATTGTAACGCGTGCAAGTTAACTGGCATAGACTAAGAAAGGTTGCAGGATTCATACACAGACAATTAACGCGTTTAATTGGAAAGGTTTACTGCTTTGAACGTGGTTGTTCATCTTCGACCTCTCTCCACAAACAATTAAAAGCCACATATAATTAATTGGATGCAGACTGCAAATCAATGCCATTCATAGATGCCATGAGTAAACTTTATGAAGAGTTCTGCGGTTCGTTCGTCATACATACGACAACGTCGATTGCCACCATCAATATCAACATCAATGTCATCGTCACAATCATCATCATCACCAGCAGCAGCAGCAGCTGCATAAACATCAACATCTTCGTCCTCCTCCTCCTTCTCTTCATCATCATCATCATCATCACCACAATCAGAGCGTTTAATGGGCACTTGTAAGACACATATAGTCATACAAACGTACACACATACAAACAAGGACACAAAAGAAATATCTATACACACATGCATGCACATACATACATACATGCATACATATATACGTATATGCATGCATACATGCGTATATAATAAGGCACACATACATACGTACGAAATTCAGAGGCTTGCATGAGGACATAATTATGAAATTGTATATGTGCAAGAAATGAATCATACATAGTAAAGGCTGGGTCTAATCTGAAACACGTGATATCAGTTTTTATCAAATTGCTCCATAATAGTGATGATACATAGGAATTGAGAACAAAAACTCGTCTCTTTTTATGATTATTCGTGTTTACACCTATTCACGATTAAGCATAAAAATTTAATTGTGAAAATCAGTCGTTTTCGAGCAGTTCGCTTTTTTCTCGATGAGAGTACAGGTAAGCTTTACGTTTTTAATTATTGTTTTTAACATTTTATTACTCTGTATGTTGTCCGTCGATATGTGCAACATGGAATATCAAGTCTCCATAGTGTATACTACTAGCGATCCGTGTACGAGTATCTAAAAATACAAGTATGGCATTTGCGTTTAAAGTACAGAAAAAAGAGTTTGTTTACAATTCTCTCAACGCAATGATTCTTATCGTCCCAAATGTTTATTATAATCAAATGTTTCTGCACTGGATTGCTCTACGTTTTGATGTCTTTACTTGGTACTAGGTCTCAAAGCTAGAACTTTTATCATTTGCGACAGTCGAGCTTTAGCGATGCTCCCAAAGTACTTTAAAGAAGTTAACGATGCTTTTATAAATTTCTGAAATAACTTATTTAGAAGCCATGCGTTTCATGTGCATCAAATAAAAACCCAGTGTTACATTGCATTATTTTGCATACATTATAGCGCTTCTACTAATCTAATGAAAACTTTTTTTTAAATCCAGAAATCTTGAAAAGATTAGTTGCTAACCTCCTAAGTTACCACATATCATCTCATTACCAGTGCCTTCCTTACCAATCCGCCAAACGCAAATACCATTCCACTGAAACTGCACTACTTACCATTCACAATCACACAATCGGCTCCGTGGATAAAGGAAAAGTAACTGTTCTCATTCTCGAATCTCTTGGCATACGCTTACCATGATTTTGTCTGTGCTTTTGTGCGATTATAATCTCTGATGTTCTTTATTTTGTAAGGGATGATAGCAATTCACTTTGTTGTTTATGTGCTTGTCATTTTCAACATGTGTACAAAAAGACTTACTTGAGTGTGCAGATAAGAAGCTACGAAATGAAACCTTACTTTATTTTGCTACACGTGGCTTGCTTTTGTGATTTCATTTTTACTCAAAGCGATGGTGAGTAGTCTCAATAACAATTACCTTCGACAGTTTAACTGATTTCTCTGTATAAATTGATATTTAGTATAAATATCTGCAAACAGTGTTAACAATTGTCTGCATAGAACGAATATGACAATTACAGTTTCCAAATATACTTGGATCAGTTGGCATTTTCTAAACGTAGATGGAACTTATCTAACTCTTGCATATTTGATTTGAGTGAAGCAACGCGAATAAGTTGGTCTCTGTGAACAGCTTCATAAAAGCTGCCTTGAGATACGAGCTTATTCACGAGTATTTTGGCGATCAACATTATGTTAATCACCGACATGTTTTCGCCTATTGTTTATGTCGACTTAAACGAACGGGTTTGACTCAGTTAGCCTAACAGTAGTGCAGTATTGTTGCAGTCCACTATCTAAAAACTCATATTTCTGCAAGGCTGTCATACCGAGTAGCCCCTCTATACAGGTTATTTTGGAGACAGGTGACATATAAATTTAACAATACGTTACAACAGTATACAAGCACTGATACTTTGAAATAAGGAATTTTACATAGGCGATTGCGTCTACCAGCATTACGGCTTAGCGGTTGTATATGCAACTTTTGTCTACTCCCTCAGTGAAAAGGCAGCTCTTTTGTGCAGTACTCAAAAATTTCTATCAAATGTTCTGATATTTATCGCTGCTAGAAAAGACCGTGTAGATGGAGTTTTATGTCGTATGCGGGCCTACATTTTGGGAGAGGAAGTTGACCTTATAAAAACGTTATGTTTAACTTTTTCTCTGACTGGATGTTGGTTATTGGATGTTGCCAGTATCTTAAGTAGTCTTCTTTAGTCTTTCTGACGGGATGACTGTTTGGTAATTTCTGAGCCGTCTTGGTTCATTGCGAGCCGTTTTACGTCATCGTCTCAATTGTTTTATAGTGATACAAGGCCCAGAAAAAAGTCGAAAAAATAAGCTATAGCTTCTTGTTTATGCAAAAAGTCGTAATGTTTTAGTACGATTACCACCAAGTATAACGAGTGGTCCGCAAAGAAAGAACATCGTCTACCGAATTGACGATAATGTTACACTGGAGTGTAAAGCCGAGGGAAACCCGACTGTCAGGGAAGTCTCTAGAATATTAATTGTTGAATTTTCCATTTATTTCCTAAGGCCATTTAAACCGACATGACTGCTCTCTGTGGTATAGCACTTTATTGCCGATCACCCCGAGTTATTGAGATCGTGTGACCGTGCCATGTCTGCTTCCTCTGAGCAGCTACTTGCACCTGTTTTCGGTGATATGTGGCCTTTGGTGGCATACAGCAAGCTCCTGCTTTTTCTGGGTGCGCATTGGTCAACAGCAACACGTGGTAGGGCAGTATGAAGCTGTGGATACGACACTGGCAAGAACAGTTAAGTTAGGCAGCTCGAGTCTGGTTAGTCCTTCAATAAGCGTCTGCTATGAAGTAACGAGCTATCTGATGTGGTCTCAGCCGGCCATTGTTTGGGGTTTGCTTAATAAATATAAAGGGTTTTTGCAAGGTTAAAAAAGTACCCCGTTGTTAAATTGCTGTAGTTGCGTTTGCATCTCAACCTAAAGATCTATTATGTATTATTCGACCTTGGGACCACGCTTCTAAGAGTATCAGGTATATTATCTTTACAATCCAATTCGATTCGCTTACTTTTGTTCACCTGGGTGTGATAGTAATCACAATTTGCATTGTTTGATTCCACCTTGTCCTTGTATGATCTTGTTAAGGATCCTTGCAAGTCGCTTCCTTTTCATATAGACCCTACGAGGTATTCAGAAAATAAGGGCCAGCTGCTTCAACCTACGTGTCTTGTTCACATTGTAACCAAAACATCTAATTAGTACATTTGAAGTTTTTATGAATTATTTACAGATATGAATGGAAAAAGAATGGCTTTGAATTAAACAAAAATCTTCCAAATATCCACAAAGGTGAAGATGGTACAATAACAATTAAACCTGCCACATCGATGGACGAAGGCTTCTACCAGTGTTTTGCTAGGAATCAGTACGGCACAGCTCTTTCAGTCACGACACATGTTCAGAGAGCATTTCTTGAATCCACTTCCGGTTCTCCTAATATTCTTCAGAAAAGCGTTCAAGAGGGGACGCCATTTCATATTCAGGCCATTCAACGCAAAAGTATCCCAAAGTCTACTTATAGCTGGGAGATGGCAGCTAACACTATGGGCAGAAATCCAGTTGCACTACGGCCTTCGAAAAGGATACAAATCGCTGAGAACGGTAAAATTTTGATCATATTTTTGTTGAAGTAGTTACATGTATGTCTCTGCAGTCTGCGAACCATAATGGCAATCAAGGTTTCATTGCATATACGATGCCATCGGTATCCAGATATTTCAAGTCCAAAGTTTTTGTCCATTTGCTTAGTTGCTTAATTAGTTAGTAATCCTGAAACTTAATATTCACGCTGTTTGGTACCTCACCAAAGCACTGCCCAATGCTAGTCTAAATGGTGTTTATTTGTTGACTGGTGATCACATTTCAGTCACAGATACCATCCAAAAACGCACAAACATCTACAGTGGCATCGAGAAATAACTCCAAGATGCAACCCATTCACAGTGGATCAGTTTAGTTAAATGAGCTCATGTACCGAAATGGATGATACCACAGGTCGTTACTGTTTCATTTTAAAAGCTTGCGTCTGATATTTTTCTTCTGTTTTCTTTTGTTTTAGGTGATCTATACTTTGCTTATGCTCTTCCGAAGGATGACCTTGGTGGAAAAATTTACAAGTGCACAACTCATAACGATGTCCTCGATATAAAATCAGGAGAAAGTTATACGCAACTAACTGTGACACCAAGTAAAAGCATTAATTAACCAGTACATCGGTATAAACTAATCAATAAATAATTTTAAAGTAAATAATTCTCAGTTGGTATTTTTTAAAATAAGACAAATATTAACATATCAGTTACATGTCTCTTAATGTCTTTCGTGTTCTTTTCGTGTTACAGATCCAGCCAAAATAACTCAGTTTGCTCCAACTTTAGGATTTTCGTCAGAAGCACATACTGTTGCTCTCATTGGGAGAACTGTATCTCTTAGATGCTTCTTCTCTGGAAAGTAAGTTTACTTAAATGAGCAGCACTTTTAAGTCGCTTTCTCGTGTGCTTGGAATATCCTTCCAACATGTATTCAGGAGACCAACAGTGTCTACACTTTCAACAAAAAGCAACTGAGACTCTGTTTTTTATGTAACCCTTAGTATTTACGCTGACAACTGACATTGTAAAGCAACCTTGAAGTGGCTCTATACTTAAAATGTTCTATGAATTGTTGTCGATACAATTATTGTATTAGAAAAAGTGACAAAACTCTTTGGAACTAGGATAGAATTATTGCTACAACTGTAGTTACCACGAGAAAATGCATGCTTGCATGTATGTATGTATGTTTGTATGTATGTATGTAAGCATGCATGAATGTATGAATAAAGTAACCGTCAAGAACCTGTCAGAATTTGTGCAATGCTTAAATGGACAATTATACTACCGTAATTATCGTATTGCAATACCCTAGCGAATGGCAGCATCCTATTTGTTATATAGTAACACATAGACCTAGAACGACGTTTGGCAAATATAATTCTTGGGCTGTCTTAAAGCTTAATTAAGTTGCTTTGTAAACGGATTAGCAGTTTAGCCTACATGTACATCCGCCTCTGTCTGCAGCTTATTTGATACCAGCTTTATCGGAATCCTATATCCGTTCAGTTGTTCTTTGCCTCATATCCTCATGTCTAAACTGCCCAAATTACCGTACTTGGCTACTTTTCCATAAGACGTAAAGACGTTCCTGCATCATCAGTCAGATAAAAGTATGACCGAAAAATGGCAATTGAACAGTACCTCGAATTTTGTTAAGCGCTTTTCATACAGTTGCTGACTTTAACATAAATTAAATTTTTTCTGTAACATTGCAATGTATTTCGTACCTGTTTATTCAGTCCAGAGCCATCAATTTCCTGGTCAGGACCAAGAGATAAGCTTCCCATTGGAAGATACACGCTAAATAATTTTAATACGGAACTAACTATAAACAGCATAACTACATCTGATGAAGGAGACTACGTCTGCGCTGCTTCAAATACCCAAGGACGCAACACACATACTCTTCAGTTACGCGTCGAAGGTCTGACATTTTTGTAAATAATTTGGTTATGACCTATAGCATTAAGTTATCGATTGAAACCTTACCTGGGCGCATTACAATAAGCTAAATCCTTCATTGTATGCTGATAGGCTTCAAAAGATGAAACCAAGGAAGGCAAATGACGTCCCAATAACCGGTTCACATAATTGCTTACCACTAAGTAAGTAAATAAATAAGTAAGTAAGTAGTGTTAACCCGGCCATATGTCCATCGGCTGAGCGAGGAATCAGTAATAAGCGAGGCAGTAATGGCATTAGCATTTCCTAGTACGGTGCAAGTGCAGGCTTGAAGAACATAATTTGAAGAGTTCCTATTTCGGAAGAGTCTGATTGTAAGCCATCAACAAACTCCGCATGTTTATTAAGAGGAAACTTGATTGCTTTGTCTTTACTGTGATTTTAATGCTTAATTCTTGTAAAAGGTATAAAATACATAAAATCGACCGCAATAAGAAATAGACTATAAGAATTGATATGTTTTTTGTATGTACTCCTGTTATCTGTTCTGTTAAGTCAAATTTCTTTCAAACTGGACAGAAAAATAAGGTCGAAGCCCGAACACTTTTGTTTTAAAACACAGTCTTATATTAATCAATTACAGAAGCGCAGTTTTATCTTTCAATTTGAAAATTATTTATGAAATCAGCTGAACCGAAGTTTAACAGAGCGATTGATGGTCAATACAATGTCAATGTAACCGAAGGAGAATCGGTTACCTTCAATTGCAACGCCTTCGCCATACCTAAGGCTGATATTGTGTGGCTCCAGAATGGACAACCAATAGACAGTGAGTTGTTACTTAGCTGTTCATAAGTGTGAATGGTTCAATATTCTTTTTCAATGTCTAGATTTCCTTAGGGGACAACCGGCTGCCTTAGTATGCAGACAGGGATGAAGAGCTCGGTTCTTCGACTGATGTTGAAACGAACACTCAATAAAGCTTTGTAAAAGAAGCCGTGGCTCAAACAGCTAAACCCCAAAACCAGTATATATGAGATTATCAAAAAGCTAAACCTCAAATATATTTGAGGTATTAAAGAGTTTTCTTTATTCCATCATATCGATGAGTGCAGTGAGGGTCTCCAATCTAACGTACCGTCATTCTGGAATGTTGTTCTTATAAAAGTTCTAGAGTCTGAACGTGAAAAATTCAAGGCGCGTTGTTCGATAACCTTTCTTTTCATTAGATGTTTTCGAGTTCTATAATCAAAAACGAGGTGAAGAGCAAAAGTCCAAGAAAAATATGACACTAGCTTAAACATAACCATTTCTACTGCTGCAAATTCAAAATAAATAAATAAAAATGGATAAATAAAAACAAAATACTTCAATGACTTTAACTGTTACCTATGTTACTAAGGCTTGTGAGGGTGGCATATCTTATTGTGAGCATAGTTCTGCATAATTGTGCTCAGTATTTTAAGAATCTTTCAAAGCTTCTAGAAAGATCCAATGCAAATATTCAAGTACTGTATTTTTCGTTTTTTCATTTGGTGTTTTATAGCTGACAACCCTCCCGAGAGATTTTTGTTCAGCAGCGACAAGAAAAGTCTGATCATCAGAAATGTTTGTCGAGATTGCGAAGATCGACAGAGTCAAACGGACCTGATGGTTGTTCAATGCAACGCAAGCAACGTTCACGGATACGCCTTTGCCTCGGGATACTTGAACGTTCTCAGTGAGTCTGCGATATGAGCTTTGAACGTTCTATGCAAGTCTGCATCATGAGCTTATTCACTAAAATCCAGTGTTTACTAGTTGTATACAAAGTTTCGAATTTTGTAAGCTTAATGCAAATTCTAGGTTATTTTTGAATTCTATTCTAATCTAGTAACAACTTCAGGGCCGTTGTCACATCGCTCAATGATCAATCGATGGTCGCTTCAAGTGAATTGAAATTCAAAAACATTATCAGTTGGAGAAATCAGGCTGAAATTCGATAGGTCAGAGAAACCACAGCCACGGCGAACAGACGAGTCTTAAATTTAGACCTGAATGACATCAAAGAACCGAAAGAATGAGTAGAACAATGTAGCGGCTTCCACAGTTATAAACGGCTCATTGTCTAGGACGGAGCAGCGGGACCAATATCAGCTTCGCATTCGTACTGGATCAAACTTTTCAAGAAATGTTATTGTTACCATTATTATTAATTTCTATATTAATTAAAATTAATAGCTGTTGACTCTAATTCTTTTTCTCAGTGAAGACAAAGGTGGCGATTAAAGTTTCAAAAGATGTGTCAGTTGATTTTCTGGAGCAAAAGCAATTCGTCTTTCAGTGTCATGTAACTACTGATCCGAGCACACCTCTGATGGTGCGATGGTACAAAATAGAACCTTTTGGTGATTTAGTTGTTGATGAGCCGCCATACATCTATGTAACAAGGGATCTCTTGATCATAGTGATTTATCCAAACTGTTCCGCTAATTGCACAAAATACCTCGGAGAATACGGGTGCGTTGGTGACAACGGATACAGCCAAGACAATGGGACGATAACACTTACTTTAAAGCCCCCAACAGGTGAACACATTGAAAGCAAATGTTATTTATTATTAGTTTAGAACAGTGGTTGAACGTTCACAGATGCGTATTAATGAAAGAAGAATATCAGCTTTTGAAATTTTTACATTGTTTAGCCACACTAATTTTAGTCTCGGAATTCATGAATGGCCTTTTAAGTGCCAGATATGCGATGTGTTTATAAAAAAATATAATGCCAAACGCTAACTTTGTTTCGTTGCCCCAAAGACATTTTCGAATTTTTGCTTTATGGTAAATGTCTGTGACAGTAGCTGCAGTCAAAGAGATCGAAGAACCATGGGTAGGGTGGAAGATAATTCTAGGAGGCGGAGCTGTTGGTCTATTTCTGCTTCTCGTCGGAGTTTTCTTTGTCTTCCGTTTGAAGCGACGAACTGGTGGTAAGCAGTCCCCTGCAGTTTGAATTTTATTAGGTTCTATTAGAGGTCGTAGTGGAGTCATCTGCCTAAACCTCTGCAAGGGCCCATACGATTGTACGTATGTATTTGGACATTCTTGTGGCACTAGTTATGGACATTCACTATAATCTCAGTACTCAAAAGGGAAAGGCTAACTATATTTTGGAGTGACATTCAGGTTCCAGAAAACCTATAAAATTTAGGAAGAACTTATCCGAAACAATTTTAAAGTGTTTTCTTGTTTTCGAAAGTGAATATTAGAGATTTGCTTCTTACCCCTTGTTGCTAAATTTCTGGTTGCTCTGAATTATCAGATTTCGATCGGGCTTCTTTAACGGAATATTATATTGACTACGATTTCACCTGAGACGACCTTCGACTGATGTTTTATGCATTATCAGAACTTCGCTGTGGATTATCATTAGCTCATCGAATAGATTAGATTAGTGTGTCTTAATTAAGGTATAGAGGTTATTCTGATTTTTAAAGAACCTCGACCGCCTAATAACATATTCTACCAAACGACTATTTGAATCCTTAATCGAGCCTCTCATCTTCAGCCAAACAAAATACAGATTTGAGATTAACTCCACACTGCCAGCCTATGTAGGCTGGCTTTAACTAGCTCAATCGACTATCTCGTCTGTTTTCTTTAAGCTTCTCTTGGTTCTGAATGTACATCTTAAGGTAGATGTTTGATTCCCCCTTTCTTTCTAAACTAATGCCATGGAACAGCAAAATGTCGACACCAATGTATCTTAGGTTCTCCTACTTTTAGCCCACGAATCTTGCCTCTGGGTTGTTCAGCTTGCTGTACGTTCACCCTGCCTGTCAACCTCAAGCAATAGACGCTTCCCCAGATATGTGTGGCCATTCTCGGTTCACCTTTACAGAATCACCTGGTGTGAAATATCAACAATTCCAGTATAATCCTGCCATATTGTAATCCGTCTTCGCCTCTTCCAATGCATGTCTACCATTGCAGTTTCTATAGCAGCTACTGTTTCACTGTGGACCACCATTCGTGCTGTTAAATTTTGGTTCAGCTGGCTTCAAAATAAATTTCAAATTTAAATGTAATATTGCGCGTTTGTAGTTGCTCAATATGGGAATGAGTTAAGAGAAAAGGGCTCTGGACTTAGACCTTATTTTTGCTGTCATTTTCAATTGTCAGTGTTTAATATACTTTAGCGACTTATACACTATCATAATTGCATACCCACACATATTTGCAGCGTGAAAGATGAAAAGAAGAAATGAACAGTCCCTCGAGCTAAGCATGAGGAGCCACGTGTATGAATTGCTAAAGATTTCACTTTCTTAGCCTTGGCATGAGAGGGCGGATGGCAAGTCCTCTCCCTTGAAGCCTGGTCTTCCCACCAACATTGTACAGTCAATGCACTCATTTTATACCGAGTTCACTCGTGGGCGCGGGTTGTTCTGGCGAGGATTGGAACCCCGACATAACAACTACTCAAACACTTAAACTCAAAAAAATGAATCTCTAATTAGTGCGGTTAACTGATGCGATGGGTGTAATCAGTGATCTTTTTACTCTATTATTATTATTATTATTATTATTATTATTATTATTATTATTATTATTATTATTATTATTATTAATTAGAAAATAAATCTATTGTTACGTCACTTCAATTATGAAACAAATCTATTGTTGCTGGAGCAACTAGAGCTGCTGTGGCAGCTATTATTATTATGATTATTATTATTATTAGTAGTAGTAGTAGTATTAGTATTAGTATTATTATTATCATCATCATCATCGTCATCATCATTATTATTTCTGCATTTATGATTTCAATTTAATTTTTTTTTAAATTTTACTAAAAAATCTTTACGTTTCAGTTGTCAACAGACGAACGAAAGAAAAGAGATTACCCAATCTCCCTAGCATGAACGAGCGTGTAGAATATGATTCCGTAGCTCAGACTCTGGAAGCAGTGGGAAACAAAGAAGGATCGATGCCACGAGCATGCAGCATATATGAACACATTGGTTATGAATCAGTTGATCAGATACCGCAATCTCCTGATGTGCATCAAGACATCGGATATGAATCACTAGATTCGATACAGAAAGAAGTGAATCCCTACTTGGATCTAAGTCCTAAAGAAGTGAATCCCTACTTAGATCTGGTTTCGAAAGAAGTGAATCCCTACTTGGATCTGGTTTCGAAAGAAGTGAATCCCTACTTGGATCTGGTTTCGAAAGAAGTGAATCCCTACTTGGATCTCAGCCCAAAGAAGTGAATCACTACCTGGATGTGGATCTACAAGAGGAGGATTCGTCCTTGGATTTGGGATACTGAATATGGGTCCGAAAGCGCTGGATCCCTACTTGTATCTGACTCCAGATCCGGTCTCTCCACCAGTGTATACAACCTTACATGAAACGGACGATGTCATTTCTCAGAACTAAAGGCACATTCGCATTTTAATTCCGGCTAATGCAAATACGTTGTATTCCTTCTACACAAGTCTGCGTTGCAACAGAAGGAATCAACGATATATATACATTAATCGATGTATATATAAATATTTAATTGGCAATTCATTGTCATAAAAATCTCATGTATATTTTCCCCAGCCACTGGCCAATAAAATGTGGGTATGTGATGGGCCGGATTTCATTCTCTGTTAATAAAAAAACATTTCCTATGTATATGTGGTTACAGGAAAGTTCGTAATTGTAATCGTAAACTCCAAATTTCTAAAGCGTTAATTAAACGTTAAGTGCATGGCACAGCTTATTCATGAGCACTGCTTCAAGTCAGTGGGGTTGTTCAAACAGTCAAGAACCAAGTCCGGTTGCCAGAAGACCAGAGAGAGAAGGGGGAGAGGAGCTGTTAGGATGGGTTGTGTTTTAGCTGAGAAAAATGAGAAGGCATTTATTTTATATTTGCGATGGATCAGGGTGGGATTTCTTGAAAAAGTGAGAAAGTTAATGTTAATGTTAACTAACTCTGATTATAATGCAATATATAAAAAGTAAATAATCAAATAACACATTTGTTTCAATACATGCCATTAAATGTGCAGACCATTTGTCTGTCTGTGGAGTTTTTTTTCATCCTTCTGCTCACATGGCTAAACTATATGCAGCCATTAAAAGATTTCTCTTTGCATATTTTATGTAAATCCTGCATGTATATAACTTTATATATAAATGTAAATACATGTTTACTAGCGATTATTAGCCGACCTGGTTTATGGCAACTTGGAATACATTTTGTAACAGTAGCATATGACTACCAGCGTTAATTAGAGATTTCATCTGACCTTGCTCGAATATGTTTAAGCTACGGTTTTGTTGCATAGGATTGCTGTTAATTAACAATAAAACGAGATACAAGGCCTGATGACAACAGTGTTTTATGAGTCGGTTTTAGAGTTATCCTTCTCTCTCTGATGATTCAATTCCGGATGTTGTAAGTTGCTATAGCCTACTTCTATGACTTGACACATTGCACATCACTAGGATATTGGATATTTCTCCAAGTTTAATAAAACTTGAGGATATTCTAGATTACAACTAAGAACCTAACCCAACATTTGTGCAACAAATAAAACCTTGAATCTCGGGCTATGCTTTTCTTTCCCAATTGTCACTAAAGCGTTGTTCTGTCAAACATCAAAAATAAATAATAAATTTTATATCGGCGTATTATTCACTATAGAAATTAATGTTACTTCGATGTTTTCACAACATTAGCATATAAGACACGTTTATCACTATAACTAGAGTGACTTTCATTAATAAGAAGGAAAATATCTATCAGATAATTAATGCTTGTGGTTCGTCGACTCTTCGCAATAAACTGAACCGTTAGAAATTGTTTCAGTAAGAGTTAAATATGTCGCCTTCATTCAAAGTATAATAAACAAAACCGCAGATGAATCGATTATCTCTAAAACTGTCACTTTCCCGTCATAATGATTATGTGAAAGAAAAAGAAGATAAGTCCGTTTAGCTAATCCCTAGAGGTAATATTGGATGTAAGGTATTAGGGACTTTGTTTTTGTTAACCTCGTCATATGAGAGCAGGTGGCCAATGTTCTCTCTCACTATTTGTTACTCTCTTCACACTGACAATAAACAAACGATGTGCTTTTTATAGCTGAGCACACCAGAGGGCACTTGTAGAACAGGAATCTTCGAATGTCTTTCTGTCCTTACACTGATTTGGCTTGATAGTCCAGAAAGCTACCCACTAGGCCATTACGCACTAGCATATAATTAAAACAATCTAGAAGCAATATAATATATTGCCATTGAAATAATTATAGCCTGTACATTGTGCAGACCCGCCTGTATGCATGAGCTGAATAATAAGCCTATATATGAAGGTTGTTCCGGGTGAGTTCGTGAAGAGTTACATTACAGATTACACTGCAAAAGCTCTGAATTAGAACCGACCATATTTATTTTCTACTCCCGGCTTTCAGTTATAGAATTAAAATTTGGACAGATACTACATACGTGAACTAAGGCCATCTTAATGCCCTTGTCCAGAAAGAGACGTCTTACGCATTTGTAACTAGTGCATATTTGTCATTGTAGCGCCGGATAGAAGTGAGTTACAAGAGTCAAGACGATTTGAAACTAAGGCATTGGCTAGCTATTGGAAGAAAGTCTGAGGCAAAGTAAGCGACTAGTAATTTACTGGTCTAAGGAACATGTGATTTAAATAGTTAATGAGCCAATTAGTTAATTAGTAACTTCTTTTAAAACCAATTCACTAAATAACTAAAAAGTTAATTCATTAAACAGTTTATTAGATGATAATTTGTGTAGTTAATTAGTTATGCATATCTACCATGGATTTGCCGTTCAATCTGCCATTTTGATTAAAGGATCAAAAGCAAATGACCCGCTCAAGGATATTCTGTGTGTACTAACACATAGGGGCAGCAATTATTGAACAGGAACTGCTGCAGGCGACAGCAGCTATTAGCAGATGACCTTTCAAAGCACGAAGTATTATTATTAAAGAGTCAGTCTTTGACACAGCTGAATAACGATAGAGCTAAAACTGAATATAAGAAGTAGAATTTAGGTGAGTTTCGTAATGTTTCACTTTCGATATCTTGTAGGCCATTTCAGAACTATAAGACTTTTCGCTGTCACTGGAAAAAAGTCTCCAAAGAGCTGCCGCTTTTATGATTATCCCTTACCAGTGTTTACTGTTAGCTCAAATCAGTAAACTACTAATGTAAATAAAACACTAGGCATTGATACTCGATGTAAGTCTATCGCTCACCGAATATCTACAACACTAAACCCAAACGTCGTTACCACTAAAGTGATCTAGATATGTTTTTTCTTGTTGCTCTTCCTTATAGTGGATACTCGAGAGTGGATAATGGGACTGATCTTTTGACCTGTTCTCATTTGCCTTGACCAGATGTCATTGATATCTCAAAGTGTGTGTAATTGGCGTAGATAGCCTCCTGAATACCATTGCAATTACATAGACTCCTGGCAGGCCAATCAAGATATATATTCATATGTGGCCTATATATATATGTATATATATGTATGTATATATGGACGTTGCTATGGGACCTCAAGTAGGTCGCCTAAACTGGAATACTAGGGGACTTCAAGGTGTTCGCTTAAACTGATATACTAGGGCGTCAATGTGAATGTGAATATGAACTTAATTCTTTAGTAATAAGTGGTGTGGGTCAGAATCTAACCCTAACCCTAAACCTAACCCTAATGGGTACATTGTGTGCACTTCGGCGTGTGACTGCCGACTCGTTACTCCTTCAGGTCGGAAGCACCTCTGTTGAGTTTATCCTCTAAGAGGCGCTTTATAAATCTGAAATTACAATTACAATTACAACCCTAAACCTAAACCCTAACCCATTTTGCGGTCGATTTTTATCGTCCTGTGCAACCACATTCAACAAAGATGAGGCTCTTGATGACGTTGGTGTGGCCGGTGGCACTATACGGATGTGAGAGCTGGACTTTGAGGAAAGAGGAGGAGAGGAGGATAGAAGCGTTCGAGATGAAATGTCTAAGAATGATCATGCAAATATCGTGGGTGGAAAAGCGGTCCAATGAATGGGTGCTGGAGGCGGCTGGAGTAGAGAGGAATCTATTGAAGACGGTCGATTTTTATCGTCCTGTGCAACCATATTCAGCAACATTTACAGTTGGTCAGAGTCAGGAAAAGGACAGTTTGGATCTATTATTTGGTCACCGAACAAAATTACGTTGTTCGTGTGCTTCCTTTGTAGTTTCTAGCTCTTTAATAAAAAAAAAAAAAACAGAAAACTCAGATTCTACTACGTCCGCAGTCGTTTTGACTGTTTATAATAATCACGCGAGAGTCTGTGAGATCTCGAGCACTTGAGGCTCCCTAGTCCGCGCAATTACGGGGCCTCCTTGAAGTCCCCTAGTCACTTCGTATATATATATATACGCTGGCATAGAGTTGGATTTGAAAAGTGGTTTCTTTAGAAGTGACATCGATTAATGTCGTATTTCTTTGTTTCTGTTTGTTTACTCATTCGTTCTTAGAGTTGAGTGTTTTTATATGTTCATTCATTTATTCCTTCTGTGGTTCTTTTAGTCATCAGCAGGTATTCTTTTGACTCAACGCTTGTAGCCCATCGTTCTCTGGTGCAAACAATTCTTGCTTTTTCAGAAGGCATCTCTGGACAACTCCACTGAATTGATGCAGGGCTCGTGAATAAGCTGAAGCCCTGAGTTTAGTTTTCAATTTATAAATTTTCTAATTTACTATTACGATTACAGTTACGATAATAGACGATCATTCCCGAGTGTTGTCAGAACGAACAGACACAGGGAACAAGTTCCAAAATTGAGGTCCAGCAACTGTGAAAGCCCCTTTACCAAGAACAGTTCAGTCCAAGGTATGACGAGAGAAAGACAATCAGACGACCTTGCGTAAAAATGATGTTTTTGTGTTTATTGATTTCTGCAAAGTATAAAAAAATTCTTTGGATTATGACTCTGATTTTGATTACTAAATTTCAGAGTCTGTAATGATAAGCATCACCAAAGTTCAGTCTCAAGAAGACTAGCTTGCAGTGCAGAAAACGAGCTGGAAAATGAAAGCTCTCATTGTTTTTTCTCAATTTGGCTTGCCTTTGTGGCTTCATTGTCTCTCAAAACGATGGCAAGTAGCCTAGATATTATGGAAATTATGTAATGGTAATCATATTAGTTGATTATATTTATTGCCATTGTTTATCCGATATGATCTCATCAGAAACTATGTTATATGTCAGCGCAATAATTCGCAAGGCATCAACCGATATCATTTCCCAGCAAATCTACAAGGGAGGCTTAAAAACAGTGAAATACATCTACACTCTCTTTAATAGATGGACTTTCTTGCAGTTTCCGCGTTCCGATCCGAGTACACCACCGAACAAACTGTCTTAAATAGCTTCATCTGTTGATGCTTCACTCGTGCGGGTTTTCCTGCAATTAAGGAACCGCCCCTTCTGTCCACACCGATGGCAACAGACCTGGTGGTCTTATTTGGATACAATAACGTTCGGGGAGTAGTTTTAATTGGGACGTCACAATGCAAGATATCGAGGCTCCTTCTTATCTACAGTATCTGCAACCTCTATGCTGTCCGGGATGCATCAAAATTGGCAGCAACCAGAAAAACCTCAATACACCTAGTCACATTAAACTTAGCACTTGGTCCTACTGGCTTTAGAAACTCTTGGAGATATCAATATCACTGTGGTCGCTTCTCTACCAGTGCTTAGCTCAAATTTCTGGAAATTTAAGACAAGTTATTTCTTAAAACGCCTTGCAAAAACTAAACTCTACACTTTAATGCTGTAGCCTTCCGCAACATTTTCGCATTGCCAGATCTTGACGTGAATAGCCTCTGCAGATGAAATTTTGTAATCAGAGCATATTTTTGAAATCCCAAGTCATCACAGCTATGTTGAATTAGCCTAGAACATTAATAATAATAATAATAATAATAATAATAATAATAATAGTAATAATAAATAATAAATAATGATAATAATAATTATTAATAATAATAATTAATAATAATAATAATAACAATAAATAATAATAATAATAATTAATAAAAATAATAATAATAATAATAGCTCCTTGAGTAATTTTTCAGTTTCTGAGGGATTATACTTACCTCGGGCAAAAAAATAATAATAGTTGCGTTTAATTATTTCTCAGGGAAGACAAATGTGGAGATTAGAGGCTCCAATAATGTGTCAATTGATTTTCTGGCGGAAAGGCAGTTCGTTTTTCAGTGTCATGTAACTTCCGATCCGAGTACACCACCGAAGGGGAGATGGGAAAAGGTACTTCCATATGGTGACCGAGTTCGTGACGAGCCGCCTTACCTTTATGTAAGACAGGAGTTCTTGATCATAATGATTTATCGACACTGCGACTCTGACTGCCATAAGTTCCTCGGAGAATACAGGTGCGTTGGTGACAAAGGATACAGCCGCACGATAGCACTTACTTTTAAGCAACCAACAGGTGAACACATTAAAAGCAGATGTTATTTATTACACATGTGATGCTATCATTTCATTTTAACACTAAAGAGCTCCTGGTATTAAGTTATTAAATGAAAGATTTAGAATAGTGATTGAACATTCACATATACACAGTGTTGAAAGTTTATAAACTTGTCAATATTTATTTTGTTTAGTTACGATAATTGGAGTCTCAAAATTTATGAATAGCCGCTTAAATGCCCCATATAGGGTATATTTATAAAAGAATAATATTCCAAACGTATACTTTGTTAGGTTGCCTCAAACGACATTCGAATTTTTACGTTACGGTTAATGTCTTTTACAGATACCCATAAAGAGTACATTCAAAAAGAAGACCCATGGGCAGTGTGGACGGTTATTCTAGGAACCGGTGCTAGTGGCCTATTTCTGCTTCTCATCGGAGTTTTCTTTCGCATTCGTTGGAAGCGTCGCTTTGGTGGTAAAGAGGCTATGACATATTTTTTTCTACCAGGCCGTAGTAGAGATGGTAATGAGGCCACTTGCATTGGACCTCAACCTCTATTGTTCCTTAAATAATTGTATACGAATATCTGGAAATTTTGTAGCGCTTTTAAGGCCATTCATCATGATTTGATTGCGCAGCTTGCAAGAAAAGGTCGTGATATTTTGAATTCATGAAGTCTTGTCAAAAGGTCTGTAAACGCCACGATAAAACATTTTATGAATTTTGTGGACATATAGTTAAGAGAGTATATAGCTCTAAAACCGAACTTCCTTCGGTAACTAGATAATAATTCCAGTTTGTTAGCTATGAATATGTATGGTATATAGGCAGAATTATGCGTTATGTCCCTATGTCTTTAATTATATCTCTGGCAAATCAATGATCGTCAGGCGCGTAGACTATTTAACTGGCTTCTTTAAGGTCTCGCAAAGTTATATATACAGAATTTCTAGAGAGTTAAGAACTCTGCAGCTGGAGTCGTAACTGATGCATCATGGTATGATCATATAACACCTCTACTTAAATCTGTGCATTGGTTTCTTGTTCAGCAAAGCATCTGTTTCAAATTGGGACTTATAATCGATTGTAATTGTAATTTGAGATTTATAAAGCGCCTCTTAGAGGATAAAGTCAACAGAGATGCTTCCGACCCGAAAAAGTAAAATCACTGTTGAACAGTACAGTCTTCAGGTGCCTGCGGAACATTGAGAGGGGGAGAGAAAGGAGCTCATGTCGCAATTCCCTAGGGAGACGATTCCAGCAAGTGGGACCAACGTAGCTTCTGGACTGGGCAGTAGCGGTGCGCATTCGAGGTACAAACAGGAGATCCTGAGTGGCCGAGCGAAGGGTGCTACGACCCGGCAACGAGGAGACCAAAGTGCAGAAGTGAATGAGGTAAAGGGGAGCAGAGCCAAGAACACAATTGCGCATGAAGGAGAGGATCTTAAAACCTTGAATTGTGTCCGACCACATTACTTAGAATAAATCTTTCTTTTCAAAACTTATCAATGTTCAATTGGGTTGTCTGATTGCCTTTCTCTACTTATTTAAAAACTAGAATTGTTCTTGGTTATAGTTCTTTCGGTTACTGGCTCTCGATTTTGGAACTCTCTCAGAGCATGTGTTCGTTCTGCTCCGTCTCTCCTACCAGTTTGTTCTCGGCGTAAGACTTACCTCCTTTGAGCTGCTTATCCATTATAAACGGCCTTCGTGTTTTAGCGGACTCACCTTCAAGATATTGACCTCCCTACTGCTTGATTTGGAATGCCATCGGTTGATGCTTTGTGCTTTAGACATTGGCGCTAAAAACTGGCTAAATATTAATTTTTATTGCTGCTTTTATTAAACTAAGTTTCTAACCCTCTTTAACCTAATTTGAACAGTAAATTCCAGCACTAACCAATGATTCTATCGCCTACATTTATTGTACATTTTAGGTGAGAACAGACGAACCAAAGAAAGGAGATTGCCCAATATTCCTAACATGTCGGAGCGTGTAGAATATGATGACGTAGCTAAGCCTCTGGAAGCAGCAGGAAACAGCGAAGGATCGATGCCACGCCCATGCAGCATGTACGAACACATTGGCTATGATTCAATTGATCAGGTACTGAAAGAAATGGCGAACAGAGAAAGAGCGATGCCGAAATCACCTGATGTGAATGGAGACAACAGATATGAAACAATAGGTGCACCACAGAAGGAAGCGATAGACAGAGTTAGACGGTTGCTCGATGAAGGTACCACGGGGTATTCAATCGCTCTGGAAGAAATCAAAAATCGAGGAAAAAGAGATCAACATCAATTCCACGGTTGCGAATCAGCAACAAGTGAATCAGAGAAATTTCCACTCTCAAATGAGCAACCATACGTGGATCTATGTGCGAGAGAAGTGATTCCCTACTTGGATCTGAGTCCTAAAGAAGTGAATTCCTACTTGGATCTGTGTGCGAAAGAAGTGAATCCCTACTTGGATCTCATTTCGATAGATGTGAATCCCTACACTGATCTCGGCCCGAAGGAAGTGAACCATTGCCTAGATATAGATCAACAAGAAGAGGATTCGTCTTTGGATTTGGGATACTTGCATTTTGGCCAAAAAGCGCTGGATTCCTACTTGTATCTGACTCCAGATCCGGTCTCAGCACCAATGTATACAACCTTACATGAAACGGACGATGTCGTTCCTCAGAACTAAAAAGGCATATTCGCAGTTTAATGCTGGCCAGTGCATTGACTTTTTATTCCTTGTACATAAAGTCTTTGTGACACTAGAAAAATCAACGATCCCTATATTATAAGCCAATAAATAACCCAGTATAATAAGTCAGTTCATTATTCATGGTAATAAAAAACTCCTCGGAAGTATGTTTCCACAGCCACTCGCCATTGAGTTGTGGGGTATGTGAATGGCGGGATTTGATTTTCTGTTATTAACAAAGCATTTGCTATGTGTAGGTGCTAACAGGAAATTTCATAAACGTAATCGTAATCGTAAATTCAAAATTTATAAAGAGTTATTTAAAGCTTATAGCATGGTACCAGCCTATACATAAGCGCTGCGTCAAGTCAGTGGGGTTGTCCTGAGATGCAATGTCAAGAACAAAGTCCGGTTGTCAGAAGACCGAGAGCAAAGAGGAGGGCAGATGTTAGGGTGGGTTGCGTTTAATCTGAGAGAAATTAAAAGGCAGTAGATTCTATGGATAAGGGTAGTATTTCTTGAAAAGGTGACAAAGTTAATGCTAATGCTGACCTCTGTTAACAAATAATTTACCATTGGTCAGTAAGTCAATAACACATTCGTTCACAATACATGTTATCAACATGTAGACCATTTGTCTGTCTAGTATTTGCGCGCATCTGCTCAGATTGTCAGACTATATGTAGCCATTCAAAACATATCGTATTGCACATCTCCGCCACTGCCTTTAATTCGGGTGATGCAAGTCCCGCGCCTGGATAAAGGAGGAGGGCGACGTCAACGGCCTTTGATATCATAAGATGCGGTTAGTCTACTACTCTCGTTATTGTTATGTAACTCTCGTGCGACACGGTGGTCTATCGGTAACGCGTTTGGTCAATCATCAGTTGGTCGCGGGTTCGACTCCGTGTAACGACCCTGGGCAAGTTGTTTGCGAACACTTGCCTCTGTCGCGAATCAGTAGAATTTGGTACCAGCGTAAGCTGGGAAGTAAACGGCAAGTCCTGCGATGCACTGGCCCCGTGTCCAGGACCTTGGGATTCGTTCATTGCCGGCTGAAGGGCCTAGAAAAGGAAATGAACGCCTCCCCCTACGTCTCACTTGTGAGATTCAGGATACATTTTACTTTTACGCTTTTACTTTATATAACTTTATGTGTAAATGGGAATACATATTTACCAACGATTATTATTCGACTAATATTGGTCGACTATTACTGGAGGGGATGAGGACAAGAGGAAGACCCAGACAGATGCTGCTGGACTGGATGATGACTGGCTGATACAGCAGGTTGAAAGAAGAAGCTCAGCACCGAGAGGAGTGGCGTCATCGGACGTTTGAACCTGCCTGAGGGCAGAGAACCAGAAGAAGAAGAAGAAGTTTAGTTGACATGGTTAATAGCAACTTCGAGTGCATTCTGTAGTAGTGGCATCTGACTACCCGCATGTTAATCAAAGCTTTCATGTGACTTAGCTCGAATATGTTCAAGCCGCCACGTTATGTTGCATAGAGTTGCTGTTAATTAACAAAAAGACCTACAGGGGCTGAGGACCATTAGTATGGCTCATGTTTAACTTTTAGGGTTGTCCTTCCCTCTGGTTTCAGTTGCTTTTGCCTAAATGACTTCTCTTCAACATTTTTGACTTGATACATTTCTCGTCACTAGGCTATTGCCCACGTGTACCTTTTAAGTAAAGCTTGAGAAATTTCTAGATTACTATGAAGAACCTAACCCAACATTTGTGCTACAATCTAAGCTTAAGACTTCTATAGCGCATGCGTGCTTAATGCCCAAAGCTTAAATCGATGGTCGCTTTAAAGAAATCTCTAAGTTAGGCCTACACTTTTATTACTCAACAGTCACTTAGCAATTATTCTGTCAAACGTTGAAACAAATTTTAATATCAGTGTATTATTAATAATAGAGAAATTAACATTAATCTAATGTTATTCTAAAGTTTTTTGTAAGATTCGTTTATCATTGTAACTAGAGAGACGTTTATTATTAAGAAGCACAAAATTGAACAGAACGATTGACTTTTGTGGTTTTATAGCATCGTCGGCAATAAATTGAAACTTTGCAAAGTCTTTCAATAAAATATTTGAACGTTCCCTTAGTTTAAAGTCTTAAAAACAAAAAGCAGATGAATCGAGAATCACTAAGACTGTCACTTTCTCCATCATAATGAATATGTGAAAGGAAAAGAAGTTTCGTCCGTTTAGCTAATCCTTAGAGGTAGCATTGGGTGTGAAGTATTACAGACCGGTTTTCTTGATCTGTGCATATGAGGGCAGGTGTCTAGTGTTCTCTCTCGCCATTTCATATTCTCTTCACGCCGACAATGAACCGCCGATGTACTTATGTTATAGCTGAACACACTAATGTGAACTTTCGGAACAGGAATCTTCGAATATCTTTCTGTCCTGGTGGTGGTTTGGTTTGACAATCCATCACGCTATCCTATCCACTAGGCTTTTGCGCACCACCATAATAATCAAAAGCAATTTTCAAGGAATATATATTGTTATTGAAATAATTATAGCCTGCACGTTGTGCACATCCGCCTGCATGGATGCTCTGACTGATGAGCCTATATATGGAGGCTGTTCCTGGTTAGTTCACGCAAAGCCAGATATCGGATTGCGCTTCAAAAGTTTTTATTTATAAGCGACCATATTATATTCTGCGCACGGCTTTCAGTCATATAATTTAAATTTCGACACATACTACATCCCTGAACTGGCCCGGTCCAAAGTAAGACAAGAGAGGGAATTCTTAGGCATTTTCAACTAGTGCAAATTTGTCATTGTGTCGCCGGTTAGACGTGAATTACAGTGGTCAAGACGATTTGAAACTATGGCATTGGCTAGCTATTTCAAGGAAGTCTGAGGCATAATAACTGACTAATGATTTTCTGGTCTAGCGAACTTGTTATTTAAATGGTTAATGAGCCAATTAGTTATTTAGTTACTTCTTTTTTACTAATTCACTGAGAAGTTAAACAGTCAATTCATTAAGAAGGCAATTAGATTAATATTTGTATAGTCAATTAACTATGCATTTCTAGCATGGATTTGGCGTTCAATTTGCAATTTATGTTACAGAAAATATAGCGGTACAGAGGGTCGCTCAAGGATATAACACATAGGGGCAGCAACTACTGAACAGGAAATGCTGCACAGCGACGGCAGCGGTTTTCAGCAGATGACCTATCAAAGCACGAAGTATTATTGCTAATGAATCTGTCTTTGACACAGAGCTGAATAACGACACAGCTAAAATTGAGTATCAAAAGGAGAATGTTGGTGAGTTTCGTCATGTTTCACTTTCGAAATCTGGTAGGCCTCTTCAAAACTATAAAAATCTGTCGGTTCTCTCTAGAAGGACGTCTCTGAAGAGCTGTCGCGTTTATGATGATCCCTTACCAGTATATTAATGTTAACTTCTGTCTGTGATCTACTAGTGTACAGCAAATGAGAAAATAAGTTTTCATACTCGATGGAAGTCAGTCGCCTACCGTATATCTACAACACTCAACCCAAACGCCCTTACCATTTAAGTGACTTAGATATGATTTTTCTTATTGTTCTTCTAGAAAGTGGATAATACATAGTGGATATTGACATGTTCTCATTTGCTTTGAACAAACGTCATTGATATCTCGAAGTGTTGTAATAGCGTTGACAACATCCTGATTAGTAGTGCAGTTTCATAGATTTCTTGCTAACAGATCAAGATATGTATTCAACGATGTATTTAGACTATGCCAGAGTTGAATTTGAAAAACGACTTTGTTTAGAAGCGACATCAAATAATGCAATTGTTCTTACTTTCATCCAGTTGTTTGCTCATTAGTAACTTATTCGTTGAGTCTTTTCGCTTGTTAATTCATTTATTCGTTCTATGGTTATTTTAGTCATGAGCAGAAATGCTTTTGACTCAATGCTTGTAGTCTCATCGCTCTCTGGATCCCTCGGCAAACGATTTTTCCCCAGAATATATCTCTGGACAACGCCTCGGGGTTCGCGAATTAGTTGAAGCCCTACGTTTAGGTTTCAAGTTATAAAATTTTCAAATTTACCTTACGATTACATTTACGATATTAGACGCTCATTCCCAAATGTTATCAACGTCATTTCCTTTGCATCGTCTTTTTGTGGATACCGAGATCTCTAACGACGACAGCTCCGTTATTTTCTTGCACATTTTTCGATTAAATCGACTCTAAGTGTGGGTTCCAAATGCAAAGACTATGCAAAGTCTGTCGCTTAAATACAATATAGTGTAGCTATTGTTTTTTTTTTAATGTAAAGTACCAAATGATGTGATTGTGCTGAAGCGATTGATTTTTGTATGGTATAAAATTTTCTTTGGATTTTGACTTTCTTTTTCTTGATTACTTAATTTCAGCGTGATAACGGGTGTTTGAAGTGAGATGCATCACCAGCTGTCAATTTCAAGAAGACTGATTTGCAGTGCAAATGAGGAGCTGGAAAATGAAAGCTCTCATTATTATTCACAACTTGGTTTGCCTTTGTGGCTTCATTTTCGCCCGAAACGATGGCAAGTAGCCTAAATATTAAGAAAACTGAGTAATCGTAATCAGAATATCTGTACGAAAATATTCTTTTGTCTGATGAAATTTGATTTTAACAGAAAATGTGTAGGCCTATTTTGTAAGTGTAGTAATTCTCCAGACATCAATCGATATCCTTTCCCAGCAAATCTACAAGGTAGGCTTAAATGGAGTAAAATACACCCCTCGCTGTACTACAGCCATACTGGTTAAATCTTTTCTTAAATTCTTTGGGACACGGTAGCCGATTGGACAGAGCACTCGGCTTGTAACGGGGATAGTACGGGTCGAGCCTCCTTTCTGACGGTAACAGTGTTGGGCCCTTGAAGAAGTTCTTCACTCACAATTGCTCAGCGCCATCGATTAATGCCTAGTCGTCAGATAGTGGCGCTTAATAAATGCAGAAATAATAATGAAAATAATTTCTGGGAAACTTCTTTATCGATCTGAAGAAACAGTTTACATTTTGCAATAGATACGCGATTTAGTACCACAAAAAGTTCACATTAAACACAGAGTTCCGCTATCAAGGACCTACGCCTACCTACTTCCGGCTGCTAGAGAGCGATCGCCTGTTGAAGACACGCTAAATTTATGTTCTATATTTAATTCAAATGAAGGAAATTGGCTTGTTTAAGGGAAAACGTTTTAGCGACTTTACTGCAGATGGCGCAGGGTTTTTGGAATTTGGCCAGAAAAAATAATAAGGCGTGACTGCCTAACAATAGAGTAAAAGAAACCGCTGTTAGAAGAAAATAGCAAGCAAAAATAAATGTAAAAGAAACGACAATCGAAGCTTAAGGTGCGGAAGAAGAAAAGACTTGTAAGAAAATTGAAGCTGAAAAGTTATAAAATGTATATTTGTAATTGTGAGAAGTATATGGGATACAAGGAGCTGAGCTATGAAGACGGGTTGAAAGAGCATTGGTTAACAAATTGGAAAGAAGGAGTAGAGAAAACTTGATTTCAGCTTTTAAAACTATAATTGAAACGGAAGTAGTACACCAAAGAGATTTTTAATAAGCGTTAAGGCGATCCTAGGCCACAGATAATTATCTAAGAAACACAGAAATTTTAGGGCAAACAATTTCAGATCAAGAGTTGTATTCCTGTGGAATAGTCTGGATGATTGTATTGTCTCAGTGGATACTATCATAGTTTTCAGGAGGAAGCAAAGTCTGTTCTCAATGCTGCTGCCCGTCTTATTGGAGGCGTCCCCAGGTATGGCCACATAACGTCCTTTATGCGGGACACTCTGCACTGGCTTCCCATTCAGCAGCATATCCAGTTCAAGATCCTAACGCTTATGCGTAATTGTCTCGTTGGCTCTGCTCCATCATATCTTAGGGACTTCTGCATTCCGGTCTCCTTGGTTCCAAGCCGTAGCACTCTCCGGTCGGCCTTCCTTGGACTTCTGACTGTCCCTCGTATGCGCACTGCTACAGCGCAGTCTAGAAGGTTTGCCTATGTTGGACCCAATAGCTGGAATCGCCTTTCCCAAGAGCTCCGGCTAGTATTCCTCAGTTTGTCTCTTCCGCAGTTTCGCAAGCGCCTGATGTCTGTATTATTTGCCAGTGGTCTCACTGGCTCGGGTAGGGAGCGCCTCTGATGAGTCTATTCTTGAAGCAGCGCTTTACAAATGTCAGATTACAATTACAATTACAAAAAAGGAGAATTGGCTGTTGACAGTACCATGCAATTTTTAGTGGTTCTAACACATATTAAATGTCTTCTGATCTACTTAAAGCCCACGATAAGTTATGCTATGCTATGCAGTGTTATGGTAAGTCATGTTATAGTATTATTT
This sequence comes from Norana najaformis, assembly GCA_964023275.1. Classification (NCBI taxonomy): domain Eukaryota; kingdom Metazoa; phylum Annelida; class Clitellata; order Crassiclitellata; family Hormogastridae; genus Norana; species Norana najaformis. The sequence continues at coordinate 22,492,859 of OZ029927.1, forward strand.
AATATCACATGTTAATTAGTATACATCACTTACACTTATACAGTAAGGATTGTTTTGGACACAACGATATTTGCTAAGCAAGTACAGTTTATAAATCAAATGTTAGCATAAGTAGGCTATTAACCCAAATTAGGAGACTTCCTAAAATGTGTTCACGTTTTAGCATCAGTTGACATATCCTTCAAACTCTGCACCACGCTCTAAAAAGTTTCTGTAGATATATTCAAGCACGCGTTGTATCTTTACCTTTTATTTCTTATCTGTCCAGCAAATAGTAGGATTTATACGAATCTTAAACTGATGCAGTGATAAGAGCATTAGTTGAGCGATTTCGTATTCCAGGGGACAGGTAGTCCTTTAAAAATGATCTGGAAGAATTTGCTGTTAGTGTTGTCAAAGTCTATGCAATTTTTCGTTGAAGATCTAGTAACATTTATGAGATAACCATATTATGTCGAGAGGTGTGAGCGTGTTTTAGTGCGAAAGCCGCCATTCATAACACGAGGCCCAAGTCCAAGCGAATTCTTCAGAGTGGGTACTGCAGTCTGGCTGTTATGCAGAGCGGAAGGAATACCAGACGTAAGGTAAATGACTTTTATTTCACTACATTGTGTTATCTTCACTTTTCTAGAAACATTCAAAATTCATAATATAAATAATTGTATACTAAACGCAGCTGACGATTAGCGAAGCTAGAACTGCTAGCTAGCTAATAGTAGTACTATATATTTGTGATTGCATTAAATGTGCAAATTCTACGCTGTGCTTTTTTAATAGATAGCCGTAGGAAAGCCAGTTGAAGCATATTCTCTTTATTTATAAAGTTAATTAGGTTTCAGTTCTTCAACAAGCGTTCAACAGTCTTACTTATTATTAAAAATTGTTTCTACTTGTGTCAGATCTGTTACAGTCATTCTAACACTCACTCGAACATTTACCCGAACAGTCATTCGAAAAGTCATTTTAACAGTCATTGTGAACCTTCTGTTCCATGTAATGTACGTACAGCTGTTGGATACAAGTAGAAGCTACTTACTTTCATACAAAACCAATACAGGCCTGACAATGCCCTGTTTGTTATAAGCTAATTATTAGGACTGTTGTGAACTTTTTAGGCTGACTTTTCAGCACAGATGAGTCAGTATATTCAATCAGCATTAGGTTAGCATAGAGTAGCATGTAATATGGTAAGCGCGTGATATGGTGATTTTCTTCCCACTTCGGATAGCGTATCTTATTTCAAAATGAGAATTCTGTAGCGACTCCCCTCTCACCGTATCCTCAACTCTTGGCTCTTACTCACTCACTTCCACTTGAATTGTGCAGTGGAGAGGACGTCACGGCGCCTAGCAGGGATATACTGCTGGACTTGCGTAGATAAAACATGTATATGTCTATATATCAAGCAAGAGTTCGTTAGATTATAATGCAGTTTTACTGTATGCAAAAGAAAAAAAACAAACGATAACAAATGATAATACTATATATATACTAGAACGGTATCAAAGTTCACCTTTAGCTAACCTACCTAGGCCAGCATTGCTCTACCAATTGGAAGACTGTTATTGATATTAGTAGTTCAGAGGATAATAATAGAGAAAATAAACCGCCCCCGATGGCCGGCAGGTGTTTGATTCGACTGGTCGCTCAGTCCAGCATGGGAGGCATTCACGCGCCACCAGATAATTATCTCTCTTCACATTCGTTGATCAATCGCAGCTCAATTTTCACCCGGCTAAGCGGGTGACTCCAACCCGTCTGAAGAGTTCGTGTCACGATAGAATCGACATAACAGTACAGATTTATATTGTCTCGACTGCTCAGACAGTTGCTCATCGATCCAATTCCTTCGCAATTCACTTTCTTTAACGAGTCTTGGTTCCGTCGGAAGAAACAACAACTTCTGAAGACCGCACAGTTTCTTCCAAGACTCGGAGTTTGCCTCGAGCGACGACGCGAACGTTCGCACGATCCACGTCCTCAGCAGAACTGTTCTTTCGGGCGAGAAGAGTAGCGTCCTCAGAATTTCTTCCGCCTATAGGGTAGATCAGTCCCGCCCTACCCTGGCTCAGTACAGCCCCATCACACAGCACGCGCCAGTTCAGCGTTCCCCTTCCCACATTTACATACATACATATATATATATATATTGCAATGCTGGCCGTGGCTAGACAAATATATATCTAAAATGCTGGCCACTCAATACGTCTACTTACAATCTAAAGTCTCTAGACTACGCATGCAACATACATCTATACCACTATCTATACACATCTGTACCCACTCAGTGAGTCACTCACTTCTCTAAGCCTACAGGGTAATCGCTACAAATACTATAGCGTTTTGAATTAGCAAATTTATATGGCGCCTGTTTAATTTTAGCGCCCCCATGATACCGATTTTAGAAGCGCTTCCAGCCCAATCCCGGCGCAAGGGAACAGTATACAAATGTTTACGGAAAAGCGTGGTGCCTCCCTGGTCAAAGGAACACGCAGTTCGTTAGACAGGCTATTCTAGGTGGATGGCCCAACCACAGTGAAGGCACCACGTAGCATTGTCGAAGTGCGTGAAAAAGGAACAAGGTCACCTCGAGTCGTGGAACGAAGATTTCTGCCCCCAGCCAAGGTTGAAAATGGAGCAAGAAATGTCCCATAAGTAGAAAGGGACATTCCCCAACTGGCATCGCCAGACCCACATCGAACGCTTACACTCAATGCACTGCTAAAAAGGCAGCCAACGAAGTAAGTCACGCGATCATTAGACACAGAGGACGTTTTCGTGCCAGCAAGTGATACTAAAACGGGTGGGTTATCGAGCCTTTCTGGCTGCTGGTACGAGAGCACGGAACAGACTTCCGGCATCAATTCACGCGGCTGAGTGCTTGCACTTTCACACGACAACGGAAACTGTTATGTAAATCTTAACATACTCTTAACACTTGTAGTGACAACTGGCAACGAGAATTAGCTCGCTAGCTAAGATGTTATATGAGTTGTCGTCCTTTTGTTACGTTGCATTGCATCAAAGACACCAAAAAACTCCTAGTTCTGAAAGATCATTGGAGCCTTTGAGTCGAATCTTTCTGTCGGATGAAGCGTTCAGGAGTTATTTTTTAAAGCCTGTCATGGATTTTGTGGGGGTTTGGACGGTATGGAAATACCTTCTATAATCGAAGACCGACCACTATTTGTACATGAAATACAGGATGACATGCTTCTATTTGGACATTATTTAGAAGAACAGCAGTTCCTTGAGCTATTCCCAGAGGCAGCCATTTCTTTTAGCCTGGGCACATGCGAGGGCGGATGGCCAGTACTCACCTTCGATTTTGTTTTGACTGAGCGCCTGTGAATAAGCAGAATCCCACGACTTGGCTTTCATTGGGCGCTGTAGAAATGTCGATCTTACGATGACGATTACGAGTACATTGTGGTATTCGTCATTTGATGACCAACGAACGCTTATGACGAACGCTCCTGACTGTTCGGCATAAAAGAGGGTCTACCCTCTACCATCTCGGTCTACCATAAGCGTAACCTTTTTCTGTATAACTTTTCTGGCTCTCGTATTTCCTTATCCTCAAGTTAAGATGCACGAACCGGGAGCTGTAAACAATTTAATTTTGGAAACTGTCGATCCTGAATTGTTGAATTCGTATTATTATTATTATTATTATAAATATTATCTTGTATTCGAGGTATAAATTATCCTGAATACTATTGTTAGTTGTAGTAGTTGTATTGCTTTTTGTGGTGGTCATGATTGTGGTAGTGGTCTCGTCTCGTCGTTGTGGGGGGTGATATTAATAATAATATTATTATTATTATTGTTGTTGTTGTTATTAAAGATAATATCTCGGAAAACAAAATATGTTTATTATCGTAGGTATACGTGGAAAAAGAACGGCAGTGATCTCAACTTGACTCGCCCCAATATCCATAGAGGTCCAGATGGTGACGTAATAATATATCCAGCTACATGGATGGACGAAGGCTTCTACCAGTGTTTTGCTAGCAATCAGTTTGGCACAGCTCTTTCAATCATGGCACATATTCAGAGCGTATTTCTTGATTTTCCCCCACAAGGTCCCACTGTTACAGTGACAGTTCAGGAGGGTCGTCCGTTTGTCATTCCGGCTGCTCGACAAAGGAGTTTCCCAAAACCAACATACATTTGGAAAATTGCAACGAGTATTGTCGACCGATATCCAAGGACTTTACATTCTTCACAAAGGATGCAAATTGCATACAACGGTAACAATCATCTAAAAAACATTCGCTAAAGTGGTTAGCATGTTCCTTTCTAGTAAGAAAAGGTGACACTTGTCTGATTCCCAACGAATGAAAATATTAAATTCTTGTACATACAGGGACGAACCGCAAGCGTTAGTTGAAGTACAGTAAAAATACAAATATGTCTGCCGTGGCTCAATGAGCGTGCATATAATATTGTATTGTATTGTATTTCGATAACTTTTATAGCGCTTCTCACAGAACAAACCACTCCAGCATGAGACCCATGGGAAACAAGAAAGTCTTTAAACAACGAGTTGACTGAGCTCTATCACCAACAGTGACCCTTGCACGAAACGGTAGCGGAAGTTCATTCCATGGAGATGGGCCAACAACAGCAAAAGCCCTCTGCTGAGCAAGCGAGGACTTAACACGAGGAACAAATAGATCCAGACGATCTAGAGAAAGTAGAGGACGGTATGAGGTACTTTAATGTGAAGGCCGAATAAGATCACTAAGATATTTTGGAGCCTGGCCCATGCGAGCTCTAATTACCACAGACAATAATTTAAACTGAATACGAGGCAGGATAGGGAATCAATGAATAATATTTTAGTTCGCATTCTAGTCACAGAATAATTTTGCGCTCTGAATAATAACTAGATCCAAATGGTGATTGTTTCCAGCTACTTGAAGACTGGAACATAGGAAACATGCTGAACAGTTAAAGGGTTCTATTGTGACGACTTCTGCTACGGCGATAGTTGCGAATGGTGATAGAAAATATAATCGCATGTTATTGCGACTTCTAATCACAAACGAACACATTCTTCCTCAATAATGCTCATGACAATATGAAGTTTTTCACAGGGACTGTTTTTGTTGTCGCGAGGCTGCAATAAAAACACACACTGCGATATGTCTTCTAAGTGTTAAAATTCTTCTGTGGCAATTGCCTGAAGAAATTTAGTCACCTAAATTTTTGCTTTTTACTTTGTGAGAAAATATTTCTGCAATGCTGATCAGTTGAGTTTCTGTGTGGTTTAGGGGATCTTTGTTTTGCCTATGCTGAAAAGGAAGATGAACTTTATGGAAAACTCTACAAGAGTACAGCTTACAACCCACATCTGAGCGTCGAAAGCTACACAAGAGTAATAGTAACAAATGGTAGTAATATAGTTGTTGACATATTTTAGTAATAACTTAGGATGATAGATTAAATCGCATTTTTTAAACCGAATTTAAATGCATGCGCTTCTGAACTTGAAGTTTGTTCCGAATGAAGTAAAGGTGACACATTTTTATATAGTTCTGTAGGAAGTTTTCATAAATGATCTCCCAAAGTTTAAAGGGCTTATGCGCTAAACCGCAAATACAGCGTATGTATGTATTTATTTACAACTTTACAAAGGCGTTAAACGCTGCTATCTAACAGATAATTCGAAAATGTTCGTATAATCTACATATTACACTCATTTAGCCTCTCATCTTGCATTGGTGGCCATAGTTATGGAGGGTTGAGTTGATCCAAATGGGTTAGTATTCCATGGATGGTCATTTTTTCAAGTATTGATCTAGCTCGAAGCTTCTTAACTGCAGTTTGGTTACCAAAGTCGCGTGTAAAGCGTCAATTCGCCACCTGAATATAATAAATGATTTATACAGCGCCCGTTGATATCTAACTGATGTGCAGACCAATTTTTTTTGTGAAAGAGCACTTGTAGCAATTCAACTTGACGTTTTTTATGTTACAGGTTCTCAGTCTTTGTCTGAATTTGCTCCGAACATCACATACTCATCTGTGTCACAGGACGTCGCTCTCACTGGAGGCAGTGTTACACTGACTTGCTTCTTTTCAGCAAAGTAAGTCAGCCTTCACCCTACCGCTTAGAATGAATATTTTTTCAACTCTGTTGGACTGGTTTATGAATTCTATGCCCTGTATCATTATAAAAATTCAGGTTAATTATAAACGACGACTTGGAATTCATTAACAACTTTCTGGTTAAGATTATTTTCTTTAATGCGTTTTTAATACTATTAATAGTGGCTATTATATTGTTAATGATAAGTTTTGAATAACGGTTAGCTTGCAGAAAATCATACCCTTTTAAGTCAATTTAAAACTACATAAAACATGGCCTGTCTAATATAGAATAGTAGAACTAAATACTACTTATATTTGGCTGTTTAATGCTCAAATTTCACATATTAGTTATCATGTGAAATGAAGCAACCTAAAAATCTGTCGAGGTTTACTGTGAGCGTTTGAGTCAGAATATTTAAAGCACACGCGCTGTATTGTAATTTTACACGACGTCATATTGATCAGTCATTTCAGTCTAGCACTTAAACCATTTTGGCATCGCGCACACCTTTAATAAAATTATTTAATTATGAAGGAAGGACCAATGTGTGAATATAGTGTTCTGTAGGTCTGTAGACTTTAAATTTTTCTATAGTGACAATTTACAAAGTTTAGTCGTCCTCTGTACTCTTTCATTTTACAGTGCTCAATTTTTAATGTACAAACAGCATAGTGGCATTATTTATTACTGCACCTCTGCTATTATTTTTTCAGGCCGTTGCCCACTAAGATCCAATGGACAGGACCAAATAATAAGTTGCCCTCTGGAAGACACAGGATCTCGCATTTTGAAACGAAACTTACCATTTCTGACATAACCGAATGTGACGAAGGAAACTACAAATGCACTGCTACAAATACTAAAGGAAGTTATCAACATAATCTTCATTTTCGTGTTGAGGGTATGTCTAAACCTGAAGTTTTTTCTTAAAATTATTTGCACAATATCGTAGAAGTTGGGCTTAAACAACTAAATCCGCATATAAGTACACAAATGAACATCTATTGGAAACAACATGCCATCTTAATACTTCGGCCAGTTGCTACTTCAAATCTTACCGGAATATCTATGCTAAAGATATCTTTACATGACTTGAATTATTATTGGTGCTGTCATTTGATGTTGATTACTAATTATTTGCGTGTGTAAGCTTGCACACGTTTGAACTTTAATATGACTGTTAAAAGAATTTTTTCATGTTTGCCTAAAAATCTACATATGGTTCTATTTAGTCATCAGTTTGCCTTTTACCTCTCTGCCAATTTAATTTCGTTATACTCGCTAAAACCTAATCCTGAGATTTCATTGGTCTCAATATTTCTTGGCTTTATGCGAAGAAATAGGAGGAAATTGCAGCAATCACCTGATAATCAAACTAAGGCACAAATTTAGTGCACGTGTGGTCATTGAGATCTACAACCATAATCTGTTGTCTGACATTGCCATTTGATGCCACAAGTCATTCTAGAATAATGTAAGCTAGGTAACATTGAGTTCCCTCATTAGCTAGCAATTCGACGTGTCACACCAATGATTAATACTTAGAGATCTAACTATCAACAAAACAGCAACCTGAACAAATTCAGTCAAGGATTTGAAATTCCATATCCTTCCGTATTGTTCTGATGCTTCTATTGGCCCTTTCCGCTTTTTGACATTTAAGTTTTAATCGTGTTTTGCAGCTGCGCCTAAGTTCATCCTAGAGTCTGATGGTCCACGCAATATCAATGTGACGGAAGGATACTCCATTACGTTTAACTGCAGCGCTTCTGCCAAACCAGAAGCTGTTGTTGTCTGGCTTCAGAATGGAAAACCAATAGACGGTAAAACACCAGCATCATTGATTTAAAATGCAATGCTGCATTATATGCTATTTTAAACTGCATGGCATGCAGAACTGTGATGATTGAAAAACGGATACAATGCAAGTGGAGCGTGTATTTGCCGAAGTGGTTTACTATGTGCTATATCAATTACAAAGGCAGCAGCGAATCAAAGTGCACCGCAATTCTAGTAAACCTTAGAAAATTAAACCATCAAATAAAACACGTAACCAATGCCGCATTCTGGTGGAAATGTGTATTTTGGAATCTTTAAAATGGTAAATTCTAAAATGTGTTAAGCCTATTTAAACCTAAGCCTAAGTCATCAGCTTATTCACGAGCGCTTCATCAATACAAGGGTTGCCCAGAGATACAAATGAAGTGATAGATGAAGTGAAGATCGAGTTGTCGGAAGACCAGAGAAAGATAGAAACAGAGGGACTGTTAGAGTCAAATGGAAGGGAGCTCATTAGATGGATTATGGTAAAGACTTTAGTTTTGACTTGAAAGCCTGAGAAATGTTAGATATATGGGCATGAGATAGATGACTCCGTCGGCCTAATTAACAAGCCACATCATAGTATTTTCTTAAGACAGTATAAAGATAAGCAAATTGTCATGAATGATTAATGTGGTGGTCTGTGACATGGATACGTCTCCTCAAACCTCGTCAAATTCTCGTAAATTAGTTAAAGTATCAAAGGGCAAACTCAGTATTGCAGATTCAGATTCTTTCAATAACAAGTAGGCTTATAATTGACTTGGTTATCTGTCCGTTAGTCAATAACCCTCCCAAGAGATTTGTGTTCAGCAACTACAATAAAAGTCTGACGATCAGAGACGTTTGTCGAGACTGCGAAGACCAAGAGAGGCAGACGGACCTGATGGTTATTCAGTGCAACGCAAGCAACGTTCAAGGTTACGCCTTTGCTTCGGGATATCTGAACGTTCTCAGTGAGTCTACATTGCGCACTTGAATGCGTCTCTAACAGATACATGCCAGAATTCTGTGTTTAGATATTCTTGTATTTCTAAAGTTCTCCTCTAAAATTGCAATTGCAATTTGAGACTTATAAAGCGCCTCTTAGAGGACAAACTCAACAGAGGTGCTTCCGACCCGAAAAAGTAAAATCACTGTTGAACAGTACAGTCTTCAGGCGCCTGCGGAACACTGAGAGGGGAAGAGAAAGGAGCTCAAGTCGCAATTCTCGAGGGAGACAATTCCAGCAAGTGGGACCAACGTAGGAAAAGCTTCTGGACTGGGCTGCAGCGGTACGCATGCGAGGGACAAAAGCAACTCTTTAAATTGGCCAAGCAACCTGATCAGTGTCTGCGTTGTATTCTTATTGGATAAAAATTAAGAATATCTTACCCATACATATTACTATTGATTTTACTGGAACCATAATTAGGGGGGCAAATTTCAATCATATGACTGTTAACTTGAGCTTAGCTCTTGGCCGTTGATGGTTCACTAGGATTGTCTTGCAGTGTCCACTTTTGCCGGGTTACCGAACAAACTGTCTTAAATAACTTCATCTGCTGATGCCTCACTCGTAAGGGCATTCCTTGTGGTCTTATTTGGATACAATAACACACGATAGATTATTTATTTGAATTTGGTTGGATACAATAACGCACGCTCGAGTAGTAGTTTGAATTTGGACGTCACAATGACAGACACTGAGGCTCCTTCTTATCTACCTGCAACCTCTACTCTGTCCGGGATGCATCAAAATTGGCAGCAACCAGAAAAACCTCAATATACTTAGTTACATTAAACTTAGCACTTGGTCCTACTACTAACTTTAGAAACTCTGGGAGCTATCAATATCACTGTGGTCGCTTCTACAACAGTGCTTAGCTGAAATTTCTGGAAATTTATTTCCTAAAACGCCTTGCAAAAACTTAACTATACGCTTTAATGCTGTTGCCGTCCGCAACATTTTCTCACTTTCAGATCTTGACGAGGACTAGCCGATCCAGATATTATTTTTGTAACCAGCGCATATTTTTGGAATCACACACAAGTCATCACACCTACTTTGGATTAGCCTACAAGATTAAAAGTAATTATTATTACTGCGTTTAATTATTTTCTCAGGGAAGACACAAGTGGAGATTAGAGGTTCCAAGAACGCATCAGTTGACTTTCTGGAGAAAAAACAATTCGTCTTTCATTGTCATGTAACTGCTGATCCGAGTACACCTCCGATGATACGATGGTACAAAGTACAACCATATGGTGACTTAGTTCGTGATGAGCCGCCTTACGTCTATGTAACAGATGATTTGTTGACTATAATCATTGATCCAAACTGTTCCGCTTATTGCACTAAATACCTCGGAGAATACAAGTGTGTTGGTGACAACGGATACAGCCGAGAAAGTCGCACGATAACACTTACTTTTAAGCTTCCAACAGGTGAATACGTTAAAAGCAAATATTATTTAAAAGAAGTGTGATGCTATCATTTTGATTTAACACTAAGCTTCAGACTTTAAATGAAAGATTTTGAGTAGTGATTCAACCTTCACTGGTGCGTATTTATGAATTTTTACATTGTTTAGCTACACTAATTTTAGTCTCGGAATTTATGAATGTTCGTTTAATTGCCAGATATGCAGTGTATTTATGAAAAGAATAAAATTCCAAAACGCTTACTTTGTTTTGTTGCCGCAAAAACGTTTTCGAATTTTTGCGTTACGGTAAATGTCTGTTACTGTGGAAGCAGTCGGTGAGAACCAAGAACCACGGACAGAGTGGAAGAAAAATCTAGGAGGAGGAGCTGTTGGCCTATTTCTGCTTCTCATTGGAGTTTTCCTTGTCTTCCGTTTGAAGAGACGTTTCGGTGGTAAACAGCCCGATGCCGTTTGATTTTTTTTAGGTCCTAATAGAGGTGGTAGTGGCGGTCATCTGCCTCAACCTCTACAAGAGCCCAGTAGAGGTAGTAGTGGCGGTCATCTGTCTCAACCTCTACAAGGGCCCACAAAATTGTGTGTATTTGGACATTCTTGTGGCACTTGTTATGGACATTTACTATAATCTCAGTACTCATCCAAAATGGAAAAGTCAACTATAAGTTGGTGTGATGTATTGTCTATAAACTTCCGGAGGAACTTAACGGAAGCAATTTTTGATAGTGTTTTGTAGACTTCGAAAGTGAATGTTAGAGATGTGCATACCCGTAGTTGCCTAAATTCTGGTTGCTCTGACTTATCATATTTTTATCGGGTTTCTTTGACGGATTATTATATTGACTACGATTTCACTTGACACGACCCTCGACTGATGTTTTTGTGCATTATGATAACGGCGCTGTGGATGACCATTGGCTCTTTGAATAGATTAGATTGGTTTGGTTTAAGGTATATAGGCTATTCTGATTTCTAAAGAACCTCGACCGTCTAGTAACCTATTCTACGAAACGACTATTTTAATCCTTAATCAAGCCTCACCTTCAGCCAAACAAAATGCAGATTTTAGGTTAATTCCATACAGTCAGCCTATGTAGGCTGGCTCTATCGACTATCTCGCCTGTTTTCTTTAGGCTCCTCTTCGTTCTGACTGTGTCTCTGTTGAATCCCGATTTCTTTCACGGAACAGCAAAATGGCGACACTAATATATCTTGGGGTCTCCTACTTTTATCCCGCGAATCTTGCCTCTGGGCTGTTCAGCTTGCTATCCATTCACGAACACTGCCTGTCAATTTCATTCAGCAGACGCTTCCCCCGATATGTGTGGCCAGTTCACCTTTACGGATGGTAATCCGTCTTCGCTTCTTCCAATGCATGTCTACCATTGCAGTTTCTATCGCAGCTACTGTTTTACTGTGCACCATCTTTCGTGCTGTTAAACTTTGGTTCGGCTGGTTTCATAAATAATTTTCAAAGTCAAAGGTAATATTGCGCGCTTGCAATTGGTTAACAGAGGGCTAAGTTAAGAGTAAAGGGCTCTCGGTTTCGACCTTATTTTTGCAGTCCTTTCAATTGTCAATGTTTTAGTATATTTTAGCGACTTAGACACTATCATACTTGCATACTCACTCATATTTACAGCGTGAAAGAAGAAAAGAACAGTCCCTCGAGCTAAACTTGGGGAGCCATGTGTATGAAGTGCTAAAGACTTCACTTTCTTAGCCTAGGCAAGTCCTCCACCTTGCGGCCTGATCTGCACACCAATATTGTACAGCCAATGCACTCACTTTATACCAAGTTCACTCGTGGACGCGGGCTGTTCTGGCGAGGATTGGAACCCCGATGTAGTGAAAAGTTGTAAAAACAATGAGGATTTTAGGGTTTTGCATACTGTAGATTGTATTACGTCGGATAATTTAGCTACTGTGTTTGTGTAATTAATTTGCATGGAACACTGGGGAACAGTCGGATGTAATTAACGAGAGGCGGATAGGACGCCCGTAGTTGACAGGTAGAAGTAAACGAGAGAGAGGGAGAGAGTGAGAATGAGAGAGAGAGAGAGAGAGAGAGGCGGAACAGAGGGATGATGATCGGATGGCGAAAGGGAGAAGTTAGGTGATTGACAGATGAAGGGGAAAGTTAAGGAAGGGTGCGAAGCGAAGAAGGCATTCGCTCAACAACGGTCGAAAGAGGCGTTAGGTTCCGGAGAACAGAAGAAAAATAATAAACCTGTATCTCTTAAACGGACCTCGCTAGACTAATAGGCCGATGCGAATCATAGACTCTGAGTTTGCTGAATTTGTTGTAAATACGTGTAATATACGTGTGAAAGAAAGAATCGGTGTTACGTCTCTGTACGGTCGGACTGATCCATTCACGAACCCGCGTGCTGTTAAAGGCCTAAAGTCCCCCGAAGATAAAGCCTCTGATCAAATAGCACCGCTCGCCACCATATCCTGAAAGGAGACTTGTGTTCGCCAGCGACCCTTGATTCGCAGGACTTACAAGCAAACTCATCTTTCAGTACACCCGACCTAACAGCTAATCTACCACATAAACCCAATATGATAAACCTCTAATTAGTGAGGATAATTGATGCGATGGGTGTAACCAATGATCTTCTTACTCTATTATTACTATTATTATTATTATCATCACCACCAACATCACCATCCTCATCCACATCCTCATCTTCACCATCATCGTCATCAACATCGTCATCGTCATCATCACCGTCATCGTCATTATTATTGTTATTATAAATTCTGCATTTCTTATTTTAATTTAAATTACTTTTTAAAAATTTTTCTAAAAAACTTTACATTTCAGTTGTCAACAAGAGAATCAAAGAAAGGAGATTGCCCAATCTTCCTAGCATGTACGAGCGTGTAGACTATGATGCAGTAGCTCAGACTCTGGAAGCAGTAGGAAACAAAGAAGGATCGATGCCACGAGCATGCAGCATGTATGAACACATTGGTTATGATTCAATTGATCAGATACCACAGACTCCTGATGTGCATCAAGACAAAGGATATGAATCAATAGATTCGATACAAAAAGAAGGGGCAAACAGTGAAAGCCGGTTTCTCGACGAAGATACTATGTATGACCACATGGGGTATTCAATCCCTCGGGAAGAAATCGAAAATCGTGAGACCATAGATCAACATCAAGTCCACATTTACGAATCAGTCACAAATGAACCAGAGAATTTTCCACTCTCAAATGAGCAATCAGAATCAATGAATCCTTACTCGGATCTGAGTCGAAAAGAAGCGAATCCCTACTTGGATCTAAGAAATTCGGATACGTGTTCGAGAGAGGTGAATCGCTATTTGGATCTGGTTTCGAGTGAAGTGATTCCCTGCTTGGATCTGAGCCCAAAGGAAGTGAATCCCTACCTAGATATGGGTCCAAAAGAAGAGGAATCGTTCTTGGATCTCGGGTACTTGGATATGGGTCCCAAAGAAGTGAATCCATACTTGGATCTGGTTTCGAAAGAAGTGAATCCCTACTTGGATCTCAGCCCAAAGGAAATGAATCAGTACCTAGATATGGAACAAAACGAAGAGGATTCGTGCTTGGATTTGGGATACTTGGATATGGGTCCGAAAGCGCTGGATACCTGCTTGTATCTGACTCCAGATCCGGTGTCTCCGCCAGTGTATACAACCTTACATGAAACGGACGATGTCATTCATCAGAACTAAAGGCACATTCGCATTTTAATCCCGGCTAATGCAAATACGTTGTATTCCTTCTGCACAAGTCTGCGTTGCAACAGAAGGAAATCAACGATATACATAATAAGCCAGTTCGCAACTCATTGTCATAAAAAGTCCTTGGCTGTATGTTTCCATAGCCACTGGCCATTAAAATGTGAGCTATGTAATCGGCCTGATTTCACTCTCTGTTATTAGCAAAACATTTCCTATGTGTACGTGCTTACAGGAAAGTTCGTAATCTTAAACTCAACATTTCTTAAGCGCTACTTAAAAGTTAAGCGCAGGGCACCAGCTTATTCATGAGCACTGCTTCAAGTCAACGGGGTTGTCCAAAGGTGCCCTGTCAAAAACCTAATCCGGTTGCCAGAAGAACAGAGAGAAAAGGGGAGGAGCTGTTAGGGTGGGTTGAGTTTAAACTGAGAGAAATGGGAAGGAAGCGCATGCGATGGATCAGGGTGGGATTTCTTGAAAAGGTGAGAAAGTTTTTGCTAATGCTAACTCTGACTATAATGCAATATATAAAATGTAAGTAATCAAATAACACATTTGTTTCAATACATATCGTAAAGCATGCAGACCAAATGTCTGTCTGTTCAGTATTTTTCATGCTTCTGCTCAGATGGTTAAACTATATGCAGCCATTAAAAGATTTCTTTTTGCATATTTCTATGTAAATCTTGCATGTATATAACTTTATATATAAATGTAAATACATGTTTACTAACGATTATTAGTCGACATGGTTTATAACAACTTGGAATGCATTTTGTAATAGTAGCATATGAATATCCGTGCTAATTAGAGAGTTCATGTGACCTAGCACTGTAAAAAGGAAACGACATACAAGGCCTGATGACAATTACTCTGTTTCATAATTAGGTTTTAAAGTTATCCTTCTCTTTCTCTGATGATTCGGCAAATGGAACTTGTAAGTTGCTATAGCATACTTTTGTGCAATTTCTATGGCTTGACACATTGCTCATCACTAGGGTATTGCCCCACCTTTAGCTTTTAATAAAGCTTGAGGATATTCTGGATTACAACTAAGAAGCTAACCCAACATTTGCGCAACAAAAAAGCCTTGAATCTCGGCCTACACTTTTCTTTCCAAATTGTCACTAACCAGTTATTCTGTCAAACATCAAAATAAATTTTATATCGGCGTATTGTTTATATTATAGAAATTAATATTAATTCGATGTTTTTAGAACACTAGCATATAAGACACGTTTATCAATGTAACTAGAGTGACATTCATTATTAAGAAGGACAAAATTTATCAGATAATGCAATGTGGTTCAACGACTCGTTGGCAATAAACTGATATGTTAGAAATTGTTTCAATAAAAGACTTGATTACGTTTTCTTCATAAAAGTCTAATGAACAGAAATGCAGATGAATTGAGGATCTCTAAAACTGTCATTTTCTTCATCATAGTGATTATGTAGAAGAAAAAGATAAGTCATAAAAAGATAAGTCCTCTTAACAAACATCGAGAGGTAGCATTGAGTGTGAAGACAGCATTAGTGACCGTTTTTCTTAACCTTGACGTATGAGGGCAGGTGGCCAGTCTTCTCTCTCGCCATCCGATCTTCTCTTCACACCGTCAATGAACAGCTGATGTGCTCATTTTATAGTTGAGCACACTAGAAGACTTGTGGAACAGAAATCATCCTCGAATGTCTTTCTGTGCTGACTGTGGTTTGGCTTGATAGTCCAGGAAGCTAACCACCAGGCCATTACGCACCACCATAATAATTAAAGCAATTTAGAAGCAATAGGCCTATAATATATTGTTGCTGAACTAATAATGATAGCCTGTGCATTGCGCTCATCCGCCTGCATGCATGCTCTGACTAATGAGCCCATGGAGGGTGATCCGGGAGAGTTCGTGCAAAGCTACATAACGGATTACACTGCAAAAGCTTTGATTTAAAACCGACCATATTTATTTTCTGCGCCCGGCTTTCAAATATAAAATTGGAAATTTGGACACATACTACATCCGTGAACTAAGGTCATCGTAATGGCCCTATACAGAGAGAGAATTCTTAGGCATTTGTAACTAGGGCAAAATTAGTCATTTTAGCGCCGGGTAGAAGTAAGTTACAACAGTCAAGACGATTTGAAACTATGGTTGCATTGGTTAGCTATTTGAAGAAAGTCTGAGGCATAATAACTTATAAGTAATTTAATGGTCTAGTGAACTTGTTATTTAAACACTTAATGAGCCACTTATTTAGTTAACGTCTTCTGTTTAAATCAATTTACTGAATAGTTAAATATTAATCATTAAATAGTTAAATGTTTGTCTATTTCATTAGTTACGCATAACTAACGTGGATTTGGCGTTCAATTTGTTATTTAAATGAAGGAATGGAAAGCGATAGAGCGGGTCGCTCAAGGATATTCTGCGTAGACTAACACATAGGGGCAGTAAATATTGAACAGGAAATGCTGCAGAGCGACAGTAGCTATTAGCAGATGACCTATCGAAGCACGAATTATTATTACTAAAGAGTCAGTCTTTGACACAGCTGAATAAAGATACTGCAAAATATTGAATATGAAGAGGAGGATGTAGGTGAGTTTCGTAATGTTTCACTTTGGGTGTCTATTGAAAACTATAAAATTCTTTCGGATCTCTCTGAAAAGAAGTCTCAGAAGAACTGTCGCGTTTTGATTATCCATTACCAGCGTATTACTTTTAACTTTAGTTAGTAAACTACTAGTGTACAGTAAATGAGGAAATAAGCGTTTATGCTCCACGAAAGTCTATCGCCTCCCGGATTTCTACAACACTAAACCCAAACGCTGTTACCATTTAAGTGTTCTAGATATATTTGTTTTCCTTATTGCTCTTCCTCATAGTGGATATTCGATAGTGGTTAATGGTTCTGATCTTTTGACCTGTTCTCATTTTGTCTTGACCATACGTCGTTGATACCTCGAAGTGGGTGTATTAAGCGTAGATATCATCCTGATTAGCAGTGCAATTTCATAAATTCCTAGCAGGCCGATCAGTATATATATTCAGGTAATAATGTATATATTTATACAGACAATACCAAAGTGGTTTATTTATATGTGCGGGTTTTTTGAAGCGACAACGATTAATACCTTTGTTTTTGTTCCTTCCTTTATTCGCTTGTTTGCTCATTCGCTAACCTTTTCGTTGAGTCTTTTCACTTGTCAATTCATTTATTCGTTCTATGCTTCTTTTGGTCAACAGCAAATACGCTTTTGACTCAATGCTCGTAGCACATCGTTTTCAGGTTCCTTCGCCAATCGATTTTGTCAATGTCTATTTCTAAACATCTCTTCTATCGATGCTGAGATCTCTAACGACCCCAGCTCCGTTATTTTCTTGAAAAATTTTCTGATTTAACCGATTCTTAAATATGGGTTTCATATGCAAACACTTGCTAAGTTTCTCACTAAAATAAATCGTAGTGTAGCCACCGTTTTTGTATTTAAAGAACCAAACAGTATGTTTGCTCTAAACGATTGATTTGTGCACAGTATAAAATTTTTCTTTGGTTTATGACCTTATAATCCTTGATCACTGAATTTCAGCTTGATGGCGGATGCATGAATTGATAAGCTTCACCAACGGTTGATTTCAAGAAGACTGGTTTGTAATGCAGATAAGAGCTGGAAAATGAAAGCTCTCGTTGTTATTCACAACTTGGCTTGCCTTTGTGCCTTCATTCTCACTCAAAACGATGGCAAGTAGCCTAGATATTATGGGAACTATGTAACAGTAGTCACCTTACTTGTGTTAATTTATTGGATTTACGCCTATCTACATCCGGTTGCTATAGAATGACCTTGTGTTTGCAGACACGTCACAATTTTAATTTTAAATTTAGCTCAAGTGAAAGAAATTGGCTAGATTTAGCGAAAAGCTTCTTTAATAAATTTACTGCAAGAGGCGCGGGCTTTTTAGAGTGAGATCATAGTAAAAGCAGGCCTGAATTTCTTCCGAGAGAGCAGTGTAGCAAAACAAAAAGAAGTGCTGTTAGAAGCAAATGGCGAAGTATACATACTTGCTTGTTGCAATGAATATTAGTAATAAAGCAACGTTTATAAATTATTGAAGCTTTAATGTAAGGAAGACAAGATGTTAAAACAAGAAAATTGAAGCTAAAAGTTCTAAAATGTATGTTTGTGAATGTGAGAAGCATATGGGGGTTATAAGTATTCGAGCTACGAAAAAGGTTGCGTGTTGCCAAACAAACTGAAAAGAAGGAGCAGAGGAAACTTGATTTAAACTGAAAAAACTCACTGAAAAGGAGATAGTGCGGCGAAAGAGGTTCCTTTAATAAGTAATAAAAACAAATTTTCCTGAGGCAACAAATATGTTATTTAAGAAACAGACAGGAATGCTTGGGCAGAAATTCTTTAGTGCAAGAGTTGTTATCCTGTGGGAAAGTTTGAATGATAGTATTGTCTCAGTGAATACTATCATAGGTGAAGCTACGACGAATTTGCTCTTGACTGTACCATGTTATGTCTAATGGTTCTCACACATTAAATGTCTTATCTATTTAAAGCCCACTTTATATTATGTTAAGTTATGCAGTGCTATGCTAAGTCATGTTAAGCTATTATATGGTATTATATGTTAAATACTATACAACAGTTATACTTTAATAGCAAGGATTGTTTTGGATACAATGTGATTTGTATAACATGTAATGTTTATAAAGCAAATGTTAGCATTAGCAAACTACTAACCCAATTTAATGGACTTTTTCAAAAATGAATTCTGCTGTAGTCGCGTTTTCGCATCAGTTGACAGATCCTTGAAACTCTGGACCACGCTATAAGACGTTTCTGTAGAGATATTCAAGCATGCATTGCATCTTTATCTTTTATTCGTAATTGTCCAACAAATAATGCGATTTATATGAGTCTTAAACTGGTGCAGCAATGAGAGCATTTGCTGAACGATTTCGCATTCCAAGAGGTGGCTGGCCTTTTAAATGATCTTGAACAATTTGCAGTTAGTGTGGTCAAAGTCTGTGCTATTTCTCGTAGAAGATCTAGTAACAGATACTGTATGATATGTTTTATATTATTTTGACAGGTATGTTTGTTGTAGTGCGAAAACCGCCATCGATAACGGAAGGTCCAAGGCCGAGAAAAATATTCAGAGGAGATGACACAATCGAACTGACATGCGATGCGGAGGGAACACCAGCCGTAACGTAAATGACTTGTATTTAACTACATTGCGTTCTCTTCGTCTGAGTTAGCGATTCATGCTGTAAGCCAAATAATTGTAAACTCAACTAAACGCAGCTGACGATTGGCGAAGTTAGAACTGATAACAAATGTTAATACTATTCATTTGTGATTGCAGTTCTAGAATGTTTTTCTTCAATATGTGGCCGAAGGAAAAACAATTGAAGGATATTAACTTTATTTATAATATTAATGAGGTTTTAGTTCTTCAACAAGCGTTCATCAATCTTATTTATTATTAGATAATTTTTATACTTGTGTCAGATCTAAAACAGTCATTCTAGCACTTACTTTAACAGTTATTCGAACAGTCATTTTTACAGTCGTTCTAAATCTTCTGTTCCATCTAATACACACACAGCTGTCGGATACAAGTAAAAGCTATTCACTTACACACACAACCAATAGCGTACAGCACAACGACCTACTTGTTTTGAGCTAATTATAGACAGATGTAAACTTTTAGGCTGACTTTCAGCACAGATAAGTCAGCAGATTCATTCATAAATTTTGCGCGAGTTTGGACGGTAGGAGAATATTCAAAACTGATAACACTTCTCATTCACAAATCTATCCTGATTCTTCCACTTTCCCTTATCTCACTTGCAGGTTCAATTCCAAACACCATCCAACTTAGCTGTCTGACTGATTGACCCTAAACCGAACCTTTCTTGCCCATGAATTTTGTTTTGACTGTGCGCTTGTAAATAAGCTAGTTCCCTCGACTCGGCTTTCATTGGGCGGTATAGAAATCTCCATCTTACGTTACGAGTAGCCTACATTGTGGTATTCGTCATCTGATGACCAACGGAGCCGCTTATGACGAATGTTCCTGCCTGCCCGGCATACAAGGTGGAAGAGGCGGTATTCGACCGCAGCGCGATCTACTTTCGAACGTAGCCGTGTACTGCATAACTTTTCATTTGGCTATCGTCATTCCTTATCCTCAATTTAACATGCACTACCGGTAACTGTAAACAATTTGGCGACTCTCGACCCTGAGTTGGATTCCGCTGGTTGGGTTCTATTCGTACTATTTTTGTTATAAATAATATCTTGTATGCGAGGTATAAGTTATCCTGAATAATATTGTTAGTTGTAGTGGTGGTGGGGGTGGGGGTGGTGGTGGTGGTCATGGTCGTGGTTGTGGTCTCGTCGTCATCGTCGTCATGGGGTGATAATAATATTATTATTATTAATGATGATTAAAATAATAATGTCTTAGAAAACAAAATGTTTCTTTTATTGTAGGTATGAATGGAAAAAGAACGGCGTTGATCTCAACTTGAATCGCCCCAATATCCACAGAGGTGCAGATGGTGACATAATCATACAGCCAGCGACACGGACCGACGAGGGCTTCTACCAGTGTTTTGCTAGCAATCAGTTTGGCACAGCTCTTTCAATCATGGCACATATTCAGAGCGCATTTCTTGATTTTCCCCCACAAGGTCCCACTGTTACAGTGACAGTTCAGGAGGGTCGTCCGTTTGTCATTCCAGCTTATCGACCAAATAGTTTACCAAAGCCAATATACGCTTGGACATCTGCAACAAATACTGTCGACTCTTTTCGAGGGTCATTACTTCCTTCACGAAGGATGCAACTTGCAAACAACGGTAATGATCATCTAATAAACGTCCGCTAAAGTGGCTAGCACGTTCCTATATGCTTTCTGGTACAAAAATATTTAAAAGACAGTTGGTTTAATGTGGTCAGCATCTTATCACTTGTCTGATTACTAAAGAATAGCCACATTATATGTATGGTACACGAAGCGCAAGAATAAGTTGTATTACAATAAAAATTTAAGTTCACATTCTAGTCAGAGAACAATTTTGCGCACTGAATAATAACTAGAGCCAAACGGTGATGGTTATCTGCTACTTGAAGACTAGAACTTAGGAAACATGCTGAACAGTTAACGGGTTTCATTGCGACGACTTCCGCTACGCCGATTAGTTCTGAATGGTGATAGAAAATGTAAGTGCCTTTTATGGCTGAATAAAAAAAACTTTGCAATATGTCATCTAAGTTTTTAACGGTTTCTGCGACGACAGCTTGAAGAAGATTAGCACTACCTAAATCTTGGCTTTTTAATTTATGAGAGGATATTTCTTCATTGCTGATCAGTTTAACCTCTGCTTAGGGGATCTTTATTTTGCCTATGCTGAAAAGGCCGACGAACTTGGTGGAGAACTTTACACTAGCTCAGCTTACAACCCACATCTGGACCTCACTGTGACGGGAAGCTATACAAGAGTTACTGTAACAAATGGTAGTAATATAGTTGTTTGATTAATATTTTATAAACAATTTCAGACCACAGGTTAAATCGCATTTCTTAAACCTGATCTACACGCATGCGCTTCTGAACTTGAAGTTTGTGCCGAATTAAGTAACGGTAACGCATTTCTTTACAAAACTCTGTAGAAATTTTTCAGTAACTTCGTCCCAGAGTTTAAAGGACTTATCGGCTGAACCGCAAATGGGGCGTGTGTATGTATTTATTTAGAACTTTACAAAGGCGCTAAACATGGCTATCTAACATATAGGTTGAAAATGTTCGCATTATCTAACCTAACCATATTACACTCATTTAGCCTCCTATCTTCCATTGGTAACCATACTCATGGAGGGTTGAGCTGACCCAAATGGTTAGTATTCCATGGATGGTACATTTTCCAAGTATTGATCTAGCTCGACGCTTCTTAACTTCAGTTTGTTCACCAGCGTCGCATGTAGAGCGCCAATTAGCCACCTAAATATAACACATGATTTATACAGCACCCGCTGATACCTAACTGATGTGCAGACCAATTTTTGTGTGAAAGAGCACTTGTAGCAATGGAACTTAACGATTTTAATGTTACAGGTTCTAAACCTTTGCCTGAATTTGCTCCGAACATTACGTACTCATCTGTGTCACCGGACGACGCTCTCATTGGAGGCAGTGTTACACTGAAGTGTTTCTTTTCGGCAAAGTAAGTCAGTCCTCAATTTAGCGCTTGGAATGAATATTTTTTAATTTAAATTTCTCAATCTTGAATGTAGAAGAAGCATAGTGACGATATTTTTATTACTGCACCTCTGCCATTGTTTCTTCAGTCCGTTGCCTGAGATCCAGTGGAGAGGGCCAGGAAATACGCTGTCCCATAGAAGAAGCTTTACCTTAAATTTCGAAACGGAACTTATCATTTCTAACATAATCGAATCTGACGAAGGAAACTACGTCTGCACTGCTACAAACACCAACGGAAGTTATGAACACAATCTTCATATTCGTGTTGAAGGTTTGTCTAAACTTGATGTTGTTTTACTCACAATTAATTTATAGAATATTGTAGAAGTTGGGCCGAAACAATTAAGTCCATAAATAACAATATGGACACCAAGTGGAAGCAACATATAGTGTAATATTAGGTCAATTCTTACTGCTTAAAACCGGACTCAAAAAAAAATTGCTACTTAAATTCTAACCTGGATTGTTATGTTACAGATACAGTATCTTCACCTGACAGAAATTATAATTGACGCCATCATTTCATGTAAATTATAAATTCATGCATGTGCAAGCATTCACACGTTTTTAATATATGATTTTTAAAAAACATATGTGCATATTTGCCTAACTGTCTACTACATACAGTATGGTGATGTATATCGATCGATTTGTCTATCTACATTGTAGCCTATATGCCAATTTAATATCTTTATTCTTATTAAAATCTAATACTGGAATTTTAGTGGTCTCATCATTTCTTGGCTTCATACGAGAAGAACAACTAGGTATAACTAACAAACTATGGCACAATTTTATACATAGTGCACTTGTGATCATTGCAGCCATAATATGTTTTCTGAGACTGTCATTCGATGCCACAAGTGTGTCGATTTATGATGTAGGATAGCTAACATTGAGTTCCCCTCGTTTATCAAGCAATTAGGTAATGTTTATTGTTAACAGATCTAACTGGAACAAATTGGTTTATGGCTTTGAATTTCCTGATCTTTTCATGTTGTATTTATGCCACCATTATCCTTTTCCGTAATTCTCACACGTGTTAATCTTGTTTTGCAGCTGCGCCTAAGTTCATCCGAGAGTCTAATGGTCCACGCAATATCAACGTGACGGAAGGCGAGTCCGTTACGTTCAACTGCAATGCATCTGCCAAACCAGAAGCTGTTGTTGTCTGGCTTCAGAATGGACAACCAATAGATGGTAAAACATAAGCAACGTTGATTTAAAATGTAATACTGCATTATGCTGCATTGATGCGCTGACTGAAGGTCTGATACAATGCAGATGGAGGCTCTGGCATTTTTTCACCGACGTGGCTTTGTGCCTGCTAGAATCTAATACACAAGGTAGCAATCGATTAAAACAAGATGTACCGCAGAGGTAGTAAACTTCAGAAAATTAGACCATTAAATAAGATTGGCAAGCAAGGCTGGTATAAAAGTTTATTCTTGAATCTTGAAAATAGTAAATTCTATTTAAAGACTATGTAAAGCCAAATGTAAGTCACCAACTTATTCAAAGCGCTGCGTCAAGACAGAGGACTTGTCCAGAGATACTAAATGTAGTGATAGATGATGGAAAGATCGAACTGCATAAAGGCTAGAGCAGGACGCAGGAAGAACTGTTACGGTGAGTTCTGTTAGGCTGAAAGATATGGAAAGGCAGCGCATTGCATGGGTCAGGGTAAGTACTTAGCTCTGAACGGAAAGCATGAAAAGTGTTAGGTATATGTATAGGGGCGTGAGACAGGTAATTCTGTCGGCCTAATTTACAAGATACATCATTGTATTTTGTAAGAACAAGATAAAGATCAGCAAATTGCCATGCGTGATTAATCTGTTGTTGCGTAGGCCTACGTATGTCTCCTCACACCTCTTCAACAAGTCACAAATTATTTAAAATAGCTAAGGGTAAACTCTATATTGCAAATTCATTTTGCTTCAATAACAAATAAAAATTTTGCGGTTATGTTTTCGAAAGCCAATAACGCTCCCTCGAGATTTGCGTTCAGCAGTGACAAGAAAAGTCTGACGATCAGAGACGTTTGTCGAGATTGCGACGATCGTCAGAGTCAGACGGACCTGATGGTTATTCAGTGCAATGCAAGCAACGTTCACGGATACGCCTTTGCTTCTGGATACCTGAACGTTCTGCGTAAGTAACCAAACGTTCTCATCGCAGTGCTAGTAACTGTTTTAACCCCAAGCTGCTATAAGAGAAAGTTGTTGGCTGTTGGCTTAAGTTAGGCTATTTATTCCCGTTAAACTTTTAACGCGTTTTGTATCAATGCTCAGAAAACTGTGCAAATATTGTCAATACAATATATTAAAAGTCAAATATTAAGAAAACATTACTCCAAAAATAGTTGTCAAAGTAGGACAGGGTTCTGAATGTTTATAAATTCTTGTACGGCAGTTGTATAAGACGCTGATGGTTCTAAATCATACAACACAAAGAGAATAACATCAGAAAGCGAATGATGATTGTTTTGAGGCTTTGAGCTCAATTATTATTTCTATTTAAACCTTTCCTTCTTAAAGTTTGTTTTGTCCTTGCTACGTCCTCGTCTTTGTCTACCTCTTCTCAAGACTCATGC
This sequence comes from Norana najaformis, assembly GCA_964023275.1. Lineage (NCBI taxonomy): Eukaryota > Metazoa > Annelida > Clitellata > Crassiclitellata > Hormogastridae > Norana > Norana najaformis. The sequence goes on from OZ029927.1 coordinate 22,517,798, forward strand.
TTTGATTTCTCCCGCCGAAGATTTATCCTGTAACCGTCCTAGTTCTACGCCGAACATGACCTGTTTTATTCTTTCCTGTTCCTTCCTTTCAGTTAGCCTATCGTAAATATTATTCCACTGAAACTGCACAGCCTGCTGTTCACGATCATAATCACTACTTTCAAGAAACATTTAAAAACCGAACTTTTCTTGCATGCCTTCCTGGATTAACTGTTTCCCTCTGCTCCAAGTGCTTCTGAATCGTTGTTTTCGACTCGTCGACTGCTTACGAACTACAGCACTCTAATCTCTACATTATTATTATTATTATTATTATTATTTATTATTATTATTATTATTATATCCGTTCTACAGATGACAGAAAGGTCACTGGTCTCATTCTTCTTGACCCTTCAGGTGCTTTTGATACCGTCGTACATGTCATACTTCTTCACCGTCGCGAACAATAGTTCGTCTCGCCAGTTATACCCTCAACTGGTTTGCACCTTACCTGTGTTGTCGGACTCGGTCTGTCCACGTTAACGAATATACCTCAGCACTGGGTGTTTTAAGTTGCGGTGCTTCACAAGGACCTGTCCTTCGACCTCTGCTCTTCATCTTTGTTCCACATCGCTTGGTGCGATGCTTGCCTATAATAACTAAGCCACCAGCTGCATATGCTGACGACACAACTTCTGATTTTATTTTGAAAATTTCATGTCTGCTCTTCATCTTGTGTGGTATTCAATAAACTTCTTTTTAACCCATCTTCATTGAATTCCCTCTTTTTCTGCTCAAACAAAGCTCTCGTATTTGCTAAAGCATTTGCGCGATTTCGACTGCTTACTTATAATGATTCGGGTGGATTGGTGTAACTCGTAATAGGTCCTCATGTACAGTGTATTTAGGACGTCATATTTTCCAATGTATCTACTTCAGAACGTATTCGGGCTGCCTTCCTTTCACAAACGCTGCCCTCGCACAATCGATGTTTTGACTCTTGTTGTGCTCCAAATCAGAAAGGTTCTCGATGCCCGGTCTCTAGAATCTATATTCTATCCTTTCCGCATATTATATGGCTGAAGTCTCGTTTTCGTCTGATAGCTCATCTGCGGTAGCTTGTCTTCCGGCCTCTGGATCCTCTTGGAATCGATTGGTTCAATGGATTGTGATTTCGAAACATTTTTACCAAGAATCGCCCATCGATGTCCGGCCTATACTAGATTAGAATAGATCATCATAATCGTCGTCACCATAATCTTAACTGCTTTGTGTCTAGGTAGGACAAAAGTGTCGCTTCTTGGTCCAACCTTCGTATCAGTTGATCTTACAAAGAAAAATCAGTTCCAATTTAACTGCAGTGCAACGTCTGATCCAAGTACACTTCCAAACATTCAGTGGTACGGGAAAGGACCTGACGGCCCGCAAGCGGTTAACAACGAGCCGCCTTATGTCTATTTAATGAACGGTATCTTAACCATAAACACTTATCCAAACTGCTCCACTACATGTGCTAAACATCTCGCAGAATACAGGTGCATTGGTGATAATGGATACAGCCGAGATTTTGCAACAGTGAGATTCAATGCCACAGGTAAGCATAGTTTCAGACAATTTTAAGTAAATATAATTCTGAGCTTGTTTTGTGTTTCTACAGATACGCGTAAAAGATAAAACATCCCATTTCTAATCAATATCTCGTTACATAAAAATCTCACTTATAAAAACCACTTTTGAATTGCCTACAAACGATGTACTAATTAGAAATTTCATGGTCCTCTTGACCTAAAAAAAGATCTTTTGCGGTACTGTAATCTATCGGTAACGAGTTTGGTCATAAATCATGTGGTAGAGGGTTCGACTTCGTGTAACTACTCTGGGCAAGTTGTTTGCCATATCGTGTCCCTGTCAACATGCAGTATAATTTGGTACCCGCGTAAGCTGGGAAGTAAACGGCATGTCCTATGATTCCTGTGATGCACTGGCCTCATGTCCAGAACACTGGGATTCGTTCATTGCTGGCTCAAGAGTGAACCGCAAGGACAGCCATATGCTTAATATCTGACCGCGCTAATAGTAAATAAATATATATATATATATTACTCTTGTTATTACTATTAGTATAATCACTATTAGGGCGGTCAAATGTCAACCATATGCCTGTCCTGGCAGTTAACTCTCGGCCGTTGATGGTTCACTTGGATTTTCTTGCAGTGTCCGCATTGGTCGGGCTACCGAACAAACTGTCTCTAATTACTTCATCTGCTGACGCCTCAATCGTGCAGGCTTTGCTGCAATTAAGGAACCGCCCGTTTTGTCCAGACTGGTGACAAAAGACTTGATAGTTTTTCTTAGATTCAATAATGCATCACAGTAACAGATACCGTGGCTCAACCTTATTTGCCTGCAACCTCTACTCTGCCCTGAGTTGCATCAAAATTGACAGTTACCAGGAAAACACCAAATACACTAACATTTCAAATTTATAACTTTTTCAACAGCTTTTCGAAACTCCGAGACCCATCAGCATCACTGCGTTCGCTTCCCTCAGTAAAAATGGGCCAGTACCTGGCTCACTTTCTGGAAATTAAACCGACTAGTTAAAACAGATGCAATCCTATATTTTAATCCAGCCGTCTTCCTCAAGATTTTTGCTGCTTTTGACGAGGACTATCCTCTACAGATATTATTTTGTAACCATCACGTATTTTTGGAATCTCAAGTCATCACAGCTACCTTAGATTAACCTACAAGGTTACTAGTATGAAATTATAGTTGCGTTTAATTCTGTTTCGCAGTGAAGACAAGAGTGGAGATTAGAGGCACAAAAAACGTATCAGTTGATTTTCTGGAAGAAAAGCAGTTCGTCTTTCAGTGTCATGTAACTACTGATCCGAGTACTCCTCCGATGATACGATGGTACAAGGTACAACCGTATGGTGACTTAGTTCGTGATGAGCCGCCTTACGTCTATGTAACAAAGGATATCTTGGTCATAATGATTTATCCAAACTGCTCCTCTTTTTGCTCTAAATACCTCGGAGAATACAGGTGCATTGGTGACAATGGATACAGCCAAGACAATAGCACGATTACTCTTACCTTTAAGCCTCCAACAGGTGAACGCATTAAAAGCAAGCAAATGTTATTTATTATAAATGTGACGCTATCATTCGGTTTAACACTAGACAATTCCTGACATTAAATGAAAGACTTAGAGTAGTAATTGAACATTCACAGATAGATATTTATAAAAGAAGGATAAAAACTTCACAAGCTTTACTTTGCTTAGTTACGCTAAGTAAAGTATCACAATTTATGAATAGCCACTCAAGTGCCAGATATATGGTATATTTATAAAGGAATAAAATTTCAAACGCCTGTTTTGTTTAGTTGTCTCAAAAGACATTTTGGAATTTTTGAGTTGCGGTAAATATCTTTTACAGACGCTGTCAAGGAGAACGAAGTATGGAAGATAATTCCAGGAGTCGGAGCTGTTGTCCTATTTCTGTTTCTCATCGGAGTTTTCTTTGGCTTCTGTCGGAAGCGATACTTTGGTGGTAAAGATGCAATTGCGTTTTAATTTTTACCAGGTCCTAGTAGAGATAGCAGGAAGGACACTTGCACCGGGCCTCAACATCTTTTGTACCTAAAATATTTTGTATATAAGTATCTGGACATTTTTAGCGTCTTTTAAGGTCATTTGTCTTGATCTGATTATGCAACTTACAAAAAGAGGTTGTGACTTTTTGAATTATTGCTGTGGTGGCGAAAGGTCTGTAACACCGGGACACGTTCCATGAATGTTTTGGACACAATGGATGTAATTATAACATATAACTAAGCAATAGGTAGAGCTAAAATGAACTCTCTTCGCTAACTAGATATTAATAAAAGCATGATTGCTATGAATATCTGTAGTATATAGGTAGAGTTATGTGCCATGTCTTAAAAGATATATCCGGCATATGCAATGATCCCCAGTCGCCTAGATTATTGTTACTGGCTTCTTTAAGGTGTCACATAGTTAAACCTGCAGAATTTGTAGATAGTTAAGAACTCTGCAGCTAAAATCATAACAGATATATCACGATATAAACATATAACATCTTTACTTAAATCTTAGCATTGGTTACTTGTTCAGCAAAGGAACACTTTCATATTGGAACTTATAGTTCATGAAACATTAAAATAGTGGCCGACCACAGTAGTTAGAATAATTCCTTATTTTCCTGCTTCATCAATGTTCAGCTAGGTCGTCTGGTTGTCTTTCTCTACTTATTTAAAAACTAGAGCTGTTCGTGGTGATGGTTCTTTCGGTTACCTAACCTCTTTAATCTGGCTTATTCACTATAGAATGCCTTCTTGTTTCAATGGACTCACCTTCTGTGCACTGACAGCCCTAGGGCTTGGTTTGGGATGCTTTGTGCGTTAGACATTGGCGTTAAAACTTGCTGAATATTAATTTGTATTGCAGCTTTTATTAAACTGAATTTCATGTCCAAATCTTTTTTAACCTAATTTAGACAGTAAATTCTAATATGAACTATTGATTCCGTCGCCTACATTGCTGTACATTTTAGGCGAGAACAGGCGAACCAAAGAAAGGAGATTGCCGAATGCTCCTAGCATGTACGAGTGTGTAGACTATGATGCAATAGTTCAGCCTCTGGAAGCAGTAGGAAACGGAGAAGGATTGATGCCACGAGCATGCGGCATGTATGAACACATTGGTTATGACTCGATTGATCAGATACTGGAAGAAATGGCGAAAAGGGAAAAGGCGATGCCGCATCCTCCTGATGTGCATGGATACAATATATATGAATCAATAGATGCACCACAGAAAGAAGTGACACATAGAGATAGACAGATGCACGCTGAAAATACAATGTATGACCCCATGGCTTTTTCAATCCCTCTGGAAGAAATGAAAACTCGCGGAAAATTAGATCAACATCAAGTCGACGGTTACGAATCAGTAACAAGTGAATCAGAGAATTTTCCACTCCCAAATGAGCAATCAGAATCAACAAATGCTTACTCGGATCTGAGTCGAAACGAAGAGGCTCCGTATTTGAATCTAATAAATTCGGATACGAGGCCGAAAGAGGTGACTTCCAACTTGGGTATGCGTGCAAAAGAAGTGAATCCCTACTTGGATCTGGTTTGAAATGAAGCGAATCCCTACATGAATATGGGTTCGAAAGAAGTTAAACCCTACTTGGATCAGATCCCGCAAGAAACGAATCCCTACTTGGATCTGGGTGCGAGAGAAATGAATTCCTATATGGATCTGGGGCAAGAGAAGTTCGATCTAGTTTCTAGAGAAGTGATTCCCTATTTGGATGTGTGTAGAAAGAAGATCCGAAATTGAATCTGGGTCGGGAAGAAGTTGATTCCTACTTTCATCTTACTCTAGACCAGCGTGTACAACCTTTCGTGAAGCGGATCGTGCTGTTCTCAAGAACTAACAAATCACATTCGTATTTTAATTTTAGCCCCAAGTCTAACTATAATTATGTAGCCATTTAAATTATTTCTTCTTGGTTTTGAATATGTGAAGCGTAGATATGTATGTGTAAATAGATTTCAGAGACTATTGTCTCATATGATTAATATCTACTCGGAAGTCATTATGTAGTAGTAGCATTTGATTACCCGCTTATTAATCAGAGTTTCCATTTGACCTAGCTCGGATATATTCAAGCTACGGTATTAGTTTGTACTGATATACGGTATATGATTGATTGCTGCTGTATATGATTGTTGTTAATGAACAATAAAACCCTGTCAAAGGAAAAGGAGGGACAAGAGTCTATGAGGAATTCTATAATTCGATATTATGGTTTAAGGGTTCACTCACCCTCTTTGCTCTCTGGGCAACCGGATCTAGTAAGTTGCTCTTACCTAAATTTCTTCTGTACAACCTGTCTTGCTTGACGCAGTTCTTTTGATTATGCAGTTGCATGGCGTTTAATTTTAAATAGAGCTCTATAAATTTCTAACTAAAGAATGCAGTTACGAACCAAACTTGATATTTGCCTTCCAAGTTTCGTTCAGCGAGTTTTCTTTTATCTTTGACCCCTGTGACCCAGTCACGCATACCTCGCTCAAATGAAAGACGTATGACGTGTCAAGAAATGTATTACTTAATTACTAACTTAGCTTCTTAGCGAGCTTCTACGGTGGTCTATCAGTAAGAAGTTTGGCCAATTATCAATGGGTTGCGGTTTCGACTCCCTGGGCTAGTTGTTTGCGCACACCGTGCCTCTGTCACCCAACAGTATGATTTGATACCGGCGAAAGGTGGGAAGGAAACTAGACCCCGTGTTCAGGGCCTTGGGATTCGTCCACTGCCCGCTGAAGGGCCTACAGAAAAGGAAATGATCGCCTCCCTACATCTCACTTGTGGGTATGGCATACTTTACTTTCTACGAATAATCTGGCTTTCCTGTCTAAGCTGCTCATACATGTTAACCTATGGGCTCGAGTAATCAGTCAGTAAGATAGCCACCTTATTTTTTAAAATCTGAACTTTAAGACGACAACAGGATATGAGTGAAGAAAACAAAACAACTAAACGCTAAACTATATAAATTAATCTTGATATAACAATTTCCTCTTGCATCCGTCACCAACCAATCATTCCGTCAAACTCTGAAGCAAGTTTCATTATCGGCAAATTAATAATTTTATTTAGAAGAGGGAAAAACTAAGAAAAGAACCAAAGAAAAACAAGAGTCACATTAAGAAGAAGATCATTCCCTTTATGCAACTCCGAGAGGCAGCTTTGGGCGTGAAGTAAAAGCAACTTTATGTTTCTTAGTCTCGGTATATGAGTATAGGTGGCCAGTCTTCTCCTATGCCTTTTGATCTTCTCTCCACACCGACAATGTACCGTTCTCATTTAACGGATTACCCTGCAAAAGCTTTTAGTTAGAATTGATCACATCTATTTACTGCACACGGCTTTCGTTTACAGAATTCAAATTTGGACACAGAATACAACCATAAACTAAGGTACGACAAAGGCGTACATGAATGTATTGCTAGATTACATTAGACGAACTTTCTTGATGTTGTGTTTGCGCCTTAGGCAAATGGCCCTTCAATTACCTGACGGCGCAGTTACGAAGAATAATTTGCACAGACGCGTCAAAGTTTATCGAATCTTTGCCTTTAAAGAACTCGCAAAGGCTCTAGAACATGGGTATCCGTCAGATCTGTAAAGTCACAACGCAATATAAGCTAAATATGTTTTTTATATGTAATGTAATGTAAAACAGAAATTTCTAATCGCCGCACAAAAGCTGCGTCAGGGAGACTAGATTATTCACCGGCGCTTAGTTAAATCAATTCCGAAGGTTGTATGGTCAGTTTCGGTGCCGGGTCAGAATTCTTGGGTCAGGCGGGAAGATACTGCGTGTTGCTAAGTTCGAGAACGACTGTGCTGGTGACGGTTGTTGTAGGATGAGCCATGATCGTGGTCGGAATAAGATAGTATGAAAACTGTATCGGGCAGTACAATCGAGGACGGACCGTAGCCAATGTTTCGAGGTTTAGGTAGGCCAGTAATGATAACGCTGCAGCAATCGTAATTGACAATTTCTGTAGCTCTACTTGAAAGCTAAGCGCCTGGCACCAACCAATTCATGAACGATGCGTCAGGTAGTGCAAAAACACCGTTATGATGAAAGAATGCATCGCAGTCATAGGGGCATCAACAGACATATTTCTGTAAATTACACTGATCTTACACACATGAAAGCATCGAGAACTACATGCGGTCCGCCAAGGTAAGACCATGTTCAGAAGAAAACCTAGGCTGCCAATACTACACTATCCAACATGACTATCTGCAACATCCACAAAGAGCACGGGTGATAGGCCACCTTTTGTCGGTCCGATGTGTTTGGTAGCGATGAAAAACGGAGTTTCTTTCCACTGGTTCAGACTATTCTACACTGAAGATACAGCTGTGTTTTCTCATTTGCATATCACCAAATAAACCTGGCCGGATGCAATTATTAGAAGCAGGAACGACAGAGGGAATTAACACCATCCAGCATAATTATGTTAGGTTCTATTTTGAAGAATAAAGTGGGGGATGACAAGTTGTTGTTCCCAGTTCCTCTGTCAAGCTTTGCTGAATATAGTTACGCTAAATATGGAACTCAGCCATATTTATTTGTCTGTTACCTTCCAAGCTGAGCATTTATCATTCCTAAGGTATCGTTCCTATATCGGGTGGAATCAACCAAGAATTGTCTCAGTATCGCTCGTGTCTTAAGCAATAAATTTACTTACTACATCAGAACCCAGTTTTGCATGGCACGTGTTGGTATGTACTTTATGTATGGTATCGTATGTATATATGCATGTATTTATTACTATTAAGAAAAGTTAACAGAAAATATTGAAATTTTTGGAGGAACATCACCACGAGTATCCTTCAAATTAGACATTGGGGACATATCATCTCGCCCCACAGGAATCGACGCCTACAAAAACGACTAGAGAATAATTGCTGGACTTGCGTATTTGCTCGAGCTGACTAGTGAATGGATGTAGAGTTCATTCACAGGCAATTAACGCGTTTGATTGGACAGACTTTCTCTTTTGGACAAGAATGTTCAGTTTCCACCTCCCTCTACAAACAATTGCAGCCACTTGGCGGATGCAGGTTGCAAAGCATTAATTTCCTTTGATGCTATTAGTAAAATTTATCCTACGACAACCACAGTTATCACCATCAACATCAATATCAACGTCAACGTCATCGGTATCGTCATCAGCATCATCATCATCATCATCATCATCATCATCATCATCATCATCATCATCATCATCATCATTATCATCATCATCATCATCATCGTCATCATCACCACCACCATCAGAGAGTTCCATAAGCACTTGTAAGACGAAATAATCATAAATTCGTATATATATATATTAAGAAAGACGCAAACAAACATATATATACATAAATAGTATAACTTTTATGCATGCACTCATACATACCCACGCACATATATACACAAGTACACTTACATACATACAAACACATGCATGCATACACTTGTACTTATATATATTCATATACATTCATACATGCATGCATACATACATATATACAAGCTTAATTACATACGTACAGAGTACACAGGAATGCTTATGTATATAATTATGATATTGTATTTTTAATAATTCATGCGTCGTAATGGTTAGCTCGGGGATCTGCTATCTAGCTTGAAGCACGTGACATTGGTGTTCATGAATTTACTGTATGTATCGCAGTGATGACACAGAATTTGAGAGCAAAAACTCGGATCCTGTTGTTATGATTCGTATTTTCACCTACCCACAATTACGTAAGAAAATATGAATTGGGAAAATTAGACGTTTTGCAAGTGTTCGCTTTGTTCTCGAAGAGAGTACAGGTAAGCTTTACGTTTTAAATTCTTGTTTTAAACATTTTACTAATATGCGTGTTGCCCGTCGATATGGGCAACATGCGATACCAAGTCTTCGTAGTGTATTCTACTAGCCAACCATATACAGATATTTATACACACAAGTATAGCATGCTCATCAGAAGTTTAGCACAACGGGTTTTCGTACATTTCTCTGAACACAGTGATTCTTATCGTCCCAAACGGTTTTCATAATTATCTATTTTTACACTATTTTGCTTTGTATTTTGAAGTCTTTTCTTTGTACTTAGTCTCAACGCTAGAACTTTTGTCATTTGCGACGGTCGGACACTAACGACGCTCCCATAAGTACTATTTTGCAGATAACAATGCAACTCGCACATTTGTGAAAGACCAGTCTAGTTTCATAACTTATCTAGTGATCCTGCGATTCACGTACATAAAAATGCGGATTTACTCTGCTTTTTATATACATGATAGTGTTTCACAAACTAATTTAATAATAACATGCTTTCTATTAATCCAGTAACTGCCATTACTATTAACATATGTTTGTATCGATTATTATTTGTCTGCACTGATCTAATTAAATCTAATTTGATCTACGATATACCTGATCTATGCTATTGTATCGTATTATTTACATTAATTACATCTTAACCCATTACAATAATGCACTGTGTTGCATTCAAGTCTTCGGGGTCTAGCATTGAGCTACCTTGCTGACTTGTGCATTCCACTCACGCTTAATCCCACCAGGACAAACTTAAGACCAGCTTCTGTTGGTCAATTCTTCCCTTAAAATCGACTTGGGGTTCCTCTGCCTTTCGTACACTGCTCCGTACTTATGGAATTCGATGCCACTAACTTTGCGGATACTTGTCTTTCTCTTACCTCATTTCACAAACAATTGAGGAAAATCAGGCCTACTTCCATGTATGCATGCATGTATATACATATGTTTTCGTACATACGTACATAAATACATACAGACATATATACATACATGCATGCATACCTAAATACACAATACATACAATGTCATACATAGATACATACATACACACAAGCATACATACATGTACATACATATGCGTATTACGGCATAACAGAAACTCGAATCCGAGGAAACAGAATAGACATATTCCATTACGGATCAATTATTCAACTTAAGCAGTTTTATCGAAATGGCTATAGAGTAGTAAAATCTACCCTGTTTATTATATTTGGCTCTGCTGAGAAGGTCATAAGTTTAAAGTGCCTATAAACCTCCGAAAATGACGTAATGGAAATGAAGCATTGCTTTAATGGCTATTCTACGAGTTCATTGTCAGGCATCAACTTTTACGGTGATTGAGAAATAAAAGGCGCTATATTAAGTGTCTTGATGCATGCACACATACATACATTCATGCATGCATAAATAAATACATAAACACACAATACATACAAGCATGCATACAGACACACACATACATGAACACTTACATATATGCATGCACATGCACATACATACATATACATGCATGCTTACATACATACGTGTATACATACATACACACACGCATGCATACACATACACGTTCGTACACACGTATATACATTAAGGGCAGAAGATGAATGTATACGAAATTCACCCATGATTAGCATCTGTTGTGTGGTCACGTATGTATTTTAGGGCAGACCTTACATGTGTCGTTATTAAAGAGGTTATTTATTTAATGCAGTTATGCCCTTTTAAGACTTGACTCAGCGTAAGAGTGTGGTAGGCCTTTTGGTTAGGAGCAATGGAGAGGTAGAAGGACATATGGAAAGGGGCGAACTATACGATGATTACAGTTTGAACCAGCGGTTTTCCCTTTTGTACCAGTCGAATAAATATGCTGGTGTGGTATATGACTGCGATTATGAAAACAAAATGACTCTTACTCACTCTGCATGAGCTTTCGTTTAATTTTTTTGGTTTTAGGTATGCAATAATCGTTTCGATGATGCATGGGTAATCATGTCAGCTGCGTTTAACAGATGTTTTTGGAAAATTCCACTGAGTCAAGCCATAAAACATGCAGTTCATATCCTTGATGCAAATTGTGTTATACCAAAGTTTTAAAAATTCTGCCTTTATACAGGCTACTTGTGTACTTGAAGCAATCCTCGTTACCTAAAAATGATAAAGTTTGTTAAGAACGATAATTTCATCTGCAGACAAATGATGCCCAAATAGCTGGGAAAATTCTCCAATGACAGCAATTTCACACACGTAGAACCAGACCAGAAGAGTCTGTGTCTCAATGAGGTTTGACTGATGTATTCAGGCGCTATATAAATCTCCATGTACATATGGATATAAATGCAGACATATAATTATGGTATAATTCATCCTGGATGTGATTTGTATTATTTCATGGTTTGACTTTACCGGTGTTTTGCAGAATTATTTGTTACACGCAGTAGTTTTATTATACCCATGCATCGATGCAGTGATTATTGCATCGCTGTATCACCAAGTTAATTTGAGTACGTATGAAAGTATTACCAGACTCACTCAGTTTAGTAGTGGTTGAAGTTTGTTGGAGTTTAGGATGGAGAGAGGGGACAGCCAGTGCAGAAACATCAACTGATATCACCGCCTGGACGTGCCAACGAAGTAGGGGTAGGACGCCTGATTAATTGGTTTGTTCAGACAGAGAGATGGGATAACACAGGCCTGCATATTAATGGTTTCCAATTTTTTTCTTCACCGTTTTAGGTGTTTTCATTGGTATTCAGTTAGCTGAATTCAAACATGCACGGGTTTTTCCTCTATCACGTACGGTTTTTTCCACAAGTGAAGACAAACATCCAGGAAGACCTAGCAGAGTGGAAAATGCTTATTTACAAAGAACTTAAAAATTGTTACAATGAACTCAGCTGGATTTTTCATTCATTCATTTGTAAATGTTTGTCACAGGTGCCGAGAAGTCAGAAATCTTTATAATATCTTTTCTTCTTCCCTTCAAAGCTCCTTTTAGAACTGCTTCTCTTGTACACTGCTTGCGGTTCTTCCCTATGCAACATCCAGCAGTAGTCTGCTATCATGTTAACGTTCCACTGACCCTGATACCTCCGTTCCATTTCCTTTATGTCCTGGTGGAATCTCTCTCCTTGTTCTTCACTGACAGCACCTAGATTTTCTGGGAAATAGCTTAGATGGGAGTTCAAAAAGTGGAGCTTCAAGCTCATTGAGCAGCCCAAGGCTTTCAAGTTCTTCATCATGTTTCCTACGATGTTCTCAAAGTCACTGTCTCTATAGTTGCCAAGAAACTTCTTTACCACTTCTTTAAAGGATTGCCAAGCCGATCTCTCAATTTTTTTTCATTTTGGTATCAAATATCTTGTCCCTCATGAGTTTTCGAATGTCAGGACCGACGAAAACCCCTTCTTTCAGCTTCGCTTCTGACAACCGTGGAAACTTGCTTGCAAGATACTTGAAAGTATCACCATCTTTTGGAAGGGCTTTCACAAACTGCTTCATGATGCCAAGTTTGATGTGAAGTGGAGGTAAGAGTACTTTTCTTGGCTCCACCAAAGATTCGAAGTGCACGTTCTTTTCTCCTACTTTTAGTGTCCTGCTTGGCCACACTTCTCAGTCCAGTGCTTGGCTTTATCACGGCTATCCCAATCGCAGAGGAAACAGGGGTACTTGGTGTAGCCGCCCTGTTGACCAAGGATCATAGAGATCACTTTAAGATCGCCACAGATGGTCCATTCGTATTTCGTGTAGTTCAGTTTGGTCAGGATGAAGGCTAAATTGTCATACTTCTCTTTCAAATGAACGGAATGTCCAACCGGCATAGAGGCGTATTTGTTGCCATTGTGAAGAAGGACAGCTTTTAGACTTCTTTGTGATGAGTCAATGAAGAGTCTCCAATCGTGAGCCTCATGCTGAACTCTGAACATTTGCATCAGACCGGTAACATCGGAGCAGTAAACAAGTTCACCGTCTTGAGAAAAGTAAGGCACGTAGTCTTTCTCTCGGTTTCTAAACCAACTAAAAGAAGTTCCAGGAGTCAACAAGTTCTTCTCCTGGAGCCTAGAACCTAGCAACTGAGCGGAATCTTTCGAAAGAGCCAGATCTCGAATCAAGTCGTTCAATTGTGATTGTGAAAACAGTTCGGGCTCACTGCTGTCGTGTGGAAATTGCTCATCAGAATTGCCATCTGACTCACTCCCCGATGGCCCACTCACATCGCTTAGGCTTTCTGGAGGCAAAGGTATGGGAATGCCAGGTCCATGAGACACAGGGCGCAGTGCAGATTCCAGGTTCGGGTAGCAGATTTTGTCTTTGTTTTTTAAGCTGTATCCCTGTATGTTGCACGAGCAAAAGTAACAGTCATCGCTGTGGTTTCAGGGCTCCCTCCATATCATAGGCACTCCGAAACGAAAAGATTTCACCTTACCCTTAGACCACATGCGCAGTCCTTCCACGCAACTGGAACAAACTCGATGTGGGGCCCATGCCTTGTCCTGGTCTCCAAGCCTTACACCGAAGTATGCAAAATACACTTTCTCAACAAAGTCCGTGACCTTCCGCTCTTGCTTTTTCACTAACAGTTCGCCACAGATATAACAAAACCTGTCAGGAGAATTAACACATCCTCTTGAAGCCATGACAGTCATAAATGTATACACCAGACTTAACCCTTTCACGTCGTTAATGTAAAAACCGGACTTAACCCTTTCAGGCCGAGGTTCAATTTCGCATTTATGAAAACATAACAAGAATTCGGGTGTCTTCAATACTACATTATAATAAAATATATTTTTCATTATGTGCATGTATTTGTAATTGTGTTTTCAATGTAAAATAGCATTTCTGCGGAAAAATTGAACTTTCCAACAAAAAATCCCAATTTGTGTCAAAACTGTATGTGTTAGAATTTTTACAATATTTTTCCAGAAATGACCGTGTAAAAATCTATAAGAAGCACCATTTACTTTGAAGAAAAAAATTTCATCGCAGACCTGTGTGATTGGTAGTGAGTCAACCGGCCCACCCGGAAAGCGATTGCACAACCAGTTGCAACATAGACAGGAAGACAGACAGGTACAGATACAGGGAGAGATACGCAGAAAGACCACGCTGAGTAAAGAGTCAGCTTAGACGCGAGAGAAGTCAGTCGAGCTCTGGACGCGACAGAAGACGGTCGAACTCGGGGTTCGCTGTAAGAGCTAGCTAGAATCAGTTGAAATGTAGGCTCTTATAAAGTCTAGCGTCTTCTGGCGCTATAGCAATCGTTTTGGGTAGAATTACATCTTAAGGTTCGTCGTAGGCTAATGTCATCATTGCCCGCTCCGTAGAGTAACTCTGATTGAACTAGAGAATCATACTCGCGTTGTCAGACATTGAAGAATGACAATAAACTATGAAGAAAACTGAACAATGCTCTCCGGACGTGAAACCAATATAATAACTGGGACTGCACCAGAAACATTTATATTATAGATGCATGCGTATAATTGAAGTCTCCATTGTCAGTCTCTTGTACATGCGAAGAACCAGACTAAAGGAGTTTCTATGCCTCATTGAGGTGGGTCTCTTGCATTCAGAGTTCCGGTATTTTGCAGGCAGCTTATGATTCCAATGGAATTAAAGTTAAGACTCAACTGATATAAACCTGCTTACCCACCATATCTCAACTAACTACGCCACTGCTTTGTTTTAGGGGTAGTGCCAGTCCCAAGCCTGAATAAAGAAGAAGAGCGACGTCAACGGCCTTTGATACCATAAGATGTCGTTAAACTAAGGAACTACTACTATCTCAACTGCTGGTTTTTCTGACCGTTCGGTTTCCGATCAGGTTTCCTCAGCAGATTCGTATTCTTGACTACGGTTTCACTTGAAGGACTATCGATTGATGCAGTATGCATTATGATAACGGCGAAAGATTATATTGCAAATGAAGCTATCCCTGAAGATCATTTCTTTTTTCTCGTTTTTGTCAGCTGTATTGGATTTGTGTGAAAATCGTAGAGAGCTCAATGTGAGTGACAGGAAAATGTGGATCACCCTCGCCGTCTGTTTGGTCATTTTTCCCTTAGATTTGTGTCAAAGCACAAGGCCACGTGATAGTAAGTCTTTCAATTCAGTATATTTGCAATATGTTCATCTACGTGTCTGTTTTATCATGTCGCCATCTGATAAAAAAAAATCGTGATTTTGGAAATTATGGAGGTCACAGGGAAAAGAAGAGGGTTTAGAGTTATGCTTAATGCTCAGAGTTAGGGTTTAGATTTTAGATCTTACGCTTTAGGGAAAGAGTTAAGGTTAGGGTTGGCGTTTGATTTAAGTTGGATTTGCATGTTTTAGACCCTAAACTTTATGGTTAGATTTAGGGTTATCTTGGCAACATAGAGGACTGCTGTCAAACAAACCGTCGCAAGTCTCTGGTTATGATGCTGATGCCATGTAAATGATGGAGGTCTCTATAATAGTTCTAAAAGCTAGTTTGCATATTGAACAATTCAGCAGCATGACACAGATAGAAATTGTTTAAGAAACCGATAGGTTATTAAAGGCGGAAGATATTCTTCTGTATTGCAGCTGAAGACTTGTGGAATAGTTCAATTGATAAAACCGGCACAGTGGGAACAAGCTGGCGTTTAAGAGAACGTTAAGAAAAATCGCTCATTGTAGAGTGTAAGAAGTGAATATAAAATAGATGTAGTTAAAGCCCCTACTGAGCCTCTTAAAAACAATACCATGTTATGGTGAGAGAATTGTTGCTTTTCTTCACAGTGTAGTACTTGAAACAGTGTTTACACAAGACGTCACATTATACAGAAAATTCTTTAAAACTTAACCATTAACTGACCATTGCATGCATTTGCTTTACTTGCGCAATATTATCAAATTTTGTTTGTTTTTCGTATTATAAAAATCCTGATGCTATAATCTGAAGAAAACGGAGTTTCACGTTTTCAATTCATGTTCTGATTCTAATTTCTTTTTAGTCCGGCTGCCACCTACAATTCTAAAAGGACCAACGAAAGGCGATTACTACAGAAGTTATGACGCGTTTACACTGGAATGTAAGGCCCATGGAGTACCCGAAGTATCGTAAGTTTTCTTTGCCCAGAAGTATCGTAAGTGTCCTTTGCCCAGAAGTGTCGTAAGTGTCCTTTGCCCAGAAGTGTCGTAAGTGTCCTTTGCCCAGAAGTGTCGTAAGTGTCCTATGTCCAGAAGTATTGTAAGTTTCCTTTGTCCAGAAGTATCGTAAGTGTCCTTTGTCTAGAAGTATCGTAAGTTTCCTTTGTCCAGAAGTATCGTAAGTGTGCTTTGTCCAGAAGTGTCGTAAGTGTCCCTTGTCCAGAAGTATGGTAAATGTCCTTTGTCCAGAAGTATGGTAAGTTTTCTGGTTGCAGGCATGATGGCAGCATTATACCATGCTGCCTGAGCAGGCTGAAGCTTAATTAAACATTTCGCAAGTCAGTGTGACTTAACCTCAACATATATGTATACGTAACCGTTTATTTATAAGGCGTCTTTGAGCCCCATTAGCATTATCTTTCGTTGAATATTATGTGGAGGTGATGTTGTTGATCTGTTTTAGAAATCAAGGTTTAGAAGATTTAGTTAGATTTTAGTAAGATTTAGTTAGAAGTCAATCTTTGGAAAGGTGAATGCAGAAGAAACAATACTTAAAGCATACATTTTAAGTTGACTTGTAGCAAAATCCTGGCTCTGATATTAGATGCACGTGGAATCGATTTCAAGACGATAATTATGGCCAATAAATTATAGCTATAGCTCGTGTAACATGAAGGACTCCAGCAGTGGCTTTTTTCAAGTAGATTCAAGTGGATTATCAGGTGTCACTGTAAATTTGAACGAAGCATTCAGTCTATCAGATCTATTTCCCGCAAATGTGCTATATAAAGCTCAATACATTACTGTTATCATATCCTAACCTTAGCCATACGCATAATCCTAACCGTTGGCCTACTTCTTACCCTACCATGTTTCCTTATAATCTAAACTATGACGATAACCCTAACCCTTTCCCTTAACCCTATCTCTAATCCTAACCCTAACCCTTCCCCTAACTCTACCCTTATTTGTAACCCTAGTATAAACGTTTCCAGGTACGAGTGGAAGAGGAACGGAGTGGATATGAATTTGAATGGATACAATGTAAAACGCGAAGTCGATGGAACCATCGTTATCCACCCAGCAACGTCTCTGGATGCTGGTTTCTACCAGTGCATCGCAAAGAATCAGTTTGGAACTGCGCTTTCAAATACTTCATACATGCAGATGGCAATACTTGACAGCAAGGGAGGCACAACGGTAGCTACAAAGATAGTTAGCGAAGGCGATCCTTTCTGCGTTGAAGCACAACCGACAAAGAGTAATCCAAGACCAAAATCGACCTGGGAGATGGCTGTTGATGCCGTCGACAAAAATCCAACACCGTTCACGCTGTCAAAAAGAATACAGATTGTTGAAAACGGTAATCTAACCTACTTTTATCTAAATCAATCCAATCCAAACGAATCCAGATTATATCTGTAATAAAATTGGTAATCCGTTAAAGCCCAATAATGATTCGATAGCTCAGGAAAACCAGAAGTTAGACTACGCATATTGAAAAAGATAAGGTTCAAGTTTAGATCCGAATGACAGTTAATAAAAATCGATAGAAAATCATCAAAATAAGCAATATATTTGACAGGTGATTAGATAGCTTTGAAATAAATATTTATTAAAAATGGTAACATTTAAATTGTTACAATTTCCTCTACATCTGAAAATTGTAAATCAACTCTATTATACTCGCCTCCTGTTTGGTTTTTAAATTTCATCGATAAATGGAGCTCATCCAGAGACGAGAAAAAATCCTTTTCTCTAAAGTTATTCATTTGACTTCGCACACAGTAAAGTAGGCTACTGCCTTCTAAATAAAGAAACCGCTAAATCACATGCTAAACCATTGTTCTATACGATAAACCAAATTCCCGCATTCTAAAATAATCATTTACATAAGGATCCAATCTGCTGAGTGTAGATATCCAAAATGTTATTTTCTTCAAGCTGGCTCTCTTCATGTTCAAAGCACGTTCAAATCATCTGCCATCCTATTTATCATCCATGGTTACACCTTGTAACTCTGTTAAAGGCCGATCCTTTCTTCGGTCACCATCTGCTGGAAAATATGTTGTTCCTCGCACACGTCTTGTCTTTGGCCGGCGTTCATTCACAATTGCTGGTCCCTCCATCTGGAACTCTCTACCTCCTTATGTTCGTGACTCTCCTACTGAGGCTGTCTTTCGCTCTAACCTTAAAACTTACCTCTTCCAGTCTGCTTATGGTTCTTAATACTTCGCCTAACCCGGCTTCAAGTGCACTTCTGAACTTTGTAAGGAGGGCATTAACAAATTTTAGTAGTATTGTATAGTTGTATTGTAACAAATCGCTAATTGCTAAATCAATATATGCACGCTTTACCGAAAATTACGAGCTATGGGCGAAAACTGAATCTTTAAGAAACTTGAGAGTTCCTAAACTATGTGTAGACTTCATGAGTTCTGAGGGTTATCTGAACTGCTAGAGAGTTTCCGAACTCTTTCTATACTTCGAATGTTTCTGAACTGTTTCTAGAGTTTTTGACAGTTCCTGGGCTCTTTCTGGCTCTTTCTCTTTGTAAGCTTAGCTGAGAGATATGAAACGATAAATGACTAATACTTAACCTTTGTGATGAAGCTTAACGAGTTGTTAAATAAGGAGTAATATTGTCCATATTTTTGTAGGTGATCTTTGTTTCGCATTTGCCAAGAAAAAAGATGATCTGGGTGGAAAAATTTACAAAACAACTGAATTTAACGAACGCTTGGATCTCACGGCTGCAGGAAGCTACACAAAAGTTACAGTGAACAGAGGTAAGACTTAGTAATTGTAACTGTAATCCGAAATTTGTATGGAGCCGCTTCAATATAAACCAATCAGAGGTGCTATCTGCGCTAGCCTAAACGATATTACATGCTGCTAAGAACAGAATGTCCATCATTAAGCAAAAGGATGCTCATAGAACTAGAAGAGTCAACAGTGGCAGGTTTCCGCAAACACGCCGAGTCCAACTAATGGATTTTCAAGCTTACAGTTGACAGCATGTTCAGAATTCCTGAACATGCTGTCGCCTGTAAACTTGGAAATGTTTTCATTAAGGATGAGGAACGACCATTGGCGATGTGGTCACCGCCAATGCCACACGGTTGCCTAACCATCCAACAGTACCTCGCACATAGATGGAATACAACACTGGTCCTGATATCCCTTAAACCGCCTGATCTGCGCAGGATAGTTTCAGTGGCTCACCTGCCATTAGGTCGTAGAACTACTTTGTCATCCGCGGTCGATGAAAACGCTGTGAATACTCTCTTCGCCCTTTCCCCACAGATTCCAAGATTTCCTCCAGTTGCATTCGGCGCACATATGTCTGCAGTCCTGGGGCTTGGCTGTCCAACTGGAAAGCTGTCTGCCCTCTGTAGCTGGACGAGACCAGTCACGGAGGCCATGATAACATTAATATAGCTAAGCTATCGTTGGGCCATGTGCAGTCATATACTGAGTAATGAATCGTTTCTTTTAGTTGCCGGTGGTCCTAAAGAATTCGCTCCAACTCTTGCTTTTTCATCTCCGGCTCAGACAGTTGCCGTGGAAGGCAGCGAAGCAAAACTAAGCTGCTTCTTCTCTGGAAAGTAAGACAAACTAAGCTTCAGGATTTTTGTGAGAAATGTTCGTGCTTGATTCTAAATTCTTCGCTGGAAAGTGTGACACTAAATTTTATGAGTACAGTCGATTCGACTCATTTCGTCGTATTGCGAACTAGTCTTGATAATTATCATTCGAAACATGTTGAGTAGTAGTTCCAATGTTTAAAAACATCTTATGGCAACAAAAGCCGTTGACGTTGCCCTCCTCCTTTATCCAGGCTTGTAATGGCACTCCCAAGTACCGCAGTAGCGGTTTCAAACAAGATGAGCTTTTTCGTTTCTTTTTTTAAACAATCGACGCATGCCTAAGCAAACTTTCTTACTGAGTCACTTGTTAAAGAATTTCATGACATGAAGCACGTAAAGAAACAATGTCCAGTTGTTGTCATATTTTCTAAAGAGCCTAAGTGTCTTCAAACGTCAAAACCATGCCTTTAAGGTCTATTTTTACATAGACAAACAGCATATGAGCAATTAACATACTTTACATTACCTGCGACAGAGCATGAAACATTTATTTTAAACTTGTTTGCAGCCCAGAGCCAAATATTGCGTGGAGTGGGCCAAAAAATACCCTACCGGTTGGTCGGTATTCACTGAGTACTTACAAGACGATACTGACTATTCAAAATATTCAGCCTAGCGATGAAGGCGATTACATATGTTCATCCGCCAACTCCAAAGGAAATAAACGACACACGATGCAGATAAAAGTGGAAGGTTTGTTGACAGCAATTAATTGGTACTTTGTTTATTCATTATTGACATAACATAACATAAATAAGAAGGTTTTTAAGTGGTTCAGAAAGCATGTTATCTGTGTTAGAACCACTGCATATTAAAGGAAAATGCTTAACAGTCAATAGACTAAACCAAAGTAATAACAGTGTGTAGCTAAATTCAAGCAGATCAAATATCAAACTTTTCTTTACCAAACAATCTTGGTTGCACAAAAAGTAACACTTGGACACTACTTGGCTTTCTACACACTTTTTTGAAGAGATATTCACGTGTAAAGGGCTTTGGGAGGTTTTGAGATGGTGCTGAATTAAGTGTCGTGATATATACTTGGTACTTACACGGGGTCCTTGAATGTGGTGTCGCCCATTCAAACGGGCAGCGGTGGTGTAGGATCTCACGCGATATATTCATTTTAGAATGACCTCGGTTGAGACCATACGGTCGCTGTGGAAACACGTGTTCATTTACATTTACATTTTTACGCAAAAATGATAATAGATATACGATATGAATGGGCAGTCAATTTGTCCGGCAGAAAAAGCTTTAAGCGACATGGCCAGATTTTTTGAACTAGTTAGGCCTAGCGTAATAGGACACATTTGGCCTTGCATTACTGAGTGAAGATATCTGATCACTCCGTAATCATAAACGTAATAGTAATCGTAAATTCGAAATTCTGAAGCGCTACTAGAAAGCTAAACATTGGCCACCAGCTTATTTACCAGCTTATTGTTATGAGCACTGCGTCAAGTCAGTAGGGTTGTCCAAGGATGCCATATCAAGAACCAAGTCCGGTTGGCTGAAGGCCAGAGAGAGAAGCCGGAGAGGAGCTGTTAGGGTGGGTTGTGTTTAAAATTAAAAAATTATTAAAATAATATGCTGCTATTTGCAGCTGTGCCAAGGTTTCAGAGCATAAATGATCAGCCACACGATACCAACGTTACACAGGACGCCTCCGTCACTTTCAAGTGCTACACATATGCGAAGCCAGAGGCTACAGTCGCGTGGCTCAGAAATGGTCAACTACTGGATCGTGAGTCATTTTATCGTTGAAAATTCATGAACCCTGTCATGCAATACGCCCAGAAATACAAATAATAATGCACCGTTGTGTGTAGTAAGTGAGAAGACAATATACTCCGTGAATACAAGTTTTTATTATTATTATTACTAAACAGACATTTATAACGGGCGCAATTAACAACGACCTCAAAGCCGCGTGCAACGACCCAAAAAGGTTCTAACGTGTAATATCGAGTAATATCATGGTTTATAGATCGATAGAAATGCACAGAAATCTAGGCAGAATTATTAAACACGTAAGTTTTATGCTTCTTTTTAAAACGTGTTATTGGAAGTGTTATTTTTGAGTTAGGATGATCGATTCCGGAAAGTGATATGAAAAACTTCGTGAGAAGTCATAAGGATTTGTTTTTCAAGGTAGAAGGAATGGAATGGGGTTCTCGATTGCGTACTCTGAAAATATATCATGCAATTTGTGCAGAAAAGTCTTGATTCTTCGGAATTATTTGTAATTTATTGTATATGTATATAGTGATACATATGGCATCATTTTGTTAACAGCTGTAACTTTGTCTTTGCATAGCTCAGCTTCTGAAAATCCAAAACTTACTTCTATATTTAAGTAACCGATATTTTATATGACTAATAGATATATTTTCCATAATAATTTCTAAACATTTCGGTCAAACCATTACACCTATTTATTGGTATAGTCAACAACCTCCCGCGAAGATACCGAATTTCAAGTGATAAGAAATCATTGACGATTGAGAATCTCTGCCGAGACTGCACTGACCGACCCGAATCTAGTCAGTCAGATTTGGGGGTCATTCAGTGCAACGCAAGCAACCAACACGGATATGCCTATGCTTCGAGATACTTGAACGTTCTATGTAAGTTTACGTTGTGAACTTACTCAATAAAAGCCACGTTTAGTAATTGTAAAATTATAAGGTTTCAAATTTTGCAAGCTTAATGCTATTACCTGGCTATTTCTTAAGTTTTACTCTAATGACTTCAATATCGCCGTCATCATATTGCTCAATGATCAACCGATGGTCGCTTCAAGTGAAATCAAGTGAAAGCATTATTCGTGAGAGAAGCCAGGTCGAAATTCGATATCAAAAACAGACACACGGGGAATAGCTGAGTCTTAAATTTAGACCTGAATGACACAAAAGGACTGAAAGAATGAATAGAACAATGTAGCGACTTCCAAAGTTATAAGCGACTCTTGGTCTAGTTCGCATCAACAGGACTAAATCAGAATTTTGCAATCTTACTGGATCAAATTTTCCAAGAAGTTGTTGTTATTATTAATTTCTTTATTAGTTAATATTAATAGTTTATTGTCTTTAATCCTTTTTGTCAGTGAAAACAAACGTGGCGATTAGAGGTTCAAAAAATATGTCAGTTGATTTTCTGGAAGAAAAGCAGTTCGTCTTTCAGTGTCATGTAACTACTGATCCAAGTACACCTCCGATAGTGCGATGGGAAAAGGTACACCCGTATGGTGACTTAGTTCGTGATGAGCCGCCTTACGTCTATGTAAGAAAGGATCTCTTGATTATAATGATTTATCCAAACTGCTCCATTGCTTGCTCTAAATACCTCGGAGAATACAGGTGCGTTGGTGACAACGGATACAGCCGAGACACTCGCACGATAACACTTTCTTTTAAGCCACCAACAGGTGAACACATTAAAAGTAAATGTCATTTAAAGTAAGCGTTATGCTATCATTTCGGTTTAAATCGTTCACAGATGCGTATTAATGAAATAAGAATATAAGCTTCTTAATTTTCACTTTGTTTAGCTACACTAATTTTAGTCTCGGAATTTATGAATGGCCTTTTTAAGTGCCATATATGCGGTGTATTTATAAAAAGAATAAAATTCCAAACGCTTACTTTGTTTCGTTGTCCCAAAGACATTTTCGATTTTTTTGCGTTACGTTAGATGTCTTTTACAGAGGATATCAGAGAAGAGGGAGTACCATGGGCAGCGTGGAAGATAATTCTAGTAGGCGGAGCTATTGGCCTATTTCTGCTTCTCATCGGAGTTTTCTTTGGCTTCCGTTCGAAGAGACTTTTGGTGGTAAGCAGTCCACTGCAGTTTGATTTATCAGGTCTTAGTAGGGGTGGTAGTGGGGTCATCTGCCTCAACCTCTGCAAGCACCCATAAGATTCTCCATTTGTGTGTGTATTTGGACATTCTTGTGGCAACTTTTATGGACATTTGCTATAACCTCAGTACTAACAATTAAAAGGGAAAGGTTAACTATATTTGGAGTGACATTGAGGTTCCAGAGGACCTATAAAATTTAGGATGAATTTATCGGAAGCAATTTTTGATAGTGTTTTGTTGTTTTCGAAAGTGAATATTAGAGATTTGCTTCTTACCCCTCGTTGCTAAATTTCTGGTTGCTCTGACTTATCAAATTTCGATCGGGCTTCTTTAACGGAATATTTTATTGGCTACGATTTCATTTAACACGACTCTTGACAGATGTTTTGTGCATTATGGTAACGGCGCTGTGCATTAGGTCTTTGAATATATTTGATTGGTATGTCTTAAGGTATATAGGCTATTCTAGATTTCTAAAGAACCTCGACTCTCTAATAACCTATTCTACCAAACGACTATTTTAATCCTTAATCAAGCCTCACCTTCAGCCAAACAAAATGCAGATTTGAGATTAATTCCATACCGCCAGCCTATATAGGCTGACTTTAACTAGCTCAATCGACTATCTCGTATGTTTTCTTTAAGCTCGTCTTCGTTCTGAATGTATCTCTTAAGCTAGGCGTTTGATTTCCCCTTTCTAAACTTATGCCATGGAACAACAGAATGGCGACATCAGTATATCTTAGGTTCTCCTACTTTTAGCCCACGAATCTTGCCTCTAGGTTGTTCAGCTTGCTGTCCATTCACGACCCTGCCTGTCAACCTCAGGCAATAGACGCTTCCCCGAATATGTGTGAGCATTCTCAGTCCACCTTTACGGAATCATCTGGTGTGAAATATCAACAATTCCAATATAATCCTGCCATATTGTAATCCGTCTTCGCCTCTTCCAATGCATGTCTACCATTGCAGTTTCCATAACAGCTACTGTTTTACTGTGGACCATCTTTCGTGCTGGTAAACTTCGGTTCAGCTGGTTTCATGAATAATTTTCAAATTTAAAGGTGCGCTTGTAATTGGTTAATAGAGGTCTGAGTTAAGAGAAAAGGGCTCTGGACTTAGACCTTATTTTTGCTGTCATTTTCAATTGTCAGTGTTTAATATACTTCAGCGACTTATACACTATCATACTTGCATACCCACACATATTTGCAGCGTGAAAGATGAAAAGAAGAAATGAACAGTCCCTCGAGCTAAGCAAGGAGAGCCATGTGTATGAATTGCTAAAGATTTCACTTTCTTAGCCTCGGCATGAGAGAGCAGATGGCAAGTCCTCTCTCTTGCGACCTGGTCTTCCCACCAACATTGTACAGTCAATGCACTCATTTTATACCTACTGTAGTTAACTCGTGGATGCAGGCTATTCTGACGAGGATTGAAACCCCGACCTAAGAAGTACCCGACCACTGAAACTCAATATGATAAACCTCTAATTAGTGTTGTTAACTGATGCGATGGGTGTAACCAGTGACCTTTTTACTCCATTATTATTATTATTATCATCATCATCATCATCATCATCGTCGTCGTCGTCATCATCATCGTCATCATTATTATTATTTCTGCATATATGATTTTAATTTTAATTTTTTTAAAGATTTTACTAAAAAATCTTTAAATTTCAGTTGTCAACAGACGAACGAAATGAAATGAGATTACCCAATCTTCCTAGCATGAACGAGCGTGTAGAATATGATTCTGTAGCTCAGACTCTGGAAGCGGTAGGAAACAAAGAAGGATAGATGCCACGAGCATGCAGTATGTATGAACACATAGCTTATGATTCGATTGATCAGATAACGCAATCTCCTGATGTGCATACAGAAAGAAGTGAATCCATAATTGGATCTGAGTCCTAAAGAAGTGAATCCCTACTTGGATCTGGTTTCAAAAGAAATGAATCCCTACTTGAATCTGGTTTCGAAAGAAGTGAATCCCTAATTGGATCTGGCTTTGAAAGAAGAGAATGCCTACTTGAATCTGGTTTCAAAAGAAGTGAATCCCTACTTGGATCTGGCTTTGAAAGAAGTTAATCCCTACTTGGATCTGGTTTCGAAAGAAATGAATCCCTACATAGATCTCAGCCCGAAAGATGCGAACCATTGCCTAGATAAGTATCAACCAGAATCTTTGGATTCAACCAGAATCTTTGGATTTGGGATACTTGGATATAGGTCCAAAAGCTCTCTATCCCTACTTGTATCTGACTCCAGATCCAGTCTCTCCACCAGTGTATACAACCTTAAGAACTAAAAAAGCATATTCACAATTTAATCCTGGTCGAAATTTGACGTTATATTCCTGTATAATATTTTCTGTGTGCAATGGAAGAAAATCAACTGTACACATATAATAAGCCAATAAATAAGTCAGTGTAAAAAGTCAGTTCATTATTCATGGTAATAAAAAACTCCTCCGAAGTATGTTTCCCCAGCCAATCGCCATTGAAGTATGGTTTATGTGATTGGCGAGGCTTGATTTCCTGTTATTAGCAAAGCATTTACTTTGTATGGATAATAAGAGGAAAGTTCATAATCGTAATCGTAAACAATAGATGATATGAATAAATTTCAAATTGTAGATTTAATGTATTGCTACGAAAGAAGATTATTACCTTGTGTTTTTGATAACTATTTCAAACATTTCTCTCCACTTCATATATATGCTACAAGATTTTAGGACAATTTTTGTAGTACTTTTGCAAGACCTAACGCTAGGTATTTCAACATAAAATGTATTGGTCCGTCAATCTGGCATAAATTACCTTTATAAATCCACCTGCCTAATTTGTGTTTGTTTAAAAACATCTGCGTAATTTCTTAATGATGTCACTGGACTGTCAAATAGAACACTCGTATATATTTAGTCTATAAGTTTTATTTATGTTTTGGAAGTCACAATTATGACTCATTTTCAGTTTCTTAGATCACGTTTATGATTCTTTTTCTTAGTTCAGACTTTCTTTTTAGTTAAGTTATAACTAATATTTGTTACAATTTTTGTCGACACATGCACTGTTTTGTAATTGGCTGCCCTAATTTAGCGGGATCTAGGTTCCTTTTTGATCTACCATTTGTGTCACAATAATCTGCACGCCCTAATATTTTGTTCCTTTGTTCTTTTGGTATCAATAAAGTTTCAAGTAATAATAATAAGTTACAGGAAAGTTCGTAATCGTAATCGTAAAATCAAAATTTCTAAATCGCTACTCAAAGCTAAGAGCAGGGCACCAGCCTATTCATGAGCGCTGCATCAAGTCAGTGAGGTTGTTCAGAGATGCCATGTCAAGGACACAACATATTACTCCTAGAGAACATTAACAAATACCAAATTAGTTTATTCATGTACCGTTGTCATCATAGATTGTTACCTGCTACCTATGATAACTTCTTTCAACAATGTATATCGATACACAGCCACAACACAAGGTCCTCCAGGCATTAGCGTATTCGAGGAGCTCAAACTAATGTAATGAAGTTTTGTAAAAAAATGATCTGACCCAAATTATGGACTTGACCTCACTCAAGTTCCTGGACTTGGTCCCTTTAAGGCACACATGTAACGCCACTTATTTTCATCACAGAGTTAAAATGTTTGTACGGTTTATCATTGTTTCACTTGGCACTGCACTGTTCGAATTTATTTTCTTTGAAATTATAATTTATTTTGAACCAATTTTGAGCTTCTATGCCCCGTTGTATTAGCCCCCTGTATATCACTTATGTGAGAGGGTAATCCTAACTCTAGCGGGACATTAGTCCCTTCTGGATTACCCCTTTGACGCCAGCACTTGTAATATCTTAGGTGAAACTGTTGTAACTGTCTAGATTGTTGGTTGACAAAACAAAACTAAACTAAAGTCCGGTTGCCAGAAGACCGATACAGAAGGGGAGAGGAGCTGTTCGGGCGGGTTTCGTTTAATCTGAGAGAAATTAGAAGGCAGCGGATTCTATGGAGCAGGGCAGTATTTCTTGAAAAGGTGGAAAGGTTAATGCTAATGGTAACCCTTATTAACACAATCTTACCGTCAATAAGTAAGTACAGTAGATAACGCATTCGTATGCACTACATGTTATCAACGTGTAGACCATTTGCCTGTTCAGTATTTGCGTGCTTCTGCCCAGATTGTCAGAATGTAGCCATCCAAAAGATATCTCTGCTTATTTTTATATAAATCTCGTGCGGCACGGTGGTCTATCGGTAACGCGTTTGGTCAATGATCATGCGGTCGCGGGTTCGACTCCGTGTAACGACCCTGGGCACATGTTTGCGAACATGTGCCTCTGTCGTCAAGCAGTAGAATTTGATACTGGCGTAAGCTGGGAAGTAAACAGCAAGTTCTGCGATGCACTGGCCCCGTGTACAGACCTTGGCTCAAGCCACGGTTTTTTTGTATAGGATTGCTGTTAATTAATAAAAGACCTACTGTACAAGAGCTGATGACCATTAGACTTCTTAATGTTTAGCTTTTAGGGTCATCCTTCCCTCTTTCGTTTAAGTTGCTATTGGCTAAATTGCTTCTGTTCAACCTTTTTTGACTTGATACAATGCGCGTCACATAGGCTATTGCCCACGTGTAGCTTTTAAGTAAAGCTTGAGAAATTTCTAGATTACAATTAAGAACCTAACCCAACATTTGTGCTACAGTCTAATCTAAAGACTTCTATAGCGCCGTTGTCATAATGCTCAAGGCATCAGTCGATAGTCGCTTTAAAGAAACTTTCATATTAGGCATACACTTTTCTCCCTCAGTAATTAACCATTTATTCTGTAAAACATTGAAACAAATTTTAATATCAGAGTATTATTAATAATAGAGAAAAACATTAATCCGATGGTATTGCAACTTTTTTTATATACGTCATTGTAAGTAGAGTGACGTCCATTATTGAAAGAACAAATTGATCAGATATTGCCTCGTCGGCAATAAACTGAAACTTTACAAAGCGTTTCAATAAAAAATTTGAATATGTTTTCTTTGTTCAAAGTCTAATAAACAGAAACGCAGATGAATCGATTATCTCTAAAACTGTCACTTTCTCCATCATAATGTGGAAGAAAAAGATTAGTCCGTTTAGTTAATCCCGACATGTAGCACTGGGTGTGATGTATTATAGACTTCGGTTTTCTCAACCTGGACATACGAGGACAGGTAGCCAGTCTTCTCTCTCACCATTTCAGATTCTCTTCAAACCCATAATGCACAGTCGAGGTGCTCATTTTATAGCTGAGCGCACTAGAGGGCACTTGTAGAACAGGAATCTTCGAATGTCTTTCTGACCTTACACTTGACTTGGCTTGATAGTCCAGGAAGCTAACCATAGGCCACTACGCACCACCATATAATTAAAACAATTTAGAAGCAATGTAATATATTTCTATTGAACTAATTATGGCCTGTACTTTGTGCAGATCCGCCTGCATTCATGCATTGACTAATGAGCCTATATATGGAGGTTGTTCCGGGTTAGTTCTTGCAAAGTTACATAGCGGATTACACTTTCAAAAGTTTTCATTTAGAATCGACCATATATTCTGCGCACGTCTTTCAACTGTATTATTCAAATTAGGACACAGACTGCATCCGTAAACTAAGAGCTTCGTAATGGCCCTATCCAGAGAGGGAATTCTTAAGCATTTTTATTAAGTACAGATTTGTCCTTGTGTCGTGGTTTTGAGTGAACCACAATAGTCAAGATGATATCACACTATGGTGGCATTGCCCATCTATTTGAAGGACGTCTGAGGCATAATAATTGACTGGTAATTTACTGGTCTAACGAACTTGTGATTTAAATAGTTAATGAGCCAATTAGTTATTTAGTTACTTCTTTTTCACCAATATACAGAGAAGTTTAACAGTCAATTCATTAAGTAGGCAATTAGATTATTATTTGTCTAGTTCCATAGTTATGCATAGTTAGCGTGGATGTGTGCTATTTAAATTATAGGATTAATAGCGATAGTACGGGCCGCTCAAGGATATTCTGCGTAGACTAACACATTCGGGCAGTAATTATTGAACAGGACATGCTGCAGGCGACAGAAGCTATTAGCAGATGATCTTTCAAAGCACGAAGTATTATTGCTATAGAGTCAGTCTTAGACACAGCTGAATGCCGATCCAGCTAAAATTTAATATCAAAAGGAGAATTTAGGTGAGTTTCGTAGTTTCTGTTTCGGTTTCTAGTGGGCCTCTTCAGCACCATGAAGCTCTGTCGGATCTCTCTAGAAATGCTTCTCGAAAGAGCTGTCGCATTTATTATAATCCCTTACTACCGTACTACTGTTAACTTTTTTTAGTTATCTACTAGTGTACAGTAAATGAGAAATTAAGCTTTCATACTCGATGGAAGTCAATCGCCTACCGGATATCTACAACACTTAGCCCACACGCCTTTACGACTAAAGTGATTTAGATATATTTCTTTTTGTTCTTACTTATTGTGGATTATCGATAATCACTGGCCAACACATAATTTGTTGCCTCAAATGTTAGAACTGTTTCTGGGTATATTTGACCTGCTGATTCCAGAAAAGGCACCAGTTTTCTCCCAGCAGGTCTAGTTTTCGAGATATAGAACATTATGCCATATACCAGTCCTTGCCTCTGCTCGCCCATAAAACATAAGGCTATAGCTATAATTATGTAGTGCTCAATTTATTATGTGATACACTAAATAAACATAATAGTACAAATACTTAAAAGAAAATGGTAGTACCTGAAACTGTACTTATATGATACCAAACAGAACAAGTTTGTTATAAAAATTTCAAGTCATTCGACACCGAAGAAGCTCCTTTTGTACGATTTCCGAGTGTGGCATCTGCCGGAACAATCGCGCATAATATTCCAGCAATAGTCTGCCATCATGTGTGCATCCAATCTTCCTTGATATCGATTTTCCATTGTTTTGATGTCTTGGTGAAATCTTTCACCTTGCTCTTCGCTGAAGTCACCAAGATTCTCTGGAAAGCGATCTAAGTGACTGTGGAGATAATGGACTTTAATGCTCATGTTGCAGCCAAGCTTGTTGAAATGAAGAAGCATATCCTCTACTAGTTGTGCATAATTGTCTGCCTTCTTGTTGCCAAGAAAATTTTTAGTTACAAGAACAAAGGAAGACCAGGCACAAGATTCGATTTCATTCATTGATGGTATGAAAAGTGGGTCATTCATAAGTTGCCTGATCTGTGGACCATCGAAGATTCCAGCCTCCAATTTTTCCATTGTAATTCCTGGTAACTTGTGTACTATGTATTCGAAGCATGAACCTTCTTTATTCAAAGCCCTGACAAATTGTTTCATCAGGCCTAGCTTTATAAGTAGTGGTGGCAGTATGATCCTATCTCGTGCCACCAAAGATTCCTTGATTACATTTTGAGCTCCAACCACCATGTCTTTCCTCGAAGGCCAATCTTTTCTTGTCCAATGTTCATGCTTGGCTCTACTGTCCCAAAGACACAAAAAGCAGGGATACTTTGTGTAGCCACTTTGTTGACCAAGGAGGAAATTTACCATCTTCAAGTCTACACAAATTACCCATTGATGTTCTTTGTATTTTATCTTTTCCAGTACTAAAGAGATGGCATTGTACTCTTCTTTCATCCTGGTGGAGTGACCGATTGGAATAGAACCAAATTTGTTGCCGTTATTTAAAAGCACACACTTCAGACTACGTTTTGAACTGTCGATAAAAAGACGCCACTCATCTGGGCTGTAATCCGACAGACCAATTTTCTTCAATAAGTTGCTGATGTCATTACAGAATACTAGGTTGTTGTCTTCGGTAAAGAATGGCAGCAAATCCTTTTCTCTGTTTCTATAAATTGTAATTTTCGTTCCAGGCTGAAGTGCATTCTTTTCCTTTAGTCTGGACGCAAGCAATTCAGAGGACTCTTTGGAAAGATTTAAGCCCCTGATCAGATCACTCAACTCTTTTTGGTCAAAACGTTCACTGTGTGAAGTTGATTGGAAATCACTGTCACTGCCCCCACTTTCTTCACTTTCGTCATCTTGTCCGATATTGGACATGCAAGTGTCATCGTCTGAGAGCTGAGGTAGTTCGCGAAAAGGTGGAACTGGTACAATATCCGAATGCGGAACAGGTCTCCTGGCTGAAGGTATATCAGGGTAAGACAACTTGTGACGATTATTTCGATTGATGCCTATGATATTAACCATACAAAAGTAACAGTCGTCCAAGTGGTTTATCTGTTCCCTCCAAACCATCGGTACACCAAATTTCAGGCAGCTTCTCTTTCCAATTGTCCAGTGGCGCAATTGTTCAATACAAGTTTTGCATACTGTATGAGGAGCCCATTGCTTATCTTGATCTCCAAGTTTGACACCAAAATAACCTACATATGCTCTTTTACAAACTCAGAAATCGGTTTCCTGTTTGCTTTTAGTGTGTATTCCCCACAAATGTAGCAGAATATGTCTGGATGGTTAACGCAGCTCCGTCTGGAAGTAGCCATAACCTTAAGGATGTTCGCATCTGAGGAATTAAATGACTAACCTAAAAAATAGTAAGAACATGTAGTTATTTAATGCTCACATTCACAGATTGTTCTTGCGACCAACTCTTAATATGCCCTAAGACGACTGCGGCTGCTCTAGCTTTCAGGAGGCGGTTTATACAGGCTATAAATGCTGACTTAAGCATAATCTATTGACATAGTTCGAAACCATGAAACGCTGTATAAGCACAAATAAATTCTAAATGAGGCCATGAATTTAGTGCTGAGTAAGCTGTAGGCTACGGAATAGTTATTTCGTTGAATCAGCAATATCTCAGCACGCGGCAAGATATGCTGATTTTACATTATAAGGATGTAGGCATTATATGAATCAGCAAGAATTATAATTAGCCATAAATAAAGCTTATTATGACATTTTAGTTTTGCCAAAGACATCGTTTAAAGAGTGGACTGGGTTTTCTTTACAAAATCGACGATATCTCAGAAACTAGACCTGATGCACTCAATCCAATGACATTTTCGATAATGGCTGTTCTCATGATCTCATCTGCCTTGATTATACGTCATTAATATCTCAAAGTGTGTGTAATAAGCGTAGGTAACATCCTGATTGGCAGTGCAATTTCATAAATTCCTGGCAAACAGGCTAGATCAGATATGTGTTCACACAAACACACACACAAACACATACACACACATACACATATATATATATATACTATTCCAGAGTTGGATTTGAAAAGCACTTTTGAACCGAATAATGCAATAGTATTTCATTTCATTCGTTAACTTATTCGTTGAGTCTTCGTTTGTTAATTCATTTATTCGTTCTTTGGTTCTTTTACTGATGAGATATGCTTTTAACGCAATGCTTGTAGTTCCATCGCTTTCTGGATCGCTCGTCAACCGATTCTTGCTTTTTCATAGGGTATCTCTGGACAACTCCTCTGATTTAGTGCAGGGCTTGTGAATAAGCTGAAGCCCCGTATTAAGTTTTCAAGTTATTAAATGTGCAAGTTTACTTTTACGATTACAGTGACGATTATTAGACTCTCTTTTCCAAGTGTAATCAACGTCAATTTCTTTACATCATCTTTTCTATGGATTCTGAGATATCTAACGACCCCAGCTTCGTTATTTTATTGCAAATTTTTTGGATTTAATCCATTCTAAATGTGGGTTCAATATGCAAAGAATATACAAAGTCTATCGCTAAAATACATTATGGTACAGCCACCGTTGTTAAAAATTTAAAGTACCAAATGATATTATTATGCTTAAACAATTGATTTTGGCATAGTATAACATTTCTTTGGATTTTTACTTCCTTGTTCTTGATTACTTAATTTCAGCGTGGTATTGGGAGTTTTCAGTGAGAAGCATCACCAACAGTCAATTTCAAGAAGACTGACTTGCAGGGCAAATGAGGAGCTGGAAAATGAAAGCTATCATATTTATTCACAACTTGGCTTGTCTTTGTGACTTCATTTTCACTAAAAACGATGGCAAGTCACATAGATATTACGAAAATTGTCTAATCGTAATCAGATTGTTTGTATTAAAGTATTGTCTTTTGTAATTCAAGTTG
Source organism: Norana najaformis (assembly GCA_964023275.1). Lineage (NCBI taxonomy): Eukaryota > Metazoa > Annelida > Clitellata > Crassiclitellata > Hormogastridae > Norana > Norana najaformis. The sequence goes on from OZ029927.1 coordinate 22,551,992, forward strand.
ATATTATCAGAAAATGTGCATCAACAATAATTCTATAGTCGCGTTTTCGCGTCAGTTGACAGATCCTTCAAACTCTGGGCTAAGCCTATAAGAAGTTTCTGTAGAGATATACAAGCAGGCTTTGTATCTTCACTTTTTATTTGTAATTGTCCGGCAAATAATGCTACTTATATCATTTAATACTGGTGCAGTGATGAGAGCATAAATTGAACTATTTCGCATTTCAGGAAGTAGACAGTCCTTTTAAATGATCTTGAGCTATTTGCAGTTAGTGTGGTCAAAGACTTTGCGATTTTTTGTTGAATATATTGTGACTTGTATGATATAATTATATTACATTCAGATATGCATTTGTTTTAGTGCGAAAGCCACCATTCGTAACGAAAGACCCAAAGCCGAGGGAAATATTCAGAGTGGGTAATAGAGTCGAACTGGAATGCAAAGCTGAAGGAATACCAGCCGTAATGTAAATGACTTATTTCTCCACAGGGAATTCTCTTCGACTTTGTAAAATATTTATAATACATAAGCTAGATGATTGTAAATTAAACGCAGCTGACGATTAGCGAAGTTAGAACTACTAAGTCGCAAATGATAGTATTAATCATTTGTGATTGCACAAATATGTAAAGTCTTCGATGCTTTTCTTCAATAGATAGCCATAGGAATAGCCTACCAGTTGAAGGATATTATCTTTATTTGTAATATTGATTAGATTTTAGTTCTTCAACAAGCGTTCACCAATCTTAATCGAATCGAGCACAAAGTCCTATCACTTACCTATAACACACTTCAATCTTCCCAACCCTCCTATCTTCGTCAGTTATTTACAATACAACCTCTTCGCTCAACCCGCTCCTCTTCTGCCCTAACACTTCTCAACCTCCCGTCACCTCATCCTTAAAATTTGGTAATCGCTTCATAGCCATAGCTGCCCCACCACTCTGGAATAAACTCCCCCCAGAATTGCGACAGTTTCCAGACCCATCATACAAACTCATCGATGCTCCACCGTTTGCAATTTCTGCTTCGGCCTTTCACTCAAAACTCAAAACATTCCTCTTTCTCAGATCATACTCTGACACCCCTTCTTCCTCTTATCTCTCTCCCCTCTCCAACCCCAAACACCACCACCCCGTGGCTGCTACGCTGTCTCTCAGTCTGATTTTTGGATCTTGACCTGGAACCGAACCCTTTTGCCTATCGATTTTGTTTTGACTGAGCGCCTGTGAATAAGCTGGTCCCCGCGGCGCGGCTTTTATTGGGCGCTGTAGAAATCTCGGAATTACGATGACGATTATTTATTATTGAATATCCTTGTTTCTACTTGTGTCAAATCTGTAACAGTCATTCTAAACTTTCTGTTCCATGTAATGTACACTCAACTGTCGGATACAAGTAGCAGCTGCCTACTTACATACACACCAAATACAGTGCCGGACAACGTCCTATTTGTAACATGCTAATTACACAGGTCTGCGATGAAATTTTTTTCTTCAAAGTAAATGGTGCTTCTTATAGATTTTTACACGGTCATTTCTGGAAAAATATTGTAAAAATTCTAACACATACAGTTTTGACACAAATTGGGATTTTTTGTTGGAAAGTTCAATTTTTCCGCAGAAATGCTATTTTACATTGAAAACACAATTACAAATACATGCACATAATGAAAAATATATTTTATTATAATGTAGTAATGAAGACACCCGAATTCTTGTTATGTTTTCATAAATGCGAAATTGAACCTCGGCCTGAAAGGGTTAAGTCCGGTTTTTACATTAACGACGTGAAAGGGTTAAGTCTGGTGTATACATTTATGACTGTCATGGCTTCAAGAGGATGTGTTAATTCTCCTGACAGGTTTTGTTATATCTGTGGCGAACTGTTAGTGAAAAAGCAAGAGCGGAAGGTCACGGACTTTGTTGAGAAAGTGTATTTTGCATACTTCGGTGTAAGGCTTGGAGACCAGGACAAGGCATGGGCCCCACATCGAGTTTGTTCCAGTTGCGTGGAAGGACTGCGCATGTGGTCTAAGGGTAAGGTGAAATCTTTTCGTTTCGGAGTGCCTATGATATGGAGGGAGCCCCGAAACCACAGCGATGACTGTTACTTTTGCTCGTGCAACATACAGGGATACAGCTTAAAAAACAAAGACAAAATCTGCTACCCGAACCTGGAATCTGCACTGCGCCCTGTGTCTCATGGACCTGGCATTCCCATACCTTTGCCTCCAGAAAGCCTAAGCGATGTGAGTGGGCCATCGGGGAGTGAGTCAGATGGCAATTCTGATGAGGAATTTCCACACGACAGCAGTGAGCCCGAACTGTTTTCACAATCACAATTGAACGACTTGATTCGAGATCTGGCTCTTTCGAAAGATTCCGCTCAGTTGCTAGGTTCTAGGCTCCAGGAGAAGAACTTGTTGACTCCTGGAACTTCTTTTAGTTGGTTTAGAAACCGAGAGAAAGACTACGTGCCTTACTTTTCTCAAGACGGTGAACTTGTTTACTGCTCCGATGTTACCGGTCTGATGCAAATGTTCAGAGTTCAGCATGAGGCTCACGATTGGAGACTCTTCATTGACTCATCACAAAGAAGTCTAAAAGCTGTCCTTCTTCACAATGGCAACAAATACGCCTCTATACCGGTTGGACATTCCGTTCATTTGAAAGAGAAGTATGACAATTTAGCCTTCATCCTGACCAAACTGAACTACAAGAAATACGAATGGACCATCTGTGGCGATCTTAAAGTGATCTCTATGATCCTTGGTCAACAGGGCGGCTACACCAAGTACCCCTGTTTCCTCTGCGAATGGGATAGCCGTGCTAAAGCCAAGCACTGGACTGAGAAGGTGTGGCCAAGCAGGACACTAAAAGTAGGAGAAAAGAACGTGCACTTCGAATCTTTGGTGGAGCCAAGAAAAGTACTCTTACCTCCACTTCACATCAAACTTGGCATCATGAAGCAGTTTGTGAAAGCCCTTCCAAAAGATGGTGATACTTTCAAGTATCTTGCAAGCAAGTTTCCACGGTTGTCAGAAGCGAAGCTGAAAGAAGGGGTTTTCGTCGGTCCTGACATTCGAAAACTCATGAGGGACGAGATATTTGATACCAAAATGAAAGAAATTGAGAGATCGGCTTGGCAATCCTTTAAAGAAGTGGTAAAGAAGTTTCTTGGCAACTATAGAGACAGTGACTTCGAGAACATCGTAGGAAACATGATGAAGAACTTGAAAGCCTTGGGCTGCTCAATGAGCTTGAAGCTCCACTTTTTGAACTCCCATCTAAGCTATTTCCCAGAAAATCTAGGTGCTGTCAGTGAAGAACAAGGAGAGAGATTCCACCAGGACATAAAGGAAATGGAACGGAGGTATCAGGGTCAGTGGAACGTTAACATGATAGCAGACTACTGCTGGATGTTGCATAGGGAAGAACCGCAAGCAGTGTACAAGAGAAACAGTTCTAAAAGGAGCTTTGAAGGGAAGAAGAAAAGATATTATAAAGATTTCTGACTTCTCGGCACCTGTGACAAACATTTACAAATGAATGAATGAAAAATCCAGCTGAGTTCATTGTAACAATTTTTAAGTTCTTTGTAAATAAGCGTTTTCCACTCTGCTAGGTCTTCCTGGATGTTTGTCTTCACTTGTGGAAAAAACCGTACGTGATAGAGGAAAAACCCGTGCATGTTTGAATTCAGCTAACTGAATACCAATGAAAACACCTAAAACGGTGAAGAAAAAAATTGGAAACCATTAATATGCAGGCCTGTGTTATTAGGCCAGATGTAAACTTTTTAGGCTGATTTTTCAGCACAGATCAGTCAGTAGATTCACTCAGCACTAAGCCAGCATAGTGCCGGGTGTAATGTGGTAAGCATAAGATAAAGTGATATGGTAGCCATGTGATTTTCCCCCAGTTAGGACATTATATTACTGTATATCTTATTTCAAACAAGAATACCATGTTGTATTGAATTATTAAATTTCTAATAGGGATTAAGACTGAAAAATTTTATTTTAATTATTCAATCTTATTTTGAAAGAGGTGCCCCTCCAAGATACCTTTTCAGAGGCACTCCCAGCCAAACCACGAAAGAGAAACGTATTCAAGTGTTTGTGGAAGGTGCATGCTGCGCCCTAGTTTTAAGGACCACTTTCAAGGAGTAGATCTAAGACAGCCTATCACAGGTGGATAGCCCATGCACTGAATAGGCACGACATTGAACTATTTAACTGCGTGAAAAAGGAACAAGTTCACCTTGAGTCGTGGATTTGCAATGACAAATGACGATGTAAGGCACCATAGAAGTACCTCGCTACCCAAGGATTTCTATGAATTATTGTCGTCATTAAATTACATTTACAATGCATCAATGATACCAAAACGTTTGCTGCACGATTGAAGTCCTAGTTCGAAAAGATTATTGGGACCTTCGAGTCGAATCTTTCTGTCCCATGAAGCGTTCAGGAGTTATTTTTTAAAGCCTGTCATGGAGTTTGCGTGGATTTAGACGGTATGAGAATACCATCTATAATCGAAACCCGGCCGCTATTTTGAATAGGCAGGAAACAGTGGATGATCTGCTTCTGTTTTTACAGTACAGTATTTAAAAGAACAACAGTACCTTGAGCTAACCCCTGAATCAGCCATTTCTTTTAGCCTCAGCATTCGTGAGGCCGGATGGCCAGTACTCTCAATCGCCGCCTGATCTTTTCACCGACGGCGTATAGTCAAAGCACTCATTTTATAGTCGAGTTTGTTCGTTTTGACTGAGCACCTGTGAATAAGCTGATTCCCGCGACTTGGCTTTCTTTTGGCGGTATAGAAATCTCCATCTTACGATTCCGATTAGAAATACTTTGTGCTATTAGTCATTTGATGACCTACAAAGATGCTTCTGACGAATGCCCTGCCTTCTGGGCATACTAGGTGAAAGAGGCGGTATTCTACCGCATGGTCGTCCACCTTCAGCCTAGGGTGCCAGTTGCTGAGCGTTATCGTGACCTGTATACTATTTTATTTGGCTATCGTCACTCAGAATCTTCAACTTTAAACAATTTAATTTTTGGAAACTGTCGACCCTGGATTGGATTCCGTCTATTCGAATTATTATTATTATACAGAGTAACTTGTATGCGAGGTATGAATTACCCTGAATAGTATTGTTAGTGGTGGCAATGATGTTAGTGGTGGTAGTAGGATCAGTAGTAGTAGTTCTAGTAGCTGTAATGGTGGTGGTGGTTGTCGTGGTGGTTGTCGTGGTGGTAGTGTGGTGGTCGTGGGGTGATAATAATAATAATAATAATACTGGTAATCATAAAAAATAATAATTAAAATATTTTAGAAAACACAATCTGTTTTCTATTCTAGCTATATGTGGAAAAAGAACGGCGTTGATCTCAACTTAAATGCTGCAAATATCCAGAGAGGTCCAGATGGTGATATAATAATAAATCCAGCGAGACAGATGGACGAAGGCTTCTACCAGTGTTTTGCTAGCAATCAGTTTGGCACAGCTCTTTCAAGCACTGCCCATATTCAGAGCGCATTTCTTGAAACCGCCTCAAAAAGTGACATTTTTCCATTGACAGTTCAGGAGGGTCGTCCGTTTGTCATTCCGGCTAACTTCTAAAGAATGGCCATATTAAATGTCTGGTACACACTGGCACGAAGCGCAAGCATAAGTTGTAGTACTGTAAAAATACAAGTATGTCGGCCGTGGCTAAATGTACGTGCATATAATTTTTTATTAGTTTACACTCTAGTCATAGAATAATTTTGCACACTGAATAATAACTAGAGCCAAACGATGATGGCTTCCTGCTACTTGAAGACTAGAACGTAGGAAACAGTTGTGAATGGTGATAGAAAATGTAGGCGCCTGTTATGGCGACATCTAAACACGTAATAACTCTTTTCTGAAATAATACCCACGACATTATGCACTTTTTCAGAGGTAATGTTTTTACATTGTTTAGTGGAGTGTCTGCAATAAAGCGCTGCATTATGTCATCTAAGTGTTAAAGTTCTTCTGTGGCGATTGCCTGAAGAAATTTAGTGCCACCTAACCTTTTGCTTTTTACTTTATGAGAGAATATTTCTCCATTGCTGATCAGTTAAACTTCTGTTTGGTTTAGGGGATCTTTATTTTGCCTATGCTGAAAAGGATGACGAACTTGGTGGAAATATCTACAAGAGCACAGCTTACAACCAAAATCTGGACATCAAATCGGGGGGAAGCTACACAAGTGTAACAGTAACAAATGGTAGTAATATAGTTGTTGATTAAAAGTTTGTAAACAATTTCAGACCACAGGTTAAGTCGCATTTCTTAAACCTGACCTATAGGCATGAGCTTATGAACTTGAAGTTTGTACCGAATTAAATAAAGGTAACGAATTTCTTTACATAACTCTGTAGAAATATTTCAGTAACGTCGTCCCAAAATTTAAAAAAACATATCGGCTGAACCGCAAATGCAGCGTATGTATGCATTTATTTAGAACTTTACAAAGACAGTAATAATAAACAGTAACACATGGTAGTAATATAGTTGTTGATTAAAAGTTTGTAAACAATTTCAGACCACAGGTTAAATCGCATTTCTTAAACCTGATCTATAAGCATAAGCTTATGAACTTGAAGTTTGTACCGAATTAAATAAAGTTAACGCATTTCTTTACATAACTCCTAGAAATTTTACAGTAACGTCGTCCCAAAATTTAAAAACATATCGGCTGAACCGCAAATGCAGTGTATGTATGCATTTATTTAGAACTTTACAAAGGCGCTAAACATGGCTATCTAACAGATAGGTCGAAAATGTTCGCATAATCTAATCTAACCATATTACACTCATTTAGCCTCCCATCTTCCATTGGTAACCATACTTATGGAGGGTTGAGTTGATCCAAAAGGGTTAGTATTCCATGGATTGTCATATATCCAAGTATTGATCTAGCTCGACGCTTCTTAACTTCAGTTTGCTAACTAGCGTTGCATGTAGAGCGCCAGTCCGCCGCCTAAGTGTAATAAATGATTTATACAGCGCCTTTTGATATATATACCGAGATGTTCAATCCAATTTTCCTGTAAAAATAAAACCTGTAGTCATGCAACTTAACGCGTTTTATGTTACAGGTTCTCAGCCTTTGCCCGAATTTGCTCCAAACATTACGTACTCATCTGTGTCACCGGACGTCGCTCTCATTGGAGTCAGTGTTTTCCTGAAGTGTTTCTTTTCGGCAAAGTAAGTCAGTCCTTAATTTAGCGCTTGGAATGAATATTTTCTCAACTCTTTTGGATTGGTTTCTGAATGTTATGCCCTATTGTAATAAAAAATACAAACTAATTATAACAACTTGGAATTCATTAACATCATTTTTGTTAAGATTATTTTTCATAAATGAGTTATAAATACCATTTTTAGTGGCTATAATATTTTTAATGATAATTTTTGAATATCGGTTATCTTGCAAAATTCATACCCTTTTAAGTCAATTTTAAACTATATAAAACATTGCCTGTCTAAAATGGTATAGTTAGCCTAAATACTAGTTAAATTTAGCTGATTAGTGCTCAAATTTTACATATTGGTAATCATGTTAAATATGAACTGAAGCAGTCTAAAAATCTGTCGAGGTTAACTGCGAACGTATGAATCAGCATGTTTAATGCACGCGTTTTATTGTTATTTTCCACGACGTCATATCGATGAGTCATATTAATCAAGCATGCTGACCAATAGAGCATCGCGTACCTCTCGCATAAAATTATTTATTTGTAAAGAAAGGACCAACTTGTGGATATAGCGTTCGGTAGGTCTACAGAACAAAAATTTTGTATATAGTGATAATCCACGAAGTTCGTGACCTTTGCAGTTTTCAGATTACATCTTTTCAACTCTGAAGGGTTGAAGTGATGAACATTTAGTGCAATGGCTCTCATTTAAAATCCTCTGTCTTGAATGTACAATGAGCATAGTGACAATATTTTTATTACTTCACCTCTGCCATTGTTTCTTCAGTCCGTTGCCTGAGATCCAGTGGAAATGGCCAGAAAATACGCTGTCCCATAGAAGAAGCTATATCTTAAATTTCGAAACGGAACTTATCATATCTAAAATAATTGAATCTGACGAAGGAAACTACGCCTGCACTGCTACAAATACTAAAGGACGTTATGAACATAATCTTCGTATTCGTGTTGAGGGTATGTCTAAACCTGAAGCTGTTTTTCTTACAATTATTTTACATAATATTGTATAAGTTTGGCGTAAACAACTAAACCCATAAGTAAGTAAACATATGGCCATCAGTTGGAAGCAAAACATGCCGTCTTATTAATCGACCAATTTTTACTGCTTAACGCCAGACACAAAAATTATCTACTTCAAATCTAACCGGAATATCTATGCTAAAGATATCTTCATCTGACCGAAATTATTGTTGACGTTATCATTTGATGTAGATTACGAATTAATGCGTGTAAACCAGCACACGTTTGAACTTTAATATATGGTTGTTGAAGGAATTTTTGCATGTTTGCCTAAATGTCTACACATGGTTCTGTCCATCGATCAGTTTGCCTATTTACATCTATGCCAAATTAAATTTGTTATTCTCGCTAAAACATAATCCTGAAATGTCATTGGTCTCAATATTTCTTGGCTCTATGTGAAAGAATTAGAGGAAATCGCAGAAATCACCTAATTATTAAACTAAGGCAGAAATTCAGTGCACACGTGACCACTGAGATCTACAACCATAATCTGTTTTCTAAGATTGCCATTTGATGCCACAAGTGAGTCAACTTACAATAGATAACACAGAGTCCCCTCATTAGCAACAACAATTTGAAATAATCCTGGATCCTGCACCAACATGGATCTTAAAGCAGTTTGATAATGAGATTGCACCCTTTATCACTCTTCTCTGCAATGCATCACTTCAACAAGGTATCTTTCCTTCAAGTCAGAAGTGTGAAATAGTTACACCTGTTTTGAAAAAGACCAACCTGGATCCCCATAACCCTACTAACTATAGGCCGATTTCGAACTTGTCATTTCTATCGAAACTACTTGAACGGTGAGTCAATTCGCAGCTTAACACTTACCTTCTGCATAACAACTTGATACCTGCTGAACAATCTGCATATCGACACTTCCATTCAACTGAAACTGCCGTCTTGAAGGTTTTATCAGACATCTATTCAGCCGTCGATAGAAAGAAGGTAACACTTCTCGTCATGCTTGATTTGAGTTCAGCCTTCGATACTGTCGATCATCGGATTCTGCTTAAGAGACTACAGCACAGATTTGGTCTGACAGGCACTGTGCTGCAATGGTTCGCTTTTTACTTAACTGACGCATCGAAGCGAGTACGGTATGGTGGACTGACCTCGGAAGTTGTGCATCTTACCTGGGGGAGTACCCCAGGGCAGCGTTCTTGGACCTGTATTATTTGTCCTGTATACCGCTGATGTCGTCACTGTCATCACGAATCTGGGGTTTTTGGTCCATGCATATGCTGACGATTTGCAGATTTATCAACATTCGGACCCTTCATCCAGTCCTGCGTTAGTACCTCGACTATCGATCTGTGCGCAGGAAGTAATGAAGTGGATGGCCAGCAACAGACTCTGTTTAAATCCATCAAAAACAGAAATAATCTGGCTTGCCTCTCGACACTATCTTAAGGATTGCCCGCCTAATCCAGTGCTGCTATCTGATGTCCAGATTGCCCTGTCAACATGCGTACGTGACCTCGGAGTTCTAGTTGACAACCACCTGTCACTAACCTCGCATATCAATCACTTGACCAGCGTCTGCTACTACCATATTCGTCAACTGCGTGGTGTTCCTCGCTCGCTTACTCAGGAGACTGCGCATGCCTTGGTACGAGCTTTGGTTATGTGTCGACTTGATTACTGTAACAGTATTCTAGCAGGTTTACCCCGATACTTATGCAACAAACTTCAATCTATCTTGCGTACTGCCGCGCGACTCGTACTCCGTCTCCCAAGTTCAGCCAGTGTGTCAGATCTGATGAGGCAGCAATTACATTGGCTGTCTTTTCCAAAGAGTTGACTATAAACTAGCTATGATTGCCTACAAATGCCAGCATGGACTGGCTCCATCCTACCTATCCAGGTTCTGCATTCCTGTTGCGACAGTTCCTGGTCGATCTGGCTTACGTTCTGCAACCATTCGAAATCTCATAGTTCCAAAGATTTACACAGCATTTGGCTCTCGTGGATTTTTGTTACTCCTGCCCCACAGTGTGGAATGCCTTACTGACTACCATCAAAGATAACAGTCTTCCAATAACAAGTTTTATATGGAAGCTTAAAACTTACATGTTTAATAGGTCTGCCTCGATTTCTGTGCATTCCTATTGACCTATAAATCATGATATTACTCGATAATACTCGGTAGGACTTTTTTAGGGTCGTTGCACGCGCCTTTGAGCCTGTTGTTAATTGCGCGCGTTATAAATGTCTGTTTAATAATAATAATTAATAATAAGTCACACCAGTGTTTAACGTTAACAGATCTAACTATCAACAGAAAACAATTGGAACAAATTCGGTTAAGGTTTTGAATTTCCACATCCGTCCATATTGTTTTTATGCAACTACTGGCCTTTTTCACATTTTCACATAAGTTTTAATCGTGATTTGCAGCTGAGCCTAAGTTCATCCAAAACTCGAGTGGTCCACGGAATGCCAATGTGACTGAAGGCGAGTCCATTACTTTCAACTGCAGCGCATCTGCCAAACCAGAGGCTAATGTTGTCTGGCTTCGGAATGGACAGCCAATAGACGGTAAAACACGATCAACATTGATTTAAAATGCAATTCTGCATTATATGCTATTTTATTTGGCATGACATGTGATGACTGAAGAACATACACCAAGCAGATGGCGCCTCGGGCGTTTATTCGCCGACGTGGCTTTCTGTATACTGGTATCAATCACACAAGGCAACAATCGGTGGCGAATCAAAGTGTACTGCAGCACTAGTAAACCTCAGAAAATTAAACCATCAAATAAGACATGTAAACAATGCCGCGTTCTGGTGGAAAATTTTAGTTTAGAATCTTGAAAATGGTAAATACAAAAACAAAAATGTCTTAAGCCTATTTAAAGCTATGCGAGTAAGCGTAGGTCACCAACTTATTCACGAGCGCTGCGTCAATACAGAGGGTTGTCCATAGGTTCACACGATGTGATAGATGAATTGAAGATCGAGTTGTCGGAAGACCAGAGAGGGGAGAAGAGGAACTGAGTTCTGTCTAGGTTGAGTCAAATTGTAGGGGAGCACATTAGATGAATCAGGGTAAAGACTTTAATTTTGACTTGAAAGCCTGAGATATATGGGCACGAGATAGATGATTCCTCTCAGCCTAATTTACAAGCTACATCATAATATTTTCTTACAGCACGATAAAGAGAAGCAAATTTCATAAACGATTAATGTGGTGTTGCTTAGGCATGGACAGGTCTCATTAAACCTCGTCAAATACCCGTAATTTAGTTAAAATATCAAAGGGCCAATTCAGTTTTGCAGATTCGGATTCTTTCAATCACAAGTAGGCTTATAAATGATTTCGTTCTGTGTTCGATAGTTGATAACCCTCTCAAGAGATTCGTGTTTAGCAACGATAAGAAAAGTCTTACGATCAGAAACGTTTGTGTATACTGCAAGGACCGAGAGAGTCGGACGGACCTGATGGTTATTCAGTGCAACGCAAGCAACGTTCACGGATACGCCTTTGCTTCGGGATACCTCAACGTTCTCAGTGAGTCTGCGTGGCGTGCATGCATGGGTCTCTAACAGATGCATGCCTGACAGTGAATTCTGTGTTTAGACAGAATTAGATTAATGCTGTAACTGTCGTAAATAACTTCATCTGATGATGCCTCACTGATGCAGACTTTCCTGCAATTAAGGAACCGCCAGCTGTCCAGACCGATGACAAAAGACAAAAGAGGGTGTTACTTAGTTACACTAACGCTCGGTCACAGTTTGGTTTTGAACGTCAAAGAGACATATACCATGCCTCCTTCTTATTTACCTTGCAACCTCTACTCTGCCCAAAATAGGCAGCTTCAAGAAAAACCACCAAATACACGCATTTAAATTTAGCACTCTTCCGATTGCTTTTCGAAACTCTGAGACCAAAAACTGCGGTCGTTTTTCTGTAGCAAATTGTGCCAGTGCCTAGCTCAGTTTAAAATATTTAAAATAGACAAGATATTTCTTAAAACGACTCGCAGATGCAATCCTACATTTTATTGTTGTCGCCTTGCGCAACATATTCGCACTTTCAGATCTCGACGCGGACTAGCCGATCCAGATATTATTTTGTAATCAGTGCATATTTTTGGAATCCCAAGGCATCACAACTACCTTTAATTAGCCTACAAGATTATTAGTAATAATTATTATTGTGTTTAATTTTTCTCAGGTAAGACAAAAGTGGAGATGAGAGGTTCAAAAAACGTATCAGTTGACTTTCTGGAGGAAAAACAATTCGTCTTTCACTGTCATGTAACTGCTGATCCGAGTACACCTCCGATGATACGATGGTACAAGGTACAACCGTATGGTGACTTAGTTCGTGATGAGCCGCCTTACGTCTATGTAACAAAGGATATCTTGGTTATAATGATTAATCCAAACTGCTCTTCTGCTTGCTCTAAATACCTCGGAGAATACAGGTGCGTTGGTGACAATGGATACAGCCGAGACAATGGGACGATAGCGCTTACTTTTAAGCCTCCAACAGGTGAATACATTGAAAGTAAATGTTATTTATTAGAAATGTGATGCTATCGTTTCAAATTAACACTAAGCATTTCCTTAAGATTTAGAATAGTGATTGAACGTTCACAGATGCATCTTTATGAAAAAAGATTATAAACTTCTCAATTCCCGTTTTTAAACATATTAAAGCCTCGGAACTGATAAATGGCCGTTTAAGTACCAGAGATGGAATATTTTATGAAAGACATACGGTACATTTATAAAAGAATGAAATTCCAAAAGCTTACTTTGTTTCATGGTCCCAAAGACAATTCTCAAATTTTTGCGTTAAGGGTAAATGTCTGTTACAGTGGCTGCAGTCAGAGAAAACGAAGAACCATGGGCAATGTGGAAGATAATTCTAGGAGGCGGAGCTATTGGACTATTTTTGCTTCTCATCGGAGTTTTCTTTGGCTTTCGTTCGAAGAAACGTTTTGGTGGTAAGCAGTTCGCTGCAGTTTGATTTCTATTAGCTTCTAATTGATGGTGTAGTAGGGTCATCTGGCTCAACCTCTGCAAGGGTCCATAAGATTGCATGTGTGTATTTTAACATTCTTGTGGCACTTGTTATGGACATCTACTGTAATCTCTGTACTCAAGTAAAAAGGAAAGGTTAACTATATTTTGGATTGAGGTTATGGTGGGTCTGCAAACCGCCTGATAAACTTTTCGGAATCGATTTTTGATAGCTTTTTGCTGTGTTTGAAAATGAATGTTATAGATTTTCTTAACCTCAGTTGCTTGATTTCTGGATTCTCTGGCTAATCTGACTTCGATGGGGCCTATTTAACGGATTATTATTAATGAATACGATTTTAGACTGATGCTTCATGGGTTTTGATAACGAGGCTGTGGACTATCATTAGCTCTTCGAATATATTAGAATGTCTAATTATATAGGCTATTCTGGATTTCTAAAGAACCTAAACCGTCTAATAACCTATTCTACCGAACGGCTATTTTAATTATCAATGTGGTCTCACCTTCAGCCAAACGGAATGCAGATTTGAGATTGTCACTCTGCCAGCAGCTGTCTGACCAATTCTATCGACTATCTCGTCTTTTCTCTCTAGGCTCGTCTTATTTCCAATTGTATCGCTTAAGCTAGATTTTTGATTGCCTCTTCAACCCCGTCTCCGTAATTTTTGTTATTGAACCGCAAAATGGGTGCACTAGTATATCTTAACTTTTCTTGCTCTAACCCAACGAGTCTTGCCTGTGGGCTGCTCAGCCTACTCTTCATAGAGGAATCCTACATTTCAGCCTCAGCCAGTAGACGCCTTTCCATATATGTATCATCAGTCTCTGTTCACATTTATAGAATTACCTGGTGTGAAATATCAACAATTCCATGATAATCCTGCCATGGTGATCTTTCTTCGCCTCTTCCAGTGCATGTCAACCATTGCGGCTCCGAAGCGGCTACTTTTTAATACTTTTTTATTACTTACTCACTATCATATTTGATTACAGTGCGAGTGAAGAAAGGAAGAAAAGAACAGTCCCTCGAGCTAATCTTTGGGTAGCCATTGCTATGAAGTGCTAAAGACTTCACTTTCTTAAATTGGCATGATAGAGCAGATGGTAAGGTCTCTCCCTTGCGGTTTGATCTTCCCACCAACATTGTACAGCCAATGCACTCATTTTATACCGAATTCACTCGTGGGAGCAAGCTGAGCAGATAATTTTAAACATTTTTCTGTTCCCCGACTTAGCTGCTGATCAACCATTTAAACCCAATAGAATAAATCTCTAATAAGTGCTGTTCACTGATGCGATCGGCATAACCATTGTTCCTTTACCCTGTTATTATTATTATTATTATTATTTCTGCATTTATTACTTTAATTTAATTTTTATTTAATTTCTTTAAATTTTACTATATATATTTTACGTTTCAGATATCAACAGACGAACGAAAGAAAGGAGATTGCCCAATCTTCCTAGCATGTACGAACGTGTAGACTATGATGCAGTAGCTCAGCCTCTGGAAGCAGTAGGAAACAATGAAGGATCGATGCCACGAGCATGCAGCATGTACGAACACATTGGTTATGACTCGATTGATCAGGTACTGGAAGAAATGGCAAGAAAAGCAAAACCGATGCCACAATCTCCTGATGTGTATGGATACAATAGATATGAATCAATAGATGCACCACAAAAAGAACTGACAAACAGTGATAGGCGGATGCTTGATGAAGATACTATTTATGACCACATGCTGTCTGTAATCCCTCTGGAAGAAATCAAAAATCGCGGAAAACCTGACCAACATCAAGTTCACGATTACAAATCAGAAACAAGTGAAATAGGTTATTTTCTACTCTCAAATGAGCAATCAGAATCTACAAATCCGTACTCGGATCTGAGTCGAAAAGAAGTGTCTCCGTATTTGGATCTAAGAAATTCAGACAGGAGTCCGAAAGAGGTGACTCCCAACTTGGATATGGGTTCAAAAGAAGTGAATCCCTACATGGATATGGGTTCGAAACAAGTAAATCCCTACTTGGATCTGATCCCGCAAGAAGTGAATCCCTATATGGAGCCTAGTGCGAAAGAAATGAATCCCTACTTAGGACTAGTTTCTACAGAAGTGATTCCCTACATGAATTTGGGTGAGAAAGAAATGAATCCCTGCATGAATCTGGGTGCGAAAGAAGTGAACCCCTACATGGATCTGGGGTCAAAGAAGTGAATCCTTACTTAGATCTAGTTTCTAAAGAAGTGAATCTCTAGTTGGATGTGTGTAGGTAGTAGATCCGAACTTGAATCTGGGTTGGGAAGAAGCTGATCCCTCCATTTCTCTTACTCTGGGCCAGCGTGTACAACCTTTCGTGAAGTGGACTATCTGGTTCCCAAGAACTAACAAATCACATTCGCATTTTAATTTTAGCATCCAGCCTAACTACAATCATATAGCAATTTAAATAATTTCTCCTTGGTTTTGAATTATGAGAAGTGTAGATATGTTTGTAAATAGATTTAACAGATTATTGGCTCATATGATTAATAGCTACCCGGAAATCATTATGTAGTAGAGTAGTAACATTTGACTCACTGCTTATTAATCAGAGCTTTCATTTGACCTAGCTCGGATATATTCAAGCTACGGTATTAGTTTGTACTGATACACGGTATATGATTGATTGCTGCTGTATATGATTGTTGTTAATGAAGAATAAAACCCTGTCAAAGGAAGAGGAGCGAGAAGAGTCTATGTGCAATACTATAGTTCAGTATTATGGGTTATAGGTTCACTGTTCCTCTTTGCTCTCTGGTCAAATCGATCTACAGTAGTAAGTTGCTGTTATCTAAATTACTTCTGTACAAGATGTCTTACTTGACGCAGTCCTCATGATTATGCAGTTGCCCGGCGCTTAATTTCAAATAGTGCTCTATAAATTTACAAATTAAAGAAAACAGTTATGAACCTAACCTAATATTTGCCTCCTAAGTTTCGTTGAGCGAATTTTCTTTTATCTCAGACCGCTGTGACCCACATACACATATGATTCCTAGCTCATATGGTAAACTTATGGCGTATGAAGAAGTGTTTTATTTAATTACTAACTTACCTACTTAGCGAGTTTCTACGGTGGTCTATCAGTAATGCGTTTGACCGATGACCATGGGATTGCGGGTTCGGCTCCGTGTAACGACCCTGGGCAAGTTGTTTCCGCACACCGTGCCTATATCACCAAGCAGAAAGGTACCGACAAAAGCTGGGAAGTAATCTGAACCCGTGTCAAGGGCTTTCGGATTCGTCCATTGCCCGCTGAAGGCCTAATGAAAAGGCTGGCATACGTCTCACTTGTGGGTATGGCATACTTTACTGTCTACGAATAATCTGGCTTTCCTGACTTAGCTGCTCATACATGTTAGCCTATGGGCACGAGTAATCAGCCAATAAGATTGCCACCTTATTTTCTAAAATCTATATTTTAAAAAGACAAGAGGATATCAATGAAGAAAACAAAACAACTAAACGCTAAACTAGTATAAATTAATCGTGATATTACAATTTCCTTTTGCAACTGTCACCAACCAATCATTCTGTCAAACTCTGAAGCAAGTTTCGCTATCCGCGAATTATTAATTGTATAGGAATTATGCTTATCCGGAGGAGGAGTAGAAGGAGGGGAGAAGAAGAGGAAGAAGAAGAAAAAGAAGAAGAAGAAGAAGAAGGAGAAGAAGAAGAAGAAAAGAAACCAAAAAAATAAGAATCACACTAAGAAGAAGGTCATTTCCTTTACGTAGCCCCGAGAGCTAGCTTTGGGCGTGAAGTAGTAGCAACTTTGTTTCTTAGTCTTGGCATTTGAGTGTAGGTGGCCAGTCTTCTTCCTCGCTTTCTAATCTTCTCTTCACACCGAAAATGTACCGCCGATGTTCTCATTTAACGTATAGCACTCCAAAATGTTTGGAGTTATCACCTAGATTAGACCACATTTATTTTCTGCACCCGGCTGTCACTTATAGAATTCAAATTTATACACACACACTACATCCGTAAACTAAGATACGCACAAGGCGCTACATAAATGTATTGCTACATTACATTAAATGAACTTCCTTGATGTTGTGGTCCAGCCTTAGCCAAAAGGTCCTTGAATTAGCTTACGGCTCAGTTACGAAGAATTTACACAGACGCTTTAAAGCTTATTGAATCTCTCTTTGTGCATGTATGATATTATAATAAACATTTGAATATTTGTGAAGGGCCTTTAAAGAACTCGCAAAGGCCCTGGTACATGGCTGTCCGTCAGATCTGTAAAGTCATGTATGTATGCATGCGTACATCTGTGTATGCCTGCATGAATGTGTGTATGTAGGCATTTATGTATGTATGAATGTATTTATTTATTTATTATTAAGAATAATTTGGAAAATATTGAAATATTGGGGGAACATCACCACGGATAACCTCGAAACTGGATACTGGGGACATATTCTCTCGCCCAATAGGAATCGACGCTTACGAAAACAGTTAGAAAATAAATGTAGCTGGTGTGAATTTGCTTGCGCACACTAATAAGTATAGTAGAGTTCACGCACAGATAATTAATGCTTACAATTACAAAGGTTTTATCTTTTGAAACAGGATGTTAATTTTGACGTACTTCGTCGTCCCAAGGACAGCCACAATTACCACCACTACAATCCACATCGTTGTCTTTGTCATCATCATCATCATCACCATCACCATCACTATCACCATCATCATCATCATCATCATCATCATCATCATCATCATCATCATCATCATCATCATCGCCCCACTACCATCTGGGCACTTGTAAGACGAAATGTAATCATACACACGAACATACATACAAACATGCATATATGCATAGTTCATATACACATACAGTACATATACAATACATACATTCACATACACACATGCGTACATACATATATATACATGCATGCATACATGTCTGCACACATACATATTTACATGCGTCTAAATTACCCAAACGTGGTTAAGTGAATATAATTATGAAACTGTATTTGGGTTAGACATAAATTGTAAAGTTTAACTCGGGGATGTTCTTCCTAATTTGAAACACGTGATATCAGTTTTATGAATTTGCTGTAGGTATAGCAATGAAAATACCATGAACTTGAGAACAGAAAGTGGGCTCCTGTTAGTATGATTCCTGTTTTCATCAATTCAGGATTAAATACAAAAAACTGTAAGGTGAAAACTATTCTTTGTGCAACTGTTCGCCTCTCTCTTGATTAAAGAACAGGCAAGGACCTGCAGAGCGGTTCTTCAAGATATATAACATTGTTGCAATGGCACGTGTTGGGGGGGAATCTAGAATGCTACTTTGGGTGCCACATGGAAACAGATGTTGTAGAGTAGGGTTGTCAGTTGCCCTGCAGGAACGCCAACCTTAAATTAGGCATCTGTGTGAGGTAAAGCAACCACCTTCTTCGGTGATAGTAATTTACATAGAGCTTTCTGTAATTGTAATTTATTCAAGCCCTTCGTTTCGTGGCCCAATTTTTCCAGCTCCACCTTTTTCATCGGCCGACATTTCGAATACTGTACGTCGTGAAGGGTTATCGCCTTAGCAGCACCCGGCGTGGCCATCGTATTAGTAATTATGCAACTGACATGTACAGAAGCTACTCTCGACATTAAACTGCACACATTTTAGTCCGAAATTTCTGCAACCAATTTCAGCCAACATAATTTTTGCAAAATTAATGTTTTAAGACGAATTTTAAGGACGAGCCCCCATATAATGCAGGTTGTCTAGGGTAAATGAAAAAGAGCAACAGTAGTTTAAAATGACATTATATTTACAAGTTATCTGAAGTGACCTAGGTATGTTTTTCTCTTATTGCTGCTTCTTAGAGTGGATACTGGATAGCCGATAATGGGAGTGACCTTTTGATCTGTTCCCATTTGTCTTTGCCTACGTCATTGATATCTCGGAAGTATGGCTTCATCGCCTCGTTGTCAATAAATTGACCATTAGAAAGTTTTCAACAAAAGATTTGAATGCATATTCTTTCTCCAAACGCTAAAAAAAGAAACGCAGATAACTCGAGGATTTATAAAACTGTCATGATTGTGTAGACGAAAGGAAAGAGCAGTCCATTTAGCTAGTCCTGAGAGTTAGCATCGAGTGTGAAGTAGTAGCGGATGATTTATTTATCTTAGCCTGGGCCTATAAGGGCAGGTGACCAGTGTACTCGCTTGCCATCTGATCTTCTCTTCACACCGATAGCGTGCAGTCGATGTGTTCATTCTATAGCTGAGTTCACAAGGAGGCACTTGCGGAACAGCAATCTTCAAATCTCTTTCTGTCTTGGCGGTGATTTGGCTAGAAAGTTCCACACTAAACTAACCATCAAGCTATTGCGCAGCATCCTAATAATAATTAAAAACAATTTACAAGCAACATGATATATTGCTACTTAAACAATTGTAGCCTGTACATTGTGCACACATGCCTGCATGCATGTTTTGACTAATGAGCCTGTAAATTATATGGAGGTTGTTCCGGGTGAGTTTATGCAAAGCCACTTAACGGATTACACTGCAAAAGCTTTCATTTAGAAACGACCATATTATTTTCTACGGCCGGTTTATAATAATAGAATTCAAATTTGGACGCAGAATACATCCATAAACTAACTTTCACCGTAGTGGCCCTGTCCGGGGAGAGAATCCTTAAGCATTTGTAACTAGTGCAAATTTGCTATAGCAGCGCCGGCTAGAAGTGAATTACACTAGTCGAGACGATTTGAAACTATGGTGGCATTTGCTATCTCAATTTGAGGATCTCAAGCGGTAGGTCGGGGCGCTGAAGGATATTCTGAATAGCCTAACACACACAGGCAGCATTTCCTGAACAGGATACGCTGTAGAGCGGCAGCAGCATTAGCAGATGACCTTTCAAAGCACGAAGTGTATTACTGAAGAGTCCGTCTTTGACATAGCTTAATGGCGATACGGAAAAAATTGAATATCAAATGAGGAATAGGAGAATGTAAGTGGAAGAATGTAGGTGAGTTTCGTAATGTTTCACTTTCGCTATCTAGTAGCCTCTTTAGAACTCTGAACCTCTGACAGTTCTCCATGGAAAGAAGTCTCATTCTGTGGTTCTTTTAGTCATCTGCAGATATGCTTTTGACTTAATGCTTGTAGTTCCATCGCTCTCTGGTTGGATCGGCAACCGATGGTTTTTCAGAATATATCACTGAACAACTCCTCTGATTTGATGCGGGGCTTGTGAATAAGCTGAAGCCTTGAGTTTAGTTTTCAAGTTACAAATTTTCGAGTTTACTATTACGATTACATTTTCAATTATTAGACGTTTGTTCCAAATTTTGTCGATGTCTAATTATTTACTTCTATTCTAACGATAATGAGATATCTAATGCCCCCAGCTCCGTTATTCTCTTGCACATTTTCTGATTTAAGCGACTCTTAAATATGGGTTCCAAATGGAAACACTTGGAAAGTTACTCACTACAATAAATCAGCGTAGCCGCCGTTTTTGTATTTAAAGAACCAAATGATATGTTTGTGTTTAAACGATTGATTTGTGCATATAATAATTTTGTTGGTTTATGACCTGATTCTTGATTACTAAGTTTCAGCGTGATAGCGGATGTCTGCAGTGAGAAGCAACACCAACCGTTAATTTCAGGAGGACTAACTTGCAGCGCAAATGAGAAACTGGAAAATGAAAGCTCTCATTATTATTCACAACTTGGCTTGCCTTTGTGGTTTCATATTTACTCAAAACGATGGTTAGTAGTCTAGATAATTACGGAAGCTGTGTAATCATAATCAGATTATCAGTGTTAATTTATTGGATTTACGCTTATCTACTTCCGGCATGACCATA
Organism: Norana najaformis; assembly: GCA_964023275.1. Taxonomy (NCBI): domain Eukaryota; kingdom Metazoa; phylum Annelida; class Clitellata; order Crassiclitellata; family Hormogastridae; genus Norana; species Norana najaformis. The sequence goes on from OZ029927.1 coordinate 22,573,184, forward strand.
TGCTTTCAGATACCTCATAACTTATGATTCAAATTTAGTTTAAGTGAAAGAAATTGGATAAATTTAGCGAAAAGCTTTCTAAATAAATTTTCTGCAAGAGGCGGGGGATTCTGTCCGAAGAAAATAGCGAAGTATTCCGACTTTCTTGCTGTCACAAAAATAAGTTAAAAACGATAAGTTGAAGCTTCAGGTAGCTCAACGATTTCTCATTCCAACAATTGGATAGTCCTTTTAGAAGATCTTTTTCGTTGAAGATTCTTGTAACATGTATGATATGTAATATATATATATATATATATGATGTAACTATTTTAGTTTGAGAGGTACGTTTGTTTCAGTTCGAATGCCGCCTTTCATAACAAAAGGCCCAAACCGAAGTGAAATCTTCAGATTGGAAACTGCGGTTGAACTGGCTTGCAAAGCTGAAGGAATACCAGCCGTAAGGTAAATGACTTTTATTTCAATACATGGCATTCTCTTCGCCTTTGCAAATGCATTCAAAATTCATGAACCAAATAATTGTAAACTAAAGGCAGTTGTCGATTAGCGAAGTTAGAACATTTAACTAACACATGCTAAAACTATTCATTTGTTATCGCATTAAATGGTCAAATTCTACGATGTTGTTCGTCAATAGATAGCTTTAGGAAACCAGTTAAAGGATATTATCTTTATTTATAATATTAGTCAGATTTTAGTTCTTCAACAAGCATTCATCAATCTTATTTATTATTGAATATTCTTGTTTCTGACCTTCTGCTCTATGTTATGTATATATAACATTCAGATACAAGTAGAAGCTACTTAATTACATACGAACACAAAACAGTCCCGGACACTGCTCTGTATGTTTTAAGCTATTTATTAGACCAGATGTGAAAGTTTTAGGCTAATGTTTCAGCACAGATCAGTCAGTAGATGCACTCAGCACTAGGCCAGCATAGAGCAGCATGTAATATGGTAAGCACATGATATAGTGACATGGTAGTCACATGATTTTCTTCCCACTAAGGAAAGTATTTTCTGTTTAAAATGAGAATATTATATTATATTGAATTAGTAAATTGATATGGCGCCTCTTTTAGAATAAAATCGAATATTTTTAACGCCCTTCAAAGATATCTATACAGAGGCGCTACTAGCTCATCCCGGCGAAAGTCAACAGCACTCAGGTGTTTGTAGAAGGTGTACGGTTCTTCCCTAGTTAAAGGAACACGCAGATCCAAAAGTAGCCTAATCCAGGTGGATGGCCCATCCACTGAAAAGGCACGACGTAGCATTGTCGAAGTTCGTGAAAAGGAATAAGTTCACATCGAGTCGTGTAACGAAGTTTTATGCGGCCATCCAAGCCTGAAACTGGGGCAAGAAATCTCCCCATAGGTAGACAGGGGCATTCTCCAACTGGCATCGCCCGAACCACATCGAACTGACTGAGGATAAAGCAGCCTATGAAGAAAGTCTCGCGATCATCAAACTCTGTCGAAGTTTCTTCATTTGATGACCAACGGGGCTGCTTCTGTCGAATGCTCCATTCCTTATCCTCAGTTCAGCATGAGCGGACCGGGAGTTATAAAAGTTCTTGCAACTGCCGAATCTGAATAGGACTTCGTTGGTTTGAATCGATTCGTGCTATAGGCATAATTGTTATCTGGCAAGCGAGGGTAGACTTTGCTTCGAATAGTAAAAGCAGTGATAGGGTGGTGGGGTGGAGGGATGGTAGTGATAATTGTAGTAGTACAAGTAGTAGTTGTTGTACCAGTAGTAGCAATAGTTGTATTAGTGGTAACAGTAATACCTACATCAGTTGTTATAGTATTGGTGGTGGTAGTGATTACGATGATACTCCTACTACTACTACTACACTACTGCCACTACTACTACTACTACTAGTAATAATAATAATATCTAAGAAAAAATTTTTCTTTTACTGCGTAGGTATGAATGGAAAAAGAACGGCAATCATCTCAACTTCAGTCTTCTCAATATCCAGAGAGGTCCAGATGGTGACATAATAATAGATCCAGCGACCAGGATGGACGAAGGCTTCTACCAGTGTTTTGCTAGCAATCAGTTTGGTACAGCTCTTTCGGACACGGCACGTATTCAGATCGCATTTCTTGATTTCCCCCCACAAGGTCCCACTGTTACAGTGACAGTTCAGGAGGGTCGTCCGTTTGTCATTCCAGCTGCTCAAGGAAAGAGTTTCCCAAAACCAAGATACATTTGGGAAACTGCAGAGAATACTGTCGATCCAGCTCCTACTCAAATACTTACTTCACAAAGGATGCAAATTGCACGCAACGGTAATGAGAATCTATTAAACGTCGACTAAAGTGGCCAGCATGTTCTTTTATGCTTTCTGATATAAAAAAACGGAAAAACAATGTGGTCAGCAGCCTATCACCTGTTTGACTCTCAATGAATGGTCACATTAAATGTCTGGTGCATACGGACACGAACCGCATGAGTTAGCTGTATTATAGCAAAAATACAAGCATGTCTGCCGTGCTCAATGGGCTTGCGTAGAATGTTATTAGTAGCATCTGGTCACAGGACAATTTTGCGCGAATAATAAATAGAGCCAAACGGTGATACAGTAGTTTCCTTCTACTTAAAGACTAGAATTCAGGAAAGATGCTGAACTGGGCCTCATTGTGACGACTTTCGCTACGGCGATTAGTTTCCAGATATAAAATGCAAGTGCCTGTTATGGCAAAATCTAAACACAAACGAATACAACTGTCTGAAATAGTACTCATGGCAATATGGAATTTTTCATAATTATTGGTCTCTTAGTCGCGTGGCTGAATAAAAAACACTGTAATATGTCATCTAAGTGTTTGAGGGTTTCTTCCCTGAAGCTTGAGAAAATTTAGCACCACCTGAATCTTGGCATTTTATTTTATCAGTGGATATTTCTCCATTGCTGATGAGTTTAAATTCTATTTAGGGGATCTTTACTTTGCCTATGCTGAAAAGGCGGACGACCTTGATGGAAAACTCTACAAGAGCCGTGCTTACAACCCATATCTGGACGCCAAATCGTCAGAAAGCTACGCAAGAGTAATAGTAACAAATGGTAGTATTGTAGTTGTTGATAAATATTTTATGAACAATTTCAGATCACAAGTTAGATCGCATTTCTTAAATCTGATCTACATACATGCGCTTCTAAACTTGAGTATAGGCATTTCTTTACCTTCTTCAGAATCGTGGTCCCAAAGCTTTAAGGACTTATCGGATGAACCGCAAAAGCTGCGTATGTGTGCATTTATTTATATAGAGCCTTTTGTTAAATTTTCAAAGGCATTAAACATGGCCACCTAACTATAGGTCGTAATATTGGTCGAGAATATTTGTTTCAATAAAAATATTACACCTATTTAACTTACCATCTTGCATTGGTAATAATAAACATGGACGGTTGAGCTGATTCAAATAGTCATCCATCCAAGTATTGATGTAACTCGACGTTGCTCAACTTCAGTTTGCTAACCAGCGTCGCATTCAGAGCGCCAATTCGCCACCTGTATAAATGTAATTAATGATTTATACAGCGCCATTTCTAACAAGATGTCAGGCCAATTTTCGTGTTAAATAACACCTATAGTCATGCAGCTTAACGATCTTTATGTTATAGGTTCTGAGCCTTTGCCCGAATTTGCTCCAAATATTACGTACTCGTTGGGGTGGCAGGATGTTCTAGGCAGTGTTATATTTAAGTGTCTCTTTTCAGCAAAGTAAGTCGGTCTTCACTCTACCGATTGGAATGAGTATTTTGTCAGCTTTACTAGAGTAGTTTATGAATTTTATATCTCTTATGTATTAAAAATGCAGACTTATTATAAACGTCAACTTGAAATTCATTAACTTTCTGGTTAAGATTATTTTTCATAAATGCGTTACTTTTACTATCATTAGTGGTTATACTATTCTTACTGATTATTATTTAATATCGATTAACTTGCAATAAAAGGTATGTTTTTAAGTTAATTTAAAACTGAATTAATCATTGCCTGTCGAAAAGGGAATAGTTAACCTAAACATTACTTAAATTTGGCTGTTTAATACTCAAATTTGACATATTAGTTATCATATAAAATGTGAAATGAAGTAGCCTGAAAATCTGTCGGGGTTAGATGTGAACGTATAAGTCAGCATGTTTAAAGCACGCACTTTACTGTAATTTTCACGACGTCATATCGATGAGTCATCTCAGTCAAGCATGCTGACCATTAGAGCATCGCGCATCTGTCTCATAAAATTATTTAATGGCGAAGAAAGCATCAGTTTGTGGATATAGCGTTCTGTATGTTTACACACCATAAATTCTTTATATTATAGTGACAATTCACAAAGTTATGTCATCTTCTGTACTGCCACCCCTTTGCACTTTTCAGAGGACATCTTTTAAACTCTGAAGGGCTGAAGTGATGGATGTTTAGTGTAATGGCTTTCGTTTTACGTTGCTCAAGTTTGAATGTACAGTGGGAATAGTGACGATATATTTATAACTGCACCTCTGCCATTGTTTCATCAGGCCGTTGCCTACGATTACGTGGACAGGGCCAGGGAGCAGACTGCCTTATGGAAAACACAATATCTCTGCTTTCGGAACGGAACTTACCATTTCTAACTTGAACAAATCTGATGAAGGAGAATACACCTGCAATGCTACAAATAGCAATGGAAGTTTTCAACAACAATTTCTTCTTAGTTTTGAGCGTATGTACAAACTTCTATTTATATTCTTATAATTAATTCACATAATATCGTAGAAGTTGAGCCTACACAAATAAATTCGCAATTATGTAAACATATGCACATCAGTTGGAAGCAACATATCGTCGTAATATTTGTAATATTCCGTCAACTGATACTGCTTAAAACTGAACACAAGAAGAACACAAGTTTGTTACTTCAAATCTAACCTGGATTGTAATGTTACAAACATCTTTACCTGAGAGAAACTATAGTTGACGCTATCATTTGATGTAGATTATAAATTCATTTGTGTGAATGCATGCATACGTTTGGACTTTAATACATGGCTCTCTTGCACATTTGCCTAAATGTCTGCACATCGTGATGTCTTGCTAATCAGTTTCTCTGTCTACAGTGAGGTCGTTATGCCAATTTAATTTCATTACAATCTACTACTGGAATTTCAGTGGTCTTGTAATTTCTTGGTTTCATACGAAGGAACAAAAGTAACTTGCAGATATCACACAATTAACAAACTATGACACACATTCTGACTCATAGTGCACGTGAGACCATTAAGATCTACAACTATAATATCTTTTCTGAGATTTACATTCGATGCCACAAGTTTGTCTACTTATAATATAGAATAGCTAACACACATAATATAGAATAGCTAACAAAGATTTCCCTCATTATGAAACAATTTGATATAAATCGCAAGTGTTTAAAGTAGCAGATCTAACGGGAACAAATTCGGTTAAGGCTTTGAATTCCCAGATATTTTTTGTCTTTATGTTACCATTAGCCTTTTCCGCACTTTCAGACATATGTTAATCGTGTTTTGCAGTTGTGCCTAAGTTTGTCCAAGAGTCCGATGGTCCGCGGAATATTAATGCGACGGAAGGCGAGTCCGTTACGTTCACCTGCGACGCGCTTGCCACAATAGAAACTATTGTCTGGCTTCAGAATGGACAACCAATAGACGGTAAAACACAAGCAACATTGAATTGAAACGCAATGATGCAATATGTTGTTTCGATTGGCATTCAGGTGGAGCTTATTTACCGACGTGGCTTTCTGTGTACTAGTATCGGAAGGGAGTAATCGATGGAGAATCAAGGTGTACCGCAGTGCTTGTAAACTTCAGATAATTAAACAATCAAATAAGATAGGCAACCGAGGTCGCATTCCAGTGGAAAAGTTCATTCTTGAATCCTGAAAATCGTAAATTAAAAAATGTGTAAAGCCTATTTGAAGCCAACTTATTTAATGGCGCTGCATCAATACAAGGGTTGTCCAGAGATACCCGTAAAGTGCTAGATGAAGTGAAGATCGAGTTGCCGAAGACTAAAGAGGGAAGGAGGCAGAGGTACTGTTACATTTTCTCTTTATGTTGATAGAAATGGTAAGGCAACGCATTGCATGAATCAGAGTAAGTTCTTAGCTTTGAATGAAAAATCTGACAAGCGCTAGATATAGGGGCGTGAAACGTGTAATCCTCTCGGACTATTTACAAGCTCCATTACATTATTTTATAGCAGCAAGATGAATATAAGCAAATTTTTATGAACGATTAATCTAGTGTTGCGTAGGCTTAGCTATGTCTCATCCAACTTCGTCAAATAGTCACAAATTATTTAAAATATCTAATGGTAACCTCAGCATTGTAGCTTCTTATTGTTGCAATAAGAAGTAGAAATGGCGCGGTTATGTTTTTGATAGTCAAAAACGCACCTGCGAGATTTGTGTTCAGCAACTACAATAAAAGTCTGACGATCAGAGACGTTTGTCGAGATTGCAAAGACGAAGAGAGGCAGACGGACCTGATGGTTATTCAGTGCAATGTAAGCAACGTTTTCGGATACGCCTTTGCTTCGGGATACCTGAACGTTCTCCGTGAGTAGGCCTATTCGTTGGGCGCTTGCATACTTCTCTAAGTGATGCATGCCAGACAGTGAATTCTGTGTTTACACAGAATTAGCTCTAATGCCGTCACTAATATTTCTGAAGTTCTCCTCTAAAAGCAACGCATGACCTTGGACCGAGCAACCTGATAAGTGTCTGTATTGTGTTCGTATTGACTCAGCATTACGAATACCTTACCATACATATTACTCTTGTTATTGCTATAACTATAGTTATTATTAGGGCGCCCGAGTTCATCCATATGACTGTCTGCGATTCACTCGTGACCGCAGATAGTTCACTTGGATTTTCTTGCAGTTTCCGCTTTTGCCGGGCTACCAAACACACTGTCGTAAATAACTTCATATATGCTGAAAATTCACTCGCGGCTTTCCTGTAATTAAGAGATCCCCGTTGTATCCAGAACCCATGGCAAAAGACCTAATACAATAACTCTTGGATAGTAGCTAAAATTTGGACGTCACAATGTTAGATACAGTGGCTCCTTCTTATTTATCTTGCGACCTCTACTCTGCCCCGGGATGCATCAAAACTGGCAGCTATCAGAAAAAAAACTCCAAACACACTCACTTCAAATTTATTACTTTTCCAGCTGCTTTTCGAAACTCTTAGACCCATCAACATCACTGCGGTCGCTTTTCTTAGTAAACTGGGCCAGTGCCTAGTTCAGTTACTGGAAATTTAAAATAGACAAGATATATCTTTAAACGCCTACATTTTGATGCTGTCGCGTTCCGCGACATTTTCGCAACTTTACGAGGACTAACCGATCCTGACATTATTTTGTAACCCGCACATATTTTTGGAATCCTAAGGCATCACAGCTACCTTGGATAAGCCAATAGGAATATTACGTACTAATAATTACAGTTGGGTATAATTCTTTCTTCAGGGAAGACAAAAGTGGATATCAGAGGCTCAAAAAACGTATCAGTTGACTTTTTGGAGAAAAAACAATTCGTCTTTCAGTGTCATGTAACTACTGATCCGAGTACACCTCCGATGGTGCGATGGTACAAGGTACACCCGTATGGTGACTTAGTTCGTGATGAGTCGCCTTACATTTATGTAAGAAAGGATCTCTTGTATATAACGACTGATCCAAACTGCCCCTCTGATTGCACTAAATACCTCGGAGAATACAAGTGCGTTGGCAACAATGGATACAGTCAAGACACTGACACCATAACACTTTCTTATCAATACAAGCCAGGTGAACACATTGAAACCAAATGTTATTGATTATTAGTGTCATGCCATCTTTTCGCTTTAACACTAAACAATTCCTGACATTAAATGAAAGATTTAGAGTATTAAATGAACATTCACAGACGCACATTAATGATAGAAGAATATAAACTTCTTAAACTTTACTTCGCTTTGTTACACTAATTATAGGCTCGGAATTGATAAGTGACCGTTTAGGTTGCAGATATGCAATATATTTATGAAAGAATGAAATTACAAAAGCTTACTTTGTTTCGTTGCTTCAAACGACATTTGTTGAATTTCTTGCTTTACGTCAGATGTCTTTTACAGCGGGAGCAGTCAGTGACAACGAAGAACCATGGGCAATGTGGAAGATAAGTCTAGGAGGTGGAGCTGTTGGCCTATTTCTGCTTCTCATCGGAGTTTTCCTTGTCTTCCGTTCGAAGCGACGTTTTGGTGGTAAGCAGCCCCTCTAACAGCCTACATTTTAGCAAATGACTATATTAATTCTTAATGCGGTCTCACATTTAGCCAAACAAAATGCAGATTTGAGATTATCACTCTGTCAGCAACTGTCTGAGCAGCTCTATCGACTGTCTGTTCTGTTCTCTCTAGGCTCATCTTCTTTCTAACTGTATCAATTAAGCTAGATTTTTGATTGCCTCCTCACCCCCATCTCTCTAAGTTATACAACAGAACCACAAAATGGGTACATTAAATTAACATAACTTTTCCAGCTCTGAGCCAACTAATCTTGCCTGTGGGCTGCTCAGCCTGCTCTCCATAGAGTAATCCTACTTTTCTTCGCCTCTTCCAGTGCATATGTACCATTGGGGCTTTGATAGCGGATACTGCTTAATACATTTTAAGAATTTATTCAATATCAAACCTGGCTACCCACTCATATTTACAGTGCGAGAGAAGAAGGGAAGCAAAGAGCAGTCCGTCGAGCTTACTTTGGGAGAGCCATGGGTATGAAATGAAAAGGCTTCATCTTCTTAGCCTTCCATGAGAGGGCGGATGGCAACACCTCTCCCTTGCGGATTGATCTTCCCCGCAACATTGTACAGTCAATGCACTCATCTTATACCGAGTATAAGGTGGGAGCAAGATGAGCAGACAATTTCAAACATTTTTTCTGTTCCCGACCTAACTGCTAGTCAACCACTTAAACCCATTATGATGAACCTCTAATTAGTGCTATTCAATGATGCGATGGGTGTAGCGAATATTCTTTTGCTCTTTTATTATTATTACTATTATTATTATTATTTTATTATTATTATTATTATTATCATCATCATCATCGTCATCATTATCATCATCATCATCATCATCATCTTCGTCATCATCATCATTTCTGCGTTTATTATTTTAATTTAATTTAAAGCGAATTTCTTTAAAATTTTCTATATATTTCACATTTCAGGTGTCAACAGTCAAACGAAAGGGAGGAGATTGCCCAATCTTCCTAGCGTGTACGATCGCATAGAATATGGTGCAGTGGATCTGCCGTTGGAAGCAGTAGGAAACAAAGAAGAATTGATGCTACGAACAGGCAGCATGTATGAACACATAGCTTATGATTCGATTGATCAGCTAACGCAATCTCCTGATGTGTATCAAGACATCGGATATGAATCAATAGATGCGCCACAGAAAGAAGTGACAAACAGGGAGAGAAAGGTGCTCAATAAAGATATCATGTGTGACCATATGGGGTATTTAATCCCTCTGGAAGAAATCAAAAATCGCAGGAAAATAGACCAACTTAATTACTCAATAAATTCGGATAGGAGTCCGAAAGAAGTGACTCCCAACTTGGATATGGGTACGAAAGAAATGAATTCCTACTTGGATCTGAGCCCGGAAGAAGTGAATTCCTACTTGGATCTGAGCCCGAAAGAAGTGACTCCCAGCTTTGATTTGGTTTCGAAAGAAGTGAATTCCTACTTGGATATGAGCCCAAAAGAAGTGAATTCCTACTTGAATCTGGTTCCGAAAGAAGCAAATCCCTATTTGGATATAGGTTCGAAAGAAACAAATCCATACATGGATCTGGTTGCGAAAGAAGTGAATCCCTACTTGGACTTGGTTCCGAAAGAAGTGAATCTCTACTTGGATATGGGTCCGAAGTAAATGAATTCTTATTTGGATATGGGTCCGAAAGGTGAATTCATATTTGGATCTGTGTAAGAAGTAGATCCGAACTTGAATCTGAGTCGGGAAGAAGTTGATCCCCAATTTTCTCTTACTCTAGACACGGTCTTTCCGCCACGTGTACAGCCTTTCGGGAAACGGACCATCTGGTTCTCAAGAACTAACAAGTCACATTAACATTTTAATGTTAGCATCCCGACTCACCATTATGTAGCCATTTAACCGATTTCTCCTTCGTTTGTACTTATGTGAAGCTTAGATATGTATGAGTAAATAGATTTTACAGATTATTAGTATGTTAGGTATACAGCTACTCGGAATTCATTACGTAATTGTAACTTTTGGCTATCTGAATAATAATTAGAGCTAGAATTTGACCTAGATCGAATATATTCAAGTTACTGATATCCTGTATATGATTGCTGTTCATGAACAATAAAACTCTGTCATTGGAAAACGAGCGACAAGAGCCTACGAGCAGTACTATAGTTTCTAGTAAGTTTGCTGTTATCTTAACTACTTCTGTATAACCTGTCATACTTGAAGCAGTTCCCATGAATACTCTGCTGTCCGGTGCTTACGTTTAAAACAGAGATCTATAATTTTTTAAATTAAAGAGTGAACTACGAACCTAACCTAATATTTGCGTTTGAGCGAGTTTTCTTTTACCTCTGACCGCTGCGAATCACCCATGCATACGATTCCTCGCTGAGATGATGGGTGTATGAGAGATGTTTTCTTATGCATGTATGTGTATGGATACGCATTTATTTATTTATTTATTTATTATGAAGAAAAGTTAAGAAAGTATGGAAATATTGGGGAACATCACCAAGAATGGCTTCCAAGCTAGATATTGGGGACATATTCTCTCGCCCCATAGGAATCGACGCATACGAAGACAATTAGAGAATAATTGTAGGATTTACTTGCGCAGACTAATAAATGTTGTAGATTGAGTTCCTGTACAGACAGTTAATGCGATTAGTTGGACAGGTTTATGCGATTAGTTGGAAAGGTTTAAATTGTGAACTAGGATGTTCATTTTCGACCTCCCACTACAGCCACAATTACCACCACCACCATCCACTTCGATGTCATTGTCATCGTCTCATCATCACCATCATCATCACCATCATCATCATCATCGTCGTCGTCGAGTTCAATGGCACTTATAAGACGAAATATAGTCATACAAACGAACATACATACAAACATGCATACATACATACATACACTATATATACTTATATGATACATACATTCACATACACACATGCATACACATGCATACATGTATGTTTAGTATATATACATATACAGGGTGGGCCAAAAAAAGTGAGGACATCGCGTAAAAAGTAATATAATTACATCAAAATTTGTTTAACTGTATCCATAATAGCTTAAATTGTTTACTCATTTACTTACTTACCTATTTAGGTTTGCTGCCTGTAACTCAAGCGACATGTGGTCGCCATAACTGGACATTACAGCAAGACGGAGCTCCATCTCACACAGCCAGAAATACGATCATCTTTCTTCGTCAGGAGAATGTTAACTTCATCGAGCCAGACATGTGGCCACCGAACAGTCCTGATTTAAACCCAGTAGATTATGCCATATGGGGTGCTTTGCAAGAAAAAGTCTACCTTCGGCGAAAATTTACCACAGTTGAGCAGCTCAAGTTGGCAATAATTGAAGAATGGAGAAATCTGGGGCAGCGCTTTATTGACAGTAGCATAAACGAGTGGCGTCGACGCTTAGAAAAACTCGTTGAGAAGCAAGGAGGACACATTGAACATGATTTCTGATTAGCTAAATACTTGGCAAACAAAATTACATGAAACAATATAATTAATTGAATTATATTTTTAAATAACTTGTATGCTACAAGATGTTCTCACTTTTTTTGGCCCACCCTGCATATAATATGTATACATTGCATGCATACTATATATATAGAAACTTATATATGTACACAGTAACAGGATTTGTTAAGTATATACTCAAGAAGTTGTGTATCTGCAACATCTCGAGGATGTTCTGCTTAATTTGAGGCACGTGATATCAGTTTTATGGATATCCTGAAGATCCACAGCACTTGAGAACATTAACTAGACTCCGGTTATTATGATTCCTGTTTTCATCTATTCTGGATTAACTATGAAAAACTGAATTGCGAAAACTATTCGTTTTGCAATTGTTTGCCTTTTTCTGGAATAGAGTACAGGCAGGGCCTATAGAATGGTTCTTTCAGATAAAGATATATAATATATATATACAAGTATGCATGTATAAGTGTGTGTGTCAAGATCTTCATCTTTAAAAGGACTATTCTAAGACATATAAATATTTATGATGATTGAACTCTAAAAGTAAAATCTAATAAATGCATATACTTATTATTATGAAGGGAAAAAGTAATAGTAATAATACTAAAGTAAAAAATATATTATTATTGCGCTTGGGGCATGCAGCATAGTGCTTAGTCTTTATCCATACTTTCTAATATCTAAAGGCATACACAGATACATACAGCATACATAATACATCAAATTCACATGATTAAGTAGCTCCATCATCAACACAGAAATTTACGTACATTGCACAATTCTTTAGGTTGTAAATCTGTGAGAATTACACTCGTTTTAAATAAGTCTGCTATTTAGTGTTGCTAAATTATTTCTTGTTTGTGATTTTTGTTCTAGATTGTTCTAGATACCGTTTTCAAGCACAGCTGTTAATCAAGAACATCGGCAGAGAAACTTCATCATGATGTGGAGTTTAGGAATTATCACATTGGGGACCTGTGTTTGTTGTCTTGTTTTGGGTCAGAATGACAGTAAGTTTTTCCAGATTGACCGATTCATTTACGCTCACTACCGTTTTCATAGAAAGCTTTGCATTTTCTTAACTTACTCGATTACAACTATATACAACTAACTGCTCAATTGTCAGTTTAGAATTCATTGGCGCCTAAGACTTTGTTGTGCATTCCAGAAGATCAACAGCATGTATAATGTTTTCTCATGTTTTCTCATATTTATTTGATCATATTGTATACATACTTATATAAGCATATTTTGATCTTATACTTACACAAGATGTTACCATCAGATGCTATATAAATTCAGATGCAAAAGACCTCAATTTACATGTAATTTTAACTATTATTGCAAGTGTGGCACTTCCGTCTTTTTAGTTCGAATGCCGCCATCGATTACTAAAGGTCCATCCAAAACAAATGTCATCTACCGAAATGAAGACAGTGTAACACTGGAGTGCAAAGGAAAGGGAGTGTCAGATGTAACGTAAGCATTTGCATCTGTTGTCAGAGTGACTGGTAATTTTTCTTTTCTTCTTATTGCATTTTTGGCAACGCACATAGCATCGGTCAAATTTTTCCGTGATTTCTCGGTATCAGTTTTAATAATAATAAATTTTAGCTGTAGCATCCCATACGAGTGTAAAAATCACTCTGTATTGCCGATGCTAAGTCACCGTAAATGAAATGGAAATGCTTGGCGTAACAGCTTAGAAATTTACTCTGACAAGCCACTCCTGAAATTTACATTGCTGTGCGACTATGAGTAATAAAAATTTGAACAAAAATATTGATGATGATGATGGTGATGATGACAGTAGTAGTAGTGGTACTTGTATTAATAGCAGCAGCATTAATAGTAGTAATAATAATAATCTTGAGGGATCATGTGTACTTCGGGTAAAAAAATAAAATAATTGCGATTATAAGAGTAGTAACGTTAACCAATAGCAAAACTCTGCTCTGTCTTAGTGATGAGTATGTCATAGAAAAAGTTACCAGTATAGACCATAAACCTACCAGAATTTCTATTTTACTAATAAAACTGGAAGAAAAATACCAAATTCTCAAAAAGCACAAAATGCTGGAGAAAGGTCATTAGTTTTTGTATATCATTTATAGATATGAATGGAAAAAGAACGGCTTTGAATTAAACCAAAATCTTCCAAATATCCACAAAGGTGCAGATGGTACAATAACAATTCAACCTGCCACATCGATGGACGAAGGATTCTACCAGTGTTTCGCTAAAAATCAGTATGGCACAGCTCTCTCATTCACAACACATATTCAAAGAGCACTTCTTGACTCCTCTGCGGGAACTCCTACTGTTCTTCAGAAAACCGTTCAAGAGGGGATGCCGTTTCACATTAAGGCTGATCCACGCAGAAGTTTCCCGAAGCCTATGTATGGTTGGGAGATGGCAGCTGACACTGTGGACAAAAATCCAGTTGGACTATGGCGGTCGAAAAGAATACAAATCGCCGAAAACGGTAATGTTGGTCATATTTTAAAATGTAGTTATGTTGCTGTAGTTCTGTGTACGATACCATCTGTATCAAGAAATTTCAGGTACAAAGTTTCATACAGTTGGTTAGTTAGTTTGTTAGTTACTTCTTAGTTAGTTTTCTTCTCATTAACATAGCGCCTTTCAGTACTTCACAAAAACTGCCTACGCTAGTCTAAATGGTGTTTATTTGTGGATTGGTCGAACATGGTGATCACAATTAAAAAGCACACAAAATCTACGGCGAAATCGAGAAATAACTCCAAAATTCAAACTCGTAGCTGTAATCGTAATCGTAAACTCGAAATTTCTAAAGCGCTACTGAAAAGCTAAGCTAAGCGCAGGCACCTGCTTATTCACGAGCGCTGCGTCAAGTCAGTGGGGTTTTGCAAAGATTCCAAATTCAGTCACACTGGGTCTCTGTGTTTAAATGACTTAAAGTTTGTGCCATAGGTCCTTACTATCATTACTATTACGTTTGATATTTTTCTTCTGCTTTGATTTTTTTGTTTTCAGGTGACCTTTATTTTGCTTATGCTATTCCGGAGGATAATCTTGGTGGAAGACTGTACAAGAGCACAACTTACAATCCTTACCTGGATGTCAAAGCAGGAGGAAGTTATACGCGGCTAACGGTGGCACGAAGTAGGAACATACAGTAGCTATAAGAATAACACAGCCAATAAATATTTAGTTTAATAAATCTCAACAGCCATTTCCTAAAGATAAGACAAACTTCATTTATTGACTAATAGTTTTGAATATATATCAAGGCTTTGTCATGTTACAGATCCAGGAGGCATCCGTCAGTTTGCCCCAACTTTAGGATTTTCTTCCGAAGTACAAACTGTTGCTGTCATTGGGGGAAGTGTTACACTTAGATGTTTCTTCTCCGGATAGTAAGTTTATCTGAACTACTTTACATAAATTGAGTTTAGTCTCAATTCTTTTTCTTTAAAAAAAACTATAACCATTGCTTTTAAACAGTTAGTTCATTTATCCATAAAAGAAGTTTTTGCCTCTATAAATGTGTGTCTAATTGAAGAAAGTTTCCAGATGGGTCAAAGACGTTTGAAGTATTTGAGAACTGTGGACAAAACAATGCATACATTGCTTACTGCCAAGCATCCTATCTTCGCCAATTATTTACTATACAACTACTCTGTTCAACCGGCTCCTCATCTGTCCGAACACTTCTTCGCCCTCCCGTCACATCATCCTTAAAATTTGGAAATCGCTTTGGAAATCGCTCCATTGCCATAGCTGTCCTACCCCCTGGAATAAACTATCCCCAAAATTACGACAATTATCGGATCCATCATACGAACTCACCAACACTAGGCCTTTTTCAGTTTCTGCGCTGGTCTTTCACTCGACTGAAAACATTTCTTTTTCAAAAATCTTATCCTGATTCTTCCTCTTCCACTTATCTCTCTTCTCGCTTCAATTTCAAACGCCGTCCACAGTCGGCGTCCGACTCCTTGGCTGCCTGACTCCTGGATCTGGATGACATAATACTGCAAATTCGAGGAAGTAATGGGCTGTTGATTGCTTGAACTCAGCTCTCATTGACGAAGGGTTTTGGTCAAATCCGAGCCTTTCTCCTACGTTTTAATTTATTTTTTGGACGTAGGTAAAGCCACTTATGTTAATTTTGAATTGAGATAATTATTCGTTAGTGAACTTCTGAAGCTGATTTATATGAGCACAGGCTTTAAAATTATTCTAACATTTAGGCGCATTTGATTAATGATCATACTCATTTTAAACTGATCGTTAAACCTTTTATGCTGAGAGATGTGATGAGCTTTACGATTGATTTCTTATGTGGCACATATTAATCTGTATTCAGTCCAGAGCCAACAATTGCCTGGTCAGGGCCAAGGAATACGCTTCCCGTTGGAAGATATACACTGAGTAATTTTAATACAGAACTCACTATCAACTACATAACTGCATCTGATGAGGGAGACTATGTCTGCACTGCTTCAAATGTTCCAGGACGCAACACACACACACTTCAGATACGTGTTGAAGGTAAATGTACACGCTTTTCTGTAGCAACCGTATCACCTCGATGCTGCTCATTTTTCAATGAACTCATCGCGTAAAATCCTTCACCATCCCCCTGTTTTGAATGGGCGCCTCGCCATTTAAGGTCCCCAGATACGAATCGTGCTAGCCCGAAATTCAGTAATTATTCTCAGAAATAAACCACGACCGGGACTTTTGATTTGATTAACAAATACGAAGGTCGGTGGCAGAGTAACTGGAAACAGATTGATTTTCTTGGGCTATATTATGCTGTCTGAGCTTCTAGCTCATTTAAAATCGATACTGTTCTGAGACATGCTGCCAGTATAGAAAGTTCCAATACCATTAGACGAATTGCTATTTTTATGTTTGTACCTCATACGAATTATCTAAAAACTGCTGAAAAGGTTTTCAAGGGCGTATACGAATATATTATCTTTTTTTATCTTAAGACATGACATCCCACTGACACTGATATGTTTTTCCAGAGGTGCCCATATTTCCCACTGTAAATGATGGTCCATACAATGTCAACGTGACTGAAGGCGATTCCCTTATATTCAGCTGCAATGTCAATGCCAAACCAGAGGCTAAGATTGTCTGGCTTCAAGATGGAAAAGAATTGGATCGTAAGTAATGCTGCAGTAATCTGACAACGCATTTTCACAGAAGAAACTCCCAGAGGTACTAAAACCCACAAAATTTTATAGGACTTGAATCTCTCGTTCCAAAGTGCATCATATTCTGCAATGCCCACTGAAATTTAAGGTTAGGTAAGATATTTAAAGACAACTGTTTTCAAAAATATTTTTTGTTCGGCAGATTTATACTTTACATTTTTATTCCTTGGTTACGATTATCATTGTTTCTGCATTTATTAAGCGCCACTACCCAGTGAATAAGCATCAACTGATGGCGCTGAGCAGTCGTGATTAATGGACCTGCTCATAGTCCCTACATGACTCTGGAGATGGTCGAACTCTTACTGTCCGCTTTGCAAGACGAGCTCTCTACTCAGTTGGCTACTACTGCCGTAACTCGAATTTTATGTTAAATTTTATTTTACTTTATGAATCTCTTGTTAGTTTGTCAACCAATAACGTAAAATTGGTTAGCATATATTAAGACATTGAGGAGATTTCCTGAATTAGCGCCATATTAATGTCTTTGTCTAATCAAATTAATGATTTCCACATCGTCATTAATCAAACCAAAATCATCCGTCAAGTGAAAATGTTATAGAATTGTTAACTTTTGGAGAAGTTCAGTTGAAATTCAACACATTATATTGTTAATTTCTTCAGTTTCAGTAACTATGATCACTGCTTTCCCATGACTATATAAATAAAAATGGTATTTTGCTAATTTACGGATAGTGTAAAGTAAGGTATTATAGTACTTGTAATTGACCTAGCATTTCCTTCTAGCTAATAACCCTCCCAAGAGATTTGCATTCAGCAACAACAAGAAAAGTCTGACAATCAGAGACGTCTGTCGAAACTGCGACGACCGGGATAGTCTATCTGACCTGACGGTTATTCAATGCAACGCAAGCAATGTTCACGGATACGCCTTTGCATCTGGATACCTAAATGTGCTAAGTGAGTGATGTTTGCACAAAGTCGTGCGAGAATACAACCTGCAGTATACATGTAAAGGTAACCTGGACAACTTTCAGTTGTTCAATCGGCTAAATTTCTCACCTGATTTCCATTTTTGATTTTATTATTAATATGCTTTCATTAATAGGTCTATAGTTTGAATGTACTAAAAGAAGCTACCAGCCGTGATGGCATTTTAAGACCCAAATGTGTTTCACTCTTTGTATGGTGCCAGCATCCATTGCTGTTTGTAGCAAATATTCAAACTCCAGGGAAAGTGGTAAAGTGCAAACACATCATCAATCTGCCTGAATGCCATTCCGCAACCATGGAGTAGTAATTTGAATCGTTTCAATCAATGGTAAGATTTAATTGAGTTTTTGCCTTTCTACGTTTTGTAGCCAAGACAAAAGTGTTTCTCGTCAGTGACAAAAATGTCTATGTTGGAATGGATGAAGAAAAGGAAGTCAAATTTGAATGCAGTGCAACATCGGATCCAAGCACTCCTCCAATCGTCCGGTGGTACAAAGTGGAAAATAACGAGGAACAGCCAGTCTATGAAGATCCACCGACTGTCACCGTAAAGGACGGTGCACTGACTATCTTTGTCAATCCAAACGGCCCTCAGAAGTGGACAACTTATCAGGGAGAATATAGGTGCATCGGTGACAATGGATACAGCAAAGATCAGGCTGCAGTGAACCTCACTGTTGAAGAACACATACCACCACTTGTCGTTACAAGGTCATCTTCAGCTTTATCCTATACACCGTATGATTAACCTATATTTAAACAATTTGTATGCATAGTCCTTCTTTTATTGTACAGAAATATGCACAGTTTGCAGTAACGGTTGCGATTAACAGGAGACTGATAATGTACCATATTTGAAGAACAGCACTTTCGAGATGTTCTTAGGAGGCGGCGCATTGATGTCAAGATAAGCTTCTTTTATGTGTAGGACTATATTCGGATTTGCAAGCTGCCGGGAACTCGGACTTGATATAATCAAGTCCACTTCAAAGTATATTCACATATCTAATACTTTAAAGACAGACTTACACTTAGGCTCTCTGACGCATAGGCTGTTAAAATGACATCAGCTTCATAACAATCATTAAGCTTTTTATGTTAATTTTTGAATTGTACACGAGGTTTCTTTAGTGAACTTCTGAAGCTGATTTATCTGAGCACAGACATTTTATTGATTCTTATATTTGAGTGCATTTAATGGATGATCATACTCAATTGAAACTGATCGATAAATCTTTTAATCTGTTACCATTTCACATGTGTGATATGTTCCAGTGGTCAACAAGATGGAGGGACTACCGTTCCTTTGGAAAACAATTCTTGCAGTCGTATTCATTGGTGTCTTACTTGGTTGCATAAGATTTATCTTTGGGTGGTGGGGGAAACGATTCATCAGTAAGCAGATCATTTCAATTCCAATTAGTTCTTTTCATTACAGGGTGAGCGCTTGTATGTCGTACGCTAAACTTTTATTGCGTGCAATTAAAAGTTTAGCATGGATGTATGTCTGTATCTATGTAAGATTGTATGTATGTACGTATTGATGTGCATGTACCTGTTCAGAGAATTATTTAGTGCCTGTACCCCATTGAAATTTGCGATCGAGCCTTCATAACAGAAGGTGTACGAATATCGCCCAAAACACGAAGTCCTAGTCCGACTTAAAAGATAACAGTAAATATTATAGAATGCTGACTCGGACAAAGAAGTATCGCGAACGCACAACCAGAGCTTCGTATCAATGAAATGGAAACAAGACTTATGACTGCCGCACACTTATGCACCATCGGTTAATGCCTTGTGTATTAGACCCCAGCGCTTTTGAGAGGTACTTGAAGAGCGCTATATAAGTGCTTCTTACATTACATTACATTACCCCGGCGCAATAGAATTTTCTAATCAATAACTATGCCTTAGCAAATCCAAAGTGTAAACTTCAGATAAAATTTTACTGACGTTCAACTATTCACGGGTTCTACGTCTTTACCTATAATACTCTTCATTTCAGCTGCCAATAAAAGAAAAACTGTTGCCAAAGATACTGCGATTCCTCATCCTAACAGCATTTACGAAGACATTGGGTATGATTCAACAGATGTGCCACGTGGAAATGTCGTAAATTTTAAAAATCCTGTGCCTCGTTTAGGTAGTATGCAAAGACACGTTAGATATGCATCAACAGATTTGGTTCAAGAAAGGGGCAAAACTTCAGCGAAAATAACAATAAACAGTCCACTGATAAATGAAAAGAAGTGAATCCATATACGGCTTTACGTGCTGAAGATAACTAAAAAATCGCAGACACTTTGTTGATATTCTGCCTAACGCTAATACGGTATACATGTATTGCTTTAGTTAAGTCAATGTCATAAAGGAGTAAGTGCAGCGATATTAATATAATGTAGGTATGCACTTCCATTGACCTGGATAAACTGTACAAATCCTTTATGTATGCAAGAGATACAAAACACCTTAAACGGAAGACATAATGTCCGAATTGATTCACTAGAACATCACTGACACGATGTTAAAGAACTCCAATAAAACGGGTTGGCTAGATTGCAACTTGATACTATTTGTCTAATCTCAGAATACAATCTTTGCTTCAATGTCCCAATTACGTCTTCGCTTTGAGTGCGCTTGCATTGTTTTTTATTATAAGCTTCTATTCTATTATACTATTGATGGTTAATTGCATGTTTGTATTCAGGTGTGTTCAACTCTATGTAGCTATTATCCAAGACATTTAAACGATTTCTCTTTGTTAACGCTTCATGTAAAATGCCAATACATATACATGTATTCAATGTTAGTGACATTATTAGCCGATTGGAAAATAGCTAATCGGAATTCAGGTAAACACAGGAATGTTACAAGAATGATGTGGTATAAAAGAAACTGAAACCAAGTGTGGTTGAGGACAAGATAAAAACATATTAGATCTTAGAACAACTCGTCATACAAATCTTACCTTTTATACGCTACTTGTATCTAGACTAATATTGCAAATCAGACGAGACCAATTGGAAATAGCCTACCTTAGCAAAAACCCTCTATTTGAACCCGGTCATCAATGTTCACCCCCAACTTTTAGCTCCAGATTGGTCTGTCTCAAAAGACACTCACAGTCGTGATCTTTAGAAGTTTAAGTTTTTAAAACTTCTTATGGCTTCTTCTAGGAGCTTGGATTCGTTTTAGGATCATCCTACTTGAATGATTTGCGCTAGTTAGCACTGCCCCGGTATGCACCAAAGAACTTTGTGTTCCAGTTTTGGGTCATCCTGGTCGCCGATCGATGCGCTGTGCTCCCCGTAGAGATTCACAGGTATCTCACTTCCGCACATCATTACGGACTGGTTGGACATTCTAATGCATTGGCCCTTCGTCTTGAAACAATGGACCTCTAAATGTACATAATGTTTCAATGGATTCAAAAGAAGTGAATCCCTACATGGATGTGGTTTGAAAGAAGTGAATCAAATTTCTAACGAAGTGAATCGCTATTTGGACGTGTGTAGGTAGTAGATCCGAACTTGAATAGCTTAATTACCAGTAGCCTAATATTAGTATTGATATTACTATAACTATAATTACTATTAGGGCAGCCAAATGTCAACCGTGTGACTGTCCATGTGGTTCATTCGTGGCTGCTGATGTTTCAACTGGATTTTCTTTCAGTGCCCTCGTTTGTCGAGTTAGCGGACACACCGTCTTAAATAACTTCATCTGCTAGCGCTTCACTCGTGCAGACTTTGCTGCAATTAAGGAATCCCTGTTCTGTCTAGAAACGATGGCAAAAGACTTGAGGGTGTTACTTAGTTACACTGACGCTGGGTCGCAGTTTGATTTTGAACGTCAAGGTGACAGGTACCGTGGCTCCTTATTTGCCTTACAACCTCTATTCTGCCCGGAGATGCATCAAAACTGGCAGCTATCAGAAAAAAACTCCAAACACACTCACTTCAAATTTATTACTTTTCCAACTGCTTTTCGAAACTCTGAGACCCATCAACATCACTGCGGTCGGTTTTCTTAGTAAACTGAGCAATTGCTTAGCTCAGTTTCTTGAAATTTAAAATAAACAAGATATTTCTTAAAACGTCTCGCTTATTTATTTTAATGCTGTAGCCTTCTGCAACAGATCTTGACGTGGACTAGCTGTCCAGATATTATTTTGTAATCAGTGCATATTTTTGAAATCCTAAGTCATCACAACTACCATAGATGAAGCAAGGTTAGTAATAGTAATCACTGTTGCATTTCATTCTTTTCTCAGGGAAGACAAAAGTGGATATGCGAGGCTTTAAAAACGTATCAGTTGACTTTCTGGAGAAAAAACAATTCGTCTTTCAGTGTCATGTAACTACTGATCCGAGTACACCTCCGACGGTGCGATGGTACAAGATTAAACCGTTTGGTGACTTAGTTCGTGATGAGCCGCCTTACGTCTATGCAACAAAGGATATCTTGATTATAATGATTGATCCAAACTTCCCGCTAATTGCACTAAATACCTCGGAGAATACAGGTGGGTTGGTGATAACAGATACAGCCAAGACAGTCGCACGATAACAGTTTCTTTTAAGCCTCCAACAGGTGATTACATTAAAAGCAAATTTTATTTAAAGGAAGTGTGATTCATTCGTTTCGGTTTAACACTAAAGTTCAGTAGAGGTCTCCAACAAGCAAATGTTATTTATTACAAAAGTGATGTTATCACTTCATTTTAACAGTAAACAACTCCTTACATTAGGCCTACATGAAAGATTTAGAATAGTGATTGAACGTTCACAGATGCACATTTATGACAGAAGAATATTAAATTCTCAATTCGCTTTCTTACACACATTAAAATCTCGGAAATGATTAAGTTTAAGTTCCGTTTAAGTCCCAGGCATGGAATATATTTATAAAAGATATACGGTACATTTAAAAAAATGAAATATTCCACACACTTATTTTGTTTCGTTGCCTCAAAGACGTTTGTCGATTTTTTGCTTTACGATATGTGTCTGTTATAGTGGCTGCGGTCAAAGATATCGAAGAACCATGGGCAGTGTGGAAGATAATTCTAGGAGGCGGAGCTATTGGCTTATTTCTGCTTGTCATCGGAGTTTTCTTTGTCTTCCGTTCGAAGAGACGTTTTGGTGGTAAGCAGTCCGCTGTAGTTTGATTTTTTAAGGTCCTAGTAGAGGTGGTAGGAGGTCATTTGCCTCAACCTCTACATGGCTCGAAAGATTTTGTATGTGTGGATTAGGACATTGTTACAGCACTTGCTATGAACATTTGCTATCATCTGAATACGTAACTAAAAAGAAATTGCTAACTATATTTTGGATTGAGGTTAAGGTGGAAAAAGGTCTGTATACCTCCAATAAACTTTCCGGAAGCGATCTTTGATAGCTTTTTGTTTTCTTCGAAAATGAATGCAAGAGATTTTCTCAGCCTCTATTGCTTGATTTCTGGATTCTCTGACTTATCTGAATTCGATCGGGCTTCTTTAACGGATTATTATTTTGATTACGATTTCACTTGACGCGACCATTGACTGATGCTTTATGCATCATAATAACGGGGCTGTGAACTATCATTAGCTCTTCGAATGCATTAGATTAGACTAGATTGTCTTTAGGTATATTGGCTATGCTAGACTTCAAAGAACCTCGATCGTCTAACAACCTTATCTACCAAACGAATACTTTAATCCTTAATCAAGTCTCATCTTCAGTCAAACAGAATGCAGACTTGAGATTGCCACTCTGCCAGCAACTGCCTGAGCAGCTCTATCGATTTTCTCGTCTGTTCTATCTAGGCTCGCCTTCCTTCTAACTGTATCATTTAAGCTAGATTTTTGATTGCCTCCTCACTCCTTTACTTTTCCTGCTGTAAGCCAACGAATCTTGCCTGTAGGCTGCTCAGGCTTCTCTTCATACAGGAACCATGCCCTTCAGCCTCAGCCATGAGACACCTTTCCATATTTGTATCACCATACTCAGTTCGCCTTTATGGAATAACCTGGCGTGAAGTATCAACAATTCCATTATAATCCTGCCACATGGTATTCTTTTTCGCCTCTTCCAGTGCATGTCTACCATTGCATCTTCTATATAGCAGATACTGTTTAATTTGCATGAGCATCTTATTCACTATCATACTTGATTACCCACTCATATTTACAGTGTGAGAGAAGTAAGAAAGAAAAATGAGTCCGTCGAGCTCACCCTGGGGAGCCATGGGTATGAAGTGCAAAAGACTTTACTTTCTTAGCCTGGCATGAGAGAGTGGATGGGAAGTCCTCTCCCTTGCGGCCTCATCTTCTCACCAAATCTGTACAGTCAATGAACTCATTTCATACCGAGTTCAGTCGTGGGCGCAAGCTAATTTCAAACATTTTTCTGGCCCCCGACCAACCTGCTAGTCAACCACTGAAACCCAGTATGATGAACCTCTAATTAGTGGTGTTCACTGATGCAATGATTGTAACCAATAATTTTTAACTCTACTATTATTATTGTTGTTATTATTATTATTATTATTATGATCATCATCATCATCATCATCATCATCATCATTATTATTGAATTTACTATTTTAAATTAATTTAATTACTTTGTTAAAATTTTACTCTATGTTCTTTACATTTCAGATATCAACAGACGCACGAAAGAAAAGAGATTGCATAAACCTCCTAGCATGTGCGAATACGATTCTAATAAGCCGATGTAAAATTTATTTCGATGTTTGACAGAATAGTTGGTTAGTGACAGTTGGGGAAGAGAAGTATAGGCCTAACTTGTAGCAGAAATGTTGGATTATGTTCTAATTGTAATCTAGAAATTTCTCAAGCTTTATTTAAAAGCTAAGCATGGCCAAAATCCTATTGAAGAGCAATATGTACAAGTCATAAAGATTGTATAGAACTAGGCTACAGATCCGGTTGCCGAAAGATCAAAGAGAAAGGACCACCCTAGAACATAATTCTAAGCGATAGTAATGATCATTAATTCTTGAATGTTGTCACCTGTTTTACAGTGTTTTATCGTCAACTAACAACCATCCTATGCGACATAACCGTAGCTTGAACATATTCGAACTAGGTCACATGAAAACTCTAACTCAGCGCCGCAGCTTTGCTTTTGCTGGCCCTGCTTCTTGGAATGATTTACCTGCTGACCTTCGACGAGAGCTTCTCTACCTCTCTCCCTCTCTCTGCCGTAAGCTCTTGAAGACCGTATTATTCCCCAGTTCTGGGACGGGACGGAAGCGCCTCTGATGAGGCTACCTTCAAGCGGCGCTTTACAAAGTTACGATTACGATTACAAATTAGTGCGTAGCTAGTCAAATGTTACTATTACAGAATGCATTCTAAACTGCTATTAATCACATCGACTAAAATCCTTAGTAAACATTTATTTCCATTTATATATAAAGTTATATGCATGCAAGATTTACGTCTGCCCGTTTGAAAAATAAATAGTAAAAATAAAAATAAATAGTAAAAATAAAAATAAATATCTTTAATGGCTACTGAACAGACAGATGGTCTACAAGTTCATAACCTGTAGGAGTCTATTGCAAAAAAATGTGTATTTAGGCTACTTACCTATCATACATTGCACCATAATAAGAGTTAGCATTAGCATTAACTTTCATGTAAACACCTACACATAGCAAATGTTTTGCTAGTAACAGAAAATCAAACCGGCATTCATCTGCCCGAGCCCACATTTTCCTGGCGAGTGACTGGGGAAACACTCGCTAAGAATTTTTCATGACAATAACTAGCAAACCCAAATGCTGTATCATATAAATCATCTTGCTGATTGGCTTATTATATATATTGCTGAATTCGATCTGTTGCAACAGACTTATGTAAAAGGAATATCGCGTATTTGCATTAGCCCGGATTAAAATTTCGAAAATGCCTGCTAAGTTCTTCGGAATGACACAGTCCGTTTCATGTAAGGTAGTATACGATGGTGGAGAGATCGGATCTGGATTCAGTTACAAGTAGGGATCCACTGCTCTTGCAGATAAAAGCATAACTAATATAACATCGAAGGTTTGTCTATTTGCATGTTACTTTGTCGATAACTTTAGGTCATCGATTAATTCGGTTAACTGATACGTCGCCGCAATAAAGACAGCTATTTTCTTGTAGCATTCGCAAGATGTCGAAGTTTTCGCAACACTTTTATATGTAGAGCATAATATATACATTAAAACTCGTTGTCTTTTAACGGGCTTTTTATATGTCAGTTATCTTTAGGTCTCCAAACAAAGCATAGTCTAAAATAAATAATAAGTACACGCCATATATGGAAACCTGTGGAAATAAGCGTGAAATGTATGTTTGTATGTATGTTCAGGTACGTATTTATGTATGTGGGTATGCATGTATGTAAGTACGCATGCATGTATGTATGCTGTTCAATAGCGCTGTCGTGATTGTGCTTTAGCCGTAATGTCCTGCCATACAGGTAATTCGCCTCTGAGAATGATATTAATGTAGATTGAAATGTACACCGTACCATAAAGTATCAGTAGCATTTTTATAGAGTATATGCTGACCACATTTAGGTATAGGATACATGTGCGTTTTCGACCGACGTATGTAATCGTCTGACTTTTCCTGATGTCATAGATTTCAAATGTTATGGGGTGCTAGTTTTATGTATGTATGTATGCATCTATGTATGATGTATGTTTGTATGCATCCATGTTTGTTTCCATGTATTTAAGAATATATGTATGAATGTATGTATGTATCTAAATATGTACGTAGCTAAATATTTATATAGCGCCTTTCGAGTACCATATCCTTACTCGGCCAGCATAAGGTAATAGGGTTGCTTCACTGGTGCTTATATGCCCTTGAGATAAGTTACAAAGTTGAAATTGCATCCAAAAGGCTTCTAGCGTACAAACGCTCACCCTGTAATGATAACAACGAATTGCAATTGAAATGACCTGCTCACCACATTATATGATGCAATCAGAATAGCATAAAGGTGAAGGTGTCCTTTAATAGTTTCCCGTACCAGCCCAAGGTAAATCCAATGGTACCAAGAAAGAGACCAGTGAACACGACTGCTAGGATTGCGTTCTCGGTGTACACTGCAACATATCATATATGTAACATGGTAACAGATTAATGAATGTCATGCTGCTGATGTCATTTTAACAGCCAATTGAGGCAGAGAACCTAATTATAAGTCTGGTCGTTGAAATATTTATTTGAGATGTGACTGTGTTTTGACGTGCACTTCATAATCGCAAGTCTGAGTTGACGGCAGCTTGCACCCAGAATGTAGTCCTACACATAAAATAAGTCTATCCTGATATCAATATACCGCCTCCTAAGAACATCTCAAAGGTGTTGTTCAGAAATATGATACATTATGATTGTTCTGTTAATCGTAATCGTTACTCCAAACACTGCGCATTCCATTACATCGAAGAAGGACTTTCAACGCAAGTTGCCTAAATCTTGGATTTCCCTACAGTAAGTGTTGCAATTGGAATAGCATGAAACTAAAGGTGTCGTTGTATCGTTACCTGGTGGAACGTAATCTTCAACAATGAGGTTCACTGCAGCCGTAGCTTTGCTGCATCCATTGCCACCAATGCACCTATATTCTCCCTCATAAGTTGTCCACTTCTGAGTGCAATCCGGTTTGACAAAGATAGTCAGTGTACCGTCCTTTATGGTGACAGTTGGTGGATCTTCATGGACTGGTTGTTCCTCGCCGTTTCCCACTTTGTACCACCGAACATTTGGCGGAGTGCTTGGATCTGATGTTGCACTGCATTCAAAATTGACTTCCTTTTCTTCATCCTTTCTCACATAGACATCTTTATCATTGACAAGAATCACTTTTGTTTTGCCTAGAAAACGTAAAAAGGCAAAAACTCAATGAAATAAGACAACTGATTAAAACTTTTGAAATTACTATTCCATGCTAACGGAATGGCACTGAGACGGAATGCTGATATGTTCGACCTTCGCTTCTGTGCCTGGAGTTTGAATATTTGCTTCCTGCATGGCACCATACAAAGGTTGAAACACATCTGGTTCTTAAAATGCCATCACGGCTGGTAGCTTCTTTAAAACTGTCCAATTATATTAATGTAAACTTATTAATAATTCGCTGTGCGGAAGCCAGCAGAGAGATTTAGCCGATTCCGCAATGGAAAGTTGTCCAAATTATCTTTGCTTGTATACTGCAGGTTGTATTCTCGCACGACTTTGTGCAAACATCACTCACTTAGTACATTTAGGTATCCAGAAGCAAAGGCGTATCCGTGAACATTGCTTGCATTGCACTGAATAACCGTCAGGTCAGATTGACTATCCCGGTCGTTGCAGTTTCGACAGACGTCTCTGATCGTCAGACTTTTCTTGTTGTTGCTGAATGCAAATCTCTTGGGAGGGTTATTACCTACAAGGAAATGTTAGGTCAATTACTAAAATAATAGCTTACTTCACACAATCCATAAATTTGCAACATATTTAAATAGTCAAGGAAAGCGGAGATCATACAGTGTAGTTACTAAAACAGAAAATAACCATTATAATGCTTTGAATTTCAACTGATCTTTTCCAATAGTTAACAATTTTATAACTTAATCATTTGCAGTGATGAATTTGACTCATGTTGTGTAATTGATTAACGAAGCTGCGGAAGTCAGTAATTTGGTTAGATAAACATACATTAGTATAGCACTGCTTCAGAAAAAACTCCTCATTGTCTTACTGTATGATTTCCAATTTTATATTAGTGATTGACAAACTAACAAGAGATTCATAAAGTCAGACAAAAATTAACTTATAAATTTCGAGTTACATCAGTAGTAGCCAACTGTGCAGAGCGCTCGTCTTGCAAAGCGGAGAGTAAGAGTTCGACCATCTCCTGAGTCGTGTAGGGTCTCGAACAAGTCCATTACTCACAACTGCTCAGAGTCATCAATTGATGCTTATTCATTGGGTAGTGGCGCTTAATAAATGCAAAAACAATGATAATAGTAACCAAGGAATTAAAGTGCAAAGTATAAATCAGCCGAACAAAAAGTGTTATTGAAAACAGTTGTCTTTCATGCTGCGATGAATTGCACAATTGCAGTTTGTGATGCACAGCTCAACTTGAGATTGAAGTCAAATATGCATAAGATAACGACATTTTAAATACCTTACCTAACCTTAAATTTTAATGGGGATTGCAGAATGTGATGCGTTTTAGAACGACAGATTCAAGCCCTATATAGAATTTTGTGGGCATTAGGGCCTGTGGGAGTTTTTTCTGTAAAAACGCGTTGTTACGATTACTGCAATATTACTTACGATCCAGTTCTTTTCCATCTTGAAGCCAGACAATCGTAGCCTCTGGTTTGGCTTTGACATTGCATCTGAATGTAAAAGAATCGCCTTCAGTCACGTTGACATTGTTAGGACCGTCGTTTATAGTGGGAAATATCGGCGCCACTGAAAAAACATGTTATCGTTAGTGCCATGTCAAGTCAAACAACCGATGATCAGTATAAAAGATATTACACTCCTAAAAGTCCCTTGAAAACCATGCTCTGTAGTTGTCCGAGGTACATATATAAAAACATCAATTCACCTACTCTACTGGAACTTCCTACACAGGCAGCATAACTTGAAACAGTTACCAATTTCAAACGATAAACTGGAAACTCAAACAGCAAATAGCTAAAGAAACTCAAACTGTCTCAAATCATTTTGTCAGACACCTCTGTATTTATTAATCAAGACAGACCTTCGACACATATGGGAAGTATGTGTGTTGTGTCCTTGGGTGTTTGAAGCACAGCAAACGTAGTCTTCTTCATCAGATGCAGTTATGTTGTTGATAGTGAGTTCTGTATTAAAAGTATTCAGCGTGTATCTTCCAGTGGGAAGCGTATTCCTTGGCCATGACCAGGAAATTGTTGGCTCTGGACTGATTGAAGATTAAATATACGCCACATAAAAAGAAATTATATCATAAAACTCATCACAGCTATCAGTATGAAAGTGTTTAGCATCAGTTATGTATGTCTTCTGCAACCAGGAAATATTGGATTCGGTGAAAAAGGACAAGAAGAGTCACTGGAATGGTGTTGACCATCGATCCTGAAGAGTTTCTATGAACAATCAGCCAGCAGGCGATGAATGTCTTTCGTATACAGACGTGCTGGTCGGTGGGGCATTTGGACGCTGCATCTTCATCCATCTGATAGGGACTGAGATAAAAGGGTGCTGTGGACTTCATCAAGCATTGTCATTCCTTGAAAATGGGCAGGGTAGAGGCATACGGTGGCCATAGAAAAACGTGTACATTTACATTCCTCATCATCCATGCAACGCAGTCTTTGGGCACTGCATATGGCGCCAACTGTCAACTCTGGATGGGAATCCATTGGTAGGGCTCTGAGCGTCTGCGGGAACCCGTCAGTGTAATTTTTCTAGTTTTTTGAGCATTGTTTACTAAAGAACTTTCTGTTCTAAATCAGTAGTTCTCAAAGTGTTGACCACCTGTGGTCCGTGAGAGCGAGTCAGGCAGTCCACGGCAACAAGTTACCAAATATTCCTGCAAATTCCTTCACTGGACACAACATACCACAATGTTGTCGCATTTAGGTAAATAGCATTCCAGCCTGTTTCTAGTTCCAATACTATATCTATTCTTTGGCTTTGGTGACTTCACTGTTCACGTCACAATGACAACATTTTTAGCTAGACGATCATATTTGTTCTTTTTTGATAAAAATCGTTGGCCCATAAGACTCAGGTGGTTCATCATATGTTTGAATCCCAAAACGTCATCCTCGGGGCAAAAAACTTTGAGAATCACTGTTCTAAATGAACCTTAACACCATTTAACTAGCTTAGGCAGTAATTTTTGGCACTTTATAGGTGTCAAGATAGCTAATTAAATAACTAAGTCACTAATCATATAACTAATTGGACAAAAGATCTGCCCCATTCCTGGACATTTTCAAGTCACGGCTCAAAAAATACCTTTTAAAGATATTTTATGACTGAACAAGTCGATTTTTGAACTCATGTACAGCGCTCTTTTCTTCTACCCCGGCCGGGCTATGCAGTTATATAAATTGTCTTATTATTATAATTTGGACCAAATATTTCTAGGTACAGATGGCATCATACTTGCACTAAAAATTTGGTTGCCGTTATGGTTCACAGAGCTACAGCAACATAACTACATTAAAAAATATGATCAACATTACCATTTTCGGCGATTTGTATTCTTTTCGAAGGCCGTAGTGGAATTGCATTTTTGTCCACAGTGTCAGCTGCCATCTCCCAACCATACGTAGGCTTCGGGAAACGTTTGCGCGTTTCAGCCTGAAGGTGAAACGGTATCCCCTCCTGACCTCTTTTCTGATGAACAGTAGGAGTTCCCGGAGATGACTCAAGAACTGCTCTCTGAATATGTGCCGTGTTTGAGAGAGCCGTGCCATACTGATTTTTAGCAAAACACTGGTAGAATCCTTCGTCCATCGATGTGGCAGGATGTATTGTTATTGTACCATCTGCTTTTTTGTGGATATTTGGAAGATTTTGGTTTAATTCAAAGCCGTTCTTTTTCCATTCATATCTTTAAATAACAAATACGAATGACCTTTCTCCAACAGTTTGTGTTTTTTGAAAATTCATCATTTTTCTTTCATTATTGTTAGTAAAATACAAGTTCTGATAGATTTTTAAGGTCTACACTGGTAATCGTTTTTCTATGACTTGACATACTCATGACTTACGACAGAGCAGAGTTGTGCTATTGGCAAAACGTTAGTAGGCTTATAATGGCTACTATTTCATTTGCTTGTACCAGGTACACATGATCCCTCAGGATTATTATAATTATTATTATTATCACTATCATCATCATCATCATCTTCTCATCATCATTATTTTTGTACAAATTTGTAACACATAGGCACAGAGAAATAAAAATTTCAGAAGTGGCTTGACAGAGTAAATTTCTACGGTGTTACACCCATTTCACTTATGCTAGGCAGGTCATTGACTCAGTTTCGGCAATGCAGGATGATTTTTGCTCTCTTTTAGGATGCTGCAGCTTAAATTTATTAATATTAAGTCTGGCATAAAGAAAGCTCAGGAAATTTGACCGATTCTATGTGCGTTGACAAAATTGCAATAACAAGAAAAATTATTAGTCACCGTGGCAACAGATACAAATGCTTACGTTACATCAGGAACTTCCTGAGCTTTGCACTCCAGTGTTACACTATCATCAGTTCGGTAGATGACATTTCTTTTAGATGGACCTTGAGTAATCGATGGTGGCATTCGAACTAAAAATGCGGAAGTGCCACAGTTTGCAGTTATAATTAAAATACATATAAATTGATGTCTTTTGCACCTGAATGTTTATATAGCATCATCCGGTAACCTCTCTTGTGTAAATATATACACAGAACGATCAAATAAATATGAGAAAACGACCGTCAAACATGCTGTTGTTCGTCTAGAAAAGACGACAACCTCTTAAGCGCTAATGGCTCTTAAAAAGGATAATTGGACAGTTAGTAGTTGAATATTGTTCTATTTGAATAATTTACGAAAAGGCATATCTTGCATTTAGAAACTGTAATGAGTGTAAATGAATCTGGTAGCACTTACTGTCATTCTGCCCCAAAACAAGACAAAATACAAAGGTGACCAAAGTGACAATTCCTAAACTCCACATCATGATGAAGTCACCCTGTCGATATTTTGATTAACAGCTGCGCTTGAAATGGATTTCAGTCATCTAGAACAAAACGCACGCACAAAAAATCATTTAGCAAAACTAAATAACAGACTTCTTTAAACTGACGGTTAATAACTGCCTTCAAACAACAGGAATCATAATAACTAGACACCAGTTTATGCTCTCAAGTGCTGTGTATCTACAGGAAATTTATAAAACTGATATAAAGTGCCTAGAATTAGGCAGATCATCCTCGAGATAACCATTGTGATGTATGATTCGGTTGCAAATACAATCTCATGAGTATATACTTGACAAACCCTAGTACTGTGTACATATATAAGTTTACATATATATATATATATATAATATGTAAACATATTATATATGTAAGTAAGTATATTCTTTATTAACCAATAGGTAATCGCACATCGGTTTACAAGTATTTAAGAACACAAGAAAAACTTAATATGCATACGACATCCTAATAATAAAACATTTACGCGTTAAATTACCAGCGGGAGGAATAATGCGATCATGAGTGAAGGCCGTAGGGAATAACTGAGGGTTTTAAGTGGCCGGAGTAGCTGATGTAAGACATGGTTTGGATTGTTCGAGATTACTTTAAAGAGAGGAGCATCGGCTATGCCACAGAGATCATCGAACGTTGGGGAGTCCCCAGGAAGTTAGTGGAGACGCACACGTCTCCGCATCAAAGCCTGAAGCCGAGTCCTAAACTGTGCCCCAGCATAGTCCCACCACACGGGAGAGTCGTACAGCTTCCTGGGCAGTGTTGTGGCTCGAAGATCCGAGGGCCAGTGCGGCCATGTGCTACAAGAATTCGTATGGCATACAAAGACTTACGCGCCTGACTATGAATCCGATCAATATAAGACTCAAAACTTAACATACTTTATAGGGTAACACCCACTATTGTCACCTCCGGTCCCCTCGTTAAACTGGAGTCACATTAGGTAAAATTATTTGCTGTTTTCTCATTCTTGGCCGGTGATTTATCATTTCAAATATCTTTTTCTGGTTATGGTTATGTGTGCATACTATACATGCATGCATGCATGCACGCACGCATGTATATGTGTGTGCATGTGAATGTATATATTTTTTAAGTATACAAAGTGTATATATGTAATTCTATGTATCTATGTATGTACGTATGCATGTTTGTATGTATGTTTGGGTGTATGACTATATTACGTCCTGTTAAGTGCCCATTTTACGCTCAGATGATAATGATGATGACGATGATGATAAAGGTGATGATGACAAAGATGATGATAAAGATGATGATGATGATGCGACGATGGAAATGACATCGATGTGGATGGTGGTAATTGTGGCTGTCGTGGGGAGGTCGAACATGAACATCCTAGTTCAAAAACTAAACCTTTCTGTATCTGAGCTCTACAACATTTATTAGTCTGCGCAAGCAAATGCTACAATTACTCTCTGTTTTCGTAGGCGTCGATTCTTATGGGGCAAGAGAATATGTCCCCAATATCTAGATTGTGGGCTATCCGTGGTGATTTTCCCCCGATATTTCCATGTTTTCTTAATTTTTCTTTCTAATTATAAATGAGTTAATGAATAAATACATGCATACACATATACACACATGCAGGCATACCTATATACATACAAATATACATATATAAGAAAACTCACCTCTTATAACTGGATTCCGACGTAGTATGCAAATAAGTTGTCTACGACACGAGATATACTGAGTCAATTGTTGGTATTATAGTTTAAAATTAGGTAGATAACTATGCCTCATTAAGTTCACATTGAGATTATTATTTCACGACCAGGACAGTAATAATTATTAATTGTTCTCTCATTATATTCGCCCGATGTAACAACGATACTTCAGGAAACAAAGCGCTCAGTTAGGCAGGCATTGGATAGAAAATTTTGGCTGCTTTCTACCTTCAGCTCTCCACCTTAGCAATACGCTGTCTCCTCCGACCTGACCCATGAACTCTGACCTGGCACCAAAAGTGGCCTAATAACCTGTCTCTTGTGGACTTGATTTAACTAAGCTGGTCTCACTGACGCAGCTTTTGTGTGGCGTTGAGAGATTTCTGTTTTACATTAGATTACACATCAATAAAGATTTTATGCTTATATTGCGTTGTGACTTTACAGATCTGACGGATAGCCATGCTCCAGCGCCTTTGCGAGATCTTTAAAGGCCTTTTACCAATATTCAAATGCATATTTTAGGATTACAAACATGCAAAAGAAGCCTAGATAAGCGCCATACGTTTTCCCGTAAGCTCCTCGTAACTGCGCCTTCAGGTAACTCAATGTCCTTTCGGCTAAAGCGCAACAACATTAAGGAAGTTTATCTAATGTTATGAAGCAGTGCATTTATGTAGCGCCTTGTGCGTGCCTCTGAAAGACACGTCTTTGGGCCGGTTGTGGCCGTCTTGGAGCAAGAATGTACCTTTTTATTCAAGACTCTAAGTCTTTGTGTTAAATTTCCTCTGCATTTCTACGGTCATCCATTAAATAAGAACAATCTTTGTAACATTATAATTTTGCAAGCAAATCAATATCCTTCGTGGATCTTCACCAGGCCAAACAAAGAAATTAAATGGCAGTTCATTTTAAAGTAAAATTTACATATTGTTTATTTTATATAGGCCAACTGATTTTAAGTAGAAAGAAAAAACGAAATAAGAAATGAAATAACTTTTAATTGCGGGCAACGTTAAGTTCAATTCAGTAAGAAAAACCAAGAGGTTAGATTTAGTATAGCAAACGATTTTTTCAAATCAGCAGACTATAACAATGGTATTTGCGTTCTCTTTTATTTATTCTTTCGCTAATCAGCTCATTCGTTATCTTGTTCATTTCTTTAATCACACATTCGTTTGTTCACTTAGTCGTTCGTTGTTTTATTCATTAACAGAGATGCCAATGACTCTGAATGTAAATTGAGAAAACACTTTTGATTACTTATTTTGTCTTTGGTTTATGCATGTAGTCTGTGCCCAAATTTGAAATTTATAGCTGAAAGCAGGGTAAAAAAAATAAATGTGGTCTATTCTAAGTGAAAGCTTTTGCAGTGCAATCCGTTAAATGAGCACATCAGCTGCACATTGTACGTATGAAGCGAAGATCAGAAGACAAGGAAGAAGACTGGCCACCACGTGCCCTCATATGCCAAGTCTAAGAAATATAAAGTCGCTCTTACTTGTCGCCCAATGCTGCCTCTTCTTGTTTTTCTTGTCCTTATTGTTGTTCTTGTTCTTATTCTTCTTTCTCTTCTCTACTTCTACATAATTATTATGATGGAGCAAATGACATTTTAAAAATCCTCGATTCATCTGCGTTTTGGCTTCTGAGAGTTTTAACCAAAAAACATTCAAATTTTTCGTTGAAACACACCCTAGACGTTCACTATATTGCCGATGAGGCGATGAAACCACAAAACATCTTTAATCACTTGTGTAATACTTAATAATATGTAAGTCACATTAGTCACTATGATAAACGTATCTTATTTGCGAAGGTTGGAATAACACCGGTTGAGCATTAATTTCTATAGTATTAATAATTCGCAGATAATGAACGTGCTTAAGAGTTTGACAGAATAATTGGTAAGTGACGGCTGCAAAGGATAGTGTAATATCACGATTAATTTATACCAGTTAAGCGTTTATTTGTTTGGTTTTCTTCACTGGAATCCTAATGTCGTTTAAAAGCCTATATTTTACAAAACAAAATATAAGAGGGCGATCTTACTGACTGATAACGCGTGCCCATAGGCTACCATGTTTAGCAGCTAAGTCTAAGTTAGCCAGTTAACTCGTAGAAAGTAAAGTAACCCATATCCCACAAGCGAGACGTAGGGGAAGCGCTCATTTCCTTTTCTTTTATGCCCATGAGCCGGTAAGAAACGAATCACTAGGTCCTGGACACGGGGCCAATGCATCACGGAACTTGCTGTTTACTTCCCAGCTTAGGTAAGTACCAACTTATCCAACATGTTGACAGAGGCACGGTTTGCGCAAACAACTTGCCAGAGTGGTTACACGGAGTCAAATCCGCAAACCTATGATTATTGACCAAACGCGTTACCGATATACCACCGTAGAAGCTCGTAAGTAAGTAAGTATGTTTGTAGGGTTAAGTAATGCATTTGTAAAACACGTCATAGGTCCATCTTCTTAGCGAGGAATCGAATGCGTGGGTGGTTCACTGCGGCCAGAGATAAAAGAAAACTCGCTCAAATGAAACTTCGAACGCGCATATTAGGTTAGGTTCGTAGCTGTCCTCTTTAATTAAAAAAATTATAGAGATCTATTTCAACGCTAAGCGCCGGGCAACAGCGCATTCATGAGAACTGCATCAAGTAAGAAAGGTTTTACAGAAGTACTTAAGACAAGAGCAACTTACGAGACCCATTTTTGCACAGACAGCAAAGGGGGAAAGTGAACCTTTAAACCACAATATTAAACTATATTATTGCTAATAGGTCTTGTCGCTCGTTTTCCTTTGACTGAGTTTTATTGTTCATAAGCAGCAATCATATAAAGCACAGCCGTAGCTTGATTGTTGAGCTAAGTCAAATGAAAGTGTTGATTAATATTCAGGTAGTCAAATGTGACCATAACATAATGAATTCCGTGTAGTTGTTTACAATAAGAAATAAAAATCTTTAAAATCTATTTACACATACATATCTAAGCTTCACATAAGTCCAAACAAAGGAGAAATCATTTAAATGACTATATATTTATAGTTAGTCTCGATGCCAAATTTAAAATGCTAATGTGACTTGTTAGTTCTTGAGAATCAGATGGTCGTTTCACGGAAGGTTGTACACGTGCAGGATAGACCGTATCTAGAGGAAGAGAAAATTGGGGATCAACTTCTTCCCGACCCAGATTCAAGTTGGTATCTACTTCTTACACACATTCAAATTGGGATTCACTTGTTTCGAAACCTGATCCAAATAGGGATTCACTTCGTCCGGACTCATATCCAAATAGGGATTAACCTTCTTTTACCCCAGGTCCAAGTAGGGATTCACTTCTTTCGGAACCGGATCCAAGTAGGGATTCACTTCTTTCGGATCCAAACCTAAGTAGGGATTCACTTCTTTCGGACCCAGACCCAAGTAGGGATTCACTTCTTTTGGACCCAGACCCAAGTAGGGATTCACTTCTTGCGGACCCACACCCACGTAGGGATTCACTTCTTTCGGACCCAGGCCCATCTAGGGATTCACTTCTTTCGGACTCCTATCCAAATTTCTTGAGTAATTAAGTTGGTCTTTTTTCTTGCAATTTTTGATTTCTTCCATATGGATTGCATACCCAATGTGGTCATGCATGGTATCTTCATCGAGCATCTGTCTGTCACTGTTTGTCACTCCTTTCTGTGACACATCTATTGTTTCGTATCTGTTTAATCCATGCACATAAGGAGATTGTGGCATCGGTTTTTCTTTTCTTGCCATTTCTTCTAGTACCTGATCAATTGAATCATAGCCAATATGTTCATACATGCTGCATGCTCGTGGCATCGATCCTTCTGTGTGTCCCACTGCTTCAAGAGGCTTAAAATTAACATTAATTAATATTAGACATTAATATAAGTAAACAATGTTTCGATGTCATTCCAACGTTTGCATATAAACTATTTTATTATTGTAATAAGAGTCACGTTCATTATTATGGACAAAATTGATCAGATAATTAATGCTTTGTGGTTTCTTCGCTCAGTGAGCAGTTTTACTGGGCGTCTTTAAAGTCTCAAAAAATTTCGAATATGTTTTTTTCATTCAAAATCTAATAAACCAAAACGCAGATGAATCGAGGATCTCTATAACTGTCACTTTTTACATCATAATTATAATGTGGAAGGAAAAGGTCAATCCGTTTAGCTATTCCTGACAGAGAGGATTGGGTGTGAAGTATTAGAGTTCGTTATTCTTAACCTTGGCATATGATGGCAGGTGGCCAATCTTCTCTCTCGCTCTCTGACCTTCTCTTGTAACCGACAGTGTACAGCCAATGTTCTCATTTTATAGCTGAGCACACTGTGGGCACTTGTAGAACAGGAATCTTCGGATGTTTTTCTGTCCTGGAGGTGGTTTGGCTTGACAGTCCAGCACGCTATCCACCAGGCTTTTGAGCCCAACAATAATAATTACAAACAATTTACAATGGATATACATGTATATTGCTATTTAAATATTTATAGTCTGTACATTGTGCACATCCGCCTGCATGTTTGCTCTGACTAATGGGTCTAGATATTCAGGTTGTTCCGGGTAAGTTCATGCACAGTCACTTAACGGATAACACTTCAAATGCTTTCAGTTTGGACCGACCATATTACAGTTACATAATTGAGATTTGGGCGCAGACTAAACCCGTAAACGTAATCGTAATGGCCCTTTCCAGAGAGGTAATTCTTGAGCATTTGCAACTAGTGGAATATTTACATTGTATCGCCGTTTAAGAGTGAGTTGCAATAGTCAAGACGAATTGAAACTATTGACAATCTAGTTATTTGAAGGAAGTCTATATGAATCATAATAACTGACTAATAATTTACTGGTCACTAAGCAGTTAGTGAACCAATTAGTAAATTACAGTAGTGACTTCTTTTAAACCAATTTAATGAAACGTTAAACAGTTAATTCATTAAGAAAGTTAATTAGTTGATTATTTGTATAGTTAATTAGTTATATATATCTAGCATCGATCTGGCATTCGATTTGCCATTAAAATTAAGCGATTGTGCTGGTCGCTCAAGTATATTCTGCATAGACTAGCACACAGGGGCAGCAATTATTGAACAGGAAATGCTGCAGAGCGACGACAGGAGGTATTCGCAGATAACCTTTCAAAGCACGAAGTGTTATTAACAAAGTCAGTCTTTGACACAGCTGAATAACGATACAGCTAAAATTGAATATCAAAAGAAGAATGTAGGTGAGTTGCGTAATTTTTCACTTTGGGTCTCTACTAGGCCTCTTCATAGCTATAAAATTATGTCGGATATCTGATAAAAGAAGTCTCAAAAGAGCTATAGCGTTTATGAATATCTCTTTTCAAAGCATTACTGTTAATCATAGTTTGTTAATTACTGAGAAATGAGAAAATAAGAGAGAGAGAGAGAGAGAGAGAGAGACTATGCCAGACTTGGATTTGAAATGCGGTTTTGTTTAGAATAAACATCGATTTAATCAACTTCAACTGTTCAGAAGCTGTTGATTTGTCGATAATCATAAAAGTTAAGCAGGAAAGAAAGATTGTGACAATAGTTTCAGCTATTTGTCCAGAATGCAGGGGTAAGTCGTGTAGAGAAATCTTTATTGCATACTTTATGTGTATTTTATTAATACTTAGCTTTCGTTGGGCGCTGTAGAAATCTCGAGATTACGATTACGATCCATGTGTACTACTGACGGAATGCAGTAATTTCACTGTAAAGTAGACTCTAAATAAAAGGCTGTTTATACGTGGAGCAGTAATTGCTAAATTAACCAAATCGGGATAATTTTCCACTTCGTTCCGATTATATTTTTAGAAAAAGCGAGCCCAGTTTTGCTGTTGTACTTTCGCTCTTTTCAATAGCTGTATGTAAAATAGCACATTTATTAAGCGGCTTGGCTCTTATTCAAACGGACGACCGTCGCGAAGGATCGCATCCGATAAATTCATTGAAAAATGAGCAGGTTAGGGGCCATACAGTCGGTATAGGGAGAAGTGGAAGTCTTACATCATATGCCTCAGCATATTATTTTTATTGTTTCCGCTGAGACCTAAACGCACGGAGGGCGCGTATAATGAAGAAGTTCAGATCTACAAGTCTAGAGTACAGTATTTGCTGAATGTGATTGTAGAATCTGTTTCGCAATTACTGATGATGATTCTTTACAGTGATACACTTGTAAAACATTAACCCAGACTACGTGTGCTAGCGCTGTAGGCTATATTTATGCAGGGAAAGCGAATGAAGGGAATACGGAACATTCAGCGAAGTGAAATCACGTTAGAACTGTAATGGCGTAAATCGTCAAAGGTTCCAAATTGTCTGCCGGTACACTAATCTTCGCTAATTGTATTTCGACAACTCGTCAGAAAATAGGTAGGTCATAAAATTACATCGTTTATAATGTTATGCGAACAAGTACACACATCAATATTCGTAACGAGGCGCTACGAAAATATTTGATTACAACTCCAATTAAAATTCTACTAGTCGCTCTTTCTCTAGAGATAGTGAAAACGCAAAATGTTTCCGACTAGTTCATATTTTTACCGCACACACTCAAAAGATCTCCGCCTGTTCGCTAATTCTTCATTTTTACCTGTCTATGCGGGAGCTGTCCTCCATTGGCTCTCTTTCTTTCTTTCTTTTTCCCTCTCTCTATCTATCTATCTGTCTGTCTGTCTATCTATCTATCTGTCTTTCTTTCTTTCTCTCTCTCTCTCTCTCTCTCTCTCTCTCTATCAATCTATATATCTGTCTGTCTGTGTGTGTCTGTGTCTGTCTGTCTGTCTATCTTGTTGAAAGCTGAAAAATTTGCAATTATCCTATCTTACTTCCTCTCCTGCGCCATCTTGTGACCATCGTTGGCGTCATGATCTTTTTCCACCAAAGCAACACCGTGTTCTCAGTTCTGGCTCTGGGTTCTGACCTGGCACTGTAACTGAACCAACCACTTGGCTCTTGAGGACCTGATTTCATATAGGGCCGGTTAATTAGCAAGTCTTTCGTGTAGCGCTGAGAAATTTACATAAATTCAAACAGTTGATCAGGAAACCATTTTCTAGATTAAAAATGGTGGTCCATCTTTAAACCTTGATGCATTTCCAAACATGTTTATTGTTTCGCTGTTGTGTAATTCCTGTTTATGCTGCAGACTTTCTGTTTTTCTGCAAGATATCAGTGGGAGGGAATAGGTTATATTACTAAGCGTATCAGATATTCTCACATGAGGAAGGTTATTTCGTCAAATTATTAGTATTGTAACAATGGCTTAGACTACTCTTATATAAAACTTACTACTTTACTAAGCTGTTGCAATTTTTAATATAATTTTATGGAAAGTGAGTTTTTCTCAAATATATGTGACGATGCCTATAAAATGGACCTCATGGCGGCTTCTGAGGTATTCATAGCACTGTGATCAGCAAAGAAATCTGACAATAATGGTTACAATGTTGTATAAACGTAGTATCATGGCATTTTATGTAAACTTTAGAATATGCTGTAGGCCTACCTGAAAGATGCAATCTTCGGTAAAACGCATTTAAAGTTAAGAAACCCCATAGTAAAAGCATTGGTTGGAAGTTACACAGCTTTCAATTTTATGCTTGCAATGTTCCAGTTTCAAAAGTATTTGTGCTGGATTGATAGACAGATGTTTCCTCTAGCGAATGCCAGCGAAAACCCAATCTCGATATATTGATGGGTCACCACATTCAGAGGCCTGTATCTCAGTAAATAAATCCCGCGTTGTGGTCCATTTTCATATGCCGAGTCACATATAAGCCCTACTGACATTTTCGTTATTGATTTTATGTTAATTCGCAAATTGTGGTATTGCCACTGCTCCCATCATCCAAAGAAGCGATGTATAAATTCTCTGTATAACTTAATATATAATTTCCGACAACTACGTTATCAAAAGCATAGTATAGCTGGTAACATTCAACCAGAATGCATCTGTTTTTGTCACGGTGATGATCCAAAAACTGTGATCCAGTGCCCTCCATGATACGAACTCACCAACAATTCACCTCTGTCAGTTTCTGCGCTGGTCTTTCACTCAAGACTGAAAACATTTCTTTTCCAAAAATCTTATCCTGATTCTTCGTCTTCCCCTTATCTCTCTTCTCGCTTCAATTTCAAATACCATCCACTGTAGCCGTCCAACTGTCTGACTGCCTGACTTCTGGATCTTTATCTGGAACCAAACCCTTTTGCCTATCGATTTTGTTTTGACTGAGCGCCTGTGAATAAGCTAGTTCCCGCGACTTAGCTTTCGTTGGGCGCTGTAGAAATCTCGAGATTACGATTACGATCCATGTGTACTACTGACGGAATGCAGTAATTTCACTGTAAAGTAGACTCTTAGTAAAAGGCTGTTTATACGTGGAGCAGTAATTGCTAAATTAACCAAATAGGGATAATTTTCCACTTCGTTCTGATTATATTTTTTTAAAAAGCAAGCCCCAGTTTTACTCTTGTACCTTCGCTCTTTTCAATAGCTGTATGTAAAATAGCACATTTATTGTTATTGCAAACATAATAAACAAGTAATATATGAATCCGGCTCTTAACGAATCCCTCTAACACTGTTGACACATCAGTCATGTGTCATATGCATAAAAATATCTTTCGGGTTTTGTTCACTGTTAATTTGGTCTATGTAGGCCTAAATGATTTCAATTCCATCGATTGGAATTTATTTTGTATAACTGATATTGTCAAACTTTTGCCGAATTTGATAAAAATATCTTATAAACCGCATTTAATTTGTAGTCACACAGAGACTCACACGGTAGACGTAGCTTATGTTTCTTCATCCAAGTGCTACTACAATTGCTCTCGATCATGATGAAACATACGCTGCAACGAAATCTAGTATATATCGAAGCGAATATTGCCCACTTTTAAGCTAATCAATCATCTTGGTCTCAAACTAAAACTTTCTTGAAACCTGAATGTTTAAACATCTGGACACAAACAAAAGTATACTAACAAGACGAAACAAAGCCAAGAAAATAGGATATTCTGTTCCGTGGAGTTAAAATTTTTGCTGAGTTGCTATCTGCTCATTTTTTAAGTCCACAGTTTCACCGAATGTGGATGATATCGCTCGCACGAATTGCTGTGTTTCTCCATTGACTTAGAACTGTCGTGTGCTAGTAGGCTCAGCTTGTGCACATCGGTCTCACACCA
Source organism: Norana najaformis (assembly GCA_964023275.1). Classification (NCBI taxonomy): domain Eukaryota; kingdom Metazoa; phylum Annelida; class Clitellata; order Crassiclitellata; family Hormogastridae; genus Norana; species Norana najaformis. The sequence goes on from OZ029927.1 coordinate 22,616,879, forward strand.
TTCAGCCATTTTATGATTGGTCTACCTCTTTTCCCTGTGCCGTCGATAATTTAAAGCACCCGACCATTCTGTTCTAATCTAAAGACTTCTATAGCGCTGTTATTAAAATGCCAAAGCATCAGTCGATGGTCGCTGCAAGTCAACATCGCATTCCAAAATCATAATCCACCCGTTGTTGTTCCTCAGCATTTGTGTACTGCTGTTGCCATATGATGAGCGAGGTCCATATCAGAGTTGTGCTTGGGTTACTTTTTAAGGACCCGACCCGACCCATGACACACTGGACCCAACCCGAGCCGACCCACCATTAACACACAAATTCTGACCTGATCCGCTCCGTTTACTAGCGGTTAGTGTTAAAACAAGAAAATGATGGTTGTGCTAATTTAAAAGTGAACGAATTCCTGAAACCAGAATGGCAGTTTTTCACTATAGAAGCATTATTAAGCGGATAAGTTAAGAGATAATCGATAACAGCTGCTTCATATTGCTGATTTATACATCAGTCGAAATTATTCATTACACCACCTTCTTTACCCAACCCGACCCATCGAATTTTCCGAGTATTCAGACCCGACATGAACCGACCTAATCCAACCCGACCCGTTGGTCCACCCAACCCATGAATAACTCTGGTCCATATGTAATTCGTAATTCCAAGATTTCTACAGTGCCCAACGAAAGCCGCGCCGCGGGGACCAGCTTATCACAGGCGCTCAGTCAAAACAAAATCGATAGGCAAAAGGGTTCCGTTCCGGGTCAAGATCCAAGAGTCAGGCAGAGAGACAGCGTGGTAGCTACGGTGGGTGATGTTTGGGGTTGGAGAGCAGAGGCAGATAAGAGGAAGAAGGGGTGTGAGGATAGGATCTGTGAAAGAGGAATGTTTTGAATTGTGAATGAAAGGGCGAAAGAGAAATTGCAAGCGGTAGCTTTGTCATCTCAATTGTCAGCCATTGGTCCTTCTCGTGTCTGTGTAGGGTAATAATAATAATAATAATAATAAGACAATTTATATAGCGCCGTAGCACAGCCGAGGCCGACGAAAAGGGCGTTGTACATGGGTTCAAAAATCAACTACAGTCATAAGATATCCTAAAAAGATGTTTCTTGAGTAAATGTTGAACTCTCATATAGTAGCACAACAAATATTCTGCCGATGTTTACTTTAGCCTGCACATTAATCTCTCTGCTAGTTCAAATTTTCTTGTAACTCGCCATTGCCATTGTATACATATCATATGTATATATACTATAGAAGCATGTACGAGTGCATGTATGTATATGTGTGCATGCATGTGTTTATGTGAATGTATGTATTGTATATACTTACATTATATATGTACACAGTACCAGGGTCAGTTTAGTATATAATTATGAAATTGTATCTGCAACTGAATCATACATCACAGTGGTTATCTCGAGGATGTTCTGCTTAATTTGAGGCACCTGATATTAGTTTTATGAATATCCTGTAGATCCACAGCACTTGACAACATAAGCTAGTTTCCTGTTACACTGGTCAGTAAGATTTTTCCTTGCTTAATAAATTTTGGTGATTCTAGCAGTGATCCAGTCGCTGATTTTAGTAACGAACACGGAATTTCTCTATCACGTGAGGTTTTCGTGAAAATGCCGAAAGTTTGCGTCAGAATGGTTTCCATTGATAATCTTGATTAACATATTGCTAGTGTTTCAGTGATTATTTTGTCATACTTACTAATTAGGTGACGTGATGAATATAATTATTGCATCACTAACATAATTGGGGCTCACAATTATGATAAGTAAGTAAGTAAATTCTTTATTAACGAATAGCTAATCGCACATCGGTTTACAAGTATTTAAGAACACAAGAAACCTTAATATGCATACAACATCGTAATAATGAAACATCTACGCGTTAAATTGTCAGCAGGAGGAATAATACGATCATGGGTGTGGGGCCGTAGGAAATAACTGAGGGTTTTAACTGGTGAAAGTAACTGATGTAATACATGATTTGGGTTGTTCAAGATTGCTTTAAAGAGACGAGCATCGGCTAGGCCACAGAGATCATCGAACGTTGGGGAGTCCCCAGGAAGATCAGCGGAGACGCACACGTCTAGGCATCAAAGCCTGAAGCCGACGCCTAGCCTGTGTTCCAGCATAACCTCATCACACGGGAGAGGCGTACATCATTCTGGCCAGTGTTGTGGCTCGGACAAAGTCGTAGAGCCGAGAGCCAGTAAGGTCATATGCTATAAGAATTACTATGACATATAAAGACTAACGCGCCTGATTATGAATCCGATCAATATGAGAATCAAAATTTAACATACTCGATAGAGTAACACCCAATATTGTCATCTCTGGTACCCTGGTTAAACCAGGAATAACATTAGGTAAAATTATTTTCCTGCTTTGAAATGAGTCCGTTTGTTAAAAATGCGTATGAACTGTATTTTGGACGTAAAGTTGGCGATCCGGATAAAATTTGGGCACCTCATATTGTTGTACATCTTGCGTAGTCAATCTCAGGTCATGGATTAATGGTTATCGGCCCCCCGTGCCTTTTGCTGTTCCAATGATCTTTCTGGATCATGTTTCAGACTGTTATTTCTGTTTAACAAATGTTTTCGGCCATTCCTCCAAAAGCAAGAAATCAACTGAATATCCTAATCTTCCATCAGCCTAAGACCACCATCACATGGTGACAGTCTTTCTGTGCCCAAGCCATCAGCTGTTTGGACCAACGACGACGTTGATGAGACTGTGACAGCGGAAGCAGAGGACTCCATTGATCCTGATTTCCTACCACTGCAATGCTGTGAACCTCATTTGATAACTCAACCTGAACTAAATGACCTCGTCAAGGACTTAAATTCCTCAAAGAGTCAAGCGGAATTGCTGGGCTCTCGTCTTCAGTGATGGAATGTACTGTCTTAAAATTTGTCTAAGAAATTAGATGACCCTATTAGCGGGACTTTTTTCCTTTGATCTCACGTTTGGATGCCTTTTAATGATTTTCTTTCTTTGAGTGACTGTAATATCCATTGTTTTTCTTCTGTGGAGTTCAATAAACGGTTCAATCAATCTTCATCTTTAAAGGACTATTCTAAGAAATACCAACAGTTACGATGATTCAACTCCAAAGGCAAAATCTAGAAAATGCATGTAATTATTATTATTATGAAGGCAAAAAATTAGTAATAATACTAAAGTAATAAAATAATCATAATATTGCGCTTGGGGACATCAGCATAATTCATAGTCTATTCAGACTTTCTAATAGCTGAAGGCATACAAAGATACATACAGCATACATAATACATCAAATACACATGATTAAGTACCTCCATCATCTAAACAGAAATTTACTGACATTGCAAAATTCTCTAGACAGTAAATCTGTGATAATTACACTCGTTTTAAAGAAATCTGCTATTCAATTTTACTAAATTATTTCTTGTGTGTGACCTTCTCTAGATTGCTGAAACCCATTTCAAGCACAGCTGTTAATCAAAATATCGACAGAGTGACTTCATCATCATGTGGGGTTTTGGAATTGTCACATTGGTCACCCATGTATTTTGTCTTGTTTTGGGGCAGAATGACAGTAAGTGCTACCAGATTCATTTACACTCATTACAGTTTTCATGTAAGCTTTATTTTTCTTAACTTACTCCAGTAGAACTTTGTTCAACTAACTGTCCATTTGTCCAGTTTAGAATCCATTAGCGCTTAAGACTTTGTTGTGTTTTCCACATGATCAACTGCATGTTTAAATGATATTTCCTCCTATTTATTTGATAAGATTGTACAAATATTTATATAGGCATATTTTGATCTTATATTTATACAAGGGAGGCTACCAGAAGGGTTATAGGACAATAACCCCCCGGACAATAACCCCCGGGACAATAACCCCCATGCCAAAAAACCCGGATAGTAACCCTCTAAACTGATTTATTAATTATATAAATATACAAGTAATGTATATTAATCATACAGTTTATATATTAATTTATTATACATATACGTCTCTTTTCGCACTCAAACGACACTACACCATTTGCTAAATTTTTCTGCTTTACGTATGCATAACCTTGAAAACTAAGTTTATCGTTTCCTTGATCAGATTTTATAAATTCCATCATGGATAGAAATAGATCAAATTTTTAAACTTTGTTTTTCCATAAACCATTTCTATTATATAGTAGTTTACCTCTTTCATGTTGTATGGCAATTCTTTCATGTCTACTCTGTTCCCAATTGTCCAATAATTGTCTAATAATTAGTTTTTGATGTATGGTAAGTCTTTCATGTGTACTCTGCGCATAATTGTCTAATAATTGTCCAATATTTTGTTCTTGGGTATTTGATCATTCTTTCATGTCTACTCTTTGCTGTATGTGCTGTATCAGAATAGGGGGTTATTGTCCGGGGGGTTATTGTCCTGTTACCACCAGAATTTGTTATATATACATTGAGATGCAAAAGACCTCACATTATATGTATTATTAACTATTACTGCAACGGTGGCACTTTCGTCTTTTCAGTTCGAATGCCACCATCGATTACTAAAGGTCCATCCAAAACAAATATCATCTACCGAAATGATGACAGTGTAACACTGGAGTGCAAAGGAAAGGGAGTGCCAGATGTAACGTAAGCATTTGTATCTGTTGTCACAGTGACTAATAATTTTTCTTTTCTTGTTATAGCATTTTGTCAATGCACATAGCATCCGTCATATTTCCTGTGCTTTCTTGGTGTCAGTCTTTAATATTATAGAATTTAAGCTGTAGCATCCCAAAAGAGAACAAAAATCACTTTGTATTGCCGAAATCGAGTATAATTGACCTGCCTAGCATCAATGAAATGGAAAATGATTGGCGTAACAGCGTAGAAATTTACTGTGGCAAAAAACCCCTCAAATTTACATTTCTCTGTGCCCATGTGTTACAAATTTGTACAAAAATAATGATGATGATGATGATAATAACAATAATAACAATAATATCGATAATATTTATAATAATAATAATAATAATAATACAAATTATTATTATTATTATAATAAACTTAAAGGATCATCTGTACCTTGGGTATAAAAACAAAATAGTATCGATTATAAGAGTGGTAAAGTTTTTAGCCAATAGCACAACTCTGCTGTGTCGTAGTGATGAGTATGCCAAGTCATAGAAAAAAGATCACCAGTATAGCCTTAAAAATTTTTCAGAACTTTTATAAGAATTGAAGAAAATTATTGCATTTTCACTAGATATACATACTGTTGGAAAAAGGTCATTAGTTTTTGTATGTTATTTACAGATATGAATGGAAGAAGAACGGCTTTGAATTAAACCAAAATCTTGCAAATATCCACAAAGGTCCAGATGGTACAATAACAATACATCCTGCCACATCGATGGACGAAGGCTTCTACCAGTGTTTTGCTAAAAATCAGTACGGCACAGCTCTCTCAATCACAACACATATTCAGAGAGCACTTCTTGACTCCTCTGCGGGAACTCCTACTGTTCATCAGAAAACCGTCCAACAGGGGATGCCATTTCACATTCAGGCTGAAACGCGCAAAAGTTTCCCGAAGCCTACGTATGGTTGGGAGATGGCAGCTGACACTGTGGACAAAAATCCAACTCCACTAAAACCTTCAAAAAGAATACAAATCGCTGAAAACGGTATAGTTGATGTAATTTTTTTTAAATGTGGTTATGTTGCGGTAGTTCTGCAAACCATTTTGGCAACCAGATTTTTAGTGCAAGTATGATGCCTTCTGTACCTAGAAATTTCAGGTCCAAATAATAATAATAAGATAATTTATATAGCGCCGTAGCCCGGCCGGGGAGAAGAAAAGGGCGCTGTACATGAGTTCAGAAATCAACAACAGTCATATAAGATATCTTTAAAAAGGTGTCTTGAGCCGTGACTTGAAAGTGTCCAGGGTTTGGGCAGAGCTTTTGTCCACCTAGTTAGGTGGTAAGTTATTTAGTTACCTAATTAGTCATCTTGACATCTATAAAGTGTCGTTTGGTACCTAACAAAAGTACTGCCTGAAATAGTTAAATGGTGTTGAGGTTCATTTGGAACACTGCTTCTAAAAGATTTTTGCCCCGAGGATCACTTTATGGGATTCAAACATATGGCGGACAACCTGTGTCTTATGGGTCAACTGAATTTTATCAAAAATGAACAAATATGATCGCCTAGGTAAAAATGTTGTCATTGTGACGTGAACAGTGAAGTCACCAAAGCTACAGAATGCATATAGTATTGGAACAAGGAACAGGCTGGAATGCTATTTACCTAAATGCGACAACATTGTGGTATGTTGTGTCCAGTGAAGGAATTTGCAGGAATATTTGGTAACTTGTTGCCGTGGACTTCACGGCTCGCTCTCACGGATCACAGGTGGTCAAGACTTTGAGAACTACTTATTTAGAACCGAAAGTTCTTTAGTAAACAAACAGCGCTCAGAAAACTAGAAAAGTGGCAACTGACGGGTTCCCGCAGACTCGCAGAGCCATACCAATGGATTCCCATCCAGAGATGACTGTTGGCGCCATATGCAGGGCCCGAAGACCGTGATGCATCGATAACGAGGAATGTAAATATGCACGTTTTTCTATGGCAACCGTATGGCCTCGACACTGCTCATTTTCCAAGGAACGACGTTGGCAGGTGAAGTCCACAGCACACTGTTATCTCACTCCCTAGCAGGTGGATGAATATGCAATGTCCTCGGTTGTGCGTGTGCGCGTGAGCTTGCCACTGGTGGCTCTTCTAGTCATCTGAGCAATGTTTACTAATGGACGAATGTTCCGTTCTAATGACATTTAACATCGCTAGCGCAGAGAGCGCCGCTGATGAGTTTATCTTTAAAAAGCCCTATGCAAATTACAAATTGTAATTACAGTTACAATTTCATGTGACTAGATAACGTCAAAAGACACAAAATGCATGGCAGAATTGAGAAATAACTCCAAAATACAAATTGAGACACAAAGGATCATTGCATTTAAATTACCTCGGAATTGATATCGGAATTGATTGTGCCACAGATCTTTAATGTTATATTTTAAAAACCTATGTCGCATATTTTTCTTCTGTCTTGATTTGTTGCTTTTGTTCTTAGGTGACCTTTATTTTGCTTATGCTCTGCTGGAGGATAATCTGGGTGAGAGAATTTACAAGTGCATAACTTACAACCCTTACCTGGATGTCAAAGCAGGAGGAAGTTTTACGAAACTAAACGTGACACCAAGTAAGAACATTTAGTAACCATCAGTATAAAACAGAGAATAAATATTGTCAAATGATTCTCAGCAGCTATTTCCTATAAATAAGAGAAACGTAATTTATTTGACTACTTGTCTCTTTAAATTAATGTATTTCATGCCATTGTCATGTTGCAGATCCAGGAGGCGTCATCGATCAGTTTGCCCCAACTTTAGGATTTTCTTCCGAAGTGCAAACTGTTGCTGTCATTGGAGGAAGTGTAGCACTTAGATGCTTCTTCTCTGGATAGTAAGTCTGTCTGAACTACTTTACCTAAAATGCCTTTTAATCTTTAAAAATTGCTTTTGAGCAGTTGGTTCACGTGTTTTCATTTGTTTCCATAAAAGAAGTTTTTGCCTATGGGAAACCTGTGTCAAATTGGAGAAAGTGTCCAAATGGAATGAGGTCATTTGAAGTGTTCATGAAGTGTAGTCATGACATTGGATACGTTGATGCTTGAAAGTTACAAGTTGATTATGACATCATATACTGTGACAATGACATCATATACTGTGAATTTGAAGATATGGCAATTGATTACTTTAACTCAACTCTTCCTTGATGAAGAGTTTTGGTCAACTCCAAGCCTTTCTCAGATGTTTGAATTTATTTTCTTAATAAAGTTAGAACATAGGCAGTTTTTTTATATTAATCGTTGAATTGAGTGAACTTTGGAGCTGACTTATATGGACATACACTGTAATCATTCTACTGTTTGAGTGGCTTTAGCAAATGATCATACTCAGTATTAACTGATGATAAACACTTTTATACTAACAGCTGTGATGAGCTTTATGATATGTTTTCATGTGGCATATATTTAATCTTTGTTCAGTCCAGAGCCATCAATTTCCTGGTCAGGGCCAAAGAATACGCTTCCCATTGGAAGATACACGTTCAATCCTTTTAAGACAGAACTCACCATCAACAACATAACCGCATCTGATGAGGGAGACTACGTCTGCACTGCTTCCAATACCCAAGGACGCAACACACACACACTTCAGATACGCGTTGAAGGTAACTGTAAATGTAAATGTGCCCTTTTTTCTACAGCGACCATACGGCCTATACCCTGCTCATTGTTTCAATGAATTGATCGGGTGAGATTCTTCACCACCGCTGCTCTTTCGAATGGGCGCCACGCTATTTAAGGTCCCCGCGTGCAGACTGTGCTAGCCCGAGATTCAAATCTCTGAAATAATCCATGACCAGGACTTTGTCTTCATTAACAAATACAAAGGTAGAGGGCGGAGTAACTGGAAACAGTTTGATTTTCTTTGGCTAAATTTTGCTGTCTGTGATGTTTAGTTCATATAAAATCGATACTGCTCTGAACCATGTTGCCTGTATGGAAAGTTTCTGTTGAAGTAGGTGCATTGCTGTTTTTATATTTTTACCTCAGGCAAATTATCTAAAACCTACAGAAAAGGGTTTTAAGGGCATATACGAGTGCAATATCTTTTATTCTGATAATAATCGGTTTGAGACAAGACAGCCCACTGACACTGATATGTTTTTTTCAGAGGCGCCGATATTTCCCACTATAAACGACGGTCCTAACAATGTCAACGTGACTGAAGGCGATTCTTTTACATTCAGCTGCAATGTCAATGCCAAACCAGAGGCTAAGATTGTCTGGCTTCAAGATGGAAAAGAACTGGATCGTAAGTAATACTGCAGTAATCGCAACAACGAGTTTCATAAAAGGAACTCTTCAGAGGCACCAACACCCACAAAATTATATCTGACTCTAATCTGACTTTCCACTGGGCATCATTTTCTGCAGTCCCCACTAAAATATAAGGTTAGCTTGAACATATAACTTGCTTTACCCAATGCATCACGCTTCAGAATGAAATTTACTGACCTTGCACACATAACAGATGCAATATAGTAGTGTTGCATATTTGCCTTTATCTCTAGTTGCGATATGCATCAAATACTGCAATTACTACATTTCATCACAACATGACTACTGGTATTAAACATGCTGCTTCTTCAGATGATTCATACTTTATGCTTGTTACTATTATTATTTCTGCACTTATTAAGTGCCGCTATCCAGTGACTAAGCATCAAGCGGTGGCAATGAGCAGTAGTGAGTGAAGGTCCTGCTCATAGTCCCTGCTCAGTAACCATCTCAGGAGAGGCTTAAACCCTTACTTTATGATTTACAAGTCAAGTGCTCTAACAAGTTGGCTACTATATTTTAGAGGTTTATTTTCTTTCTCAATCACTAAAGTAAAGTTGGTCAACACACAGTAACACATTGAGGAGTTTTCTTGAAGTGGCGCTCTTCATCTAATGAAATTTAATGACTACCATAGCATCGTTATTCATCAAACAGTCACTGCAAATGAAACTGAGAGAAACAATTTTGTTTGATAAAGAAATCCAGTTCAAATTCAATAGATTATATTTGTCCATTTTCTTAGTTTTCATTGGTTTCCTTGATATTTTAAATATTTTGCCAATTTATCGATTGTGCAAAGTAAGCTGTTACAGTATTTGTTGTAACTGACCTAGCATTTCGTTGTAGCAAATAATCCTCCCAAGAGATTTGCATTCAGCAGCAACAAGAAAAGTCTGACGATCAGAGACGTCTGTCGAAACTGCGACGACCGGGATAGTCAATCTGACCTGACGGTTATTCAGTGCAATGCAAGCAACGTTCACGGTTACGCCTTTGCTTCGGGATACCTGAACGTTCTCCGTGAGTCTGCGTGGCGTGGATGCATGCGTCTCTAACAGATGCATGCCTGACAGTGAATTCTGTGTTTAGACAGAATTAGATTAATGCTGTAACTGTCGTAAATAACTTCATCTGCTGATGCCTCACTGATGCAGACTTTCCTGCAATGAAGGAACCGCCAGCTGTCCAGACCGATGACAAGAGACTTGAGGATGTTACTTAGTTACACTAACACTCGGTCGCAGTTTGGTTTTGAACGTCAAAGAGACATATACAGTGCCTCCTTCTTATTTACCTTGCAACATCTACCCTGCCCAAATAGGCAGCTCCAAGAAACACCACCAAATACACACATTTAAATTTAGCACTTTTCCGATTGCTTTTCGAAACTCTGAGACCAATAACTGCGGTCGCTTTCCTTAGCAAATTGTGCCAGTGCCTAGCTCAGTTTAAAATATTTAAAATAGACAAGATATTTCTTAAAACGACTCGCAGATGCAATCCTACATTTTATTGTTGTCACCTTGCGCAACATATTCGCACTTTCAGATCTCGACGTGGACTAGCCGATCCAGATATTATTTTGCAATCAGTGCATATTTTTGGAATCCCAAGTCATCACAACTACCTTGAATTAGCCTGCAAGATTAATAATTATTATTATTATTGCGTTTAATTTTTCTCAGGAAAGACAAAACTGGAGATTAGAGGCTCAAGAAACGTATCAGTTGACTTTCTGGAGGAAAAGCAGTTCGTCTTTCATTGTCATGTAACTACTGATCCAAGTACACCTCCGATGGTGCGATGGTACAAGGTACACCCGTATGGTGACTTAGTTCGTGATGAGCCGCCTTACGCCTATGTAACAAAGGATGTAACAAAGGATTTCTTGATTATAATGATTAATCCAAACTGCTCTTCTGCTTGCTCTAAATACCTCGGAGAATACAGGTGCGTTGGTGACAATGGATACAGCCGAGACAATGGGACGATAGCGCTTACTTTTAAGCCTCCAACAGGTGAACACATTGAAAGCAAATGTTATTTATTAGAAATATGATGCTATCATTTCAAATTAACACTAAGCATTTCCTGATATTAAATGAAAGATTTAGAATAGTGATTGAACGTTCACAGATGCATCTTTATGAAAGAAAATTATAGACTTCTCAATTCCCGTTTTTAAACACATTAAAGCCTCGGAACTGATAAATGGCCGTTTAAGTGCCAGAGATGGAATATTTTATGAAAGACATACGGTACATTTATAAAAGAATGAAATTCCAAAACCTTTTCTTTGTTTCATGGCCCCAAAGACAATTCTCGAATTTTTGCTTTAAGGTAAATGTCTGTTACAGTGGCTGTAGTCAGAGAAAAGGAAGAAACATGGGCAATGTGGAAGATAATTCTAGGAGGCGGAGCTATTGGGCTATTTTTGCTTCTCATCGGAATTTTCTTTGGCTTTCGTTCGAAGAAACGTTTTGGTGGTAAGCAGTTCGCTGCAGCTTGATTTCTATTAGGTTCTAATTGATGGGGTAGTAGGGTCATCTGGCTCAACCTCTGCAAGGGTCCATAAGATTGCATGTGTGTATTTTAACATTCTTCTGACACTTGTTAGGGACATCTACTGTAATCTCTGTACTCAAATGAAAAGGAAAGGTTAACTATATTTTGGATTGAGGTTAAGGTGCGTCTGCAAACCGCCTGATAAACTTTTCGGAATCGATTTTTGATAGCTTTTTGCTGTGTTTGAAAATGAATGTTATAGATTTTCTTAACATCAGTTGCTTGATTTCTGGATTCTCTGGCTTATCTGACTTCGATGGGGCCTCTTTAACGGATTATTATTTTGATTACGATTTCAGACTGATGATTCATGGGTTTTGATAATGGCGCTGTGGACTATCATTAGCTCTTCGAATTTAAGTATATAGGCTATTCTGGAGTTCTAAAGAACCTTGCCGAACCTTAAACTATTCCACCGAACGGCTATTTTAATTATCAATGTGGTCTCACCTTCAGCCAAACAAAATGCCGAGTTGAGATTGTAATTTTGCCAACAGCTGTCTGACCAACTCTATCGACTGTCTCGTCTTTTCTCTCTAGGCTCGTCTTATTTCCAATTGTATCACTTAAGCTAGATTTTTGATTGCCTCTTCAACCCCGTCTCTGTAATTTTTGTAATTGAACCGAAAAATAGGTACACCAGTATATCTTAACTTTCCTTGCTCTAAGCCAACGAGTCTTGCCTGTGGGCTGCTCAGCCTACTCTCCATAGAGGAACCCTGCCTTTCAGCCTCAGCCAGTAGACGCCTTTCCATATGTGTATCATCAGTCTCTGTTCATTTATAGAATTATCTGGTATGAAGTATCAACAATCCCATGATAATCCTGCCAGGTGATCTTTCTTCGCCCCTTCCAGTGCATGTCAACCATTGCGGCTTCGAAGCGGCTACTTTTTAATACTTTTTTATAACTTACTCACTATCATATTTGATCACAGTGCGAGTGAAGAAAGGAAGAAAAGAACAGTCCCTCGAGCTAATCTTTGGGTAACCATTGCTATGAAGTGCTAAAGGCTTCACTTTCTTAAATTGGCATGATAGAGCAGATGGCAAGTCCTCTCCCTTGCGGTTTGATATTCCCACCAACATTGTACAGCCAATGCATTCATTTTATACCGAATTCACTCGTGAGCGCAAGCTGAGCAGATAATTTTAAGCATTTTTCTGTTGCCCGACTTAGCTGCTAATCAACCATTTAAACCCAATAGGATAAATCTCTAATAAGTGCTGTTCACTGATGCGATCGGCATAACCATCGTCCTTTTACCCTATTATTATTATTATTTCTGCACTTATTACTTTAATTTAATTTTTATTTAATTTCTTTAAATTTTACTATATATATTTTACGTTTCAGATATCAACAGACGAACGAAAGAAAGGAGATTGCCCAATCTTCCTAGCATGTACGAGCTTGTAGACTATGATGCAGTAGCTCAGCCTCTGGAAGCAGCAGGACACAGAGAAGGATCGATGCCACGAGCATGCAGCATGTACGAACACATTGGTTATGATTCGATTGATCAGGTACTGGAAGAAATGGTGAACAGAGAAAGAGCGATGCCGTATTCTCCTGATGAGCATGGATACAACAGATACGAATCAATTGATGCGACACAGAAAGAAGTGACAAACAGTGATAGACGGATGCTCGATGAAGATACTATGTATGACCACATGGGGTATGCAATCCCTATGGAAGAAATCAAAAATCGCGGAAAACCTGACCAACATCAAGTTCACGATTACAAATCAGTAGGCTTAACAAGTGAAACAGGTTATTTTCCACTCTCAAATGAGCAATCAGAATCAACAAATCCGTACTCGGATCTGAGTCGAAAAGAAGTGTCTCCGTATTTGGATCTAAGAAATTCGGACACGAGTCCGAAAGAGGTGACTCCCAACTTGAATATGGGTTCAAAAGAAGTGAATCCCTACATGGATATGGGTTCGAAACAAGTAAATCCCTACTTGGATCTGATCCCGAAAGAAGTGAATCCCTATATGGAGCCGAGTGCGAAAGAAATGAATCCCTACTTAGGTCTAGTTTCTACAGAAGTGATTCCCTACATAAATCTGGGTGAGAAAGAAATGAATCCCTACATGGATCTGGGGCCAAAGAAGTGAATCCTTACATAGATCTAGTTTCTAAAGAAGTGAATCCCTAGTTGGATGTGTGTAGGTAGTAGATCCGAACTTGAATCTGGGTTGGGAAGAAGCTGATCCCTCCATTTCTCTTACTCTGGGTCAGCGTGTACAACCTTTCGTGAAGTGGACTATTTGGTTCTCAAGAACTAACAAATCACATTCGCATTTTAATTTTAGCATCCAGCCTAACTATAATTATATAGCCATTTAAATTATTTCTCCTTGGTTTTGAATTATGAGAAGTGTAGATATGTTTGTAAGTAGATTTTAGAGATTATTGGCTCATATGATTAATAGCTACCCGGAAATCATTATGTAGTAGAGTAGTAACATTTGACTACCCGCTTATTAATCAGAGCTTTCATTTGACCTAGCTCGGATATATTCAAGCTACGGTATTAGTTTGTACTGATACACGGTATATGATTGATTGCTGCTGTATATGATTGTTGTTAATGAAGAATAAAACCCTGTCAAAGGAAGAGGAGCGAGAAGAGTCTATGTGCAATATTATAGTTCAGTATTGTGGTATAAGGGTTCACTGTCCCTCTTTGCTCTCTGGTCAACTCAATCTACAGTAGTAAGTTGCTGTTATCTAAAGTACTTCTGTACAAGATGTCTTACTTGAAGCAGTTCTCATTATTATGCAGTTGCCCGGCGCTTAATTTCAAATAGTGCTCTATAAATTTATAAATTAAAGAATGCAGTTACGAACCTAACCTAATATTTGCCTCCTAAGTTTCGTTGAGCAAGTTTTCTTTTATATCTGACCGCTGTGACCCACATACACATACGATTCCTCGCTCATATGATAAACGTATGGCGAATGAAGAAGTGTTTTATTTAATTACTAACTTACTTACTTAGCAAGCTTCTACGGTGGTCTATCAGTAATGCGTTTGACCGATGACCATGGGATTGCGGGTTTGGCTCCGTGTAACGACCCTGGGCAAGTTGTTTCCGCACACCGTGCCTATATCACCAAGCAGAATGGTACCGACGAAAGCTGGGAAGTAAACTAACCCCTTGTCAAGGGCTTTGGGATTCGTCCATTGCCCGCTGAAGGCCTAAAGAAAAGGAAATGAGCGGCTGGCATACGTCTCACTCGTGGGTATGGCATACTTTACTGTCTACGATTAATCTGGCTTTCCTGACTTAGTTACATGTTAGCCTATGGGCACGAGTAATCAGTCAATAAGATTGCCACCCTATTTTCTTAAATCTATATTTTAAAACGACAAGAGGATGTCAGTGAAGAAAACAAACCAACTAAACGCTAAACTAGTATAAATTAATGGTGATATTACAATTTCCTTTTGCAACTGTCACCAACCAATCATTCTGTCAAACTCTGAAGCAAGTTTCGCTATCGGCGAATTATTAATTGTATAGGAATTATGCTTATCCGGAGGAGGAGGAGGAGGAGGACCAGAAGAAGAAGAAGAAGAAGGAGAAAATAAGAAAAGAAACAAAGAAAAACAAGAACTAAACTAAGAAGAAGGTCATTCACCTTATCTAGCCTGAGAGGAACCTTAGTTTTCTTAGTCTCGGCATATGAGGAGCAGGAGGCCAGTCTTCTCCCTCGCCTTCTGATCGTCTCTCCACACCGACAATGTACAGTAGATGTTCTCATTTAACGTATAACACTACAAAAGCTTATATTTAGAATTGACCACAATTATTTTCTGCACCCGGCTTTCACGTATAGAATTCAAATTTGGACAGAGACTACATCCGTAAACTAAGATACGCACAAAGCGCTACATAAATATATTGCTAGATTACATTAAATGAACTTCCTTGATGTTGTGGTCGCGCCTTAGCCAAAAGGACCTTGAATTAGCTTACGGCGCAGTTACGAAGAATTTACACAGACGCTTTAAAGCTTATCGAATCTTTCTTTGTGCATGTATGATATTATAATAACCATTTCAATATTTGTGAGGGGCCTTTAGAGAACTGGCAAAGACGCTGGTACACGGTTCTCTGTCAGATCCGTAAAGTCACAACGAAATTAAAGCTTAAAACGTTTATTCATACGTAATGTAAAGTAAACCAGAAATTTCTCAACGCCACACAAAAGCTGCGTCAGCAGTACCAGCTCATTCACGGGCGCTTTGTTAAATCAAGTCCGAAAAAAACAGATTTTTGGGTATTTTCGGTGTCAGGTCAGAATTCGGGGGTCAGGCCGAAGGAGACATCGTGTTGCTAAGGCGAAGAACTTAAGGAGGAAAACAGCCATATTTTTCTGTCCTATCCTGCCGTAACTGAACAATATTTTTGTTCCCGAAGTATCGTTCTTATATCGGCTGAAAATAATGAATGTATAATTATTACTGTCTTGATCCCGACATGTAAGTAAATAAGTAAAACATTTGTTAATACGCCATCTATACATCGGCTGAGCGAGGAATCGTAGGCTTAAAAATGTAATCTCAACGTGGTCTTTATATATCGTCGTTATCAGCTTAATCTTAGGCTAGACTATCAACAATTGTCTCAGCATCGCTCCTGTCTTAAACAATTAATTTGCGTTCTACATCGGAATCCAGTAATGCGAGGTGAGTTTTTTACGTATGAATGTATGTATGTATATATATATGTATGCATTTATGTATGTATGAATGTATTTATTTATTTATTATTAAGAAAGGTTTGGAAATATTGGTTGAACATCACCACGGATAACCTCCAAACTGGATATTGGGGACATATTCTCTCACCCCATAGGAATTAGAGGGTAACTTCAGCAAGTGCGCATTTGCTTGCGCAGACTAATAAATATAGTAGTTTTCACGCACAGATAATTAATGCGTTCAATTATAAAGGTTTTATCTTTTGAACTAGGATGTTCATTTTTGACCTACTTCGTCGTCCCCAGGACAGCCACAATTACCACCACTACCATCTACATCGTTGTCACTGTCATCACCATCATCATCATCATCATCACCCCCTCTACCATCTGGGCACTCGTAAGACGAAATGTAGTATACACACGAACATACATACAAGCATACATAAATGCATACATAGCTGCATAGTTAATGCATATACACAATTCATACATATGCAATACATACATTCAATACATACACACATGCGTTCACACATGTACATACATGCATGCATACATGTGTGCACACATACATATATACATGCGTCCAAAGTACCCAGGCGTGGTTAAGTGTAGAATTATGATATTGTATTTGCAGTTAGTCATATAAATTGTAAAGTTTAGCTCGAGGATGTTCTTCCTAATTTGAATCAAGTGATATCAGTTTTATGAATTTGCTGTAGACATAGCAGTGAAAATACCAAGAACTTGAGAACAGAAGCTGGGCTCCTGTTAGTATGATTCCTGTTTTCATTAATTCAGGATTATATATAAAAACTATATGTTGAAAACTATTCTTTTTGCAGCTGTTGTTCGCCTTTCTCTTGATTGAAATAGAGTGGTTCTTCAAGGTATATAGTATATTGTTGCAGTGGCACGTGTTGGAGGGAAAACTAGAATGCTATCTGTGGGTGCCACATGCAAACAGATGTTGTAGAGTAGGAGTGTCAGTTGTCTGGCAGGAACACCAACCTTCAAATAGGCGTCTGTGTGTGGTAAAGTCAGTCCGGCTTTCGCTTTTGACCCTGTTGGTCTGTTTTTTGGTTTGCCGGACTCACGAAAAGTCGTTTTGAAGTTGTTGTTGGTTCCCTGATGTGGATAACTTACCTGTGTGAAGTTGTGGTTTTGTTTAACGCATCTCATTTTGAGATTCTGCTGTTGTTGACCGCTGTGGTCGTTTTCTGTGTATACGTGAGTCTTATTTTGCTTATAAATATAATGTAATTTCAAACTACTGCAGCTTACCTTAGACAACCTGCAACATATTCTCTCTTTAGCTCCAGTTTCAGCTTTTACCTTTCTATCATCCGCTTCAGCCTTTCTTGTTTCAGTCTCCGATTTAAGGTTATGCAAATTCAGTATCTCTCTCTTCTCTTTTCTGTTGTCTTTCCGCCTCCTCCGTTTCTTTTTGGGGCTTAATTTCCATTTTTTTTCAGTTTTAGGCGCCAATCCTCCATATCCACCTCCTACGGTTATAATAAGGTTACATAAAGCTTTCGGTAATTTTTATTTACTCAAGCCCTTTTCGTGGCCCAATTTTTCCAGCTCCGCCCTCAATTCATCGACCGACATTTTGAATACTTTGTCAAGGACTATCGGATTAGGTCACCCGGCGACGCTAATGTATAGGTAATTAGGCAACTGAAGTGTTCAAAAGCTACTCGCGAAATTAAACTGCACAAAAATTTTAGTCCGAAATTTCTGCAATCAATTTCAGCCAACATATTTTTTTGCAAAATTAATGTCTAAGGGCGAGTTTTAAGGACGAGCCCCCATATGTGGCAGGTTGTCTAAGGTAAGTACTAAGCACCATCGGTCGTTTAAAATGACGTTATATTTACAAGTTATCTGAAGTGATCTAGACATGTTTTTGTCTCTTTTTTGCTTCTTGTAGTGGATACACGATAGCGGGTAATAGGAGTGACCTTTTGATCTGTACCCATTTGTCTTGACCGTATGTCATTGATATCTCAATGTGTGGTTTCATCGCCTCGTTGTCAATAAAATGACCATAAGAAAGTATTTCAGTTAAAGATTTGAATGCATATTCTTTCTCCAAACGCTAATAAACAGAAACGCAGATAACTCGAGGATTTATAAAACTGTCATGATTGTATAGAAGAAAGGAAAGAGCAGTCCATTTAGCTGGTCCTGAGAGGTACATGTAGCATCGGGTGTGAAGTAGTAGCGGATGATTTACTTATATTAGCCTTGGCCTATGAGGGTAGGCGACCAGTGTTCTGGCTCGCCATCTGATCTTCTCTTCACATCGATAACGTGTAGCCGATGCGTTCATTCGATAGCTCAGTACACTAGGGGCACTTATGGAACAGCAGTCTTCAAATGTCTTTCTTTTTGGCGGTGATTTGGCTAGAACGTTCTGCACTAAACTAACCACTAAGCTACTGCGCACCACACTAACCATAATTAAAAAACAATTTACAAGCAACTTGATATATTGCTACTTAAACAATTGTAGCCTGTACATTGTGCGCATCCGCCTGCATGCAAGCTCTGACTATTGAGCCTGTAAATTATATGGAGGTTGTTCCGTGTGAGTTTATGCAAAACCACTTAACGGATTGCACTGCAAAGACTTTCATTTAGAAACGACCACATTATTTTCAGCGCCCGGCTTTCAATTATAGAATTCAAATTTGGACGCAGACTACATCCGTAAATTCATGTCACCATAATGGCCCTTCCAGAGAGAAAATTCATAAGCTTTTGTAACCAGTGCAACTTGGTTTTTGCATCGCCTTCTGGAAGAGAGTTACAATAGTCGAGACGATTTGAAACTATGGTGGCATTTGCTATTTCAATTAAGTGATCTAAAGCGATAGATCGGGTCGCTGAAGGATTTTCTGAGTAGCCTAACACACATAGGCAGCACTTCCTGAACAGGATACGCTGCAGGGTGACAGCAGCATTCCAGTGCATGTCTACCATTGCATCTTCTATGTAGCAGATACTGTTTAATTTGCATTAGCATCTTATTCATTATCATACTTGATTACCCACTCATATTTACAGTGTGAGAGAAGAAAGAAAGAAAAATGAGTCTGTCGAGCTCACCCTGGGGAGCCATGGGTATGAAGTGCAAAAGACTTTACTTTCTTAGCCTGGCATGAGAGAGCGGATGGGAAGTCCTCTCCCTTGCTGCCTCATCTACTCGCCAACACTGTACAGTCAATGCACTCATTTTATACCGAGTTCACTCGTGGGCGCAAGCTGAGCAGATAATTTCAAACATTTCTCTGTTCCCCGACCAAACTGCTAGTCAACCACTGACACCCAATATGATGAACCTCTAATTAGTGCTCTTCACTGATGCAATGATTGTAACCAATAATTTTTAACTCTAATATTATTATTATTATTATTATTATCATTATTATTGAATTTACTATTTTAAATTAATTTAATTATTTAATGAAACGTTAAACAGTTAATTCATTAAGAAAGTTAATTAGTTGATTGTTTGTATTGTTAATTAGTTATATATATCTAGCATCGATCTGGCATTCGATTTGCCATTAAAATTAAGCGACTGTGCTGGTCGCTCAAGGATATTCTGCATAGACTAGCACATACGGGTAGCAATTATTGAACAGGAAATGCTGCAGAGCGACGACAGCAGGTATTCGCAGATAACCTTTCAAAGCACGAAGTGTTATTGATAGAGTCAGTCTTTGACACAGCTGAGTAACGATACAGCTAAAATTGAATATCAAAAGAAGAATGTAGGTGAGTTTCGTAATGTTTCACTTTGGGTCTCTACTAGGCCTCTTCATAGCTATAAAATTATGTCGGATCTCTGATAAAAGAAGTCTCAAAAGAGCTACAGCGTTTATGAATATCTCTTTTCAAAGCATTACTGTTAATCATAGTTTGTTAATTACTGAGAAATGAGAAAATAAGAGAGAGAGAGAGAGACTATGCCAGACTTGGATTTGAAATGCGGTTTTTAGAATAAACATCGATTTAATCAATTTCAACTGTTCAGAAGCTGTTGATTTGTCGATAATCATAAAAGTTAAGCAGAAGAGAAAGATTATGACAATAGTTTCAGCTATTTGTCCAGAATGCAGGGGTAAGTCGTGTAGAAAAAGTACATTACAAAAAAGTTTATATGCTAGTTATTACATCTTTTCATTTCTTTATTGTATACTTTATGTGTATTTTGTTAATACTTTTTATTATTACTATAATAAAATATATGTTTATGTGGTAAACAAATGTGCACAACTTCAAAGAATAAATATTAGTAGATCAATATCCTAAAACTAAAGGCCTAAACAGGTATCTCACCGAATGCAATAAATTTGAAACAGTAGGAAAGTTGATGATGATGCTTATAATAACCACTGGACTGGCTGAAAATCCTGGAACGCATCAATATCAAAATTCTTTCTCTAACTTATAACTCTCCAACTTTCCCAATCCACTTATCTTGGCAAAGTTTTGCCATCCCGTGAGATAGCTCTACTCGTTCATCCTCTTACCTCACTTTGCCCGTTCTTCTGTCACAACTTATCTGAAGATCTCTAACCAACCCATCACTGCATCGCCCCTCGACTCTGGAACGATCTCCCTCTTAAATTTTGTTCACCAACCGTCATCTCTCTCATGCCCTTCTATCTATTACTTTTCGAGTATTACATTCAAAACTGAAATCTCACCTTTTCAAGAAATCCCCTTCATGATTTATCGTATCCTCTGCCTTCCTATTTATCTCAGCTCAAACATAACCCACCCTAAAGGCTCTCTCGCCCTTCTCTCTCTGGTCTTCTTGCAAGCAGATTTAGTTTTTCACATGGCATCTTTGGACAGCCCAACTGACTTGAAGCAGCGCTCGTGAATAAACTGGTGCCCTACGCCAAGCTTTTGAAAAAGCATTTTAGAAGTTTCAAGTTTATGATTACCATTACGATTAAGGCAAAGTATAATAAGTAAGTAAGTAAGTAAGTATGTAAAACATTGGTGTACATTACATGTTATTAACGTGTGGACCATTTGTCTGTTCAGTATTTGCGTTCTTTTGCTAAGATTAAATTTAGTAAAATAAGTTCAGATCACCTGCAAACAGTGTTCTGTCCCTTTACCTGCAGAGTCGTAGACACGTCTGCTTACGAATAAAACAACGAAAGAATGATTGAATGAACGAGTTAATGAACAAAGGAATGAACAAGATAACGAAATAAGCAGATTGACAAATGAATCAATTAAAAAGAACAACGAAAATACATGTACTATTGTCATAGGCTGTTGATTTTAAAAACAATCGCGTGCTATACTAAATGCCACCACTGGATTCCATACTAAGGTCATCACACTAAACTGGACTAAATGTTGCCTGCCATTTAGAACTTGTCATTTTATTTGTGCGGTCGAGCTAAAATAAAAAAATTAAATAATTCCGAGTTGTAGTCGACTTGCCGAAACTTCCCCGTACATATACCGTCTCAAGCGGCTTGGCTCTTATTCAAACGGACGACCGTCGCGAAGGATCACATCCGATAAATTCATTGAAAAATGAGCAGGTTAGGGGCCATACAGTCGGTATAGAGAGACGTGGAAGTCTTACATCTTATGTCTCAGCATATTATTTTTATTGTTTCCGCTGAGACCTAAACGCACGGAGGGCGCGTATAATGAAGAAGTTCAGATCTACAAGTCTAGAGTACAGTACTTTCTGAATGTGGCGTCTGTAGGCCTATATCTTACTGTTTATTGATTGTAGGATCTGTTTCGCAATTATTGATGATGATTCTTCACAGTGATACACTTGTAAAACATTAACCCAGACTACGTGTGCAAGCGCTGTAGGCTATATTTATGCAGGGAAAGCGAATGAAGGGAATACGGAACATTCAGCGAAGTGAAATCACGTTAGAACTGTAATGGCGTAAATCGTCAAAGGTTCCAAATTGTCTGCCGGTACACTAATCTTCGCCATTTGTATTTCGACAACTCAGTCAGAAATTAGGTAGGTCATAAAATTACATCGTTTATAATGTTAGGCGAACAAGTACACACATCAATATTCGTAAGGAGGCGCTACGAAAATATTTGATTACAACTCAAATTAAAATTCTACTAGTCGCTCTAGTAAAAGAATTTTCCCCTAGAGATAGTGAAAACGCAAAATGTTTCCGACTAGTTTATATTTTTACAGCACACACTCAAAAGATCTCCGCCTGTTCGCTAATTCTTCATTTTTACCTGTCTATGCGGGAGCTGTCCTCCGTTGGCTCTCTTTCTTTCTTTCTTTTTCTCTCTCTATCTATCTGTCTGTCTGTCTGTGACTGTCTGTGTCTGTCTATCTATCTGTCTGTCTATCTTTCTCTCTTTCTTTATCTCTCTATCTATCTATCTGTCTGTCTGTCTGTGTCTGTCTGTGCAATTATTCTATCTTGCTTCCTCTCCTGCGCCATCTTGTGACCATCGTTGGCGTCATGATCTTTTTCCACCAAAGCAACACCGTGTTCTCAGTTCTGGCTCTGGGTTCTGACCTGGCACTATAACTGAACCAACAACCTGGCTCTTGAGGACTTGATTTCATATAGGGCCGGTTAATTAGCAAGTCTTTCGTGTAGCGCTGAGAAATTTATATAAATTCAAACAGTTGATCAGGAAACCGTTTTCTAGATTAAAAATGGTGGTCCGTCTTTAAACCTTGATGCATTTCCAAACATGTTTATTGTTTCGCTGTTGTGTAATTCCCGTTTATGCTGCAGACTTTCTGTTTTTCTGCAAGATATCAGTGGGAGAGAATAGGTTATATTTCTAAGCGTATCTGATATGCTCACACGAGGAAGGTTATTTCGTCAAATTATTGGTATTGTAACAATGGCTTAGACTACTCTTATATAAAACTTACTACTTTACTAAGCTGTTGCAATTTTTAATATAATTTTATGGAAAGTGAGTTTTTCTCAAATATATGTGACGATGCCTATGAAAATGGACCTCATGGCGGCTTCTGAGGTATTCATAGCACTGTGATCAGCAAAGAAATCTGGCAATAATGGTTACAATGTTGTATAAACGTAGTATTATGGCATTTTATGAAAAATTTAGAATATGCTGTACCTGAAAGATGCAATCTTCGGTAAAACGCATTTAAAGTTAAGAAACCCCATAGTAAAAGCATTGGTTGGAAGTTACACAGCTTTCAACTTTATGCTTGCAATGTTCCAGTTTCAAAAGTATTTGTGCTGGATTGATAGACAGATGTTTCCTCTAGCGAATGCCAGCGAAAACCCAATCTCGATATATTGATGGGTCACCACATTCAGAGGCCTGTATCTCAGTAAATAAATCCCGCGTTGTGGTCCATTTTCATAGGCCGAGTCACATATAGGCCCTACTGACGTTTAAGTTATTGATTTTATGTTAATTCGCAAATTGTGGTATTGCCACTGCTTCCATCATCCAAAGAAGCGCTGTATAAATTCTCTGTATAACTTAATATATAATTTCCGATAACTGCTTTTCTGCTTTTGTCACGGTGATGATCCAAAAACTATGATCCAGTGCCTTCCATCATACGAACTCACCTACACTTCACCTCTGTCAGTTTCTGCGCTGGTCTTTCACTCAAGACTGAAAACATTTCTTTTCCAAAAATCTTATCCTGATTCTTCGTCTTCCCCTTATATCTCTTCTCGCTTCAATTTCAAATACCATCCACTGTAGCCGTCCGACTGTCTGACTGCATGACTTCTGGATCTTGACCTGGAACCAAACCCTTTTCCCTATCGATTTTGTTTTGACTGAGGGCCTGTGAATAAGCTAGTTCCCGCGACTTAGCTTTCGTTGGGCGCTGTAGAAATCTCGAGATTACGATTACGATTACGATCCATGTGTACTACTGACGGAATGCAGTAATTTCAGTGTAGAGTAGACTCTTAGTAAAAGGCTGTTTACACGTGGAGCAGTAATGGCTAAATTAACCAAATAGGGATAATTTTCCACTTCGTTCCAATTATATTTTTATAAAAAGCAAGCCCCAGTTTTGCTGTTGTACCTTCGGTCTTCTCATTAGCTGTATGTAAAATAGCACATTTATTGTTATTGCAAACATAATAAATAAGTAATATATGAATCCGGCTCTTAACGAATCCCTCTAACCCTGTTGACACATCAGTCATGTGTCATATGCATAAAAATATCGTTCGGGTTTTGTTCACTGTTAATTTGGTCTATGTAGGCCTAAATGATTTCAATTCCATCGATTGGAATTTATTTTGTATAACTGATATTGTCAAAATTTTGCCGAATTTGATAAAAAATATCTTATAAACCGCATTTAATTTGTAGTCACACAGTGACTCACAGGGTAGACGTAGGTTATGTTTCTTCATCCAAGTGCTACTACAATTGCTCTCGATCATGATGAAACATATGCTGCAACAAAATCTAGTATATATCGAAGCGAATATTGCCCACTTTTAAGCTAATTAATCATCTTGGTCTCAAACTAAAGCTTTCTTGATACCTGAATGTTTAAACATCTGGACACAAGCAAAAGTATACTAACAAGACGAAACAAAGCCAAGAAAATAGGATATTCTGTTCCGTGGAGTTACAATTTTTGATGAGTTGTTATCTGCTCATTTTTTAAGTCCACAGGTTCACCGAATATCGCTCGCACGAATTGCTGTGTTTCTTTATTGACTTAGAACTGTCGTGTGCTAGTAGGCTCAGCTTGTGCACATCGGTCTCACACCATTCAGCCATTTTATGCTTGGTCTACCTCTTTTCCCTGTGCCGTCGATAATTTAAAGCACCCGACCATTCTGTTCTAATCTAAAGACTTCTATAGCGCTGTTATTAACATGCCAAAAGCATCAGTCGATGGTCGCTGCAAAGTCAACATCGCATTCCAAAATCATAATCCACCCGTTGTTGTTCCTCAGCATTTGTGTACTGCTGTTGCCATATGATGAGCGAGGTCCACATCAGAGTTGTGCTTGGGTTACTTTTTA
The DNA here is from genome assembly GCA_964023275.1 of Norana najaformis. NCBI lineage: Eukaryota > Metazoa > Annelida > Clitellata > Crassiclitellata > Hormogastridae > Norana > Norana najaformis. The sequence goes on from OZ029927.1 coordinate 22,642,178, forward strand.
AGGACCCGACCCATGACACACTGGACCCAACCCGAGCCGACCCACCATTAACACACAAATTCTGACCTGATCCGCTCCGTTTACTAGCGGTTAGTGTTAAAACAAGAAAATGATGGTTGTGCTAATTTAAAAGTGAACGAATTCCTGAAAGCAGAATGGCAGTTTTTCACTATAAAAGCATTGTTAGGTGGATAAGCTAAGAGATAATCGATAACAGCTGCTTCATATTGCTTATTTATATATTAGTCGAAATTATTCATTACACCACCTTCTTTACCCAACCCGACCCATCGAATTTTTCGAGTATTCAGACCCGACATGAACCGGCCTAATCCAACCCGACCCGTTGGTCCATCCAAACCATGGACAACTCTGGTCCATATGTAATTCGTAATTCCAAGATTTCTACAGCGCCCAACGAAAGCCGCGCCGCGGGGACCAGCTTATCACAGGCGCTCAGTCAAAACAAAATCGATAGGCAAAAGGGTTCCGTTCCGGGTCAAGATCCAAGAGTCAGGCAGAGAGACAGCGTGGTAGCTACGGTGGGTGATGTTTGGGGTTGGAGAGCAGAGGCAGATAAGAGGAAGAAGGGGTGTCAGGATAGGATCTGTGAAAGAGGAATGTTTTGAGTTGTGAGTGAAAGGCAAGCGGTAGCTTTGTCATTTCAATTGCCAGCCATTGGTCCTTCTCGTGTCTGTGTAGGGTAATAATAATAATAATAATAATAATAATAATAATAATAAGACAATTTATATAGCGCCGTAGCACAGCCGAGGCCGAAGAAAAGGGCGCTGTACATGGGTTCAAAAATCAACTACAGTCATAAGATATCCTAAAAAGATGTGTCTTGAGTAAATGTTGAATTCGCATATAGTAGCAGAACAAATATTCTGCCGATGTTTACTTTAGCCTGCACATTAATCTCTCTGCTAGTTCAAAATTTCTTATAACTCGCCATTGCCATTGTATACATATTATATGTATATATATATATACGCTCGTACTATAGAAACATGTATGCGTGCACGTATGTATATGTGTGCATGCATGTGTTCATGTGAATGTATGTATTGTATATACTTACAGTATATATGTACACAGTACCAGGGTCTGTTAAGTATATAATTATGAAATTGTATCTGCAACTGAATCATACATCACAGTGGTTATCTCGAGGATGTACTGCTTAATTAATTTCAGGCGCGTGATATTAGTTTTATGAATATCCTGTAGATTCACAGCACTTGACAACATAAGCTAGTTTCCTGTTACACTGGTCAGTATGATTTTTGCTTGATTAATAAATTTTGGTGATTCTAGCAGTGATCCAGTCGCTGATTTTAGTAACGAACACGGAATTTCTCTATCACGTGAGATTTTTGTGAAATTGTCGAAAGTTTGCGTCAGAATGGTTTCCATTGATAATCTTGATCAACATATTGCTAGTGTTTCAGTGATTATTTTGACATACTTACTAATTAAGTGACGTGATGAATATAATTGTTACATCACTAACATAATTGAGGCTCAGAATTACGATAAGTAAGTAAGTAAGTAAGAATATTCTTTATTAATCAATAGCTAATCGCACATCGGTTTACAAGTATTTAAGAACACAAGAAACCTTAATATGCATACAACATCGTAATAATAAAACATTTACAAGCTAAATTGTCAGCAGGAGGAATAACACGATCGTGGGTGTGGGGCCGTAGGGAATAACTGAGGGTTTTAACTGGTGAAAGTAGCTGATGTAAGACATGATTTGGGTTGTTTAAGATTTCTTTAAAGAGACGATCATCGGCTATGCCACAGAGATCATCGAAAGTTGGGAGTCCCCAGAAAGATAAGCGGAGACGCACACGTCTCCGCATCAAAGCCTGGAGCCGAACCCTAGCCTGTGTTCCAGCATAGCCCCACCACACGGGAGAGGCGTACAGCATCCTGGCCAGTGTTGTGGCTCGGACAACGTCGTAGAGCCGAGAGCCAGTGAGGTTATATGCTATAAGAATTAGTATGGCATATAAAGACTAACGCGCCTATGAATCCGATCAATATGAGAATCAAAATTTAACATACTCGATAGAGTAACACCCAATATTGTCATTTCTGGTACCCTGGTTAAACCAGGAATAACTTTAGGTAAAATTGTTTTCCTGCTTTCAAATGACTCCGTTCGTTAAAAAAGCGTATGAATTGTATTTTGGACGTAAAGTTGGCTATCGGGATAAAGGTTGGGCACCTCATATTGTTGTACATCTTGCGTAGTTAATCTCAGGTCATGGATTAATGGTTATCGGCCGCCCGTGCCTTTTGCTGTTCCAATGATCTTTCTGGATCATGTTTCAGACTGTTATTTCTGTTTAACAAATGTTTTCGGTCACTCCTCCAAAAGTAAGAAATCAGTTGAATTTCCTAATCTTCATTTGGCACTGACATCACTACCACATGATTACGGTCTTCCTGTGCCCAAGTCACCAGCTGTTTAGACCATCGACGACGTTGATGAGACTGTGACTCCATTAATTCTGATTTCCAACCACTGCAATGCTGTAAACCTTATTTGATAACCCAACCTGAACGAAATGACCTCGTCAGGGACTTAAATTCATCAAAGAGTCAAGCGGAATTGCTGGGCTCTCGGCTTCAGTGATGGAATCTGCTGGCACAAGGAACGAAAGCTTCGGTATTTCGCAAGCGACGTGACGATTTGATCAAGTTGTTTGATAGAAAGATACTTTATTACTAAGCTATAAACTAGTATGTTTATGTACCGATTTATAAACAAACTGCTTCCGTCACCCTTTACACATGATCCTCAGGAAACTTATGTAAGAAATTTGCTCGCACTAACACACGACAGTTTTCTGCTATACGATGGATCAGCCATATGGAATTCCCTACCATCTGTGCTTAAACATGCACCCACTGTGCAACAATTTAAAAAATTGCATGGATTAATGGTTATTTTTTTATTTCGTCTCTTTCTATTTCTTAGTGTATGGACTAAAAACGATTTGTTTTGCAAATAATTAAGTTTATTGTTAATTGCTAACCACTTTGGGCGTTTTTATTGGGTGTTTTTATTGTAACACTGCACTTGCGTGGCAAATAAACTGATATAACATGTAACATGCTGAATGTACTGTCTTAAAATTTGCCTAAGAAATTAGATGACTCTGTTAGCGGGACTTATTGTCCTTTGATCTGACGTTTGGATGCCTTTTAATGATTTTCTCTCTTTGGGTGACTGTAATATCGATTGTTTTTCTTTTGTGGAGTTCAATAAACGGTTCAATCAATCTTCATCTTTAAAGGACTATTCTAAGAAATACCAACAGTTACGATGATTCAACTCTAAAGGTAAAATCTAGAAAATGCATGTAATTATTATTATTATGAAGGCAAAAAATTAGTAATAATACTAAAGTAAAAAACTAATCATAATATTGCACTTGGGGACATCAGCATAGTTCATAGTCTATTCAGATTTTCTAATAGCTGAAGGTATACAAAGATACATACAGCATACATAATAGATCAAATACACATGATTAAGTACCACCATCATCTAAACAGAAATTTACTGACATTGCAAAATTTTCTAGACAGTAAATCTGTGATAATTACACTCGTTTTAAAGAAATCTGCTATTTAATTTTACTAAATTATTTCTTGTGTGTGACCTTTTCTAGATTGCTGAAACCAAATTCAAGCACAGCTGTTGATCAAAAACATTGACAGAGTGACTTCATCATCATGTGGAGTTTTGGAATTGTCACATTGGTCACCCATGTATTTTGTCTTGTTTTGGGGCAGAATGACAGTAGGTGCTGCCAGATTCATTTACACTCATTACAGTTTTCATTGTAAGCTTTATTTTTCTTAACTTACTCCAGTAGAACTTTGTTCAACTAACTGTCCATTTGTCCAGTTCAGAATCCATTGGCGCTTAAGACTTTGTTGTGTATTCCACATGATCAACTGCATGTTTAAATGATATTTCCTCCTATTTATTTGATAAGATTGTACAAATATTTATATAGGCATATTTTGATCTTATATTTATACAAGAGAGGCTACCAGAAGGGTTATAGGACAATAACCCCCCGGACAATAACCCCCGGGACAATAACCCCCATGCCAAAAAACCCGTATAGTAACCCTCTAAACTGATTTATTAATTATATAAATATACAAATAATGTATATTAATCATACAGTTTATATATTAATTTATTAGACATATACGTCTCTTTTCGCACTCAAACGACACTACACTATTTGCTAAATTTTTCTGCTTTACGTACACATAACCTTCTAAACTAAGTTTATCGTTTCTTGATCAGTTTTTATAAATTCCATCATGGATAGAAATAGATCAAATTTTTAAACTTTGTTTTTCCATGAACCATTTCTATTATATAGTAGTTTACCTCTTTCATGTTGTATGGTAATTCTTTCATGTCTATTCTGTGCCCAATTGTCTAATAATTGTCTACTCTTTACTGTATGTGCTGTATCAAAATAGGGGTTATTGTCCGGGGGGTTATTGTCCTGTTACCACCAGAATTTGTTATATATACATTGAGATGCAAAAGACCTCACATTATATGTATTATTAACTATTACTGCAACGGTGGCACTTCTGTCTTTTCAGTTCGAATGCCACCATCGGTAACTAAAGGTCCATCCAAAATAAATGTCATCTACCGAAGTGATGACAGTGTAACACTGGAATGCAAAGGAAAGGGAGTGCCAGATGTAACGTAAGCATTTGCTTCTGTTGTCACAGTGACTAATAATTTTTCTTTTTTGTTATAGCATTTTGTCAATGCGCATAGCATCCGTTATATTTCCTGTGTTTTCTAGGTGTCAGTCCTTAATATTATATAATTTAAGCTGTAGCATCCCAAGAGAAAACAAAATTCACTATGAATTGCCCAAATCGAGTAATTGACCTGCCTAGCATCAATGAAATGGAAAATGATTGGCGTAACAGCGTAGAAATTTACTCTGGCAAAAACTCCTCAAATTTACATTTCTCTGTGCCTATGTGTTACAAATTTATACAAAAATGATGATGATGATGTTGATGATGATGATGATGATAACCATAATATCGATAATATTAATAATAATAAAAATAATAATAATTATAATTATTATTATTATAGTAATAAACTTAAGGGATCATCTGTACCTTGGGTATAAAAACAAAATAGTATCGATTATAAGAGTGGTAAAGTTTTTAGCCAAGAGCACAACTCTGCTGTGTCGTAGTGATGAGTAGGCCAAGTCATAGAAAAAAGATCACCAGTATAGACCTTAAAAATCTACTAGAACTTGTATAAGAATTGAAGAAAATTATTATATTTTCACAATATAGATACTGTTGGAAAAAGGTCATTAGTGTTTGTTTGTCAATTACAGATATGAATGGAAGAAGAACGGCTTCGAATTAAACCAAAATCTTCCAAATATCGAGAAAGGTGCAGATGGTACAATAACAATTAAACCTGCCACATCGATGGACGAAGGCTTCTACCAGTGTTTTGCTAAAAATCAGTACGGCACAGCTCTCTCAATCACAACACATATTCAGAGAGCACTTCTTGACTCCTCTGCGGGAACTCCTACTGTTCTTCAGAAAACCGTCCAACAGGGGATGCCATTTCACATTCAGGCTGAAACGCGCAAAAGTTTCCCGAAGCCTACCTATGGTTGGGAGATGGCAGCTAACACTGTGGACAAAAATCCAACTGCACTACGGCCTTCGAAAAGGATACAAATCGCCGAAAACGGTAAAGTTGATGTTATTTTTTTTAATGTGGTTATGTTGCTGTAGTTCTGCAAACCATTTTGGGAACCAGATTTTCAGTGCAAGTATGATGCCTTCTGTACCTAGAAATTTCAGGTCCAAATTATAATAATAAGATAATTTATATAGCGCCGTAGCCCGGCCGAGGAAGAAAAAAAGGCGTTGTACATGAGTTCAAAAATTAGCAACAGTTATAAGGTATCTAAAAAAGTTGTCTTGAGCCATTGACTTGAATGTGTCCAGAGATGGGGCATAGTTTTTGTTCAGTTAGTTAGTTGATTAGTTATTTAGTTAGTTAAGTTATCTTGACACCCATACACTTCCGTTTGGTACCTAACAAAAGTACTGCCTAAGCTGGTTAAATGGTGCTGAGGTTCATTTGGAACAGTGGTTTTCAAAGTTTTTTGCTCCAAGGATCTCTTTATGGGTTTTAAACTTATGACGGACCACCTATGTCCTATGGCCCAACGATTTGTATGAAAAATGAACAAATTTCATTGTACAGGTAAAAATGTCATCACTATGACGTGAACAGTGAAGTCCCCAAAGCCATACAATAGACATAGTATTGGAACAAGGAACAGGCTGAAATGCTATTTACCAAAATGCGACTACACACTGGCATGTCGTGTTCAGGGAAGGATGTTGCGGGAATGTTTGATAACTTGCCGCCGTGGACTGCCTGGCTCGTGGACAACAGGGTGGTCAACACTTTGAGAACTACTTATTTAGAACTGAAAGGTCTTTAGTAAACAAACGGTGCTCGGATAACTAGAAAAGTCGCCACTGGCAGGTTCCCGCAGACTCGCAGAGCTCTATCAATGGATTCCCATCCAGAGTTGACGGTGCCATATGCAGTGCCCAAAGAGTGTGTTGCATGGATGTTGAGGGATGTAAATGTACACGTTTTTTTTTCTATGGCGACCGTATGGCCTATATCCTGCTTATTTTTCAAGAAATGACTGAAGTTCCCTAGCAGATGGAGGAAGATGCAGCGTCCAGATACCCCAACCGACCTGACACCCCTTCTTTCTCATATCTCTCTCTGCTCTCCAACCCCAAACACCAACCCCCGTAGCTGCCACACTGTCTCTCTGTCTGACTTTTGGATCTTGACCTGGAACCGGATCTTTGGCTGATTGGTCATAGAAACTCTTTGGGTCTGATGGTCAACACCATTCCAGTGACTCTTCTTGAACTTCTTCACCGAATCCAATATTTCCTGGTTTCAGACGACGTACATAGGTCTGAGAGTCGACCCTGTTCGGGTGGGAACCGGTCCACCTTTATTTGTGGACCTGTCCAAACTGGGGATCACAGTTCAGTCACTCCGAACATGCTGTCATCATTCGACTCTAGTTGGGAACCTGTTGGTTCGGCTCAGTGTGTGCGTGAGCTTGCCACTGATGACTCTTCTAGTCATCTGAGCAATGTTTACTAATGGATGAATGTTCCGTTCTAATGACATTTAACATCGTTAGCGTAGAGAGCGCCGCTGATGAGTTTATCTTTAAAAAGCCCTATGCAAATTACAAATTGCAAATTACAAATTGCAATAACTTGTGACTAGATAACGTCAAAAGACACAAAATGCATGGCAGAATTGAGAAATAACTCCAAAATACAAATTGAGACACAGTGGATCATTGTATTTAAATTACCTCGGAATTGATATCGGAATTGATTGTGCCACAGATCTTTAATGTTATATTTTAAAAACCTATGTCTCGTATTTTTCTTCTGTCTTGATTTGTTGCTTTTGTTCTTAGGTGACCTTTATTTTGCTTATGCTCTTCTGGAGGATAATCTGGGTGAGAGAATTTACAAGTGCACAAATTACAACCCTTACCTGGATGTCAAAGCATCAGGAAGTTTTACGAAACTGACCGTGACACCAAGTAAGAACATTTAGTAACCATCAGTATAAAACAGACAATAAATATTTAGTCAAATGATTCTCAGCAGCTATTTCCTATAAATAAGAGAAACGTAATTTATTTGACTACTTGTCTTTTTAATGTATTTCATGCCTTTGTCATGTTGCAGATCCAGGGGGCGTCATCAGACAGTTTGCCCCAACATTAGGATTTTCTTCCGAAGTGCAAACTGTTGCTGTCATTGGAGGAAGTGTAATACTTAGATGCTTCTTCTCCGGATAGTAAGTCTATCTGAACTACTTACCAAAAATGCCTTTTAATCTTTAACAAATTGCTTTTGAGCAGTTGGTTCACGTGTTTTCATTTGTTTCCATAAAAGAAGTTTTTACCTATGGGAAACCTGTGTCAAATTGGAGAAAGTGTCCAAATGGAATGAAGTCATTTGAAGTGTTCATGAAGTGTAGTCAAGACACTGGATACGTTGATGCTTGAAAGTTACAAGTTGATTAATGTTACTCCCAGTGTGACAATGACATCATATACTGTGAATTTGAAGATATGGCAATTGATTACTTTAACTCAACTCTTCCTTGATGAAGGGTTTTGGTCAACTCCAAGCCTTTCTCAGATGTTTGAATTTAGTTTCTTAATAAAGTTAGAACATAGGCAGTTTTTTTATATTAATCGTTGAATTGAGTGAACTTTGGAGCTGACTTATATGGGCATACACTGTAATCATTCTACTGTTTGAGTGGCTTTAGCAAATGATCATACTCAGTATTAACTGATGATAAACACTTTTATACTAACAGCTGTGATGAGCTTTATGATATTTTTTCATGTGGCATATATTTAATCTTTGTTCAGTCCAGAGCCATCAATTTCCTGGTCAGGGCCAAAGAATACGCTTCCCATTGGAAGATACACACTGAATCCTTTTAATACAGAACTCAGTATCAACAACATAACTGCATCTGATGAGGGAGACTATGTCTGCACTGCTTCCAATACCCAAGGACGCAACACACACACACTTCAGATACGCGTTGAAGGTAACTGTGAATGTAAATGTGCCCCTTTTTCTACAGCGACCATACGGCCTCGACCCTGCTCATTGTTTCAATGAATTGATCGGGTGAGATTCTTCACCACCGCTGCTCTTTTGAATGGGCGCCACGCGATTTAAGGTCCCCGCGTGCAGACTGTGCTAGTCCGAGATTCAAATCTCTGAAATAATCCATGACCAGGACTTTGTCTTCATTAACAAATACAAAGGTAGAGGGCAGAGTAACTGGAAACAGTTTGATTTTCTTTGGCTATATTTTGCTGTCTGGGATGTTTAGTTCATATAAAATCGATACTGCTCTGAACCATGTTGCCTGTATGGAAAGTTTCTGTTGAAGAAAATGCATTGCTGTTTTTATATGTGTACCTCAGGCAAATTATCTAAAACCTACAGAAAAGGGTTTAAAGGGCATATACGAGTGCGATATCTTTTATTCTGATGAAAATCGGTTTAAGACATGACATCCCACTGACACTGATATGTTTTTTTCAGAGGCGCCGATATTTCCCACTATAAACGATGGTCCTAACAATGTCAACGTGACTGAAGGCGATTCTCTAACATTCAGGTGCAATGTCAAAGCCAAACCAGAGGCTAAGATTGTCTGGCTTCAAGATGGAAAAGAATTGGATCGTAAGTAATACTGCAGTAATCGCAACAACGGGTTACATAAAAGGAACTCTTCAGAGGCACTAACACCCACAAAATTATATCTGACTCTAATCTGACTTTCCAGTGGGCATCATATTCTGCAGTCCCCACTAAGATATAAGGTTAGCTTGGACATTTGAACTTGCTTTACCTAATGCATCACGCTTCAGATTCAAATTTACTGACCTTGTACACATAACAAATGCAATATAGTAGTATAGCATATTTGCCTTTAATCTCTAGTTGCGATATGCATCACATACAACAATTACTACATTTCATCACAGCATGACTACTGGTATTAAACATGCTGCTTCTTCAGATGATTCATACTTTGTGCTGGTTACTATTATTATTTCTGCACTTATCAAGTGCCGCTATCCAATGGTTAAGCATCAAGCGGTGGCAATGAGCGGTTGTGAGTGAAGGTCCTGCTCATAGTCCCTGCTCAGAAACCATCTCAGGAGAGGCTCAAACCCTAACTTTCTGATTTACAAGCCAAGTGCTCCAACAAGTTGGCTACTACGTTGTAACTGACATTTTAGAGGTATTTGCATCTGACTTTATCTTTAATTTTTCTTTCTCAATCACTAACGTAAAGTTGGTCAACACACAGTAACACATTGAGGAGTTTTCTTGAAGTGGCGCTCCATTTAATCAAATTTAATGACTACCATAGCATTGTTAATCATCAAGCAGTCACTGCAAATGAAACTGAGAGAAACAATTTTGTTTGATGAAGAAATCCAGTTCAAATTCAATAGATTATATTTGTTCATTTTCTTAGTTTTCACTGGTTTCCTTGATATCTTAAATATTTTGCCAATTTATGGATTGTGTAAAGTAAGCAATTACAATATTTGTTGCAATTAACCTAGTATTTCCTTTTAGCTAATAACCCTCCCAAGAGATTTGCATTCAGCAGCAACAAGAAAAGTCTGACGATCAGAGACGTCTGTCGAAACTGCGACGACCGGGATAGTCAATCTGACCTGACGGTTATTCAGTGCAATGCAAGCAATGTTCACGGATACGCCTTTGCATCTGGATACCTAAATGTACTAAGTGAGTGATCTTTCCACAAATTGTGCTAGAATAGAAGCCGTCATACACATGATAAAGTAATCTGGATAACATTCGGTTGTTGAGTCTGCTAGTTTCATTCACTTATTTCTGCCCAGAGAAGTATTAGTATGCTTACATTATTGTAGTTGGAAAGAAGCTACTTTGGTAACAGTTTAACTCCCAGATGTTTCACTCTGTATATGGTGGCATGCAGGAAGCATTCATCGCTGTTTTTATCAGATATTCAAACTACAGGCAGACAGGTGAGGTGCAAACATCACCAATCTGCCTCAGCGCGATCCCGCTAGCATGGAGTAGTTGTATCAAATGTTTCAACCTATGGTAAGATGTTTTTGCCTTTTTAGCTAGGACGAAAGTGATTCTTGCCAGTGACAAAGATGTCTATGTCGGAATGGATGAAAAAAAGAAAGTCAAATTTGAATGCAGTGCAATATCAGATCCAAGCACTCCTCCAAGCGTCCGATGGTACAAAGTGGAAAACGACGAGGAACAACCAGTCCATGAAGATCCACCAACTGTCACCATAAAGGACGGTGCACTGGCAATCTTCTTCAATCCAAACTGCACTCAGAACGGGAAAAAGTATCACGGGGAATATCGGTGCATTGGTGACAATGGATACAGCAAAGATACTGCTGGAGCGAACCTCATTGTTGAAGATTACGTTCCACCAGGTGATGATGCCATGACATCTTTAGCTTTATGCTATTCGGATTGCATCATATAATGTAGGGAAATCCAAGATTTAAACAAGATGCATTGAAAGCCCTTCTTTGATGTGCAGGAATATGCAGAGTTTGCAGTGACGATTGCGATTAACAGGACACTGATAATATACCATATTTTTGAACAACACCTTTGAGATGTTCTTAGGAGGCAGTATATTGATATCAAGCTATTCTTCTTTTATGTGTAGGACTACATTCTGGTGTACAAGTTACCGTCAGCTCAGACGAGATTATGAAGTCTACGTCAAAAAACGCTCACATCCCTTTTATTTTAACGACCACACTTACATTATGGTTCTCTGCCCCACAGACTGTTAATATGACATTAGCAGCATAACAATCACTAATCTGTTACCATGTTGCATATATTTATTGATGACCTTATTCCTTTTTTCATTTATTGTGTAATTTTTCTTTGGTTGAGGGCTCAATTCTGCCCTCCCACAAGCGTGCAGTAGTTTTTCCATCTTTGAAGCGCCAGAGCCTTGACCCTAGTGCCCCCTTCTAATTACCGTCCCGTTTCTAACTTGTCCTTTCTCTCCAAGCTCCTTGAAAGGTCCGTCTCTTATCAGCTATCTCAGTACCTCGACACTAACTTTCTTATGCCTCCACTTCAGTCTGGGTTCAGCAAATACTATTCCACCAAATCGCTTATGACTCGCCTTCTTGCTGACGTATTTAGGGCTATTGATTGCAGGTAGGTCACCCTTTTGGCCCTTTTCGATGTAACTGCTGCTTTTGATACCGTTGATCACTCCATCCTATTGCAGCGTTTAGAGATTTCCTTTGGCATCACTGGTTCTGCCGTCACCTTGTTTCAGTCATTCCTGTCAGACCACCTTCAATCTGTTGTTTCTGGGCCCTCACTGTCCCTCTGGTTCCCCCGTCTTCTTTGGTCTCCCCCAGGATTCCGTCCTAGCTCCTCTACTCTACATTTTATATACCTCTGATCTAGCTCGGACCCTCCTCCCACGGAATGTTGCCGTTCTTCAGTATGCAGACGACACCCAGGCCTACGCCCATGGTCCGGCGGAGGCGGCCCCTGCCCTTGTCCAGAGGATTCTCGATGCCACTTCTGTCCTTGACCTATGGATGTCCTTCAATCGCCTCCGTTTGAACTTTGATAAGACCCAGTTCATCTGGCTTGGTGGCCGCTTGCAGCTCGCCAAGATTGATCTTTCCTCCTTACGCCAGAGATTTCCGGATATCTCTTCTTTCTCTACTACGGTCCGGGATCTCGGGGTTGTGTTGGATCAGGAGCTTTCCCTGTCTGCTCATGTTAACAACGTATCTTGCTTTTGTTTTTACCATCTTCGTCAGCTCCGTACCATTCGCCATACTCTTTCCTTCCACGCTATCTCCACTCTGGTCCATGCCCTCATTTGCACTAGGGTTGACTTTACAGGCCTATCGCTAGCCAACGCTGCTAAGCTGCAATCTGTGCTTAACTCTGCTGCTCGTCTCATTGGGGGCATTCCAAAATATGGCCACATCTCGTCTTATGTTCGTGACACTCTTCACTGGCTCCCCGTCCAGCAGCGTGTCCACTTTAAGATCCTTTCCCTCATGCGCAATTGTGTTCTTGGCTCTGCTCCCCTTTACCTCATTGACTTCTGCACTTTGGTCTCCTAGTTGCCGGGCCATAGCACCCTTCGCCCGGCCACTCAGGATATCCTGTTTGTCCCTCGCATGCGAACAGCTACTGCCCAGTCCAGAAGCTTCGCCTACGTTGGTTCCACTTGCTGGAATCGTCTCCCTCAAGAATTGCGACTTGAGCTCCTTTCTCTCCCCCTCTCAGTGTTTCGTAGGCGCCTGAAGACTGTACTGTTCAACAGTGATTTTACTCCTTCGGGTCGGAAGCACCTCTGTTGAGTTTATCCTATAATATGCGCTTTATAAATCTCAAATTACAATTACAATATTTGACATGTTCCAGTGTACACCGAGATGGAGTGGATATCGTTCCTTAGGAAAGCAATCCTAGCAGTCGTGTTCACCGGCCTCTTACTTGGTACCATTGGATTTCTCTTGGGATGCTGGTACGGGAGACGATTCAGAGGTGAGCAGGTCATTTCATTTGCAACTAGTGGATATCATTACATAGTGTTTGTATGTCGTATGCTAGAAGCTTTTTTGCGTGCAATTTCAACTTTATAACTAATCTCAAGGCATCTTAAAACTTGGACAGCAGCCATCATCCCAAATACGAATGCGTCTTTCCCTCTATGTAACCCAACAACAGGACACCATTTAAAACGTTCTTCTTATGCCGACATTCATCTGGCCGGATATGACGTGGATGGTCCCTCATCGGCTCAATGTTGCTTACCTTCATTGCACCTTCCAGCGTTTTATTCAGAGCACCAAACGCCATGCTGTAGTTGTGCACATTTATGCATGCAATGTATACGTGTATGAATCACTCTCTCCTTCTGACTGGAATTAATACCTTCAAGGGGAGGGGCCAGCCACTCGGATCCTTCTTTTTCCATTTGTTTCTATCTCGAGTATCTTCATTCTTCAGTCTTACGAGCTTTAGATCTTGTTGAATCATGTCTCCCCATCTCTTCTATTGCCGCTCCCTACTGCGGCGTCTGTAAACCTCTGCTCTCATAATTAATATATGCAAGTATGAATGCATGCACTGTATACATGCATGGGAATATGTACGTATGTAAGTGTGTATGTATGTATGTATGTATGTATGTATGCTTGTATGTATGTATGTATGCATGTATGTATGTATGTATGTAAGTATGTATGCATGTATGCATGTATGTATGTATGCACCCATGTTCAGATAATTAGGCTATATGATGGCTGTACCCCTTTAAAAGAAGATGTCCGAATCCGGTCCAAGACAAGCAAATCCGAGTCCGCCTCTAAGAATAACAGGACTACATAATTCTAATTCAGACACTGTAGAATCGCGAACACACTGCCCTAGCTTCGTATAAATGAAATGTGGCGTCTAAACCGAACAAGACATATGACTGCCGCACAATCATGCACCATCGGATGACGCTTTGTTCATAAATACACCGGGACATTAAAAGTTTCTAATTACTATTAACTATGCCGTAGCAAATCCAAAGTTTAACCTCAGATAAAATTGTGCTGACGTTCAACTAATCACCGGTTCTAGGTTTTAACCGTTTATACTTTGCATTTCAGTTGCCAACAAACGGAAAACTATCGCCAAAGATACGGCGATTCTTCATCCTAACAGCATTTACGAAGACATGGAATATGATTCAGTTGATGTGCCACGGGGAAATGTCGTAAACATGGAAAATTCAATGCCATGTGCAGGTATAAACGAACAAGTGGGATATGATTTGACTCAAGAAAAAGCCAAAATTTCAGCGAAAATAAACCAGTTCACTGAGCAATCGAAAGAAGTGAATCCGTACATGGACTTGGCTCGAGATCCAGTTACTTCACCATTGTATACGGCTTTACGTACCTAAGACTACCTCGTTCCCGAGGACTAAAGAGTCACAGGTACTAAGTGATATTCTGCCTAACGCTAATACTGTTTACATGTATCGCTTTAGTTAAGTTAATGTCATTAACGAAGAAGTGCAACTATACTAAATGTTGGCATGTAGAGGCTAGCTTCATATAAGCCCTTTATATATTCAAGAGATACATAACACCTTAAACGAAAGACATAATTTTCGTATTGATCCACTAGAACATGCTGACGTAATGCTAAAGAACTCTAACAAAACGGTTTGGCTAGATTGTTACTCGATATAAATTGTCTAATCTCAGAACACAATCTTTGCTTCAATGTCCCTATTACGACTTCGCTATGAGTGCGCGTACACTATTATTATGTAATACATTCAATTATACAGTTAATTGCATGTTTGCATTCAGGTGTGTTGAACTCTGTGTTGCTATTATCCACGACATTTAAACGATTTCTATTTGTTTAAGTTTTACGTATAATGCTGACATCTCCATGCAGGTGGATGAACTCTTCCTCATTATCGAACTCTTCCTCATTACTCCATTTTATTCTGTTTGCCGACGACACCAATGTATTCATGTCTGACAAAGCCTTTCAATTGCTGGTTAATAAAATTAATCAAGAGCTAAAAATGGTGTCTGCATGGTTCAAAGCAAATAAATTATCACTAAATATTAAGAAAACGAATTTCATATTATTTAGCTCACAGAGAAATATTATACCTAAATGTAATCTCAGTATAAAAATAGATAATGTAAATATAAATCAGGTGTCATCCACAAAATTTCTAGGAGTTCACATTGACGAACATTTGACTTGGAAAGAACACATAAATATCATATCTAAAAAAATATCAAAAAATATTGGCATTATCTCTCGTATCCGCCACAAATTACCCCAAAATTTATTATTGAACCTATATTACTCCTTAATATATCCATATATCTCGTATTGCAACATTGTTTGGGCTTCCACATATCATAGTCGCCTGTCTAATCTTAGAACCCTACAGAAACGCATCATCAGAATTATATTTAATCTACCCTTCAGAACCAGCACTCGATTGTACTTTCATAGTCAAGGAATATTACCTTTTGATTGTATTAATAAATTGCAAATAGGTTTATTTATGTTTAAACTAAAAAAATAATCTATTGCCTGTGGACTTCTACCAATACTTTTGTATGAATTCAGATGTGCATGGTCACTATACACGATCATCTCATATGTATCATATACATTCTGTTCACACTACTAATAGACAGTTTAGTATTATAATTTGTGGACCGTCATTCTGGAATTCTCTGCCAACTGTTCTTACTAGCTTGCCAACATTATACCAGTTTAAAACAAGTCTAAAATATCATATACTCAATGCACTTAGTTAAGTGTTTTTTGTTTTGTTTAAGTTTATGCAATGACATTGATTATAATAATTACTTTATATTTTAGATTATTAATTGTTTTACTCAGTATTATAGTGTCACCTTTTTGTAATCCATGATGTAAATACAGTAGGTGACCTTAGTAGCGGAACTGTTTGTTCCTTTTAGGTCAGCCCATTGGCACCACTGTATGTGACAGACTATTATTGTATTTGTTAATTATTTTTGGTTGTCAATAAAAAAAAACCTCTCTCTGTATCAACGTTTATGTATGTAAAAGATACACAACACCTTAAACGGAAGACATAATGTCCGTATTCATTCACTGGAACATATTGCCATGATAATAAAGAACTCATAGAAAGGTTTGGCTAGATTATTACTCGACACAATTTGCTGGACTTCACTAACACAATCCTTGTTTCAATGGCGCTATTACGACTTCGCTTTAAGTACGGTTACACTGTTGTTTAATACATACAATAAATTCTAATATTCTCCAATGTTGGTATTCAGGTCTGTTAAACTCTGTAAAACTGTTATTCAAGACACTTAAACGATTTCTCTTTGTATAGGTTTTATGTATAATGCTAATATATTTGACATGTATTTAATAATTGTGAAATTATTGGCCCAGTTAGTTAGTAGCTACTCTAAATTTAGATCAGTGCAAGAACAAAACCTAGTGCGGTTGAGTACAAGACAAAAGCATATGAGATCTTACAACAACTCATCATACAAACAAACCCTGCATGTTATTCGCTGCTTGTATCTTAATTAACATTAAAATCATGCGCTACGAGTTGGATTTAGCCTGCCTTAGCACAAATCATCGATCTAAACCCCGCTTTCGGTGTCCGCCTCCAACTTTAACAGTAGCTATTAGTTATTATGTCTCACAAGACACTCAAGGTCATGGTCTTTAGAGGGCAAAGTAGTATGTAACTTCTTATAGCTTCCTATAGGGTTTGTTTTAAGAACTTCCCACTTGAACTCTCCGCGATGTTCGGCACTACCCTGGTGTTCAGAAAAGAGCTTTGTGTTCCGGTTTTGAGTCAGCCTGGTCGCCGATCACTACGTTGTTCCACCCGTGGAGATTCACAGGTAACTCGCTTCCGCAAATCATTACGAGCTCATCGGACATTCACCAACCTATTCATGAGCGCTGCGTCAAGTCGTTTAAGTTGTCCAAAATTGCCATATCAAGAACACGATATTTTAAGCCTAGAGAACATTACCAGTTACCAAATTGGTTTATTCGTGTCCCGCTATCATCACAGATTGTCAACTGCGACCTTTGATAACTTCTTTTGGCAAGATACATCGATACCCAACTACAATACAAGGTCCACCAGGCATTATCATGGAACTCGTACTAATAAATAATATCTGCATTTATTAGGCGCCACTATCTAATGACTTAGCATCAATCGACGGCGCCGAGCAATTGTGAGTGAAGGACTTGCTCCAGGTCCCTACACAGTAACCGACTCGGATTAGACTCGAACCCGTACTCTCCGCGTTACAAGCCGAGCGCTCTATCCAATATACTATCGTGCCCCACTAATGTAGTGAAGATTTCTACAAAGGGGTCTGACCCAAAATTATGAAATACCCTTCCAACTGACCTCACTCAAGCCTCTGGCCTTGGTCTCTTTAAGGCACACAGGAAACGTCACTTATCTCCTTCACAGAGTTAAAATGTTCGCACGGTTAATCATTGTTTCACTTTGTACTGCACTGTTCGAATTTATTTTCTTTGCAATTATAATTTATTTTTGAACCAATTTCGAGCTTCTATGCCTCGTTGTATTAGCCCTCTGTATATCACTTATTTGACAAGGTACTCAAGCGGGATATTATGAGCTTATATGCTGCGTTATATTAGCCGCCTATATATCACTATGTGAGAGGGTAATCAATACTCTAGCAGGACATTTGTCTCTTCTGGATTACCCCTTTGAAGCCAGCACTTGTAATGTCTTAGGTGAAACTGTTGTAACTGTCTACATTGTTGATTGTTGGTGAGTCAATAAAATAAAACAAAACGAAACGAAAGTCCGGTTGCCAGAAGATCGAGAGATAAGGGGGAGAGGAGCTGTTAGGGTGGGTTGTGTTTAACTGAGAGAATAGTGGAGGCAGCGGGTTCGATGTATCAGGGTAGTATTTCTTGAAAAGGCGACAAAGTAAAAATACATCTTACCGTTAGTAAGTAAGTAAATAACACATTCGTTTACAATGCATGTTATCAACGTGAAGACCATTTGTCTGTTCAGTATTTGCATGCTTCTGCTCAGATTGTCAGACTATGTGCAGGCATTCAAAAGATAACTCTTCTTATTTTTGTTGTAAATCTCGTGCGGCACGGTGGTCTATCGGTAACGCGTTAAGTCAATGATCATGCGTTTGTGGGTTCGACTCTGTGTAACGACCCTGGTCAACTTGTTTGTGCACGCCATGCCTCTGTCGCCATTCAGTAGGATTTGATGCCGGCGTAAGCTGGGAAGTAAACGACAAGCCCTGCGATGCAGAGGCCCCATGTGCAGAACCTAGGGATTTGTTCATTGCCGGCTCAAGGGCCTAAAGAAAAGGAAATGAGAGCCTCCTCGACGTCTCACGTGTGAGGTATTGAATACAGTTTACTTTTACACTTTTACTTTTCATAACTTTATAATTAAATGTAAGTACATGTTTACCAACGATTATTAGTCGGCATGGCTGATAGCAACTTCGGATGCATTCTGTAATAGTAACATCTGACTAACCGCATGCTAATCAAAGCTTTCATGTGACTTAGCTCGAATATGAGCAAGGTTATGTTGCATGTGATTGCTGTTAATTAGCAAAAAGACCTACAAGGACTGATGACCATTTGTAAGGATCATGTTTAGGTTTTAGGCTATCCTTCCCTCTTTGGTTTAAGTTGCTTTTGCCTAAATTACTTCTGTTGAACCTTTTTGAATTGATACATTGTTCGTTACCAGGTTAGTGCCCACGTGTAGCTTTTAAGTAAAGCTTGAGAAATTTCTAGAATGCAATTAAGAACCTACATGTAACCCAACATTTATGCTACAATCTGATCTAAAGACTTCTATAGCGCCGTTGTCATAACGCACAAGGCATCAGTCGTTGGTCGCTTTCAAGAAGCCTTTAAGTTAGGCCTACACTTTTCTTTCTCAACAGTCACTAGCTAATTATTTTGTCAAACGCTGAAACAAATTTTAATATCAGAGTATTATTAATAATAGAGAAATTTAACATTAGTCCGATGTTATTACAACGTTTTTATGTATGATTCGTTTATCATTGTAATTATAGTGACGTTCGTTATTAAGAAGGATAAAATGATCAGAAAATGCTTTGTGGTTTCATCGATTGGTCGGCGATACAATTTACAAAGTGTTTCAATAAAAGATTTGAATATGTTTTCTTTGTTCAAAGTCTAATAAACAGAAACGCAGATGAATCGAGGATCACAAAAGCTGTCACTTTCTTCATCATAATGATCATGTGGAATAAAAATAAGATTCGCCCGTTTAGCTAAACCCGAGACGTAGCATTGGAGTGAAGTATTAGAGATTTCAGTTTTCTTAACCTCGGCATATGAGGGCAGGTGGCCAGTCTTCTCTCTTACCATTTAAAATTCTCTTCACGCTGACAATTTGCGGTCGATGTGCTCATTTCATAGCTGAATACACTAGAGTGCACTTGTGAAGCAGCAATCTTCGAATGTCTTTCTGTTGTGGGGTGATTTGGCCTGACAGCCCTACACACGCTATCCACTAGGCTTTTCCTCACCACCGTTATAATAACAAAAAACTTAGAAGGAATATACATTGC
This sequence comes from Norana najaformis, assembly GCA_964023275.1. Taxonomy (NCBI): domain Eukaryota; kingdom Metazoa; phylum Annelida; class Clitellata; order Crassiclitellata; family Hormogastridae; genus Norana; species Norana najaformis. The sequence goes on from OZ029927.1 coordinate 22,662,109, forward strand.
CGTTGTAATAATTAAAGGCTGCACATTACGCACATCCGCCTGCATGCATGCTCTGACTAATGTCAATATAGGGAAATTGTTCCTGGTAAGTTCATGCAGAGCCACATAACGAATTGCACTTCAAAAGTTTTCGTTTAGAGCCGACCATATTAAATTCTGCGCACGGCTTTCAATTATAGATTTGAAACTTGAACACAGACTACATCCGTAAACTAAGAGCTTCGTCGTGGCCCTTTCCAGATGGGGAATTCTTAGGCACATGTAACTAGTGCAAATTTTGACATTTTATCGCCGGTTGTGAGAGAATCACGATAGTCAAGACGATTTGAAACTATGGTGGCATTGGCTATCTATTTGAAGAAAGTATGAGGCATAAAATCTGATTGGTAATTTACTGGTCTAGCGAACTTGTGATTTAAATAGTCAACGAGCCAATTAGTGATTTAGTTACATCTTTTTTACAAATTTACTGAGTTTTACAGTCAATTCATTACGCAAGCAATTAGATCATTATTTGCCTAGTTAATTAGCTACGCATATCCAGGGCGAATTTGCCGCTCAATTTGCTATTTAAATACAAGTTTCAAAAGCGACAGAGAGGGTCGCCCAAGGATTTTCTGCATAGACTAACACATAGAGGCAGCAACTGTTGAACAGGAAACGCTGCACAGCAGCTATCAGCAGCTGATCTTACAAAGCACGAAGTATTATTAGGGCCTACTACTGAATCAGTCTTTGACATAGCTTTCGTTTGACCTAGCACGAATATATTCAAGTTACGGCTATGCTGTACATGATTGCTGTTAATGAACAATAAAACTCTGTGAAAGGAAAACGAGCGACAACAGCCTATGAACTTATAGTTCAATATTATGGTTTAAGGTTTCACTCAAACAGCTGTCGCATGTACGATAATACCCTTACCATCCTATTACTGTTAACTTTAGTTAGTAATCTACTAGTGTACAGTACATGAGAAAATGTTTTCATAGTCGATGGAAGTCAATCGCATACTCGATATCTGCAACATCCAACCCAAACGCCGTTGCCACTACAGTGATTTAGATTTTTTTTCTTATTGTTGTTCTAGATAGTGGATAATATGTAGTGAACATTGGCAAGTTCTCAATTGCTTTGAACATACATCATTGATATCTCGAAGTGTATGCAATAAGCGTAGACAGCATCCTGATTGGATGTTTAGTTTCATAGCTGCCTGGCAGACCGATCAAGATATGTATTCATCTCTGTATTTAGACTATGCCAGAGTTGCATTTGAAAAGCGGTCTTGCTTAGAAGCGACATCGAATAATGCAATTGTTCTTTCTTCATTCGCTTGTTTGCTCAATCGTAACTTATTCGTTGAGTCTTTTCGCTTGTTAATTCATATATTCATTTATGGTTCTTTTAGTCATCAGCAGATATGCTTTTGACTCAATGCTTGTAGTCTCATCGCTCTCTATTTGCCTCGGCAACCGATTCTTGCGTTTTCAGAAGCTATCTTTGGACAGTTCCTCTGATTTTACGTAGGGATCGTGAATAAGTGAAGCCCTGCGTTTATTTTTCAAGGTATAAAATGTTCATGTTTACTTTTACGATTACAGTTACGATTATAAGACGCTCGTTTCCAAGTGCTGTCAACGTCTATTCATACACATCATCTTTTCTATGGATACTGAGATCTCTAACGACCCCGCTCGGTTATTTTCTAGCAAATTTGACGATTTGATGCACTAAGCAAAGTCTGTCGCTAACATATATTATAGTGTAGCCACCGTTTTTTTAAATTTAAATTACCAAATGATATGATTGTGCTTAAACGATTGATATTTGAGCAGTTTAAAATTTTCTTTAGATTTCACTTTCTTGTTCTTGGTTACTTAATTTCAGCGTGATAACGGGTGTTTGAAGTGATAAGCGTCACAAACGATCAATTTCAGGAGGACTGACTTGCTGTGCAAATAAGGAGCTGGAAAATGAAAAGTCTCATTATTATTCACTACTTGGCAAGCCTTTGTAGCGTCATTTTCACTCAAAACGATGGCAAGTAGCCTACTATTATAAAATCTGTGAAACCCTAATCAGATTATTTGTATAAAAATATTGTTTTATCTATTGCAATTTGATCTTATCGGAAAATGTGTAGGCCTATTACGTTAGTGTAAATATTCTGAAGACATCAATCGATATCTTTTCCCAACAAATCTGCAAGATAGGCTTAAGTGCAAATAAAATACACCCCTCTCTCGCCTTCGTTCAGTCAGATGAGTTAAATCCTTTCTTAAATCTTTCGGACACGATAGCAATTGGACAGAGCGCTCGGCTTTCAACGGGCAAATTAGAGGCAGAGCCTTCTTTCTGACGGTAACAGTGTTGGGTCCTTGAAGAAGTCTTTCACTCATATAATTGTTCAACGCCATCGACTGATGCTCAGTCATTAGATAGTGGGGCTTAATAAATGCATAAATAATAATGAAAATGTAATTTTTAGTGGTTCTTACACATATTAAATGTCTTCTGATCTATTTAAGCCCATGTTATGCTTTGTTATGGAATGCAATGCCATGCTAAATCATGTTAAGTCATGTTATGACTTAACATAGCATTGCCATTGTTATGGCATTACATTGTATTATTTGTTGATTACTATACAACATTTATACTTTTATAACAAGGATTGTTTTGGTTACAATGATATGCGCAAAGCAAGTACAGTTTATAAGTCAAAATTTAGCCCTAGTAGGCTACTAACCCAAGACAGAAGACTTTTAAAATGTTTTCTACTGTAGTCGCGTTTTCACTTCAGTTGACAGATCCTTAAAACTCTGGACCACGTACTTAAGAAGTTTCTGTAGAGATATACATCCATCCGTTGTGTCTCTATCTTTTGTTCGTAACTGTGCAGCAATTAATGCGATTTATATGCATCTTAAACTGATGCAGCGATGAGAACATTAGCTGAACGACTTCGCATTCCAAGAGGTGGATAGTCCTTTTAAGTGATCTTGAGCTCTATGCAGTTAGTGTGGTCAGTCTGTGAGATTTTTCGTTGAAGGTATGGTAGCGTAAATGATATAACTATATTAGTTTGAGAGATGCTTTTGTTCTAGTGCGAAAACCGCCATTCATAAAGAAAGGCCCAATGCCGAGCGAAATCTTCAGAATGAACAATAGAGTCGAACTGGAATGCAAAGCTGAAGGAATACCAGCCGCAACGTAAGTGACTTTTATTTCACTACATAGCGTTCTCTTCGCTTTTCTATAAATATTCAAAATTCACAATACAAATATCTATAAACTAAACGCAGTTGACGATTAGCGAAGTTAGAACTGCTAACTAGCAATTGGTAGTACTATTCATTTGTGATTGCAATAAACGTGGAAATTCTGCGGTTTTTCTTCAATAGATTGCCGTAGGAAAGCCAGATGAAGAATATTAGCTTTAAAATATTAATTAGATGTTAGTTCTTCAACAAGCGCTCATCAGTCTTATTTATTATTGAAAAGTATTGTTTCTACTTGTGTCAGACCTGTAAAAGTCATTGGAACACTCACTCTAGCAGTTACTCGAACAGTCATTCTAACAGTCATTTTAACAGTCATTGTAAACCATCTGTTCCATGTAATTTTATCACGACTGTCGGTTTCAAGTAACAGCTACATACTTACATGCACACCCAATACAGTTCTGGACAATGCCCTGTTTGTTATAAGCTAATTATCAGTACAGATGGGAACTTTTTAGGCTGACTTTTCAGCATAGATGAGTCAGTAGATTAACTCAGCACTAGGCCAGCATAGAGCAGCATGTAATATGACAGTAAGCACATGATATGCTGTTATGGTAGCCACGGATTTTCTACTCATTTGGGGAGTATATCTTATTTCAAAATGAGAATACTATGTTGTTTTGAATTAGTAAATTTATATGACACATTTTTCAGAAAAAGACTGAATAATTTTAGCTCCCACCCCAAGATACCTATTCAGAGGCGCTCCAAGCCAAACCTCGGCAAAAGAAAACAGTATTCAAGTGTTTCTGGAAGGTGCATGGTGTTTCCCTGGTTAAAGGAACACGCATATCTAAAGGTCAGCTATTCCAAGTGGATGGCTCAACCACTGAAGAGGCACGATGAAGCATTGTCTAAGTGCGTGAAAAAGGAATACGTTCACCTTGGGTCATGGAACGAAGGTTTCTGCGACCATCCAAGCCTCAAAATAGAGTAAGAAATCTTCCATAAGTAGGCAAGGACATTCCCCAACTTGCATCGCCAGACCCATATCGAGAACTTACGTACATTCAATGCACTGTGAAAAAGGCAGCCAATGAAGTAATTCACGCGATTATCAGACACAGTCGAAGTCGAAGACTAAAACATGTAGGCCTAGGTGATAGGACCTTTCGAGTTGCTGGCCCGCGCTCTTGGAACAGCCTTCCGCCATTCATTTACATGGCAGAGGACTCGCGCTTTCACAAAATAATAGAAACTGTTATGTAAATCTAAGCACACTCTTAACACTTGCAATGACGATGTATTTTAAAGCCTGTCATGGATTTTGCACGGGTTTATACGTTATGAGAAATCTGTAATCGAAGCCTGGCCACTCTTCTGAATAGGCAAGAAATATAGGATGATCTGCTTCTGTTTGGAGAGTAGTTGGAAGAACAGCAGGTCCTTGAGCTAATCCCAGAGTCAGCCTTTTTTAGCCTCAGCATGAGTGAGGGCGGATGACCAGTACTCTCAATCGCCGCCTGATCTTCTCACCGACAGTGTGCGGTCAAAGCACTCATTTATAGACGAGGTGGTTTATTTGATTGAGCGCCTGTGAATAAGCCGGTCCCAGTAATGTGGTTTTCGATGGGCGCTGTAGAAATCTCGGGATTAGGATTACAACTACGATAAAGGGCAAGTGGACCAGAAACTTCGAAAAACATTTCTTACCTGGGAGGGATTTGAACTCCTGAGCTCTCAGCTGACAGCCCTTCACAATAACCACTAGACTATCGTGCACCAGTACGTTGACAGTATTTAGACCGCATTTAAATACGCTGGTGATACGAATCAGGAACCTTGGAGTGGTAACTACCGTTCACTACAGTTATCTGACCCTAAACACGAACTCACCAGCACTTCACTTTTTGCAATTTCCCCTCTGGTCTTTCACTCAAAACTTAATACACACCTCTTCCACAAATCATATCTGATACTTCCTCTACCCCTTATCTCACTTTCTGATTCAATTCCAAGCACCATCCACTATAGCTGTCTGACTGCCTGATTCTAGGATCTTTACTCGAAACTGAACCCTTCCTGTCTATCGATTTTTTTTGACTCAGTGCATGTGAATAAGCTGGTTCCCGCGCCTTGGCTTTCATTGGGCGGTATAGAAATCACCATCTTAGGATTACGAGAACATTGTGGTATTCGTCATTTGATCACCAACGGTGCGGCCTATGACGAATGCTCCTGCCTGCTCGGCATACCAGGTAAAAGAGGCGGTTTTCGACCATAGAGTGGTCTACCTTCAGCCTAGGGTGCCAGCTGCTAAGAGCTACCGTGTCCTGTATCGCCATTCCTTATCCTCAATATAACATGCACGAACCGGGGACTATAAACAATTTGATTTTGGCATCTGCGACCCTACATTGGATTCCGTTGGTAGGGTATTATTATTAGCATTATTATTATAATTAGTTCCTTGTATGCGAGGTATAAATTACCCAGAAAAGTATTATTCGTGGTGGTAGTGGTGGTGACTGTGTTGGTAGTAGTTATTGTAATAGTAGGAGGGGGAGGAGGAGGAGGAGAAGTAGTAGGAGTAGAAGTAGAATATTAGTAGTGGTCGCGATAGAGGCAGTGTTTGTTGTGATAGTAGTTTCAGCAGTATAAGTAGCAACAGTAGCAGTTCTAGTTTCTAGTAGTTGCAGTAGTGGCGGTGGTGGCTGTGGTGGTGGTTATGGTGGTAGTGGTTGTGCTGGTGGTCGTGGTAGTCGTGGTGGTGGTCGTGGTAGTCTTGGTGTTGGTAGCTATAATAATATTAATAATAATAATAATAATAATAATAATAATAATAATAATAATAATAATAACAATAAGAATTACAATAATAATAGCGCCTATAATAATAATAATATAATAATAATTATAATAATTATTATTATTATATTATTATTAATAATAATAATAATAGTATTTTAGGAAACAAAATCTGTTTTCTATTGTAGTTATATATGGAAAAGAAACGGCAATGATCTCAACTTGACTCGCCCCAATATCCAGAGAGGTCCAGATGGTGACATAATAATAAATCCAGCGACCAAGCTGGACGAAGGCTTCTACCAGTGTTTTGCTAGCAATCAGTTTGGCACAGCTCTTTCAAACACGGCACATATTCAAGGCGCATTTCTTGAAACCGCCTCACTAAGTAACATTGTTACAATAACAGTTCAGGAGGGTCGTCCGTTTGTCATTCCGGTTGCTCAACCAAAGAGTGTCCCGAAGCCAACATACAACTGGGAAATTGCAACGAGTAATGTCGACCCATCTCCAAGGCAATTACTTCTTTCACAAAGGATGCAAATTGCCTCCAACGGTAATGATCATCTAATAAACGTCCGCTGAAATGGCTAACATGTTCCTTTATGCTTTCTGTTATAAAAAAGACAGTTAATGTGGTTAGCAGGCTATCATTCTGCTATTATTGCGTATCCTCAAAAGAGTCCTCATATCTCCTCAGACTTTGGTTCAGTAAAAACAGTGCACCAGTTTCGACTTCATTCGCCAAGGCAATTTGCTGCACTTCAAAACTATCTTCAGGAAACGTCCTGGGACTTTATTACAGGTTGTCCATCCATAGATATTTCTTTCAATGCTTTTTATTCTTATGTTCCTGAAATAATTGATCAGTTTTTTCCACTAAAAAGCATTACAGCTAAAAGCAAAGATCCCCCTTTTATGACCTCTGTTATCAAATGCTGCGCAAACGGAACAAACTTCTTGGGCAACATACGTTTGAGGCTGCGTCGGCCCTGGCTAATAGGATTAATGGCCTTATTGCACGTAAGAATGCTTCTGTTTTTGAGAGATCCAAACGCGGTTCCAGGGAGATGTGGTCTGAGGTCAACCGTCTTCGGGGCGCCTCTAAGAATGTCCCGTACTCTGATTGTGGCATCACCGCCGAGTCCTTGAATCAGTATTATAGGGACATGTCGACTGATCTACAATATACCTCTCCCCCGCTTAAATCCACAAAGCTAGTTAGGACCCATGATGTCTTTGATGAATTTATAATTTTTAAACAGCTTGATTCGGCTGGGCACACAGCCACAATACTTGATGAGATACCAAAGTGGTTTCTGAAAAACACTGCACCCATCCTGGCTAAACCCCTCACTTTTCTTCTTAACCAATCAATCATTAGATCCTATGTTCCACCTCAGTGGAAAAATAGTGTCATCACCCCTGTTCCCAAGGTTCCGAACCCTACCTCATGTAGCGATTTCCGCCCAATATCTATAACTTCAATTCTCTCTCGATTACTTGAAAAACTTATTGTTCGAAGATTCTTCTATCCTATTCTTACTGAACAATCACTCAATCATGAGTTCTTTGACCAATATGCATTCCGACCTACTGGTTCCACGTCTGCAGCTCTTATTTCTATTACTCACCATCTGTCTGAACTGCTTGCTTCTAACCAATATGTTCATCTCATATCCCTTGACTTCTCAAAGGCCTTTGATACAATAAGACATGCCTATCTCGCTGATAAACTTGCTGATTTCGCTATTCCTGATCACATTTACAATTGGATAATTTCCTTCCTAAACAACCGAGAGCACTGTACCAAATTCAATGATGGTGTCTCTACCTTAGTTGGCATAAATTTCAGTATTGTTCAGGGTTCGGGTCTGGGACCAGTGAACTTCCTAGTTGCCATATCCAAGTATAAGCCTTTATCACCCAACAATAGGTTATTTAAATACGCTGATGACAGTTACCTTCTTGTACCATCCTGCAATAGCTTGATGGTTCAGGCTGAACTAGACCATGTTGCCCTTTGGGCGGATAAGTGTAACTTAAAACTTAATCATAAAAAGACATCTGAAATGATAATTCACCGGCCAAGAATGAGAAATCAGCAGATAATTTTACCTAATGTGATTCCCGGTTTAACCAGAGTACCAGAGATGACAATATTGGGTGTTACCCTATCGAGGATGTTAAATTTTGATTCTCATATTGATCGGATTCATAGTCAGGCGCGTCAGTCTTTATATGCCATACGAATTCTTGTAGCACATGACCTAACTGGCCCTCGGCTGTACGACGTTGTCCGAGCCACAACACTGGCCAGGATGCTGTACGCCTCTCCCGTGTGGTGGGGCTATGCTGGGGCACAGGCTAGAGCTCGGCTCCAGGTTTTGATGCGGGAACTTGTGCGTCTCCGCTATCTTCCTTGGAACTCTCCAACGTTCGATGAACTCTGTGGCACAGCTGATGCTCGTCTCTTTAAAGCAATCTTGAACAACCCAAATCATGTCTTACATCAGCTACTCCCACCAATTAAAACCCTCAGTTATTCCCTACGGCCCCACACCCATGATCGTATTATTCCTCCTGGTGACAATTTAACTCGTAAATGTTTTATTGTTAGGATGTTGTATGAATATTAAGGCTATCACTTGTCTGATTACCAAAGAATAGCCACATTAAATGTCTGGTACAGATCCTACTGAATGATACCCTTCACAGTAAAATACACAAATGTCTGCCATGGCTCAGATAGCGTGCGTAAGGCCTGTATTATGCTATTACTTCACATTCACATACATTACTTCACAGAACAATTTTACATGCTGAATAACTAGAACTAAACGGTGAAGGTTTCCTTCTACTTGAAAATTAGAACATAGAAAATATGCTGATAAATTCACTATGACTTCACTGTGACAACTTCTGCTGCTACCATTAGTTCCAAATGCCAATATAATATGCAAACGAATGTTGACAGCGACCAAACAAATAATGACCTCTTCTTAACCACAAGCAACGGATTCTTCTGGAATATTACTATATAATTATACAGTTTCTCATATGTATCTTTTCTGCCGTGGCGTGGCTTAAGCAAAAACACTGAAATAATTATGTCATCTAAGTGTTTACTGGTTGCTGAGGCGATTGCCTGAAGAAATTTAGCGTCATCTAACTTTTTGCTTTTTACTTTATGAAAGATCATATCTCTATTGCTGTTCAGTTGAACTTCGTTTTGGCTTAGGGGATCTTTATTTTGCCTATGCTGAAAAGGATGACGAACTTGGTGGAAATATCTACAAGAGCACAGCTTACAACCCAATAATGGACATCAAATCGCGAGGAAGCTATACAAGAGTAGCAGTAACAAATGGTAGTTACATAGTTGTTGATCAACATTTTATGAACAATTTAAGATTGCATCTTGATTCTTAAATTCTTAAACCTGATCTATATACATGCGCTTTAAAACTTGAAGCTTGTACCAAAAATTAAAGGTAACGCATTTTCTTATATAACTCTGTAGATGATCTTCAGAAGCGTTGACCCAAATTTAAATGGGACATTGGCTGAACCGCAGAAGCAACGTGTGTATGTATTAGGTTATTTATATAGCGCCTTTTGAGAACTTTACAAACAAGGCTATCTAACAGAGACTGTAGGTTAAAAATGTTTGCTTGATCTAATTTAACCAAATGACACCATATAACCTTTTATCTTGCGTTGGTAATTATAGCATTGAGGTTGAGCTGATTCAAATTTGTTAGTATTCCATGGATGGTTTCCATCCAAGTATTGATGTAGCTCGATGTCGCTTCACTTCAGTTTGTTTGCCAGCGTCGTATCCAGAGCGCCAATTCATCACCTAAATGCAATACACAGTTTAAACAGTTCCAGTTGCTGATAACCGCCGAAAAGTCCAGACCAGTTTTAATGAAAATCAACATTTTCAATCATTTAACTTAAGGCTTTATTATATCGCAGGTTCAGAACCTTTGCCAGAATTTGCTCCGAGTATCAGGTACTCATCTGTGTCACTGGACGTCGCTCTCATTGGAGGCAGTGTTAGGCTCAAGTGCTTCTTTTCAGCAAAGTAAGTCAGTCCTCAATATAATGCTTCTATTGAATATTTTCTCAACTCTACTGGATTGGTTTCTGAATGTTATGCCTTACTGTAGTAAAATTACAAGCTAATTATAACGACAACTCGGAATTCATTACCAAGTTTTTGGTAAGATTATTCTTCCTAAATGTGTTACTATTATTATTAATAGCGGTTATTATATAGTATTGATATTGTAGTAGTGATAACTGTGATTGCTATTATAGTGATAATTTTCGAACATCAGTAAGCTTGCAACAAATCATGCCTTTTAAAGTCAATTTAGGAAAAAACAAAACATTTCCTCTCCAACATGGAATAATTAAACTCTTCCTCTGATAAACTCTTTTATGACTACAGTATTTTACAAATTGAGCGGATTAATAAGCTGCAAATTAGTGAATTTGTGTATCGATTTGCTCATAACCTATTTTCCCCTGCTTTCATTGGTTACTTCTCCAGTATATCTGATCTCTATATACATTTTACTAGATCTCGGGGTAATTTCCGTGGAAGTTTAGCCCGTACTAATACACGACTGTTTTCAATCAAATGTGCTGGTCCTTCTGTTTGGAATAGTATATCCCACGATATTCATAATAAGCCTAATGTACTATTGTTTAAGAAAGCAATGCGCATGTATCTAAATGGTCTAAATAAACAAAAACTTGGTTGATTTTTAGTTTTCACTAGTTAAGGTTTCTTCTTTCTTGGTCTTTTTGTATTTCAATTTGTTCAGATTCTATGTTATTTTTCAGTTTGATCCTGTTAATCAGTCGTCATCCAGTTATAGATTTTGGTACAGGGGGACCCTAATAAGCAGGACTTTGGTCCTTTCTGGGCTTTCCTTTTGTATCCTAACATTATTCTGTGTATTGTGCTTATCGCTGCTTTTTGATCAATAAAATAATGTTCATGTTCAAATACTATTTAAATTTGTATGTGAAATGCTCATATTTGACAAATTCATTACTCATGTAAAATGTGAAATGAAGCACCCTGAAAATGCATCGTGGTTAACTGTGAACGTAATATTACGTTTATGAGTCAGCAGGTTTAAAGCACGCGTTATATTGTAATTTGCCATGACGTCATATCGATGATTCATCGCAATCCATCACGCTAACCACTAGAGCATCGCGCAACCCTCTCATAAAATTACTTCCTTGGGAAGAAAGGATCAGTAGGTGAACATAGCCCTCTGTAAATCTACAGACCATAAATTCTTTATATTGTGACAATTTACAAAGTTCATTTGTCCTCTGTGCTGCTTCATCTTTGCAGTTTTCAGAGGACAACTTTTCAACGCTGAAGAGTTGAAGTGATTGATGTTTAATGTTATGGTTTTCGTTTTAAATTGCTCGATCTTGAATGTACAATGAGCATAGTGACAATATTTTTTATTGCTGTGCCAATGCCATTGTTTCTTCAGGCCGTTGCCTTTGATTACATGGACAGGGCCAAGGGATACACTGCCCTCTGGAAGACACAGTTATTCAAATTTCGACACGGAACTTACCATTTCTAACATAACCGAATCTGACGAAGGAAACTACGCCTGCACTGCTACAAATACCAAGGGACGTTATCAACATAGCCTTCGTATTCGTGTTGAAGGTGTGTCTAAACCTGAAGTTTTTTCTTACAATTATTTTACACAACATCGTAGAAATTAGGCCTACACAATTAAATTCATGAATAAATAAACACATGGACATCAATTGCAAGCAATATGTCGTCGTAATATTCGGCAATTCATACTGCTTAAAACAGAGCACGCGAACAGATTTGCTACTTCAGATCTAACCTGGACTGTTATGCTACAGATATATTCATCTGGAACCGAACCCTTTTGCCTACAGATTTTGTTTTTGACTGAGCGCCTGTGTATAAGCTGGTTCCCGCGACTTAGCTTTCGTTGGGCGCTGTAGAAATCTCGAGATTACGATTACGATTATGATTCACTTGACAGAAATTATAGTTGACGCTATAATTTGATGTAAATCATAAATTCATTTATGTGCAAACATGCACACGTTTTTATTAAATGGCTTATAAAAACATTTATGGCTATTTGCCTAAATGTCTACATATTGTGATGTTCATTTTGTCTATTTACATTGTAACCCACATAAACCAATTGAATTTCTTTATGCTTGCTTGTTCTCGTAATTTCTTGGCTTCATACGAATGAATAACAGCAACTTGCAAAATCACCTAATTAACAATCTATGGAACAAATTTCAATTCAGAGTGAACTTATGGCCAATGAGATCTGCAATCATAATCTGATTTATGAGATTGTCACATGGTACCACAAGTCTGTCTACTTATAATGTAGGATAGGTAGCGTTGAGATCCCCGCAATATCAAGTAATTTGATGTAAGTCACACCAGTGTTTACTGTTAACAGATCTACATGTAACTGGAACAAATTCGGTTATGACTTTTGAATTTCCAGATCTTTCTATGTTGTTTTTATGCTACCATTAGCCCATTCCGCATTTTCACACATGTGTTAATCTTGTTTTGCAGCTGCGCCTAAGTTCATCCGAGAGTCTGATGGTCCACGCAATGTCAATGTGACTGAAGGCGAATCCGTTACGTTCAACTGCAGAGCATCTGCCAAACCAGAAGCTGTTGTTTTCTGGCTTCAGAATGGAAAAGCAATAGACGGTAAAGCATAAGCAACGTTGATTTTAAATGCAATACTGCATTATATGATTGGCAGGCAGCCCTATGATGACTGAGGAATGGGATACAATGCAGCTGGCGTTTCTGGCGTTTATTCACCGACGTGGCTTTCTGTATACTGGTATCAAATACACAAGGCAGCAGTCGATGACGAATAAAGGTGCACTGCGGTGCTGGTATACATCGGAAATTTTAACCATAAAATAATAGGCAGCCAGTGCCGCAGTCTGGTGGCAAGGTTTAGTCTTGAATCTTGAAAATCGTAAATTCAAAATTTGTTAAAGCCTATTTAAACCTAAAGGTAACTCACCAACTTATTCACGAGCGCTTCATCAATACAGGGGATTGTTTAGAGATACCCATGGAGTGATGGATTAAGTGAAGATCGGGTGTTACGGTGGATTCTGTTTTGGTTGAGAGAAATGGAAATGGAAAGACAGATGAATCATGGCAAGTACTTAGTTTTGCATGGAAAGCCTGAGAAGTGTTAGATATAGAGGCGTGAGGCGGATGATTCTGTCGGACTGTTTTACAAGTAACAATACACTATTTTATTACGACATGATTAAGATAAGCGAACTGATGATGATTCATTAATGATGATGCATGATTAATATGGTGTCTGGTAGGTCTAGATGTCTCCTCAAACCTTTTCAATTAGTCTTAAATTATTAAAAATGTTTAATGGAAAACTTAGCATTGCAGATTTGTATTGTTTCGGTAGCAAGAATATATTACATGGTTATTTTTTCGATAGTCAATAATGCTCCCACGAGATTTGTGTTCAGCAACGACAAGAAAAGTCTGACAGTCAGAGATGTATGTCGAGACTGCGAGGACAGAGAGAGTCAAACGGACCTGATGGATATTCAGTGCAATGCAAGCAACGTTCACGGTTACGCCTTTGCTTCGGGATACCTGAACGTTCTCGGTGAGTATACGACACGCGCTTGCATATGTCTCTAAAAGATTCGTGCCAGACGGTGAAATCCATGTTTAGAAAAACTTATCGTAATGCTATCACTGATACTGTATTTCTGCAGTTCTCCTTTACAAGCAACTCGTGGCATTGGACAGAGCAACCTGTTGAGTGTCTGCGTTGTATTCTTATTAGATCAAAATTAGAAATACCTTACCAATATATATTACTATTGATATTACTATAACTATAGTTACTATTAGGGTGGCCAAATGTCAACCATATGACTGTACTTGCGGTTAACTCGTGGCCGCTGATGGTTCACTTGGATTTTCTTGCAGTGTCCGCTTTGGCCGGGCACCCGAACAAACTGTCTTAAACAACTTCATCTACTGATGCCTTATTCGTGTTCTTTAAAGGAAATGTGATGCTAACATTTCGGTTTAACATTAAACTTCTGACATCAAATTAAAGATTTAGAGTAGTAATTGAACGTTCACGTATACACATTCCCGAAAGAAGAATGTAAACTCCTCAATATTTACTTTGCTTAGATGTAATTACTAAAGTATCAAATCTATGAATAGCCGATTAAATGCCAGATATATGGTATATTTTTAATAGAATAATATTTCAAACGTATACTTTGTTTAGTTGCCTCGAAAGACATTCGAATTTTTACGTTACGGTATATGTCTTTTACAGAGACAGTGAAAGAGAACATTCAAAGAGATGACCATTGGGCAATGTGGACAGTTATTCTAGTAACCGGTGCTAGTGGCCTATTCCTGCTTCTCATCGGAATTTTCTTTCCCTTCCGTTGGAAGCGATGCTTTAGTGGTAAAGAGGGTACTGCATTTTTATTTCTACCAGGCTTTTAGTAGAGATGGTTATGAGGCCATTTGCATAGGGCCTCAACCTCTATTGTGCTTAAATATTTTGTATACGAGTATGTGGACATTTTGCAGTGCCTTTCAAGGCCAGTAATCATGATTTGATTATGCAACTTACAAGAAAAGGTTGTGATATTTTGAATTGATGTTGTGGTGCTGAAATGTCTGTAGACGTCAGGTTAAAACGTTTTATAGACTCCCTTCGGTAACCAGATATTAATTCCGGCGTGTTTGCTGTGAGTATGTGTAGCATATAGGCAGAGTTAGATGTTATATCCCTACGTCTTCAAGGATATCTCTGGAAAATGTAACGATCCCCGTCGCTTAGATTATTTAACTCGCTTCTATGAGGTATCAGACAGTTAAAAATGGAGAATTTCTAGAGTGAAGCTAGAGTCACAACTGATATACAGTATGACGATACATACATATTATAACACCTCTACTTAAATCTCTGCACTGGTTTCTTGTTCAGCACAGGATCTGGTTCAAATTGGGACTTACAGTCGATGAAATACGAATTATGGCCGACGACAGTACTTAGAATAATTCCTTATTTTCCAAACTTTTTAATGTTCATTTAGGTCTTCTGATTGCATTTCTCTACTTGTTTAAGAACTAGAATTGTTCTTGGTCATAGTTCTTTCGGTTACTGACTCTCGATTTTGAAACTCTCTCAGAGCATGTGTTCTTTCTGCTCCGTCTCTCATGCCAGTTTGGTCTCAGCGTGAGACTTGCCTCCTTTGATCTGGCTTATCCGCAGTAAACTGCGTTCCACTTTCAGCGGACGCACTTTCAAGATATTGCCCAGCCCACGGCGTGTTTGAAACGCCATCGGTTGATGTTTTGTGGGTTAGGCATTGGTGCTAAAAACTTGCTGAAAATTAATTTTTATTGCTGCTTTTATTAAACTGATTTTCTAACCCTCTTTCACTTAATTTAAACGGTCAATTCCAACAATAACCAATGATTTCATCGCCCTAAATTATTTTACATTTTAGGTGTGAATAGAGGGACAATTGAAAAGAGATTGCCCAATCCTCCTAGCATGTTCGACCGTGCAGGACTTGATTCAGAAGCTCAGCCTCAGATAGCAGTAGGAAACAATGAAGTACTGACGCCACGAGCATGCAGCATGTATGAGCGCATTGGTTATGACTCGATTGATAAGGTACTGAAAGAAATGGCAAGCAGAGAAAGAGCGATGCCGCAATCACCTGATGTGCATGGAGATAACAGATACGAAACAATAGATGCATCACAGAAGGAAGCGATAGACAGAGATAGACGGCTACTCGATGAAGATACCACGGGGTATTCAAACGCTATGGAAGAAATAAAAAATCAAGAAAAACTAGACCAGCATGAAGTCCATGAATTCAAATCAGCCAACAGAGAACCTGAGAAGTTTCCACTCTCATATGAGCAGTCAGAATCAATGAATCCCTACTTGAATATGAGCCCGAAAGAAATGAATCCCTTCCTGGATATGGGTCGGAAAGAAGTGAATCCATACTTGAATATGTGTCAAAAAGAAATTTATCCGAACTTGAGTCTGGGTCAGAAAGAAGAGAATCCCTACTCGCATCTGATTTCAGATCCGGTCTCTCCTTCAGAGTATGCAACCTTACGTGAAGCGGACTATTTGGTTCTCATAAACTAACAAGTCGCATTCGCATTTTAATGGTAGCATCTCGAATAACCATTATGTAGCCATTTTAAAGATTTCTCATTGTTTTCGTCTCAGCTTCGATGTGTATGTGTAAATAGATTTTACAGATTATTAGTTCGATGGTAAACAGCTACTCGGAATTCATTATGTAATTGTAACATTTGACTATCTGAATTTTTAGCAGAGCTTTCGTTTGACCTAGCACGAATATATTCAAGTTACGGCTATGCTGTGCATGACTGTTGTTAATGAACAATAAAACTCTGTCAAAGGAAAACGAGCGACAACAGCCTATGAACCTATAGTTCAATATTATGGTTTAAGGGTTCACTTACCCTCTTTGCTCTCTGGGCAACTGGATCTAGTAAGTTGCTGTTATATTACAATGTAAGTACTTCTGTACAACCAGTCTTACATTAAAAAACTTAGAGTATTGTGCGATCACTGGTCGGGTCAGGTGATTTGGTTAAACCTGTTGATGGTCTTAGTACAGATGAAATGATGTATACCGACTCTAATTCTATTTCAAATAAGTTTAATGCGTTCTTCACTGGTGTTGGAGAGTCGCTAGCGCAAGCCATTCCAAAAACTAAAACTTCTTGTGAATTCTTTTTGAAGAATTCACCCTCTCAGTCATTTTGTCTATGTCCAACTTCAGCCGAGGAAATCATCACTACTTCCCGTTCTCCAAGAATTACGCATAGTACTGGTCCAGATGGTATAGATCCTTGTATTGCTGGTCCTATACCATCCATATTATTGCCTCACCATTGACTGAAATAATTATTTGCTCATTTGCCACAGGGATAGTTCTTATTGGTACAAAAATTGCAAAGGCAATACTTATTTGTAAATTGGAACCTAAAGACAATGTCAGCAACTATAAGCCAATTTCTATTCTTCATTTCTTTTCAAAAATATTTTGAAAAATTGTTGCATGAACGCTGTTATAACTATATTCAAAAAATGATTGTAATATGTCCTAACCAATTTGGGTTCCAAACGGGCCTATCTACCACAATGGGGCTTTTAGACCTGCACGATAACATTTCTCAGGCTATTGACAGCAATCAGTACTCTGTCGGAATTTTTGTTGACTTGGCAAAGCTTTTGACACTGCAGATTATGCTATCTTGATAAGGGAGCTAGAATTTTATGAAGTACGGGGACTTCCACTTTGTTGGTTTAAGACAACAGCAAGTTTTGCATAATGGAGTCTTGTCCAACATCAGATCCGTCCCCTGGGAGTTCCTCAAGGCACTATTCTAGCCCCGCTTTTATTTTGTTATGTATAAATGACCTTTCGAACTCATCTAAATCACTTCATTTTATATTGTTAGCCGACGACAGGAATGTTTTTTATCTAATAAATCGTTGGATGCTCCGACTGAGTCTGTCAATAGAGAACTTGTGTCAGTTGCAGACTGGTTTCGTGCTAATAGGCTATCCTTGAATTTACATAAGACTAATTTTATATTATTTGGATCGCATCGGAAGGTTTTTTGTAAACCAATTATTAATTTTTTTATCGATAACCAACTCATTATTCAAGTGAATTCATACAAATTTCTTGAAGTTTATGTATACTGACTCTCATTTAAAGTGGAAAGAGCATATATCTCATACATCAATTAAAATTGCTAGATGCTCTGGTATATTGTCACGTATTCATTATATCCTACCCCAACGGATGTTAATTAATCTCTATTATTCGTTGATTTATTCTTATTGTCCTACTGTAACCTATTATAGGCCTCTAATTATCCCCCGCGTATAAAATGCTCGTCTGTTTTGCAGCGCCGTGTTCTTAGAATTGTTACAAAAACTTTCTAAGAGAAGAATATTTAACAATGTTTTGTTAATCTAAATATTCTAAAAATTAATTGCATTAATAACTTTCGAATTTCTGTGTTTACGTGTCAGTATCAACATAAATTGTTGCCATCGAAGTTTGATGGCTACTTCAACATTACCGATCATCACTCATATTTTACCAGGACTCAGGGTAATTAGTATGGCAGTTTCTTATGGGATGTCGTGCATTGAACTTGTATTTAGTCTTATTTTCAGCTCCATTGTACATACCTTATTTAGTTTGCTTATATAATGATAATTGCTTTGTTTACATTTCGATTGCCAACTTACGTTACTGATGTTAATAGGCGACCCTATTTAAGCGGGGCCCTGGTCCCTTCTGGTTTGCCTTTTGTACACTGGCAAACGGTACGTTTTTATGTGTAACCCTGATATGTTGAATTTGGGATCAAGAAAAGAGTCAATAAATTAAAAAGTATCGTTCTTATGTCGGGTGATAGCAAATAAATGCACAATTATTACAGTCCTGGTCTTGTCAGTTGTAATTGTAATTGTAATTTGAGATTTATAAAGCGCCTCTTAGAGGATAAACTCAACAGAGGTGCTTCCGACCCGAAAAAGTAAAATCACTGTTGAACAGTACAGTCTTCAGGCGCCTGCGGAACACTGAGAGGAGGAGAGAAAGGAGCTCAAGTCGCAATACTCGAGGAAGACGATTCCAGCAAGTGGGACCAACATAGGCAAAGCTTCTGGACTGGGCTGCAGCGGTACGCATGCGAGGGACAAACAGGAGATCTTGAGTGGCCGAGCGAAGGTTGCTACGGCCCGGCAACGAGGAGACCAAAGTGCAGAAGTCCATGAGGTAAAGGGGAGCAGAGCCAAGAACACAATTGCGCATGAGGGAGAGGATCTTAAAGTGGACACGCTGCTGGACGGGGAGCCAGTGAAGAGTGTCACGAACATAAGACGAGATGTGGCCATATTTTGGAATGCCCCCTATGAGACGAGTAGCAGAGTTGAGCACAGATTGTAGCTTAGCAGTGTTGGCAAGCGATAACCCGGTGAAGATGGCGTTCCCAAAGTCAACCCTAGTGCAAATGAGGGCATGGACCAGCGTGGAGATCGCGTGAAAGGAAAGAGTACGGCGAATGGTTCGGAGCTGTGGAAGATGGTAAAAACAAGAGCGTGAGACGCTGTTCTCCTGAGCAGACAGGGAAAGCTCCTGATCCAGTACAACCCCAAGATCCCGGACCGTACTAGAGAAGGAGCTACAGTATCTGGAAATCTTTGGCGTAAGGAGGGGAGATTAAGCTCAATGTGAAACTAATTGCGCGTCATTATCAACCTAATTCTAAACTAGACAAACAAAATTGTTTCAGTATACATAATTTATCTTTAAAAAAATTTGCGCACTACATCCGAGCCCAGTTATACATATGTTCTTTATTTATGTATGTGTTGATGGTATTTATGTATACATGTATGTATTTATTATTGAGCAAAGTTAGGAAGAAACTAAAATACTGTACATCACCACGGATAACATCCAAACTAGATATTAGAACACATCCTCTCGCCCCATGTTAATCGACGCCCACAATAATTAAAGAATTATTGTATCTCGTGCGCTTTTGCTTGCTCGGATTAATAAATGTTGTAGAGTTCATGCACAGATAATTTATGCGTTCAATTAGAAAGGTTTTATGTTTTGTACAAGGATGTTCTTTTCGACAGTCAAATTTACCTCCACCACCACCATCCACATCAATGTCATTGTCATCATCATCATCACCCCTACTACCTTCACAACGTTTAAAAAAGGCACTTAAAAGACGAAATATAGTTATATAAGCATACAGAAAAACATCAATATATTCATAAATATACATAAAGATGCATAGTACATGCGCACAAAATACTTACATTCACATACACACACATATATACATTCATGCATGCATACATGTATGCACACATATCATACATATATAATGAAAATTTACATGCGTACAAAGTACCCAAGTTTGGTTAAGTATATAATTAGAAAATGGTATTGGCAAATGAATCATATATCGCCAAGGTTAGCTCGAGGATGTTCTACCTAATTTGGAAAACGTTATTTCAGTTTAGTTTTTTGGTGTAGGTATAGCAGTGATGATATATAAAACTTGAGAACAGAAACTGGGCTGCTGTTAGTATGATTCCTGTTTTCATCTATTCCCGATTAACTATGAAAAACTGAATTGTGAAAACTGTTCGACTTTTTCTCAATGAGAGAACGGGTAGGGAATATAGAGTGATTCTTATATATATACACACATATATCAAATTCTTCATCTTTGAAGGAATATTCAAAGACATATCAACAGTTACGATGATTGAACTCTTCAAAAGTAAAATATAGAAAATACATATGTTATTATTTCCCTTTAATCATTCACATTTACCTTTTAGTTTAACTCAACATTCATTTTCTTTTCACCTGAAGACGCACTTGTTTAGATCGCTTGAATAGCCATGAGACCAGCTCTTTTGATAGATGTTTGAAAGGCGCTATATAAATGCTTGGTATATTGCATTACATTACATTATGAAGTCAAAAAGTATTAGTTATAATACTACAAAAATATACAATTATTGTTCTTTATGCCAGCAGCATAGTTCATAGTCTTTATCTCTACTTCCTAATAGATAAAGGCATACACAGATACATACAGCATACATAATACATCAAATACACATAATATATAGGGAAATCTACTGACATTACAACATTTTAGGCAGTAATTCTGTGGAACTAATACTCAATTTAAAGAAGTCTGCTACTTAGTTTTGCTAATTTTTTTCTTGGACGTGATTTCTCTTCTAGACTACCGAAACCCATTTCAAGCGCAGCTGTTGATCAAAAGCATTTGCAGATTAATTTCATGATCATGTGGAATTTAGGAATTGTTCCATTGGGATTCTGTGTATTTTGTCTTGTTTTGGGACAGAATGACAGTAAGTGCTACCTGATTGACAGATACATTTATGCTCTGTATAGTTTTAAATGTTGCTTTCCATTTTCTTAACTTACTCAACTAAAACAATCTATTCAACTAACTGCCCAACTATTCAGTTTGAAATATATTGGCGCTTGACTTCGTCGTGTATTCCAGATGATCAAAAATATGTTTCAATAATATTTCTCATATTTATTTTATGATATTGCACACATATTTATATAAGCATATTTTGATCTTATATTTATACAAAAGAGGTTACCAACAGTTGTTATATAAACATTCAGATGCAAAAAAAATCAATTTCTATGTAATATTAACTATCTATTAATGCAACTGTGGCACTTCCGTCTTTTCAGTTCGAATGCCCCCGTCGATTACTAAAGGTCCGTCTAAAAATATCATCTACCGAAGTGATGACAGTGTAACGCTGGACTGCAAAGGACAGGGAGTGCCAGATGTAACGTAAGCATTTGCGTCTGTTGTTACAGTGACTAATAATTTTTCATTCTTGTTGACGATTTTTTTTTTGCTACGAACATGGCATCGGTCAAATTCCTGTGCTTTCTTGTGTCAGTCTTAATATTAATAACTTTAAGTTGTAGAATCCCATAAGAAAGCAAAAACCACTATGCATTGCCTATGTTGAGTTACTAACCTGTCTACCATAAATGAAATGGAAAATGGTTAGCGTAACAGCGAAGAAATTTACTCTGACAATCCACTCCTGAAATTTACATTTCTGTGTGACTATGTGTTACAATTTTTATAATAATAATAACACCGTGTAACAAATTTTTATTGATTTTCTTCCTGGACGGTAAGTTCTTTTTCCAAATTGCTTATGTCGGAAAAAGAATATAAAATGGCTATTATTCCCCACAAACTTTGCTTTTGTGACCAACACAGTGATATTCTCAAATTTTCATGTTTTACAGAACATTCAAGATGGATTCCGGGCTGAGTAAACTTGGAGTAACTCCTAGAACTTTTTTAGAAATTTCGAGATTATTCTAGAACGTCCGAGAACCTTCAGAAACTTTCCAGAAATATAAATAGCAGTATAAATACAGTTCAGTTTAGTTGTAGCTGCCTAAGTGGATACATACCTGAGATGCAACAAGAGGTTGCAAGCATCCGGCAGACGCATTTTACTATGTCTGAGGCTAATTTATCAAGACAACAGAGAAAACGTACTCGGTGAAAACATCTGCTAAGATGTGTGAAGCCTATAAGGCATATCTCGGCATGCCTATCAGGGATCAAGACAAACCCTGGGCACCTCTTTTCACCTCCAAGCACTGCAAATAAACACTGGAGGGTAAGATGTACAGTAGATCTGATACTAGCCTAGATGGCGACATTTTATGCTATAAAAGTTCTAAAGGTTTGAAGTGTTGTAATTTCACACTTTTGAAAATTTTCAATGTTTTTGAAGAAATGCATGATATATGAAATATGTTGCGAGAATGTTTTACACATTAGTCATGGGTGAAATACATTTATTTTGTTATGATCACAATTTAATTTTGTTATTTTGCAGGATGGTGCAGAGGGGAAAAGAGAGCCTTGAAGTTTGCTATCCCAAGAATTTGGCCAGAACCCAATGACCACTCAATCATTTGCTAATTCTGCATGGCGAATGCTTCCAAACGTCGGACTGGCAAGAATGCACCTGCTTTCAGGTATCCGGACCTTCTTTCATCCTTCGCCCCGGTGCCATGCTGACCTGAGCTTCCCCTACCCACTCCTACGAAGAGAAAGCTGCCATCTTCAGAAGAGAGCAGTGAGTGTGAAAGTGAAGAAGACGTTGGAGATCCAGATTACAACTTCCAAGTTGAGGAGAGAAGCCCATATTATCCCAAACAAAAAGACCTCAACGACTTGATCAGAGATCTTAGTCTTACCAAGTTCAATGCCGAGCGTTTTGACTTCTAGGCTCAAGCAGTGGAATTTGGTGGATGAAAGTGTTTAAGTCGCAGGTCAGAAGAATCGTCAGCAAGCTTTTTCCAGCTTCGTCAAAAGTCAAGGTGGGCTCTGCTTCTGCCACAATGTGACCGGTCTACTCGAGGTAGTTGGAATCGACTGTAACCCGAACGAGTGGCGTCTCTTCATTGACAGAAGCCTCAAAGCCGTGCTGCTCCAAAACGGGAACAAGTACCTGTCTCTTACTCTGGCTCACTCGGTGCACCTCAGAGAGGACTACAAAAGCATCAAGAGCTTATTAGACGCCTTGAAGTATGATGAATACGGCTGGGAGGTCATCTGAGACTTCAATATGGTAGCATTCCTGATGAGTCTTCAAAGCGGTTTTACCAAGTTTCCCTGCTATATTAGCCTTTGGTACAGCAGGGACAACATGATCCACTACCACAGACGAGACTGGCCCCACAGGACCGAGTGCTCTGTGGGGAGGAACATCGTCAAGTGGGAGCCACTGGTGGACCCAGAAGGTGTTGATGCCACCACTGCACATCAAATTGGATCTTATGAAACAATTGTTTACAGCTCTAGGTAAGGAGTCGGCAGCCTTCAAGTGCTTTCAAGACTTAAAAAAGATCATGGAGTGCAAAGAATTCCACAAGAAGCTCCATAGAAAGAAGAAAGCGTCTTGGAATAGCTTTCTCGCAGTGGTTAGGGGCTTCCCAAAACTATGTGATCGTGTTTGACGCTATGGTTAAGAACTACAGGAAAATGGGCTGCAGAATATCTCTCAAAGTTCATATTCTTGATGCTCATCTTGATGACTTCAAAGATAACATGGGAGCGTACTCGGAGGAGCAAGGCGAGCGCTTCCTCGAGGATATACTGGACTTTGAACGTCGCTACCAAGGACAGTAGGCCTATAGCGAGAACATGATGGAAGTCTACGTTTGGGGTCTGATTCTTGAAAGTTTTTTGAAATGTTTTTTTTAGATTTACGATTATACTGTAAATCCCTTACAGTATAATCGTAAATCTAAAAAAAACATTTCTCACTTCTAAATCTTTTGTGGTCATTTTTATATAATTGTAATGTAAAAACCTGTTAATATTGATTCATATGTTGTTTTTGATTTTATTTGCACTAAAAGACGCCATTGCGTCCGTTTCTTCATTGGAAATAGGTGAATTTCGAAATATCGTTGCCCTGGTCACAAAAGCAAGGTTTGTGGAGAATTACAGCAACTTTCCATACTTTTGAGGCATACGCAAGTAAGAAATAACACTTACTACTTATACACAAGAACTGTGTTACTTAGTGTAAGGATAATAAACTTGAGAGATCATATGCATACACTGCGGGAGCACATAATGAACGTCTGTCGCTCTTGCTTTTATCATCTGCGGCAAATTCGCACTATTTGACGCTCCCTCACGACATAGGCCGCAACTAGCCTGGTCCATGCATTCATCTGCTCAAGAATTGATTTTGGCAATGCCGTCCTGGTAGGCCTTGGATCCTCCTACACTACACAACTCCAGACTGTCTTAAATGCTGCGGCTCGCTTGATTGGTGGCATCCCTAAGTTCGGCCACATTTCTTCATTTATGCTGGAACAATTGTACTGGCTCCCAATACGAGAGCGTATTCTCTTCAAACTCTTGACCCTTGTGCGAAACTGTCTTGGCTGTGCTCCGCTGTATCTAAGGAACTCTGCATCCCCCTTTCTTCCATTCCGGGCCGCAGACCACTGCGTTCGTCGGCTCAGGGTGATCTCACCGTCCCTCTAGCTCGAACTGCCACCGCTCAGCGCCGCAGCTTTGCTATTGCTGGTCCTAGCTCTTGGAATGACTTACCTGCCGACCTTAGACGGGAGCTTCTCTCCCTCTCCCCACTCCCTTCCGTAAACGCTTGAAGACCTTATTATTCCCCAGTTCTGGGATGATAGCCCGGGAGCGCCACTGATGAGGCTACCTTGAAGCGGCGCTTTACAAATTTACGATTACGATTACGGGTAAAATATATAATAACGATAATAAGAGTAGAAACGTTTAGTCAAAAGTGCAACCCTGCTCAGTCGTATAATCATTAGTATGTAAAGTTATGGACAACCTATTACACGTCTAAATAGACCTTTAATATCTTATCAGAAGTTGTCCCTTATTTATCGGAATGAAAGGAAAATACTGAACTTTCAAAGGTACAAACTGTTGGAGAAAGGTCATAATGTTTTGATGTTATTTATAGATATGAATGGAAGAAGAACGGCTTTGAATTAAACCAGAATCTTTCAAATATCCACAAAGGTGCAGATGGTACAATAACAATTCAACCTGCCACATCGATGGACGAAGGATTCTACCAGTGTTTTGCTAAAAATCAGTATGGCACAGCTTTCTCATTCACGGCACATATTCAGAGAGCATTTCTTGACTCCGCTGCGGGAACTCCGACAGTTCTTCAGAAAAGCGTTCAACTTGGGATGCCGTTTCATATTCAGGCCGATCCACGCAAAAGTTTTCCGAAGCCTACGTATGGTTGGGAGATGGCAGTTGACACTGTGGACAAAAATCCTACTTCACTACGGCCTTCGAAAAGAATACAAATCGCAGAGAATGGTAATGTTGATCATATTTTGGTTAAATTAGTTACACGTTGCTGCAGTTCTGCACACCCTATTGGCATTCAAGTTTTCAATGCGTGTTCGATGTCATCTATATCGAGATATTTTAGGTTAAAAGCTTTGTTCACCTTTTTAATTAGCTAGTTAGTTATCTTAACACTTAATATAGGACCGATGAGTAGGCCTACGTAACAAAAGCTTTGACTACGCTAGTCTTGATTGTGTTCATTTGTGGAGCGGTCCAATTGGCCATCACATTTCAGTCACATGCAATCAGATATCGTTCGAAAATACACACATCTGCTTAGGAATCGAGAACTAGCTCAAAAATGCAAATTCAATAACAGTGGATTTTATTTAAATTAACCTCATGTATTGGAATCGAATACACCACAGGTCTTTGCCGTTTTATTTTTATAGCCTATGCATGAAATATTTCTTCTATCTTGATTTGTTGCTTTTGTTTTCAGGTGACCTATATTTTGCCTATGCTCTTTCGAAGGATTATCTTAATGGAAGAATTTACAAGTGCACAACTTACAACCCTTACCTGGGTGTCAAAGCAGGAGGAAGTTATATACAACTAATGGTGGCACCAAGTAAGAACATTTAGCAACCATCAACATAAACTATCCAATAAATATTTGGTTAAATAAATCTCATCAGCCATTTCCTAAAGATAAGAAAAACTTTATTTATTCACTACATGAATCTGAATGTATTTCATGCATTTGTCATATAACAGATCCAGAAGGCTCCAGCCAGTTTGCCCCAACCTTAAGGTTTGCTTCCAAAGTACAAACTGTTGTTGTCGTTGGAGGAAGTGTAACACTCAGATGCTTCTTCTCTGGATTGTAAGTCTGAACTATGTTATCCAAATTGGGTTTATTTTTAATTTTGCTACTTTAAAAATTTGATCCAGTGCTTTGAAGCAACTAATTCCTGTGTTTGATATGATTCAAAAAGTCTTTAGTCTAGGGGAAACTTATGTCTAGTAGAGGAAAGTGTTTAATTGGATCGCGGACGTTCGAAGACTTCAAAAAGTGTAGTCAAGAGTCAAGACATTGCGTACGACGGTGCTTGAATTTACAAGTTGATTAGCGTTTCTGTCAATATAACAATGACAAAATATTGTTAATTTGAAAAAACAGACACTTGAATACCTGAATTAAACTTTTCCTTGACGAAGGGTTTTGGTCAAGTCCAAGGCTTTTTCAGACTTTTGAATTTAGATTCTTGATGAAGTCACAACACGGACAGAAGTTTTTGTATATCAATTGTTGGATTGTACATGAGTGAACTTTTGCAGCCGACTTATTTGGGCATATGCAATAATCATTCAACTGTTTGAGTGGCTTTAGAGAATGATATATTCAATATTAACTGATGCTAAACACTTTTATAATTTTAAGTTGGCATATATTTAATCTTTATTCAGTCCAGAACCAACAATTTCCTGGTCAGGGCCAAGAAATACGCTTCCCATTGGAAGATACACACTGAATCCTTTTAATACAGAACTCAGTGTCAACAACATAACTGCATCTGATGAGGGAGACTATGTCTGCGCTGCTTCAAATATACAAGGACGCAACACACACACACTTCAGATACGTGTTGAAGGTATACAGTAAATGTAAATGTACCCGTTTTTCTATAGCGACCCTTTGGTTTCTTGAGATTACAATATAATATAATATAATATAATATAATATAATAGTATACAATATAATATAATACAATACAAAATAAAATAAAATACTATAATATAATTAATATAACATAATATATACAGCAATGTGATTCTGTAATATCTTTTATACTGATAATGGGCTTAAGACAAGACAACCCACTGACACTGATATGTTTTTTCAGAGGCGCCGATATTTCCCACTGTAAACGATGGTCCTAGCAATGTCAACGTGACTGAAGGCAATTCTTTTACATTCAGCTGCAATGTCAATGCCAAACCAGAGGCTAAGATTGTCTGGCTTCAAGATGGAAAAGAATTGGATCGTAAGTAATACTGCAGTAATCGATACAACTCGTATCTTAAGGGAAAACTGGTCAAAGCCACCAAAACTTAAAGATTTTGTTTCACTCTAGTCTCTACAGTGTAGTTCCGATGTGCATCACATTCTGCAAACCTACAATTCATTGCAGCATGAATGACCACAGGTATTCAAATAGGCCAACTTCTTGTTCAGCCTATTCATTCTGTGTGCCTTTTATTATTGTTATTTCTGAATTTATTATGCGCCACTACCTAGCAAATAAGCATTAAGTGATGGCGCTGAACAATTGTAATTGAAGGACTTATTGACAGTCCCTACACAGTAACAGACTCAAGAGAGGCTCGAACCCTTGCTCTCTGCTTTGCAAGCCGATTGCTCAAAACAGTCGGCTACCACTGCATTTTAAAAGTTTATTTTCATTTGATTTTGTCAACTCTTGTTAGTTTGTCAAAAACTAAGGTAAAGTTGGTGAACATACAGTATGACATTGAGGATAATACTTGTAAAAATGTCTGTTTATCTAACCAAATCTAACGACAACTATAACATTACAAAACAAAAATCTTCAGTAAACAGTCACTGCAGATGAATCTGTTAGAAAAATTAACGGTTGGAGAAGTCCAGTTGAAATTCAGCATCATTATATTGTCTATTTTTCAAGTCAATTAATTGTGATCAGTGCCTTCTATTTAAATATTTTGCCAATTTACGGATTATGTAAAGTAAGCTATTACAGTATTTGTTGTAATTAACCCTAGCATTTCCTTGTAGCTAATAACCCTCCCAAAAGGTTTGCATTTAGCTACAACAAGACAAATCTGACGATCAGAGACGTCTGCCGAAACTGTGATGACCGGGAGAAACAAACTGACCTGATGGTTATTCAGTGCAATGCAAGCAATGTTCATGGATACGCCTTTGCCTCGGGATACCTCAATGTATTAAGTGAGTTATCCTACTTATTATTTGTCCCACCAACTATCATAACGGTTTAAGTACCAGTTGTGTTTCACTCAATATATGGTGTCATGCATATTCATTGCTGTTTCTATCAGATATTCAAACTCCAGATAAAGAGGTAAAGTGCAAACACATTAGCAGTCAGCGTCAGAGCCACCCAAGGTTGATGCCTTGTGCATTAGGTACTAGCGCCCTAAATGTTTCTAATTATGATCCCATGAAGTACAATAGTTATTTGAAACGTTTCAACTTATGGTCAGATTTAAGTTAGTTTTTGCTTTTACTATTTCTAGCCAAGACAAAGGTTCTTGTCAATGATAAAGATATCTATGTCGGAATGTATGAAGAAAAGGAAGTCAAATTTGAATGCAGTGCAACATCGGATCCAAGCACTCCGCCAGGCGTTCGGTGGTACAAAGTGGAAAACAATGAGGAACAACCAATCCATGAAGATCCACCAACTGTCACCATAAAAGACAGTACACTGACTATCTTTGTTAATCCAAACGGCAATTGGAATTGGACAAATTATCAGGGAGAATATAGGTGCATCGGTGACAATGGATACAGCAAAGATCGAGCTGCAGTGAACCTCATTGTTGAAGAATACATACAACCAGGTAACGATACGACATCTTCCGTTTTATCCTATTCTGATTACATCACATAATGTAGGGTAATTCTATATTTAAAGAATTTGCACGCAAAGTCCTTCTTTTGATTTTAGGATTATGCAGAGTTTGCAGCAATGATTACGATTAACAGGAGACTGATAATAAAGTGCCATATTTTAAGAGCAGCACTTTTGAGATGGTCTTAAGAGGCGGGACATTGATATGGAGATAGGCTTCTTTTATGTATAGGACTATATTCGAGTTTGCAGGCTTTCGGTGGCTCAGACTTTAGACAATTAAGACCACGTCAATTATTTCAACGACCAGACTTACACTTAGGCTGTCTGACGCATAGGCTGTTAAAATGACATCAGCAGCATAACGATCATTATTATGTTACCATGTTACATGTGTGATATGTTCCAGTGGTGAACGAGATGGGTGTAATACCGTTCCTTTGGAAAGCAATCCTAGCAGTCGTATTCACAGGTCTGTTACTTGGTACCATCGGATTTATCGTGGGCTGCTGTTACGGGAAACGATTCAGAGGTGAGGAGGTCATTTCAATTGCAATTAGTTGTTATCATTACAGGGTAACGTTTCTATGTCGTACGCTAGAAGCCTCTTTTCGTCCAATTTCAACTTTGTAACTAATCTCAAGGCATCTTAAAACTTGGACAGCAGCCATTATCCCAGATACTAATGTGTCCTTCCCTTGATGTCTTTAGAAGCATCGTGTAACCCAACAAGAGGGCACCATTTAAAACGGTCTTCTTATGCTGACATTCATTTAGCAACGCTGAAAGACGGTAGGGTTCGTACGGCCCATTTGGCCGGATATGATGTGATTGGTAACCAGGCCATAGGCTCTGCGTTGCTTACCTTCATTGCACCTTCCAGCATTTTTATTCAGAGCAACGAAAACCATGCTGTAGTTGTGAAGATGTATGCATGCAATATATACATGTATGAATCTCTCTTCTTCTGGCTGGATTTGAGGTATCAGACACGCAGATCCTTCTTTTCCATATGTTTCTATCTCAAGAATCTTCTTCCTTCAGTCTTAGGAGCTTTAGATCTTGTTGAATTATGTCTTCCAATTCTCATCTATTATCGTCCCTGACTGTGGCGTCTGTAAACCTCTGCGCTAATAATTAAGGTATACATGCATGAATGCATGCATGCTGTATACATGCGTGGATATTTGTATGTATGTATATATGTATGCACCCATGTTCAGATAATTAGCCTATATGGTGCCTGTACCACTTTGAAAGAAGATGTCCGATAACCGTCCAAAACAAGAAATCCGAGTCCGCCTCTAAGAATAGCAGGACTACAGAATGCTGATTTGGACACAGAAGTATCGCGAACACACTACCCTAGCTTCGCATAAATAAAATGTGCCATCTAAACTGAACAAGACGTATGACTGCCGCTCAATCATGCACCATCGGATGACGCCTTGTGCACAAAAACACCGGTGCAATAAAAGTTTCTAATTAATAACTATGCCGTAGCCAATCCAAAATTTAAGCCTCAGATCAAATTTTGCTGGCGTTCAACTAATCACGGGTTTTACCTTTACTCTGCATTTCAGCTGCCAACAAATGGAAAACTATCGCCAAAGATACGGCGATGACCCATCATAACAGCATTTACGCAGACACGGAGTATGATTCAATTGATGTGCAACGGGGAAATGTCGTAACCATGGAAAATCCAGTACCTCATGCAGATAGTAAGCCTAGATATGAACACGTGGGATGTGATTCATTATACGTGACTCAAGACTTGGCTCGACCTCCCATTCCTCCACCAATGCATACCGCTTTAAGTGCTGAAGTCTACCTGTTCCCAAGAAATAAGAAGCCACCGGCTATTTGTTGATATTCTGCCTAACGTTAATACGGAATACATGTATTGCTTTAGTTAAGTCAATGTCATAAACGAGGAAGTGCAACGATAGGCCTACTAATACTATGTAGACATGTTTCTCATTCAGGTGGATGAACAGTATAAGCCCCGTATATATTCAAGGGATACACAACACCTTAAACGGAAGACATAATATCCCTATTGATTCACTAGAATATTCTGACGTAATGTTAAAGAAATCTTAGAAAAGAGTTTGGCCACATCATTACTTGACACAAATTGTCTAATTTCAGAGCACAATCCTTGTTTCAATGTCCATATTACGACATCGTTTGTAGTGCGCTTGCACTTTGTTTATTATAAGCATTCTATTCTATTATACTCCTGAAGGTTAAGTGCATGTTGGTATTCAGGTTTGTTAAACTCCCTGTAGCTATTATTCAAGACATTTAAGCGATTTCTCTTTGTTTATCGTTTACATGTATTCAATGTTTGTGACATTATTACCCGAATATAAAATAAAATAGCTAATCAGAATTCAGGCAAAAGCAAAAATGTTAGAAGAATATTGTGTTATAAAAGAAACTGAAACCAAGTGCGGCTGACGACAAGACAAAAGCATATTAGATCTTAGAACAAGTCATCATTCAAATCTTGCCTTTTATACGCTAATCGTATCTAAAACAATACTTCAAATCATACGAGACGACTGGGAAATAGCCAACCTTGGCATAAATCCTCTTTTTGAGCCCGGCCTTCGATGCTCACCTCCAACTATTAGCTCTTAGTTATTCTGTCTCAAAAGACAATGTAACTTGGCTGTGACTTTCTTTGATATCGACTGCATTTTGACAGTTTAAGAAAAGGAAATGCTGGATACATGAGAGGTCTATCAGAATGATATCAGAATGATTTCCGTTGAAAGATAATTGAAGATCCGTGTTTAATCAGCCAAGACAACCCATATGTGAGCGGCCAATTAAGGCTGTGTACGCATGACAAAGAACTAGGTCATCTGAATATCAAATGCCATGGGACTGTTGCCTAAGTTCTCGAAAATCATTGTTGAACACGATCATGCCCATTATATTTGTTGATAGACAAACTCGCGTAATAGTAATACATAGCAATATTGTAATTGTACTCGGAATCCTGATGTCCTAAAATGCACAGTTTCAATCCTAAGCCTAAATTCCATGGTGATTGACACCCACACAACCCCTGTCGGACCCATAGACGGTGGATAACATCGAGAAACATTCCCACTAATGGAATAGGCTTTAGTTTGTTTGGTCGCCGAATGGTTGGACTGAAAACACAAGGTTACATACAGATATCAAAGTTTCAATATATTCCATCATCATCGTCATCATCATCATCACCATCACCATCATCATCATCATTGTCGTCGTCGTCATCGTCATCGTCATCGTAGAATAGAATAGACTAGAATAGAATAGAATAGACTTTAATTTATCATCATCATCATCGTCATCATCATCATCGGTTTCTGACTCCAGCCATTTGGCGGCCCTGGGTCCGAATGAATTATATTCATTTTCCGATGTAATTTGTTAAATTCAGTGCTCCTATAATGTTTAGTCTAATTCCTATTAAGTCCTGGTTTATATTGTCAATCCAGGGAAATCTTCGTCTTACTTTGTTTCTCTTTCCTTCGAATATTGCATGTAGTGCACTGTGTGTGTTTCGATCAAATGACATTCTCTCCACTTGGCCAAACCATCGGAGTCTTCGCTGAACGACTTTATCCAGTAGAGCTGTTTGGATATTTAAGAACTGCTTTATGTTATTATTGCTAATGTTTTTAGTTTTGAAATTCCTGCATCAGTCCGTAGCAAACTCACTTCTATTGCAAGGACCATGGAGAAGAAATGTCATCTACCGAAGTGATGACAGTGTAACATTGGACTGCAAAGGGAAGTTAGTTTCAGGTGCAACATAACCATTTGCACCTATTGTCACGGTGACTAATAAATTTCTCTAGTCGTTTTGGGCAACGAACATGGCATCGGAAATTTTTCTGCACTTTCTTGGTATCAGTTTTTAATATTAATATAGTTAAAGCTGTAGCTGATAAGACCAATGATGATATACGGAGCAGAAGCCTGGACATTGACAAAAGAGGAGAAGCTTCTGGAGAAGACAGCATTGAGAATGCTGCGATGGATACTTGGAATCTCACTGAAAGACAAGAAAAGGAACGAGAATACTAGACATATATTGTGAGTGGCATGTAATCTGACAAGGTACGAGAAGCCAGGTTGAGATGGTATGGTCATATAATGAGGAGAGAGGAGGAAAGTTGCATTAAAAGAATTATGAGAGCCAAGGCTTACAGACGTCGCAGTTGGGGACGACAAAAGAAGAGATGGGAGTCATGATTCAACAAGACATACAGCTCCTCAGAGTGAAGAAGGCAGATATGGGAGATATAAACAAGTGGAAAGAAGGATCCGTGTGGCTGACCCCTTCCATAGGAAGGATTAATTCTAGCCAGAATGAAGAAAAAAGGATGTAGCGTCTCATAAGACAGCAAAGGTGAAGTCGTTCTGTACTGCTAATGGAATCACTCTCCTGCGTACCATGAATGAAATGGAAAATGGTTTGCTTTAATAAGCCGTTCCTAAAATTCACATTTCTGCATGACCTTGTGTTACAAATTTTCATAATGATGATGATAATGATGATGATGATGATGATGATGATATTAATCTTGAGTAATCAGGTGTATTTAGTATAAAAGAAATAAAATGATAATAATAGTAAAACGAGTAACGTTAGGCAAACGCACAACTCTGCTCAGTCGTACACCTGATCTTTTCTTCACACCGCCAGTGTAGAGACGATGTGCTCATTTTATAGCTGAGCACATTAGGCCATGGGCATATGTGAAACAGTAATCTTTGAATGTCTCTTTCAATCATTGCAGTGATCTGGCTTGACAGTTCAGCACCCTAACCAATAAGTTATTGCGCAGCGTCACAATAATTGCAAACAGTTTACAAATCTGATCATATTATACTGTTTTGAAAGTATTATAGCCTTCATAGTGTGCACATCTGCCTGAGTGCGTGCCTCTAACTAATGAGCCTACATATTGAGGTTGTTCCGGGTGAGGTTATTCAAAACCACAGGACTGATTACACTGCAAAACATTTCATTTACAACCGATCATATTTGTGTTATGCGCCCCACATTCAGCTACAAAATTCAAATTTGAACACTGGCTAGTTCCGTAAACTAAGATCAAATCACCAGTCAACAGTGTTTTTCCATTTGCATGCAGAGTCATAGAACGAAACAACGAACGAATGAGTGAATGAACGAGTGAATGATGAAAGGAATGAACAAGAAAACGAAATGAGCATATTAACGAATCAATAAATAAAAAAAACGAAAATATTATTGTCATGGGGTGTTGATTTGAAAAATAGTATGCTATACTAAATACAAAATCTTGGTTCCTTACAAAGGTTTTCATATTGAACTAGACTTAAAGTTGCCTGGAATTTAAAATTCTTCATTTTATTTGTCTGTGAAAAAATTAAAGAATAAAATGTAAATTTTACTTTGAAATATAGTGCTGTTTAATTTTTTTGCCTGGTGATAACATAAGAAAGTCATTGTTTCCCTTTACATTTGTAATGCTACAAAGGTTGTTCTTTTTCAATGGATGACCTCATAGCTGTACATCGGAATTTTAGCACAACATCTTAGTCGTGGGTATGAAGGTACGTTCTTGCTCCAAGACGGTTCTTAAGTCCGGGAAGCGTCTTTCAGAGGTAATCACAAGGCATCACACAAATGCATTGTTACATTATATTAGATAAACTATATTGGGATTAGGTTTGAACTTTAGGTTCCTTGAATAAGCTGACGGTGCATTTACGAAGAACTTACGCAGACGCGTTGAAACCTATCATATCTAACTTTGTGTGTTTGTGAGATTATAAAATGGATTTGAATATTTGTAAAGGGCCTTTGAAGAACTCGCAAAAGGCGCTGAATTCACTGATCCTGTGCATAGTGCATTGACATAGATGAATAAATCTTCCTCCTTTGGATAACATTGTTACTACACTGTTGTGCTTCTGGACAAGGACTGTTTATCGTGGAAAATGTTAACAATCCCTCTTCTGCATTTATTAAGCGCCACTATCTAATGACTAAGTATCAATCAAATTCGCTGAGCACGTGTGTGTGAAGAACTTGCCCACAGTCCCGATATAGCTAAGAGGCTAGAACCCGCACAATCCGCGTCACAAGACAAGCGCTCAAACCAATCGGATCTCTCTTTCACCTGCTGCATGAGATCAGGAACATAAGGCGAATATTATTGCTTGTGAAAATATAGAAACAAACACTCTTTAAAGTCTCCCAATTAAACTCAGGGTTCTGGATATGCTTTCTGTTTCTGCCCTCTCTCGACCGCCGCTTCTGAGTCCTTGAGATGTCAAAACAGTTTTAGTTAGCAATCGTCATGTGTGTCTTTAATTACATCCCGTAATTCAAAAAGTGAAGGGAAGTGACTTGGCATATTTCATTTCATGTTAACACTCGGTTGTCGCCATCTAATGAGCGGTGTAGAGAGAGAGACGGTGGAGCTCGATCCTTGGAACAACTGAAGACGTATGTTATAAATTTTCTATCTGTAATAGGTTTGGATCATAAAGTTACTAACAATATTACGCTCTCTTTATCGACAAATAGAATAGGAAAGAAGTTATGTAAACTTTAAACATCAACGTATAGCACTATAAGTTCGGTATATGTTCGTTAGCTGGCTGATGACCATTACTATGTTTCGTCCTAAGATTTTAGGATTATCCTTCCCTCTCTTGTTTTCGGCAACCGATTCTTGTAAGTTCTCTCTCTCTCTCTCTCTTTACACAAGGCGCTACATGAATGCACTGTTACATTACATAAGATAAACTGTGGTCGGATTGGGGTTGCGCTTTCCGAAATATCCTTGAATTAGCCACGGCGCATTTACGACGAACTTAACGAAGTCGCGTTAAAACTCATCCTATCTAACTTTGTGTGTATGTGAGATTATAATATGCAGTTGAATATTTGTAAAGAGCCTTTAAAGAACTCTCAAAGGCGCTGGATTTACTGACCCTGTGGTCGTATTAAGTGGATTAAATAAAGATGAACAAATGTTCCTCTTTTGGATTACATTGTTAACGCACTGCTGTGCTTCTGGACAGAGCTAAGAGGCTCTAACCCGCATACGCTGCGTTACAAGACGAGACTCAAACCAATCCGCTACACATAACGGGTCTTAATCTCATCAGCTGCTTCAGATCAGGATCATACGGCGGTTTCATTGCTCGTAAAAATTTAGAAGCAAACACTTTTTAACGCCTATAAAGTAAACGTTGGGTTGCAGTTGCTCCGTATCTCTGCCCTCCCTTGATCGCCGCTTCTCATGCCTGTTATGTGGTAATTGCTTTCTAGTTAACCACGCCATCACGTATGTGTTAAATTACATGCCACGATTCCGGCAAGTCAAACGTTGTCACTCGATATAAATTCGAGTTCATGTCATCAGTCTATTGTCGCCTTCTGGTGAGCTGTATGAAAGAGATGGATCGAGCTCGATACTTGGAACCAAAATTGTAGATTTCTGTAATAAATTTTCTATCTACAGTCGGTTTGGATCAAGTTGTTACTTATTGTGCTCTCGATTTCGACAAACAGAATAGGAAACAATAAACTAAACTTTAAAGAACAACTTATAGCAATTTGGGCTATTGCAGGATTAGAAAATTTCCTTATGGGTAACTTCCAGTCCGTCCTACATTGTAATGCCAAGTTGTAGTCGACTTGCCGAAACTCTGCCATACGTACGTCGTCCTAAACGGCCTGGCACTTATTCAAACGGGCAGCGGTGGTGAAGGATCACACCCGATGAATTCATTGAAAAAAGAGCATTTAGGGCCCATACGGTCGCTATAGAAAAACGTGTATGTCTCAGCATATTATTTTTGTTGTTTTCTCTGAGACCTAGACGAACGGAGGGCGCGTACATGAAGAAGTTCATATCTACAAGTCTAGAGTATTTTCTGAATGTGGCGTCTGTATACCTTATTGTTTATTGATTGTAGGATCTGTTTCGCAATTGTTGATGGTGATACTTCACAGCGACACACTTGCAAAACATTAGCCCAGACAACGTGTGCAAAGACAGTAGGCTATATTTACGCAGAGAAAGCGGGTGAAGGTAATACTGAACATTCAGCAACAGTGAAGTGACTTTAGACCTGTTATGGCGAAAATCGTCGATGGTTTATCATGGTTTGCCGGGACACTAATCTTCGCCATTTGTATTTCGGCAACTCAATCAGAAAATTGGTAGGTCATAAATTATATCATTTATAAGTACATACAAATAGGTACACAGAAGAAGTTTTGAAGAGGCGCTACGAAAATTTGTGATTAAAACTCTAATTAAAATTCTTCTACTAGCAAATTCTAAAATGGATCCAACTATAGTACAAGTTTTTACAGTACACGCTCCCAAAAGATCTCAACCTGTTCTCTAATTCGTTTTCACCTCTCAGTGCGAGAGCTACCATACGTTGGATCTCTCTCTTTTGCTGTCTCTCTCTCTGTCTCTCTGTCTCTTTCTCTGTCTCCCTCTGTCTCTCTCTCTTGCAGTGTTTAACTCAGGACTGAAAGCTGCACATTTAAAACTATCCCATACTGCTTTCTCTATTGCATCATCTTACGACCACGTTGGCATAAGGGTCGTATTCCACCAAAGCAACAACCTGTCTCCTCTGGTCTGACCCTGAATTCTGACTTGGCACCGAAACTGAACGAACGACTTGGCTCTTGATGACCTGATTTGATAGACGGCCGGTTAATTAACAGGCATTCTTGCCGCAGCTTTCGTGTATCGCTGAGATTTTAAGTATATAAATTCGAACCGTCAATCAATTGTTGATAAGGAAACTCTTTTCTAGATTAAGAAAAGGTGATCCGTCATAAAGCCTTGATGACTTCCCAAAAGTGTTCATCGTTTAGTTGTTGCACAGTTCCCCTTAATGCCATAAAAGTTCTCTTTTTCTCGGCATGGTTTCAGTTGCAGGGAATCGACTAAATTATTTTAGTCACCGTGTCTGATATGCTCAAATGAGGAAGGTTACTTTTTCAAATTATTGGTGTTGTAACAAAGGCAGAAAGTTGGTCCAGCGCCATCTACTTGTACTGTTGACAGAGGGCAGTCATTTGAGTATATCGAAGACTCTAATTAAAAGGCAATTTATACGTGGAACAGTTAATTGCCAACGCAGCAATTATAAATTTACCAAATAGGGTTAATTTTTAATTTCCTACTGCGTTCCGATGATATTTAGAAACGAAGCCTTAATTTTGCTTTTGGTCTTTCGCCCATCTCAATATTTGTATGTAAACTATTTATTTTTATTGCAAACATAACAAATTAGTAATATGTCATTTCCGGCTCTTAACGAGTCCCTCTGACCATGTTGCCATATCTGTCATGTGTCATGTGTGTGTATAGAAATCTTCGGGTTTTGTTCAACGTGTTATTATGGTCTGCTCTATGCAGGCCTTACTGACTTCAATTCCATCAATCGAAATTTACTTTGCGTGACTGATAATACTAGTCTATATTGTCATATTTTAGCAGAATTTTATAAAATGTCTTAGAAAACGCTTTACATTTTGTAGTCAACCAGAGATTTACAGATGCAGCCACCTTTGCGTTGGATTTTGGTTTAACCGGTGCTGTTCCAAGATCACGTATGTACATGTATCGAAGAAAATGTTGTCCACTTTTAAGCTTATCAATCATCTTCTTCTGCAATGAAACCTTTATTCAAACCTGAATGTTGAAAAATCTGAACACATTTAGTGGTATATTTACAAAATGAAACAAAGCGAAGGAAATAGGATATTGTGTTCCTTTGCTGTAGGCCTTAATAACTTAAATTGTATCGATCGAAATTTATTTTGCGTTACTGATAACACTAATCTATATTTGTCAAATTTGTGCTGAATTTGATAAGATATCTTAGAAACTGCTCTGCATTTGTAGTCACACAGAGAGTTACTCCTCGAGTACTACGTGCAACTACAACTGCTCTGGATTGTGGTTCAACAGATGCTGCGAGAACAACACGTATGTATCGAAGAAAATATTGTCCACTTTTAAGCTAATCAATCATCTTGTCTCTAATTAAACCTTTGTTCAAGACTAAACTTTTAAACAACTGGCACGTACAGTAGTAAAATTACAAGTTAAAACAAAGTCAAGAAAATAAGAAATTCTGAGTTTAACTTCGCTGAATTGTTATCTTCTTATTCTTTAAGTCCACAGTCTCACCGAACGTAGATGATGCCGATCTCCACTGGCTTCTGTCCTGTGCGTTGGATGGTTCTATACCCGATGTTTGTGCACCTCGGTCTGACACTATTCAGCCATTTTGTGCTTGGTCTACATCTGTTCCCTTCTGTTGTTATTCATCTTGCAAAGAAATAAAGTTTCCTCTCCATTATTTGCTGCACGACGTTTCGTGTACATTGCACTAGGTTTTGTTCCTCAGTGTTTTTGTCTTCTGTTGCCATCCGATGCACGAGATGGTTCTGAAATGTCAGCAGTTGCCCTTGTCGTGTCTTTGTAATGAAAAAGTTTCACTCGCATAATTATAGTAGCACACGAAATGTTCTGATGAATTTTATTTTGGCGTCACAGTAATCTCTCTGATCCTCGAAATTTTCTTAAAATCCGCCATTGCTGCAGCTGCTGTTGATATTCAACTCCTTATCTCTTTAGTAAAGTCGGTGTTCCAAATCAGCAGGCTGACCAAGTATGAAAATTCACCCACATTATCGATCTTCGCGCCAGCTGCCTCCACTGAGATCTCGTTCTCCTCAGCTTCAAATATCGTTGACTTTACAAGTCCTACTGATATTCATTCCTTATATCGCAACCTTCTCTTCTCTGCATAGATTTTTCACGTTTTCCTGCATATGTTTTTACTTTGTCCATCAGGTCAATGTTATACGCTAATCTCAGGTTATTGACCTTGTATAAATTGACTGCGCTTCATGCGCCCTTATCTTTTAGTCTGTACATCACTCTCTCCATTTATGTGATGAATATTGTGCAATTTGTATTCTTCTGAATTTTTTTCGCCTTTGCGAAGTCTGAGTAATCTGTTGAAACTAAAGTGACGATCATTCTTCGATCACAAATGCGACCAAACACCCTTGAAAAACATACGAACTCTACGGTAGAATGGAGAAAAATTCATAAAACACCTACTAGGACACAACTGAAGTCCGAACATATTAGAATTATGAAACAAATTCCATAATTTTCAAAAGAATCGATGAAAATGACACAATAGTTCAATAGTTCAATGGTTAGCTTGGCTGCGGACAAATGCAGGTCTTCGGTGAATAGCTATCAGTCATTTTGGATCACTTAAAATTACATTGACTCATTAAATTACATCTAAGCGAGCGTTTTATGATATTTTTAGCTGCGCCTATGATTATATAACCGGAAGGAAGATATTCTGTGGATCTGGTTCGGAAGCACCTTCCTGCAACATAGGTAAAATATACGCTTCTAAGACGTTTTTAAGTCGAATATTATGGGTACACAAAATATCTTGTGCATCTGGACACGAGTGGTAATAGCTTTCAATTATTCATGTTGTCTCGAGAATTCAACGGAACACCGATGTGTATTGTTCGTATTCTTTTATTGCTCAAGTGTTCATGGCTGCAAATCTATGAAAATCAGTAGAGAGCATGCAAGCAGTTTTGATTTTGAGGACGTCTCGGCGATTTTGTGAAATCCATAAAAGCACTTTATAATTGTCGAGATATAAAAAACAGACTCAGTTAAGGCCGCGTGGGGCCGCTTGATGGCCGAAGCCTTCCCGAGGTGAGCCACTCGTCATAGCTCCGGCGTAGTGTATAGTCAGACAAATATGTCATGTGCATATGCTTAAAGCCGTTTATATATCAGAAATCGGGATGGTGGGCGAAACCAAGTGGGCTTGGTTTTTAGCTATGGAAAACTGCGTGTGTATGAGCACTGCAAAGCATCACCACGCTGGACTCAGGAAACGTACAATCGCGCCAATACCATGCCACAACTGTGGTGTTGGCAAAGAAATCGACTATGCCGACTATGACAACCGTGCGGTGGCCATCGATTAGCACAAAGGCTGATAGAGATAAAGAAAAGCAAT
This sequence comes from Norana najaformis, assembly GCA_964023275.1. Lineage (NCBI taxonomy): Eukaryota > Metazoa > Annelida > Clitellata > Crassiclitellata > Hormogastridae > Norana > Norana najaformis. Next base: position 22,703,514 of record OZ029927.1, read on the forward strand.
ATAAATGCTATGCGAAGGTCTTAGATCAATTCCTGAGTACCTGACCCCATTAGAGACTGACTCATTGTCACGACCATACTTTCCTCTGACGAGATTAGACAGCATCGTGGAGTATATCGCAATCGAACTTGGAAGGGTGTTTGTAAAATTTAATCAATAATACTACGGAGAGTAACTTTACAACTAAGACAGTTCTCTAATGCAACGTTGACTGAAGTTCTACGAAGACATCGTTCGAAAGCTTCTGGTTTTTGTCGATCTGGAACCGCAACGCTGTTACTGAGCGTGTCTACTCCAGAGATGCTGAGCCGTAGTTTCTGTTTAACGAGACTGTGTCATAACGAAGACGATCAGCGTCGCCCTCCTTTATCCAGGCTTGGTTCTAGCACCGTCCGAGTACCGCAGTGGCGGAGTTTGATGCTGAGCTAAGCTCTTCGCGTATTTTATATTGTTAGAGTCGGCCCACATGGAAGACCCGGATGCAAGGAGTGACTGAAGGATGGGCCGTCTCTTTAGGGGGCGTAACCCCAGAATCCTTATAAAAGGGGAAGCTTCGTTCAGTTGACGGAGCTTGGCTAGTTAAGATAGGCCGAGTCCTACGTGGCTGTTTCCTGTTAGTCGCCAAGACTCCGTTTTTCGAGCTGATGTAAAGGTCCTCCGTCTGTTGGAGGAACCTAAGAGGTTTTGTGTTCAAGTTGTTCGCTGATGTGAAGACTTCGACTTGTGGCTTCAAAACAGCCGTCGACGTTCTGTCTGATGTCAGGTATTTTTGTTTATGTGCTAGAACCTCTTGCAAGTGTAAATATACATTTTATCTCAACCCAAGCGAGTTTATTTCCTTTTCTTAGGACTAGCACGTAACATTATATACCCACTTCGGTTGGATCTGGCCGGGTTTGAAGTCGGTTAACTGTTTTCTAGAAGCCTGCTTTAATCGACCTACGCAAGCTCCGCCGCTCTTTTTATTCCGGTGACAGATGTCATAAGCGATCGTCGTGGAAACCTAGCCAGATGGAGCTAGCGTCATTAATAGATGACCGTTAGTCATTAGTTCGAACGAAAATGCGGGGTAGAGAGAAGTCCAGGGCCGCCTTCCTAAAGAAACTCGCCGCTTCAAAGGCTCCATCACCGAGAAATGCGGTTGGGATGGAATAGAGGTGCCCACATCCCCAAATGTACCCTTGGCCCCGCCACCGTATGCGAAACCATTCCTTTTAAAAGAGTAAAAAAAATGAGCGATCATATGCAGCCGCGAAGGTCAATACCTTATAGAACACCATACCTTGTTCGTATTCTTCCCTGCGACAACAATGCTATAATCTTACTCGACTCCGTGCTAAGGGCCCTTTCTTCCCAGCGACTTTCATCACACAGGCGCTATAAACGACGACGCCTATATTTTGGGCCGAACGGGAGGTATTCCTTGCGTTGGTTACTCAATAGAAGTAAAAAATTGTTTACATAGATACAGTAGAAGGGTCACATTCCAATGCGCTGCAAAAATTCCTTAAGCATTCCATTGCAAATCATCAGAATTTATAAGCCGAAAGTAATCCCTTATTTGACCCAATTGCTAGCCTGTGCGATTCGATCTACACAACGGGCGGTCCACAGGCGCGTTTTATTTCTGGTTTCCTATAGATACACCTCACGCAGAGACCGTGATTGACACATCCTGTTTCTACGTGGGGGCCATTTCATATGCACGAAACTGTAAGGGCATGTCTCAACGTTCGAAGTGGTGGGTCCTACAGAGTCCGCGACCCGTGTCCTGCAGATTGTGGTTGGGGCCAGTTTCGGCTGGAAACCTCAGTGTGCCCCAGGGCGCCTTCAATGATCAATAAAGAAGACCAACTGGCCCGAAACTGCTATATTGCATCTACTTACGATTCACTTCCACGATTTACATCATGATGCACATTCCAAGGTTGGAGATGATCCAAACAGGGAGGCTCCGACTGTTTGGACACATCGTGCGTTGATGACGACGATAGTGATGATGACGACAACGACGTCGAAGATGAAAATGATGAAATCTTTACGATTGCGGTTAACAAGTATTTGCGGTTAACAATTATTTGCGGTTTTCATTATTTGATGTCATGTTTAGTTGAAAGTTAATGCTAATGCTTATTAAAATCATTCCTCTAGTTGAAAATCCTGGACTCAGTTTTTGACATGGATTCTTTGGATATCCCCACTGACTTGACGCAGCGCTTGTGAATGAACTGGTGCCCTGCGCCAAGCCTTAGAGTAGAGCGCTTTAGAGATTTCGAGTTTACGATAACCAATACGATTAATGTATAATAAGTAAATAAGTAAGTAATTAAACATTGATGGACATTACATGTTATTAACGTGCAGACCATTTTTCTGTTCAGTATTTGCGTTCTTTTGCGAAGATAAATTTATGTAGCTATTTAAAAGATTTCTCTTGGTTTATTATTATGTAAAACTTGCATGTATAATATAACTTTATATATAAATGTAAATAGATGTTTACTAACAGTTACTAGTCCATATGGTTTATATCAACTCGAAGTGCATCTGTAAAACTAGCACATGACTACCTGCATATTAATCAGAGCTTTCATGTGACTTGATAATAATAGCACATCATGATCTGCACGGTTATCTATATGCCGATGACTCACAGATATACGGTAATATTTTCTTAACACAGACAGTAAACAGCAGATGTGGTCATTTTGTAGCTGAGCACACTAGAGGACACTTGTGGAACAGCCATCTTTGAATGTTTTTCTGTCCTGGTGGTGATTTGGCTTAACAGTCCAATTCTCATCCCACTGGACTGTTGAGCCTACATACGGAGGTTGTTCAGGTGAGTTGGTGCAAAGCCAATTAACGAATTACACTGCAAAAGCTATGAATTAGAACGGCCATATTTAGTTTCTTTGCCCGCTTTCAGCTATAAAATTCAAATTTGAAATTGGCTACATCCGTAAACTAAAATCAGTTCACCTGCAAACAGTGTTTTGTCCATTTACATGCAGAGTCTTAGACATATCTGCGTAAGAATAAAACAACGAACGAATGCTTTAAAGAACGAGTGATTGATCAAAGGAATTAACAAGATAACAAAATAAGCAGATTAACAAATTAATTAATTATAAAGAACAACGAAAATACTATTGTCATGGGCTGTTGATTTGAAAAACAATCGTATGCTATACTAAATGCAACCTCTGGATTCTATACTAAGCTCATCAGATAGAACTGGACTAAAAGTTGCCTGCAATTTAAAATTTGTCATTTTATTTGTGCTTTCGAGCTAAAATAAAAAATATTAAGTTATAATATGTAAATTTTACTTTGAAATATAATGCCATTTTATTTGTTTGGCCTGGTGATGACACAAGAAAGTTATTGTTTCTTCTTACATTTATAAAGTTCCACAGAGTGATCTTGTTTAATGGAAGGCCTCGTGGGTATGCATCGGAATTTTAGCACAACATCCTAGGCTTTAATACAAAGGTACGTTCTCGCTCCAAGACGACTCATAAGCCCCGGAAGCGTCTTACAAGGCGTCACATAAATGTGTTATTGCTACATTACATTAGATATACCTTGCTGCGATTGTGGTTACGCTTTAGCCAAAAGGTACTTGAATTAGCCTATGGCGCATTTACGAAGAATTTTTGCATACGCGTTAAAACTTATCCTGTTATACTTTGTGTTTGTGAGTTCATAATATGCATTTGAATATTTGTAAAGGGCTTTTAAAGAACTCTCAAAGGCGCTGGAGTTATTGACCTTTGGCGCTTAATACGTAGAACAAATACAGACGAATAAATCTTCCTCTTTCGGGTTACATTTTTACCACACTGTTGTCCTTCTGAAAAAACACTCTTTATCGTGTAGCACGTTAACAGTCCCTCTTCTGCATTTATTAAGCACCACTACTAATCAATCAATGACGCTGATAAGTTTATCCGTGAAGAACTTGCCCATGGTCATTGCATAGAAAAGAGACTCGAGCCCTCATGCTTCGCGTTACAAGACGACTGCTTAAACCAATCAGCTACACATAACGGATCTTGACTTCATCAGTTTAGCTGCTTCAGATCAGAATCACACAGCGGTTTCATTGGTGGTGAAAATATTGCTGCAAACACTCTTTAACGTATCCCCATTCAATTTTAGGCTCGGAATTCCTGCCTGTCTCTGCCCCTCCTCGATCGCCGCTTCTGAGTGCCTGTTTTGTGGCAATTGCTTTCTAGATAATCATGTTATCACGCGTGTTATAAATAATATCCCATGATACCAGCAAGTAAAATTAGTCACTCGCTATTAAGTCGATTTCATGTCATCAATCTACTGTCGCCTTCTGGAGAACTGTATGAAAGAGATGCATGGAGCTTGATACTTGGAACCAACAGTTGTAGACGTCTATTATAAATTTACTGTCTGGAGTCGGTTTTGATCAAGCAGCTACTTATTATGCTGTCGATTTTCAGGAAAAACTAAACCTTTCAGAGCAACTTATAGCACTCTAAGTTACAGCAGGGTTGGAAAAGTTCCGTATGCGTAACCTCCACTCCGTCCTGAATTGTAATGCCAAGTTGTAGTCGACTTGCCGAAACTCACCCATACGCGCATCGTCTTAAACGTCGTGGCACTTATTCAAACGGGCAGCGGTGGTGAAGGATCACACCAGATAAATTCATTGAGAAATGAGCAGGTAGGGGCCATACGGTCGCTTTAGAAATACGTGTGTCTTACATTTATATGTCTCAACATATCATGTTTGTTGCTTCCAGTTGTTACAGCGTTTAACTCAATACTGAAAGCTGAACTTTTAAAACTATCATATCCTGCTTCCCCTTCTGCATCATCTTATGACCATCGTTTGCATCATGAGACTTAGACGGACGGAGGGCCGTATAAGAAGAAGTTCTCAGTTACAGGTTTAGAGTATTTTCTGAATGCGGCGTCTGTATACCTAAGTTATTTATTAATTGTAGGACCTGTTTCGCAATTATTGGTGGCAGTTCTTCACAGTGATACACTTGCATCACATTACCATAGACTACAGTTGTCTACAATTACTCAGGAAAAGCGGTCTAAAAGAATTCTGAACGCTCAGCAACATTGAAGTCACGTTAAACCTGTCATGGCGAAAAACGTCGATGGTTTAAACTTTTCCGCCGGTGCATTATTCTTCGCCATCTGTATTTTGGCAACTCAAGCAGAAAATGGGTAGGTCATAAAATTAAATTATTTATAAATACATGCCAACAAGTACACAGGAAGTTTTCAAGAGGCGCTACAAAAATTTGTGATTACAAATGTAATTGCAATTCTTACACTCGCAAATCGTAAAATGGATCTAACCAGTACAAATTTTTACAGCACACACTTCCAAAAGATCTCCGCCTGTTCGCTAATCCTTCATTTTTACCTCACAACGCAAGAGCCATCCTACGTTGGATCTCTCTCTGTCTGTCTCTGTCTGTCTCTGTCTATCTGTCTTTATCTCTCTTACAGCGTTTAACTCAATACTGAAAGCTGAACTTTTAAAACTGTCATATCCTGCTTCCCCTTCTGCATCATCTTATGACCATCGTTTGCATCATGATCGTTTTCCGCCAAAGCAGCACCCTGTCTTCTCCGGTCTGATTCTGACCTGGCACCGAAGCTGAACCAACGACTTGGCTCTCGAGGACCTGATTTGATATAGGGCCGTTAATTAGCTGGTGTTCTTATCGTGTTCTTTCGTGTGTCGCTGAGAAATTAAGTATATAAATTCAAACTGTCAATGAACTGTTGATCAGCGAACTCTTTTCTGGATTAAAAAATGATGGCGATGATCGTCATTAAACCTTGATGTCTTTTCCAAAATGTGTTCATTACTTAGCTGTTGTATAATTCTCTTTAATGGCCAAAAGTTCTGTTTTTCTCTGCAGAATTTCCGTGGTAGAGACTAGATTAGATCATTTAATTCAGCGTGTCTGATATGTTCAAATGAGGAAGGTCATTTCATCAAATTATTGGTATTGTAATAATGGCTAGACCTGTTGTTATATAAAATTTACTTAATACGAACTTTACTGAGCTCTTGCAAATTTTAATAATTTTGTAGAATTTGAATTTTCATAAATATACTGAGCCTCAGTTGCTGATTTTATGTTATTTTAAAAACAAATTGTAGTATTGCAACCACAAAGTTTATCTAAAAGGCATTTTATACGTGGATCAGTTGGTTGCTAAAGCAGTATTCACTTTATTTACCTAATAGGGATAATTTTAATTTTCTACTGCGTTCCGATGATATTTTTATAAAAAGCAAGCTTCAATTTTGCTTTTGCACTTTCGCCCATCTCAATATTTGTATGTAAAATAACACATTCATTTTTATTGCAAATATAGTAATATGTCAGTCCGGCTCTTAACGAATCCCTCTGACCATGTTGACATATCTATCATGTGTCATGTGTATATAGATATCTTTTGGGTTTTGTTCACTGTGTTAATTAATTTTTTTTTGTGTATTTATGTCTTAATGACTTCGATTCCATCAATCGAAATTTATTTTGTGTGACTGATCTATAATTGTAATATATTGCCGAATTTTTTAAAATGTCTTACAAACAGTTTTGCATTTGTAGTCAACCAGAGATTTACACGTGCAAACAGCCTTGCCTTGGATGGAGGGTTAACCGATGCTGTTCCAGGATCACGTTTGTATCGAAGAAAATGTTGTCCACTTTTAAGCTAATCAGTTATCTTGGTCTCCAATTAAACCTTTGTTGAAACCTCAATGTTGGAAAAGCTGGACACATACAGTAGCATAATTACAAAATGAAACAAAACTAAGAAAATAGGATATTCTGTTCCGTGGAGTTTAAATTTACTGTACGCCTTAATAACTTCTATTCCATGAATCGAAATTTATTTTGTGTGACCGATAATAATTATCTATATTTTCAAATTTTTTTGCCGAATTTAATAAAATCTCTTAATTAATCGCTTTCCATTTGTAGTCAACCAGAGACTGACACGTGCAACTACAATTGCACTGCATCGTATTCTAACCAATGCTGCGAGAATAACACGTTAGTATCGAAGAAAATATTGTCCACTTTTAAGCTAATCTCTCTGCTCCTCCAAATTTTCTTATAGTACGCCATTGCTTTCGCTGCTTTGATATTCAACCCTTATCTATTTGGTAAAGTTGATGTTCTAAGTCAGGCTTACAAAGTATGAAACTTCACTCACATTATCGATCTTTGCACAGCTCCCTCCACTGCGACCTCAGCTTCAAATAACATTGACTTTGTACTACTGATATGCATTCATAATCCCGCGACCTTCCTTTCTCACCATAGAGTGTTAACGTTTATCTGAATATTTTTTACTTGGTACATCAATCAGGTCAATGCTATCCGCAAATCTCAGGTTGTTGATCTCGTACGTGTATACATTGATTGAGCTTTATTCTCCCTTATCTTTTTAGTCTGTACATCACTCTCTGCAATTATGTGATGAATATTGTGCTTTTTGTATTCTTCTGAACTTTTTCGTCATTGTGAAGCGTGAGTAATCTATGAGAACTAAACTGACCATCACGCTTCGATCACATATGCGACCAAAAAGACGAACTTCTCGGCAGAATCGAGAAAAACTCATAAAAAATGTACTTGGACACAATAGGAGTCCGAACATATTAGAATTATGAAACAAATCCTACAACTGTCGAACGAATCGATCAAAATAACACAACAGGAAAAACAATGATTTGTTTGGCCGCAGATCTTCATTGAGGGGTAGCAATCGGTTAAACTGGCTCACTTAAAATTACATTGGCTTATTAACTTACATTTATTCGAACGTGTTATGCTCTTTTTAGCTGCACATTTTATGAAAGCGATAAGACGACATTCTGTGGGTTCGGTCGGGAAGCACCTCCTTGCAATAAAGGTAAAATATATGCGTTTATGCGTCGGATATAATGGGTACACAGAGCATCTTATGCGTCAATATACCAGCAATACCAGCTTTAAATTATTCAATTTTGTTTTGAGAATATTCGACAGCCAGCGACCGATGAAGTAAAATAGTTTCAACTATTCATATTCAATGTTCGTGTTTTTTATAGCTCTGGGATTCATGGCTGCAAATCTATTAAATCGGTAGAGAGCTTGCAATCAGTTTTAATTTTGAGAACGTCTCGGCGATTTTGAGGAATCAATAAAAGCGCCATATAATTGTCGAGACAGAAAAAACAGAATCAGTCTTTACATCTTCAAAAGCAACTAGGATTCTTTCAGATCGGAGATTTTTTCTTCTGCCATCTAGGGTGATTTGCTTGTTCTTCAATGCTGAACTTTCACTGAGCTGTGCAGTCACTTTTGGAATAGGTCACCAAACACTTCATGCATTAAAGCTTTCGCTCCGTTCATTGCGTCAGAGGTTGAAACCACCATCTTGTTTGATGGTTTATTAATGTTTTCCGGTAGGGCATCTGCTCAAGAGTTTCTTTATGGGAGTGGCACAATATAAATGTTGGATTACATAGGATTACAATTTTCGATATTAGGTCTATATATGAATTCATTTGATTTCCATAATAACAGAACCCGCTCTAGATAAAGCGATCAGTGATAAAAGCATTGAGTTCCTGGAGCATCTAGCAACGGTTCCCAAGACCACAGAGAATCCTCTTGTGCCAGCTGTTCCAGCGGTTCCGGCTGCCGTTGTCCTAACCCAAGACAATGATAGGAGCATTGCTGGATTTGGGTTCAAGATGCTACTGGTGGCCACCGGGAAACGCGTCGGAATGATGATGGGCGAGGGGGCAGGGGCTTGTTTCTCAGCCCTCAATAGCCGTTCTCTTCGTTGAACGAATCTCGGCTTCGAAGCACTGCGACAGATGATTATTGTTAGGCCAGTCACCATTGTTTCGTTTGTCATTCTGATTGAGATGACGCCATCCACACCACAGATATTCCGTCAACAGAAAATCGGCAAGTTCAAGGCTTTTCCACATCGGAAGTGGAGGCCCGCAGGCGTCTATACACAAGAAGTACAGCAGGGCTGTGAACTCTCTTGACGACGTGTGTGCCACCCTTGCAGCCTCGTAATGAGCGCTGGAGGCGCCGCCTTGCTGGTGACTGGAGTTAGATTCGTACCTGGCCTAGTCCTTGATGGTGCCACGATTGCGGCTATCCTTCTCGACATCGCTGGCGTTGCCATCAAATACGCAAGTCCTCGGCCAAGGCGATGAAACTCGAGGCTGGCCTCGTGCTCGCTGCGTCGAAGCTCAACGCCGTACACATCCACATCTCAAAAGCGCTAGAAGATACCAGGATCAGCGATGAGAAGTATAAGCTAATCCTCGATGAGGTTGAGAAGTACCGCACCATGAAGGATGAGATCCAGCGGAAGTCCGTAGGCGTGGGCGCTTCCGTCCTGGAAGAGGAAGCAAAACGTGCCCTAAATAAGCGGTGTTGGGAGCAGGCAAGGGCCGATTTCCTAAAGAAGCACGCCACTTTCATCACTGCGAATTGCTGTTTGTCTCGAATAGCTAGACCGCAGCCCCGAGGTACTCGAGCCCGCCACTGTATGATTAACATTTCATGTACAAGAGTAGAGCAAAAAATCAGCCATCATATCCAGAAGCGTAGGTAAACACCTTATAGAACGCCTCACGTTGCTCGCATTATTCCGAGCGACTGTAATGCTTCAATTTTTCCTGGACTCTGCGCGACTTTCATCACCGCGCAGACTAGCTAGCACAGGCGGTATAAACGCCGACGCCTACATTTTTGGCCGAAGGGGGTTTTCCTTTCGTTGTTTACTCAAACGGATTCATAGATAGAAGGGTCGCTTCCGGCTTGCACAATCCTATGGGCTGCAAAAATTCCTTAAACATTCCATTGCAAATGATAGGAAGTTTTGAGCCGGAAGTGATCCTCTATGGTCCCGTTGCCAGGATGTACACAACTGTAGGCCGGCAGCTGCTAGAGGTCAATCATAATCGTAATCGTTATATCTCGATTTCAACAGCGCCCAACGAAAGCTAAGTCGCGGGAACCAGCTTATTCACAGGCGCTCAGTCAAAACAAAATCGATAGGCAAAAGGGTTCGGTTCCAGGTAAAGATTCAAGAGTCAGGCCGGCAGGCAGTCAGACGGCTAAGGTGGGTGGTGTTTGGAATCGGATCTTTGGATCTCAATGTGGCCCGGAACCGTTACATTGCATCCATTGACGATTCACATTCACGATTTACATCTGCGATGCACATTCCAAGGTTGGAGATGATCCAAACAGGGAGGCTCCGACTGTTTGGACACATCATGCGTTGATGATGACGATGATGATGATGATGATGATGACAACGGCGTCGAAGATGATGATGATGAAATGTTTACGATTGCGGTTACAAATTATTTTTGCCCCATTACAACTGAAGACTATCAAACATAATGCACTTCAAACAAACTGTTCGAGCTCGATTTATTGTTACTAGATAACAAGTTTTCATGTACTTAATGTATTTTTCTGTTGGAAAATGGCTTAAATATATTTAGCCATTTTTAAAAAATATAATGAAACCTATTTTTGCTATAGCGTTAAAATGCCAAATTTTATTTTGTTTTCAGATCAAGAAACAACAGGTAAGAGAACATATACTACACATCAATCAACGAAAGGTAGATATATAGTTTCATTGACTGATTGATTGATTGATTGATTGACAGATAGATAGATGAATAGGCATGGACATTGTAAGGCTTCCTGTGGATGAATGGCATATAAAAGTATAAAAGTACTAAGATTCTGACTTTGACATGGTGAATCCTTGTGAATGAATCCTAGTCTCTTTCATTAATTCAGGTCTAAAGTGAGACTCATCCCTTTCAGTGTTCTCGGGCCTTCTCGGCAGCTGATCCAAAGCTTCGAAATTTCCTGCTCAATTCATTTCATGGGGTCAATTCTTGGATGTCATTCAGGTCTAAACTAAAGACGCATCTTTTTCAACTTGCCTACCCACCGTAGCCTAGCTTCTGGTTTCTCTGACCTATCAAAATTCGACCTGGATTCTTTAACGGATTAAGATCTTCATTGCAATTTTTACTTGAACTGACCATCGACTGATGCCTTGGGCTTTATGGTAACAGCGCTACAGAATTCTAGTGATGAGATTAGATTAATAATATCATAATATTAATAATAATAATAATAAGACAATTTATATAGCGCCCTAGATACCGCGAAGTATGCAGATTTTGAACTTGAGTCTCTGGTGTCCCTTATTTTTTGTGTTTAACTATTACTCTAATTAGATTTTGCTTGTTTGTCCTGCATGACTGTTTTGCTCGCAGTAATTTGAGTAATCCTGTTAGTCTTTCTGACTGTTTCGCTCTTTATGTCATCGTCTCAATTGTTTCGGTGTGAATCAAGGGGCCGGAAAATTAAGCCATAGCGTTTACAGAATGTTGTAATGTTTTCAGTACCAATGCCACCACGTATAATAAAAGATTATGATCCGCAAAAGAACATCATCTTCCGAAGTTGCACATTTTTTACACTGTACTGTAAAGCCGAGGGAACGCCATATATAAGGCAAGTCGCTAGATATTATTTCTTGATTCCTTTATTTCCTATGACGAATCAAAAAATTCGGTGTAACGGGCCTCTGTGGACTAGGACCTTTATGCCGATGACATGAGCCATTATTGTCATGTGGCAGTACCATGGCTGCTTCCTCTGTTCAACCTACTTCCATCTATTTTCGGTGATGTAATTAAGGCCTTTGATGCAAACAGTAAGTTCCACAATCCTAGCAAGAGTGAATGTTTTCTTTGTGCGCACTCATCAACAGTTACACGTGGTATGGCTTTATGGAGCTGTGGATACGACACTGGCAAGAATAGTTAAGTTAAGCAACTCAAGCCAGGTTAGTCTATGAAGTAACAAGCTATCTGAGGTCAGCTCAGCCAGCCATTGTTTGGGGTTTCGTTAATAAATATCAAGGCTAGTTGAAAGGCGTAAAAGGTATTCTGAAGTTGGACTGATGTGATTGTGTATGTAAATCAGCCTAGAGTTCTTTTATGCATCAACTGACCCTGAAATCACGCTCCAAAGAGTGTCAAGTGTGTTACCTTTACATTCTAATTCGAGTGGCTTACTTCTATTCACCTGAGTGTGATCGATAGTAATCATACTGGATCATTATTACTGTTCCGATTGTTGATTCTACCTTGTCTTGTTCCAATCACGTTAAGGATACCTGCAAGTCGGTTCCTTTTCACATACGTGGTATTCGGAAAACAAGGCCTCATCTGCCTTAACTTGCTTCTTTACATCTTGTTTATTCTACAATCAGAACATTAAATTAGTTCATATTAAGTTCCTGCAAATTATTTACAGATACGAATGGAAGAGAAATGGTTTTGCAATAAACCGAACTCTTCTAAATATCCACGAAGGCCATTTTGGTATAATAATAATATTTGCTGGTACATCGATGGCTGAAGGATTCTACCAGTGCTTTGCTAGTAATCAGTATGGTACAGCTGTTTCTAAGATGACACGTGTTCAGAGAGCATTTCTTGAATCCACATCAGGGCCTCCTAATTTTCTTCAGAAAACGGTTGAAGAGGGGATGCCATTTCACATTCAGGCCGATCCACGAAAAAGTTTTCCAACACCTACTTATGGTTGGGAGGTGGCGGATAACACTACGGACAAAAATTCAACTGCACTACCTCTTTCAAAAAGGATACAAATCACTGAGAACGGTAATGTTGATCATATTTTTAGAAATGTGATCATGGTGCTGCAGTTCTGTGAGCCATAAGGGCAATCAAGTTTTCATTGCACTTGCGATGCCATCTGTATCTAGGTATTTCAGTGTCAAAGCTTTTGCCTGGTTAATTGCTTGGTTAATAAGTTATCTTGATACTTCAAATAGCGCCGCTTGTTACCTCACAAAGGCACTGGTTATCATAGTCTGAATGGTGTTTATTTCTGGACCGGTCCAAGTTGGTGATCACACTTCAATCACATGCGAACAGATATTGTCCAAAGAAACAGAATATAATATTATACGCAATCTAGAAATGACTCAAAAATGGAAACTCAGTCACAGTGGATCTCTTTATATAAATGACCTAATTTCTCGGTATCGATGATACCACACGTCCTTACTGTTTTATTTTAAAATCTTACGTCTGATATTTTCTTCTATCTGGATTTGTGTTTGTTTTCAGGTGACCTATATTTTGCTTATGCTCTTCCGGAGGATAATCTTAATGGAAAAATTTACAAGAGCATAACTTACAACGGTTTCCTAAATATCACTTCGGAAGGAGGTTATACGCAAGTAACGGTGATAACAAGTAAGAATATTTGGTATCCAGTACGTCAAAATTAAACTAACCAATAAGTGAATTGTTAGCAAATAATTATGAGAAGGTTTTTGTATGAACAAGGCAAACTTTAATTTATAGACTTGTCTTGCCTTCAACCGTCCTCGCGGATTGTCTGCAACACGGATAATTTTTTGGTCTTATTGGTCGGACTTAAATTAAATAGGGATTATCGACTGCTTGTCTGTCACGTTCTTGTCATGTTACAGATCCAGCAGGCATAAGAGAGTTTGCTCCAACGTTAGGATTTTCTTCCGAAGCACAAACTGTTGCTGTCATTGGAGGAAGTGTAACACTTCGATGCTTCTTCTCTGGATAGTAAGTCTACGCAAATTAGCAACAATTCTAAGTCGCTGGCTCATATGCGTGGATATCTCTTCAGGAGGTCAAAATTGTTCACGCTTTCAAAAAAAAAACAATTGAAATTCTGAACTCCATTATGTAAATCTTAGTACTTGAGTTGACAATTGACATTGTAAAGCTACCTTGAAGTGGTTCGATTCTTACAATGCTTTACAAATTGTTGTCAGTTGTAATTGTAATCCGACATTTATAAAGCGCCACTTCTGGAATAAACTCACCAGGGGCGCTCCCGACCCGAGCCAGTGAGACCACTGTAAAATAATACAGACTTCAGGCGCTTGTAAAACTGCAGAAGGGACAAACTGAGGAGCTCGAGTCACAGCTCTCAGGAAAGGCGATTCCAGTTGGTTCAAACATCTCAGGTATCCACATATCATTCATTGTCAGATTTAGAAATGTTTGAGCAAACATGACGAAAATTCTTTGGAGCTAAAATAGGATTATTGCTACAACTGTCAATACTATGAGAAAATGCATGCATGTATATATGCATATATCTATGTATGTATATATGCATGTATCTGTGTATGTATGAATGCATATGTATGTGTGTATTTACGTATGTATATATATATGCACATATATTGATGTATTGATATATGTGCGATTGTGTATGTGTATGTATGCATATAAGTATGTATGTATGTATGAAGAACCTTTCAGGATTTGTGCAATGCTTAAATGGACAATTATATTACCGCAATTATCGTACTGCAATAGCCTAGCGAATGGCAGCATGCTAATTGTTAGACAGTAACACGTAAGCCTATAGAACGACATTTGGCAAATATAATTCTTGGGCTCTCTTAAAGATTAATTAAAGTACTTTGTCTATGGATTAGCAGTTTAGCCTACTTGTATATCCGCCTCTTTCAGCAGGTTATTTGATACCGGCTTTATCGGAAAACTATATCTGTTCAGTTGTGGTCACACTCATATCCTTATATTTTAACTGCTCAAATAACTGTCTATGGCTATCTGCTCATATGGCATAAAGACTTTTCCGCAAATTCACTCAGATGAAAGCATATTCGAAAAATTGCAAATGACCAGCAGCTCAAATTCTGTTCAACGCTTTTCATGCAGTTACTGACTTTGAGAGATATTGAATTTTTCTGTAACATTGCAATGCATTTCATATCTGTTTATTCAGTCCGGGTCCAAATATTTCCTGGTTAAGGCCAAGGAATTCGCTTCCAGATGGAAGATACTTCCTGGATAAGTTTAATACAGAACTGACTATCTACAGCGTAACTGAATCTGACGAAGGAGACTACAACTGCATAGCGTCAAATAACCAAGGAAGCAAAACGCATAGTCTTCAGCTACGTGTCGAAGGTCTGAAATTTTAAAATAAATAATTTGGTATATAGCATTTAATTATCGATCGAAACCATCCCTGAACAACGGAGATTAAAGCTGGATTCTTTATTGTTTGCTGATAGACTTCAAACGATGAAACCGAGATAGGCAAATGACGTCCCACTAACTGGTTCGCATAATTTCTTACCACTAAGTAAGCAAGTAGGTAAGTAAGTAATGCATTTCATAACATGCTATATATCCATCGGCTGAGCGAGAAATTAAGGCGGCAATAATGGCATTCGAATACCGCAGTATTGTTCAAGCGCATGCTTGAAGAAAACCGTTTTAAAAGTCGGTATGTGGAACGAGTCCGATTGCAAGCCATGGAGAAACTTCGCGTGTTCATGAGGAAACTTGGTTTCGTTGTCTACACTGTGACTTTAAAGTTTGTTTAGTCTTGTCTTCAACTGAGCCGAGGATTGGCTGCCCCAAGGACAGTTTTTGCCATCTGCCTCGTCTTATTCATGGTGCTATTTTGGAAAATGATGTGGTAGGTTTCCACGTCTTTTCACCTCGCAGTACGGAGAAGCCTACACCCGATAAGCCTTCCCTTTTTAACAAGTCAGCCGTTGCCGCTATGCTTACCACCAAGATGCATTTCTCCGCCCAACTCGTGAAGTAAGACCCTCTGCTCCCCAGGCATTGGCCTCCCACGTTAACTATCTGTTTTCTATGTTCCTGGTGAGCGCGTCAACCTCATGTAGCACCCTGGGTGGTACTTCGGCCGAAACCTTCACCAGTGATGGCATAGCCTCAGCAGGAAATCCCTAACTTAGTTGTTTCATCGACTCACCACGTTGAGGTGTGTGTAAGACTTGGAGAAGGCTTTAACGTTTAGGTCTAGTCTCTAGTCAAATGTCTAAAATGTGAAATATCTACTGCAAGAAGAACTAGACTGTATAAATTAATGTTTTTGCGTGGACTCTTGTAATCGGTTTTGTTGAATCAATTTTCTTTCAAACCGGTCAGCAGAAGTAAGGTCGACGCTCGCAGTCCTTTTGTCTTAACGGAGCCTTATTTTAACCAATCACAAGCGCACAATTTCATCTTTAAACTTAAAAATTATTTATTAAACTAGCTGAACCGAAGTTTAACAGTACGGAAGATGGTCCATCCGATGTTAACGTAACCGAAGGAGAGTCGGTTACCTTCAACTGCAATGCCTTCGCCAAACCTAAGGCTGATACTGTATGGCTACAGAATGGACAGCCAATAGACAGTGAGTTATTACACAGTCTTCCATAACCATGAATATGTTACACTATTTCTTTCACAGTGTCTAAGACTTGCTCAGAGCGACAATCGGCTGCCTTAAATTGGCAGACTAGGACGAGCAGCTAGGCTATTCGACTGATGTTGATGAAACGTTCACTCCTACTTCATCTAGGGGCAAAACGCGCTGTTGGTGGGCATGGGACGAAGGAAGAGCAAACCTTCAGTTGTCTTGATTCGGATTCGAACCTTGGTCGGGATAAACAACTAACCATACTCGGCGTCACCGCAATAATAGCAATTATGGAGGAATCCTACTGTTTAATCTAGGATTACCTTGTAGGGGTGGTAATATCATGCGTTGCAGTTCTCTTCGAATATTAACCAGATGGCGCTTCAGCTTCCAAAGCTTGAGTGGTGTCCGCTTTTTCCGAGCAGAAAACCGTCGAGCCCGAGGGCAGACGAGGATTCGTTTTGGCACCCGCAACATACTTAAAATCAGGTTCTAAAGCTTCATCCTTCCTAAGTTAGCGCCATAAAATTTGCTCTCAGCCCAGGGAGACACTCCATCACTTGTTCTTCCTGGGAAGACTGGCTCGAAAGGTTTGTGCTCTATCTAAACTTGACTTGCCATTAATTGTTCTTGCAACTCAATCTGGCCCTCTGTGAATTTACTTTCTAAAGGAGCTTTATTTTTCATTAACATCGCCATTGAATTACATATTTCTTTTAGCATAGCCATTACCCTCTGTGCCCTTGTCTGAATCTAAATCGGAGTGACGTAAGCCACTCTCTGCCATTTTACAGTAATTCCTTAATCAACAACACTATCAATACTATGAAACTATTATTACAGAAAAGACTTGAATCACACTGATATCGTCAAACTGAATTACTTCCAGAGTTATAATATTGTATGTAAAATTACTATTATCTATAATATTTCTTCAGAATAGTTGGACTTGTAGCTCGGGAATTTCTTGTTTCAAGTTTAAGAAATCGTACCCAA
Organism: Norana najaformis; assembly: GCA_964023275.1. Taxonomy (NCBI): domain Eukaryota; kingdom Metazoa; phylum Annelida; class Clitellata; order Crassiclitellata; family Hormogastridae; genus Norana; species Norana najaformis. The sequence continues at coordinate 22,720,859 of OZ029927.1, forward strand.
AAAGATTTAATCTACTCCTTGGCCAAAAATTCTCAGCGGGCTCTTCAACAGCGGCCTCCCTGAAGAAGGTGGCGACGACGCCAATCCCTTCCAGCGGCAATCTTGGCTGAGCGGCTAGGCCGACGAAGACCAGAACTGAAATCGGCGAAACGAAGACGAGCCTCGAAGCGTCCCACAATTTTGTCGACAGAAAGAGCTCCACCAGTTTAAGTTTAGCAGCTGCGAAGTTAAGACCAATCTTGAACATATATTGCCGCTACTAATTCTTTTAAGTTCCGAATATTTAAACAACCCACTGATCGCACCCGAATTTTATCGTGTTATACACCGTCGGTCGTCGACTCATCACTGCAGAACGCACGTAATTCGATGCGATCCCTATTACAGCACTTTTAAGCCAATATATCGAATCAACATATCTCGCAAAACTTTATCGAAATCGCAAAGGAAATTCTTTAAATCCCTGAACTTCCCCGGTCGCCCACTATGACTGAAAGCGCGCAAATCTTCGCTTATAAGGAAGTCGCCACCCACGACGATCGGTGACAGGCATGGAAACCCAGAAATCGACCGTGAGAACTTAGCACGACATCGCGAAGCGATCAGCGTGTATATATATTATACACTCCTTGTATATATATTATATATATATACATGTACATATATATAAATACCATAACCATCACTACCAGCCGACCGTCGGGTGCGAGTCATCGCTCTAACTTTCCTACGCAAGAGCGACCGCAAAAGCAACCCCTCGCTTATAAGAAAGCCGCCACCCACGATGGTGACAGGCGCGGGAACCCAGAAATCTACCATCACCATCACTACTTCCCATCGGCCGCGACATTTACTTAGCGCCACCATGAGAAGAATTTTATAATTCGTTTCATTAAAATGAACCTCCATAAGGTCTTGTAGAAGAAGGCGTGGCTGAAAAAGCTAAACTTAGGCCTAAAACCAGTATTCATGAGATAATTACCATTTATATATACTGATTGAGTGCGAGTGTTAAGATAATTAGCAGACCAATCCATAACCGGACCAGAAATCCCAAACCAGCGGCGAAGACGATGTAGAAGAATAGAATAATCTTCTGTATCAAGAGCCGCAGACAAACCAAGAAGAACAAATGCTGGCATTCTACCATTGTCCATGTAGTACTTGATCTCATTACGAACAAGAAGAAGGACGGATTATGTTCAATGAAACTTACCAGTAGGCAGACTAAAGTGATGAGATTAGTGAATTAGAAGATAGACGAGGTAGCGGCTCAATGTGGTACTTAAAATGCGCTATATTAAATATCCTGATACATATCCTGATACATGTGATAACTTATTCAAAGCCATCCAGAGATTTTGGTGATACAGAACTTTCACCAATTAAATTTGTTAAAAATGCGAGATTTGGAAGATGAAACAAGTTTTCGCACAAGTTTTCACTGTTGCTTGAACCTAATGTGTCGGACGAACGGCGATACTGGCGCCACCAATGCTCTAACTGACTTCCCTGCGACGCCTAGCCTCAGAAATGGCTGAGTTAAAACAAGCTGCGATCGATGTGTGCTCTACTACTCTCTTAGTTATCAAAGGAATTTGCTTGTCAAGAAGCTCATTGAATGTAGACTTGAAGTGCATAGCCAGCTCATTAGCTGGTTTCGTTTGAGATAACTATACCTATAACTGAGATGTAAACATATCATGTTTCAGTTTATTTAAATCAATTTTATGACATGAGCGATAGTTAACAGATTTGTTATTTGGAAGTCGAATTTTGAGATAATTGTAACATGATTTTGACAGATATGACTCAATAGGAGAAAAAGAAAAAAGCGCTTTCCAATCAGAACGAATAATCCAGACATCCGTAGTGTGGCCTTTATTATGTATTGCTTCATGTCAAAGCAATCTAATACTATCAATGAATGCAGAAGAACAAAGCCCAGCTACATCCAGATAAATATTAGTCACCCATAGTAACTATCGAGATTAATAATGAAGTCGCCAATAATATTTCAGTACTGGAGGAAATTAAATATTGAATAAGTGACTAAAATTCACCAAGAAAATCAGTCAAGAGATCGATGGTCGACGATAGATATTCACAAGAAACACCTGTTTGCTGCCAGAGATGAGAGTGGGAGCCAGGATCTCAAATGCCTGGGGTGTTGAAATACATAAACAATCCATTACGTCAAAAACGAGCATACCGTATAAAGCCATGACGTATAGCCGAAGATGATCTACATGAATTTACACTCAAAACAGGGAGGAAAATAATGCTAGCGGTATTACGCACATAGCAGTAGAACATATGCCGAATTGAAAGAGCAGTACTGTGAACCAGATATGAATAAGCTTTAATCAAGGTGAAAAATAGACCAAACCGTGGCGATGCATGTGTAAATACAACATACCTGTCTTCGCCATAGGCAACGAGCAATAGCATGAGCAAAATACAGTATAAAAGCAAGCAACGCAATGAGGCAGCTATAATCAGCAACACAGAAATTGAAAACACAAGGAAACCCAGCACAGTAGACGAAAAGACGGGACCTAAGCAAGAAAATAACGGTTCTTTAGTCATGGACGACTTACAAACGCAGAATTCTAAGAGGGCCAGCCAGTATTAGTTTGGACCTCCAAACTGTAAAATAAAGAGATAGTTATTGACATTCTGTTTCGCCAATAAGATTATTAAACACAGAAAAGACAGGTTCGCCGGCAACACGAAAATTGTCAGATAGAAGAAATATATTATAATATTATTAAAACTTATCAGCCAGCAAAAAATAAAAGTACAAACTCATCGGAAAATACAAATTTAAGATCAGAAACGATAATTTAGTTGCTTAGAAATGACAGCATTTAAGGAAAATACGCCGATACATTTAAAAACTACATATCCGATAATCTGTCTCCCTGGCCTTCATTTGGCGATGGTAAATGCATAAGGCTGATTTTGCGAAGGCCTCGGATATGCATGAAGAAAAAGCAGGAAAGATAGGTGATATCATCAGTTAGTGGGACAGTAAGAGTGAATTAGTTCTTTGAATAACTGAAAAAAATATCGGCAGTTCTCAGGAAATATTTTTCAGTGCAAGAACACTGTTACCTAAACCAGACCCAAGAAAAGGACAAATTTAAAAACAGAAACCAAGACCAATGCTAGCTATTAAAGTAATATCCAATGTTAATGTGGATATAAGGACGGAGCGCCCCAAGAAACTTCTTGACTATTTAAATCTCCCACAAATTTTTAGTTGCTCCACAAAGCACGATAACAATGAGAAAGATGTTCATGAAGGTTTTATTTAGTGTCACGTAATAGGTCTACTTATGTCTCCCCAAACCTCGTCAATTAGTCTGAAATTATTTAAAATATCTAAGGACAAACTCTATATAGCAGAATCGTTTTGTTTCAATGACAAGTACCAATGATGTGGTTATGTTTTGAACAGCCAATGACTCTCCCAGCAGATTTGTATTCAGCAACGACAAGAAACGTCTTACAATCAGAGACATTTGTCGAGATTGTAAGGACCAAGAGAATCATACGGACCTGGGGTTTATTCACTGCAATGCAAGCAACATTCACGGATACGCCTTTGCTTCGGGTTATCTTAACATTCTCCGTAAGTAACCAAGCGTTGTCACCTCAATAATAGCAACCGTTAGCCGCAAGCCAAAATAAGAGCAAGTTGTTTGTCGTTGGCTTGGGTTAAGCCTTAGTATTCCGTTAAGCCTTTAAAGGGTGAGGAGTTAGAGTAGTCTTGTATCAATGAAAACTATGAATAACTGTGCAAATATTGTCAATACAATACTTTAAAAGTCATATAGCATTTTAAAGAAAATATCACTCAAAAATTAGCTGCACTATGGCAGCTCGAATTAGAATGTTTCTAAATTATTGTACGGAAGTTGAATAACATGCTGATTGTTGCAAATCACACAAACGATGTAAGTAATATCAGGAAACGAATAATGAATACCTGGAAGTCTGCTATTCAATGAGCTACATTTAACGTGTTTGAAAGCAGAATTCCTTCGTTTGGGCTCAAACCATCAGTTGCACGATTTCGACTGGCTTACTTCTATTTTCTTTGGTGTATTGGTAGTTGATCGTAATTAAGACGCCATTTTTTGCCAATATGTCTATCTGAGAACGTCTTCAAGCTGACTGCCTTCCACAAACACTGCCCTCACTCAATGGATTTCTTTCTCTTGTGGTGTTCCAAACAGGAATGTTATTCGGTTTCCGGTCTCTGGAATTTGACTCCTTTGTCTATCCGCTCTGCACATTGTATGGCTGAAGTCTCGTTCTTTCTGATACCTCATCTGCCTTATGTTGTCTTCCGGTCTCTGGAGCCTCTTGGACTCCACTGCTTCTGATTGGATTCAGCTGGTTCTGTCTAATGGATTGTGGTTTCAGAATATATTTTATCTAGACGCGACCATCGATTTCCGACCTAGATTAGATTGGAATAGATCATCGTAATCGTTATCGTCATCATAACTATTTTGTTTCTAGGTAGGACAAAAGTGTCGCTTCCTAATTCAACCTTCGTAATAGTTGATCTTACAAAGGAAAATCATTACCAGTTTAACTGCAGTGCAACGTCTGATCCGAGCACACCTCCAACAGTTCAGTGGTACAAGATGGTTTCCAACGGCCAGGAATCTGTTCACAACGAGCCACCCTATGTCTATGTATTTAACGGCAGCTTAACCATAAACACTGATCGAAACTGCTCCACTACATGCGATAAATATCTCGGAGAATACAGATGCGTTGGTGACAATGGATACAGCCGAGATTTCGCAACAGTGACACTCAGTGCCACAGGTAAGCAGAGTTTCACCAAATTTTATGTAAATATGAATCTCGCTGTTTTGTTTCTTTACAGATACACGTGAAAGAAAAAACACATCATTTCACATCAATGTCTCGTTACATGAAAAAGTCACCTTTATAAAAGCCACTTTTGTCTTACCTATAAACGATGCAGTAATTAGAACTTTCATGGTTCTCTTGGTCTAAAGAAGGTCAACAGAAGCATCGCATTTCTAATTAATGGAGAAAATCAGTTCCAGTTCGAGTGCAGTACAGCATCTGGTCCGACTGCAACTCCTACATGCAATGGACAGCGGTGGGACTGTTCTGCGACGAACCACCTCTGAAGCAATCGCCTTATGTCTCATTGCCCGTTTCATTTTCGTTCTGTCAATTCTTTGGTGCCACTCAGGTCTAAACTAAAGACGCATCTCTTTCAATTGCCTACCCACCGTTGCCTGGCTTCTGGTTTCTGGTTTCTATGACCTATCGATATTCGACCCGGTTTCTCAAATGGATTATGATTTTGGATTGCGATTTTGACTTGAAGCCACCATTGACTGATGCCTTGGGCATCATGATAACGGCGCTATAGAAGTCTTTAGATTAAATAATATTAGATTAATAAGTAAAGGCAGATGAAGATAAGCTGTCATTGAAACTGTCTCACTAAGTTTCATAAATGTCTCAGGGAATTTAATCTAATCTGATGACTTCTCTAGCGCCGTTATTATAATGCCTAATACATCAATCGATGTTCGCTTCAAGTCAAAATCGCAACCCAAAATCATAATCTGTCGGAGAAGCCGGGTAGAATTCCGATAGGTCACAGAAACTTGAAGTTAGGTGCATTGTTGACATTGGATATACCTTAGAGAGTTAAACGAGAACTCGTCCACAAGTCGCCCCAGATAAGACAAATCAGTAGCGAATTCGAATATTTGGTTCATTTTGCAGAGCCCTTTATGTATTGCTGAAAGACGTGGAGATGCAACTCATGTAGGACATGAATTAACGTGGGTTAAGTGAGCGCCTACAACAAAACTGATTTCATCTACTTTGCTGAAAGGCAGATTTTGCAGTAACGATCACGATTAACAGGACACTGATAATGTATCACGTTTTTAACAGCACTTATGAATTGTTCTTATAGGGGCGGCATATTGATATCAAGATAGACTTCTTTTATATGTAGGACTACATTCTGGTTTGCCAGCTACCGGCAACTCAGACTTGAGATAATCAAGTTCACGTCAAAGTACACTCACGTCCCTTATAACTTCAACGACCAGACTGACGCATAGGCTGTTAAAATCAGCAGCATAACAATCGTTAATCTGTTACCATGTTACATATGTCATATGTTGCAGTGAATCCCGAGGTGAAGGAGAAATCATTCAATTGGCAGGCAATCCTAGCAGTCGTGATCATTTGTGTCTTTCTTGGTACTATTGGATTGATCGTGGTCTGGTACCGAAAACGATACAATGGTAAACAGGTCATTTCAATTCCAATTAGTTCGTTTCTTTACAGGATGTGCGCTTGTATGTCGTACGCTAGAAGTATTTGCATGCATTTTAAGCTTTTTAACTAATTTCGATTTATTTTAAAGCTTAGATGTGTTCAGTGGCGTCATCATGGATTTGACGGGTATGTTTGCTGTTGCGCAACTACAACGCATTAAACCAACAGCAAGACATCATTTAAAAGTTAGTTAGTAAGTAAGTAAGTATATTCTTTATTAACCAATAGGTAATCGCACATCAGTTTACAAGTATTTAAGAACACAAGAAAAACCTAACAGGCATACAACATCTCAACAATAAAACATTAACGCGTTAAATTGTCAGCAGGAGGAATAATACGGTCATGGGTGTGTGGCCGTAGGGAACAAATGAGGGTTTTAACTTGCAGGAGTAGCTGATGTAAGACATGGTTTGGGTTGTTCAAGATTGCTTTAAAGAGACGAGCATCGGCTATGCCAGAGAGTCCATCGAACGTTGGGAAGACCCCAGGAAGACAGTGGAGTAGCAGAAATCTCCGTATCACAGCCTGGGGCCGATCACTGGCCTGTGCCTCAGCATAGCCACACCACGCGGGAGAGGCGTACAGCATCCCGGAAAGTTTTGTAGTTCTGACAACGTCGTAGAGTCGAGGGCCAGTGGGGCCATGTGCTACAAAAATTCGTATGGTGTACAAAGACTGGCGTGGGTTCTTCTTATGCTGATATTTATATAGCGACCCTGAAAGAAGGTAGGGTTCATTAGGCCCATATGCCCGGATTGGTTTTCCTTTGTGCATTAGGCAACGGCGCAATAGAAATTTCTAATTAATAACTATTCCGTAGCAAATTTAAAGTTTAAGCGCCAGGCTGAAATCTCTGATAAACTTTTCTGCGATCAATTTAGTTACTGTTCTACGTTTTACCTATAATATTCGACATTTTAGCTGGCATCAACTTTGTTACGATTACGCATACAAATCCTAACAGCATTTACGAAGATACAGGATATGATTCAGTAAACGTGCAACGGGGAGAAGTAAATGCGGAATGTCCAGTGCAACGTGCAGATAGCATGCACGAACACGTGGGATGTGATTCGATAGAATTGTCTCCAGTAGAAGCCAAAACTTCAGCGATAATGAACCAGTCCACTCCCAACATGGACTTGGTCCAGATCCAATTTCGTCCTCCAATGTATACGACTCTACCTGCTGAGGACTACCTCGTTCCGGAGAATTAAAAATTCAGAGAGTTGTTAATATTCTGCTTAACGCTAAAACGGTATACATGTATTGCTTTAGCTAACTCAATGTCATAAACGAGAAAGTGCACCGATAGTAACATAATGTAGCCATGTATCTCCACTGAGGTGAGTGAACAGTATAAGCCCGTTATGTTTGCAAGATATTACACATCACTTGAAGCAGAAGTTATGTGTCCGTATTGATTCACTAGAACATACTGACATAATGTTAAAGAACTCTTAAAAACCCTTTGACTAGAATATTACTCGATAAAAGTTTAACCTCAGAACACAATCTTTGTTTCAATGTCACTATTACGACATCGCTTTAAGTGCGCTTACACTGTTGCTTATAATATGTTTTACAGTCTATAATACAACTGATGGTTAATTGCATGTTGGTACTCATGTGTGCTAAACTCTGTTATTTACGTTTTATCTGTAATGCTAATATACTTTGCATGTATTCAATGTTTATGGCAATATTAGCCTATTGGAAAATAGCTACTCGGAATTTTAAGTAAATGCAAGAATATTACAAGAATGTTGTTTTATAAAAGAATCTGAAAGCAAACGTGGCTGAGGACAAGATAAAAGCATAATCTATCTTACAAGAACTCATCATGTAAAACCCTGCCTGTTATAGGCTACTCGTATGTAAATTATTATTTTAAAACACGATACGACTTTGAAATAGCCTGACATAGCATAAATTCTCTATATGAACCCGGCCTTCAATATTCACCTCCAACTATTAGCTCTTAGTTTTCTGGATATAACAGCTCAAGCAGGAGATATAGTGGCTAATTCTAAGCAAACCTCAATCCTTTGGGCAGTGCTAGCCGATGTTCTTGAGGCCCAGGAGACATGAATATGGGCTGTGGAGGAGAAAGTAAGTTAAGCAGTAAATTGTGACGACATGTAGAGAGCTAGTTAACTGAAAGCAGATAGCTCTGCGCTGCACAACACGTTTACGATGAATAGGTCTTTCATTTCTGTATTTTTGGGAGTCATTTATGCTTAATGGGATGCGTGTGAACTGATCGTGTGAAGTGTGAGACGGGGTTCGAGGTTCGGTGAAGTAGGGACTAGATATCAAAAGTAGGGGAGCAGAACTCAAGTGTGGTAGGAAACTATTCACTGTCACCAGTTGAACAGATTCTGCAAATCTGAATGTTCTCCATGTTCAAACAGATGAAACTGTTTTCATGAAATGTCGAAAGAGAGGATTGAGAATGTGCTTATCATCATTGTTCACTGCATTCTCTTCTTCATCTTCAGAACCCCGCCATTAGTTGTGTTCATCAACTCACCGGTTTACTTAATCTAATCTCATCTCATCTGACCAAATCTAATCTCATGACTTTAATAATGGTCAATGTAGTCGTTATCATGGCATTAGTCGATTGTGACTGCTAAGCAAAATCAACGTCCCTGCAAATGGACTTTTGTACACAGTTAAGTAAGTAAGTAAAGTAAGTATATTCTTTATTAACCAATAGCTAATCGCATATCGGTTTACAAGTATTTAAGAAAACAAGAAAACTTAATATACATACAACATCCTAATAATAAAACATTTACTCGTTAAATTATCAGCAGTTGTAGTTCTTTTGAATAGATGTTTTTGCTAAGATTATTACACTATTTATGTAGCCATTTAAAAGATATCTCTTGGTTTATAATTATGTAAAACTTGCCTTACAATATAACTTTATATATAAATGTAAATAGCTGTTTACTAGTAGTTATTAGTCCATATGGTTAATAGCAACTCAAAGGGCATCTGTAAAAGAAACATAAGTAACCCGCATCTTAGTCAGAGCTTTCATGTGACTTAGCTCGAATATATTCAAGCTAAGTTTACGTTGCAAAGGATTGTTGTTTATTAAAAATAAACCCTGTAAAAACGAAAAAACCTATAAGGACTGATGACCATTACTATGTTTCGTCCTAAGATTTTAGGGTTATCCTTCCCTCTCTTGTTTTCGGCAACCGATTCTTGTAAGTTCTCTCTCTCTTTCTCTCTATACCAGTGCTGCTCTCAACCCTTATATAGGCCCCTTAGGTGCCAGTACGAGGTCAGGCTGTACAAAACCCCATAAGTGCCAGTATGAGGTCATGCAGTATAAAGCCCCCTAGATGCCAGTCATGTGGTCATGCAATACAAAGCCCCTAAGTGCCAGTCGCGGGGTAAGGGTTAGGTTTAGGGTTAGACTAACAATTCAAACACTACCTACCCAAAACATGGAAAGCCACATATTACGAAAACAGGTGTAGTTTCGATTTGACTGAGCAATTTTTTTCGAGAAGTGTTTAAACAAATACTGCTAATGAATGTCCAGCAGAATTAATGAATATGCATAAATATAGTCATATAGGCTGATTCTTGCGCATATTAATGAATATTTGCGAGTGAGGTATATGAATATTAATGACATCATTGTACAAGAGTGGAAAAGGAAACACGCCAACCGCCTGCATACATGCTCTGACTAAAGGCTCTACACAAATAGGTTGTTCCGGGTGAGTTTGTTCAAACCCACATAACGGTTTACATTGCAAAAGATTCACTTAGGACAGATCATATTAATTTTATGCGCCCCGCATTCAGCTATAAAATTCAGATTTGAAAATTGGCTACATCCGTAAACTAAGATCAAATCACCAGTCAACAGTGTTTGACCATTTCCATGCAGTCACTGACATACGAATAAAACAACGAACGAATGAGTGAAAGAACGAGTGAGTGATCAAAGGAATGAACAATATAACAAATTATGAGATTAAGGAATGAATAAATAAAAAAGAACAATACACACACACTGTTGTCATTTTATTTGTGCTATCGAACTAAAGGCAGTTGGTCTACCAAAAACATAAATAATAATATGTAAATTTTACTTTGAAATATAGTGCCGTTTAATTTCTGTTTGACCTGGTAATGTTCTAAGAAACTTGTGTTTTTCTTTACATTTACCGAGTTACAAAGATTGTTATTATTTAATGGATGACCTCGTAGATATGCATCGGAATTTTACCATAACATCCTATATTTGAATACAAAGGCACTTTCTTGCTCCAAGATGGCTCATAAGCCTGGGAAATACCTTTCATAGGTTACACAAGGCGCTACATGAATGCATTTTTACATTACATAAGGTAAACTGTGGTTGGATTGGGGTTGCGCTTTCCGAAATATCCTTGAATTAGCCACGGCGCATTTACGACGAACTTAACGAAGTCGCGTTAAAACTCATCCTATCTAACTTTGTGTGTATGTGAGATTATAATATGCAGTTGAATATTTGTAAAGAGCCTTTAAAGAACTCTCAAAGGCGCTGGATTTACTGACCCTGTGGTCGTATTAAGTGGATTAAATAAAGATGAACAAATGTTCCTCTTTCGGATTACATTGTTAACGCACTGCTGTGCTTCTGGACAGAGCTAAGAGGCTCTAACCCGCATACTCTGCGTTACAAGACGATACTCAAACCAATCCGCTACACATAACGGGTCTTAATCTAATCAGCTGCTTCAGATCAGGATCATACGGCGGTTTTATTGCTCGTAAAAATTTAGAAGCAAACACTTTTTAACGCCTATAAAGTAAACGTTGGGTTGCAGTTGCTCCGTATCTCTGCCCTCCCTTGATCGCCGCTTCTCATGCCTGTTATGTGGTAATTGTTTTCTAGTTAACCATGCCATCACGTGTGTGTTAAATTACATGCCATGATTCCGGCAAGTCAAACGTTGTCACTCGATATAAAGTCGAGTTCATGTCATCAGTCTATTGTCGCCTTCTGGTGAGCTGTATGAAAGAGACGGATCGAGCTCGATACTTGGACCCAAAATTGTAGATTTCTGTAATAAATTTTCTATCTACAGTCGGTTTGGATCAAGTTGTTACTTATTGTGCTCTCGATTTCGACAAATAGAATAGGAAAAAATAAAGTAAACTTTAAAGAACAACTTATAGCAATTTGGGCTATTGTAGGATTAGAAAATTTTCTTATGGGTAACCTCCAGTCCGTCCTACATTGTAATGCCAAGTTGTAGTCGACTTGCCGAAACTCTGCCATACGTACGTCGTCCTAAACGGCCTGGCACTTATTCAAACGGGCAGCGGTGGTGAAGGATCACACCCGATGAATTCATTGAAAAAAGAGCATCTAGGGTCCATACGGTCGCTATAGAAAAACGTGTATGTCTCAGCATATTATTTTCGTTGTTTCCGCTGAGACCTAGACGAACGGAGGGCGCGTACATGAAGAAGTTCATATCTACAAGTCTAGAGTATTTTCTGAATGTGGCGTCTGTATACCTTATTGTTTATTGATTGTAGGATCTGTTTCGCAATTGTTGATGGTGATACTTCACAGCGACACACTTGCAAAACATTAGCCCAGACAACGTGTGCAAAGGCAGTAGGCTATATTTACGCAGAGAAAGCGTGTGAAGGTAATACTGAACATTCAGCAACAGTGAAGTGACTTTAGACCTGTTATGGCGAAAATCGTCGATGGTTTATCATGGTTTGCCGGGACACTAATCTTCGCCATTTGTATTTCGGCAACTCAATCAGAAAATGGGTAGGTCATAAATTATATCATTTATAAATACATACAAATAGGTACACAGAAGAAGTTTTGAAGAGGCGCTACGAAAATTTGTGATTAAAACTCTAATTAAAATTCTTCTACTCGCAAATCCTAAAATGGATCCAACTATAGTACAAGTTTTTACAGTACACGCTCCCGAAAGATCTCAACCTGTTCTCTAATTCGTTTTCACCTCTCAGTGCGAGAGCTATCATACGTTGGATCTCTCTCTTTTGCTCTCTCTCTCTCTCTCTCTCTCTCTCTCTGTTTCTCTGTCTTTTTCTCTGTCTCCCTCTGTCTCTCTCTCTTGCAGTGTTTCACTCAGGACTGAAAGCTGCACATTTAAAACTATCCCATACTGCTTTCTCTATTGTATCATCTTACGACCAAGTTGGCATAAGGGTCGTATTCCACCAAAGCAACAGCCTGTCTCCTCTGGTCTGACCCTGAATTCTGACCTGGCACCGAAACTGAACGAACGACTTGGCTCTTGATGACCTGATTTGAGAGACGGCCGGTTAATTAACAGGCATTCTTGCCGCAGCTTTCGTGTATCGCTGAGATTTTAAGTATATAAATTCGAACCGTCAATCAATTGTTGATAAGGAAACTCTTTTCTAGATTAAGAAAAGGTGATCCGTCATAATGCCTTGATGACTTCCCAAAAGTGTTCATCGTTTAGTTGTTGCACAGTTCCCCTTAATGCCATAAAAGTTCTCTCTTTCTCTGCATGGTTTTAGTTGCAGGGAATCGACTAAATTATTTTACTCATCGTGTCTGATATGCTCAAATGAGGAAGGTTACTTTTTCAAATTATTGGTGTTGTAACAAAGGCAAAAAGTTGGTCCAGCGCCATCTACTTGCACTGTTGACAGAGGGCAGTCATTTGAGTATATCGAAGACTCTAATTAAAAGACACTTTATACGTGGAACAGTTAATTGCCAAAGCAGTAATTATAAATTTACCAAATAGGGTTAATTTTTAATTTTCTACTGCGTTCCGATGATACTTATTTAGAAACGAAGCCTTAATTTTGCTTTTGGTCTTTCGCCCATCTCAATATTTGTATGTAAAATATTTATTTTTAATGCAAACATAACAAATTAGTAATATGTCATTTCCGGCTCTTAACGAGTCCCTCTGACCATGTTGCCATATCTGTCATGTGTCATGTTTGTGTATAGAAATCTTCGGGTTTTGTTCAACGTGTTAATATGGTCCGCTCTATGTAGGCTTTACTGACTTCAATTCCATCAATCGAAATTTACTTTGCGTGACTGATAATACTAGTCTGTATATTGTAATATTTTAGCCGATTTTTATAAAATGTCTTAGAAAACGCTTTGCATTTTGTAGTCAACCAGAGATCTACAGATGCAGCTACCTTTGCGTTGGATTTTGGCATAACCGGTGCTGCTCCAGGATCACGTATGTACATGTACCGAAGAAAATGTTGTCCACTTTTAAGCTTATCAATCATCTTCTACTGCAATGAAACCTTTATTCAAACCTGAATGTTGAAAAATCTGAACACATTCAATGGTATAATTACAAAATGAAACAAAGCGAAGGAAATAGGATATTGTGTTCCTTTGCTGTAGGCCTTAATAACTTAAATTGTATCGATCGAAATTTATTTTGCATTACTGATAATACTAATCTATATTTGTCAAATTTTTGCTGAATTTGATAAGATATCTTAGAAACTGTTTTGCATTTGTAGTCACACAGAGAGTTACTCCTCGAGTACTACGTGCAACTACAACTGCTCTGGATTGTGGTTCAACAGATGCTGCGAGAACAACACGTATGTATCGAAGAAAATATTGTCCACTTTTAAGCTAATCAATCATCTTGTCTCTAATTAAATCTTTGTTCAAGACTAAACTTTTAAACAACTGGCACATACAGTAGTAAAGCTACAAGTTAAAACAAACTCAAGAAAATAAGAAACTCTGAGTTTAACTTCGCTGAATTGTTATCTTCTTATTCTTTAAGTCCACAGTCTCACCGAACGTAGATGATGCCTATCGCATGAATCGCTAAGTTTCTCCATTGGCTTCTGTCCTGTGCGTTGGATGGTTCTATACCCGATGTTTGTGCACCTCGGTCTGACACTATTCAGCCATTTTGTGCTTGGTCTACCTCTGTTCCCTTCTGTTGTTATTCATCTTGCAAAGAAATAAAGTTTCCTCTCCATTATTTGCTGCACGACGTTTCGTGTAAATTCCACCAGGTTTTGTTCCTCAGTTGCCATCCGATGCGAGAGGTGGTTCTGAAATGTCAGCAGTTGCCCTTGTCGTGTCTTTGTAATGTAAAAGTCTCACTCGCAAAATTATAGTAGCACACGAAATATTCTGACGAATTTTATTTTGGCGTCACAGTAATCTCTCTTTTCCTTGAAATTTTCTTAAAATCCGCCATTGCTGCAGGTGCTCTCGATATTCAACTCCTTATCTCTTTGGTAAAGTCGGTGTTCCAAATCAGCAGGCTGACCAAGTATGAAAATTCACCCACATTATCGATATTCGCGCCAGCTGCCTCCACTGAGATCTCGTTCTCCTCAGCTTCAAATATCGTTGACTTCACAAGTCCTACTGATATTCATTCTTTATAATTATCGCAACCTTCTCTTCTCTGCATAGATTTTTCACGTTTTCCTGCATATGTTTTTACTTTGTCCATCAGGTCAATGTTATACGCAAATCTCAGGTTATTGATCTTGTATAAATTGACTGCGCTTCATGCGCCCTTACCTTTTAGTCTGTACATCACTCTCTCCATTTATGTGATGAATATTGTGCAATTTGTATTCTTCTGAATTTTTTTCGTCTTTGCGAAGTCTGAGTAATCTGTTGAAACTAAAGTGACGATCATTCTTCGATCACAAATGCGACCAAACACCCTTGAAAAACATACGAACTCTACGGTAGAATGGAGAAAAATTCATAAAACACCTACTAGGACACAACTGAAGTCCGAACATATTAGAATTATGAAACAAATTCCATAATTTTCAAAAGAATCGATGAAAATGACACAATAGTTCAATAGTTCAATGGTTAGCTTGGCTGCGGACAAATGCTGGTCTTCGGTATAGCTATCAGTCATTTTGGATCAATTAAAATTACATTGACTCATTAAATTAGATCTACGCGAGCGTTTTATGCTATTTTCAGCTGCGCCCATGATTACACTGGCCAACACATAATTTGTTGCCTCAAATGTTAGAACTGTTTCTGGGTATATTTGACCTGCTGATTCCAGAAAAGGCACCAGTTTTCTCCCAGCAGGTCTAGTTTTCGAGATATAGAACATTATGCCATATACCAGTCCTTGCCTCTGCTCGCCCATAAAACATAAGGCTATAGCTATAATTATGTAGTGCTCAATTTATTATGTGATACACTAAATAAACATAATAATACAAATACTTAAAAGAAAATGGTAGTACCTGAAACTGTACTTATATGATACCAAACAGAACAAGTTTGTTATAAAAATTTCAAGTCATTCGACACCGAAGAAGCTCCTTTTGTACGATTTCCGAGTGTGGCATCTGCCGGAACAATCCCGCAGAATATTCCAGCAATAGTCTGCCATCATGTGTGCATCCCATCTTCCTTGATATCGATTTTCCATTGTTTTGATGTCTTGGTGAAATCTTTCACCTTGCTCTTCGCTGAAGTCACCAAGATTCTCTGGAAAGCGATCTAAGTGACTGTGGAGATAATGGACTTTAATGCTCATGTTGCAGCCAAGCTTGTTGAAATGAAGAAGCATATCCTCTACTAGTTGTGCATAATTGTCTGCCTTCTTGTTGCCAAGAAAATTTTTAGTTACAAGAACAAAGGAAGACCAGGCACAAGATTCGATTTCATTCATTGATGGTATGAAAAGTGGGTCATTCATAAGTTGCCTGATCTGTGGACCATCGAAGATTCCAGCCTTCAATTTTTCCATTGTAATTCCTGGTAACTTGTGTACTATGTATTCGAAGCATGATCCTTCTTTATTCAAAGCCCTGACAAATTGTTTCATCAGGCCTAGCTTTATATGTAGTGGTGGCAGTATGATCCTATCTCGTGCCACCAAAGATTCCTTGATTACATTTTGAGCTCCAACCACCATGTCTTTCCTCGAAGGCCAATCTTTTCTTGTCCAATGTTCATGCTTGGCTCTACTGTCCCAAAGACACAAAAAGCAGGGATACTTTGTGTAGCCACTTTGTTGACCAAGGAGGAAATTTACCATCTTCAAGTCTACACAAATTACCCATTGATGTTCTTTGTATTTTATCTTTTCCAGTACTAAAGAGATGGCATTGTACTTTTCTTTCATCCTGGTGGAGTGACCGATTGGAATAGAACCAAATTTGTTGCCGTTATTTAAAAGCACACATTTCAGACTACGTTTTGAACTGTCGATAAAAAGACGCCACTCATCTGGGCTGTAATCCGACAGACCAATTTTCTTCAATAAGTTGCTGATGTCATTACAGAATACTAGGTTGTTGTCTTCGGTAAAGAATGGCAGCAAATCCTTTTCTCTGTTTCTATAAATTGTAATTTTCGTTCCAGGCTGAAGTCCATTCTTTTCCTTTAGTCTGGACGCAAGCAATTCAGAGGACTCTTTGGAAAGATTTAAGTCCCTGATCAGATCACTCAACTCTTTTTGGTCAAAACGTTCACTGTGTGAAGTTGATTGGAAATCACTGTCACTGCCCCCACTTTCTTCACTTTCGTCATCTTGTCCGATATTGGACATGCAAGTCTCATCGTCTGAGAGCTGAGGTAGTTCGCGAAAAGGTGGAACTGGTACAATATCCGAATGCGGAACAGGTCTCCTGGCTGAAGGTATATCAGGGTAAGACAACTTGTGACGATTATTTCGATTGATGCCTATGATATTAACCATACAAAAGTAACAGTCGTCGAAGTGGTTTATCTGTTCCCTCCAAACCATCGGTACACCAAATTTCAGGCAGCTTCTCTTTCCAATTGTCCAGTGGCGCAATTGTTCAATACAAGTTTTGCATACTGTATGAGGAGCCCATTGCTTATCTTGATCTCCAAGTTTGACACCAAAATAACCTACATATGCTCTTTTTACAAACTCAGAAATCGGTTTCCTGTTTGCTTTTAGTGTGTATTCCCCACAAATGTAGCAGAATATGTCTGGATGGTTAATGCAGCTCCGTCTGGAAGTAGCCATAACCTTAAGGATGTTCGCATCTGAGGAATTAAGTGACTAACCTAAAAAATAGTAAGAACATGTAGTTATTTAATGCTCACATTCACAGATTGTTCTTGCGACCAACTCTTAATATGCCCTAAGACGACTGCGGCTGCTCTAGCTTTCAGGAGGCGGTTTATATAGGCTATAAATGCTGACTTCAGCATAATCTATTTACATAGTTCGAAACCATGAAACGCTGTATAAGCACAAATAAATTCTAAATGAGGCCATGAATTTAGTGCTGAGTAAGCTGTAGGCTACGGAATAGTTATTTCGTTGAATCAGCAATATCTCAGCACACGGCAAGATATGCTGATTTTACATTATAAGGATGTAGGCTTTATATGAATCAGCAAGAATTATAATTAGCCATAAATAAAGCTTATTATGACATTTTAGTTTTGTCAAAGACATCGTTTAAAGAGTGGACTGGGTTTTCTTTACAAAATCGACAATATCTAAGAAACTAGACCTGATGCACTCAATCCAATGACATTTTCTGAATCAGCGCCCAAAATTACCCCAAGAACAGGTCTAAAACCGAAGGCAACAAGAAAAAAATTTTTTTCTGTTGGCCAGTGTTATATAAGAGGAAGGAAGACATTTTGTGGATCTGGTTCGGAAGCACCTTCCTGCAACATAGGTAAAATATACGCTTCTAAGACGTTTTTAAGTCGAACATTATGGGTACACAAAATATCTTGTGCATCTAGACACGAGTGGTAATAGCTTTCAATTATTCATGTTGTCTTGAGAATTCAACGGAACACCGATGTGTATTGTTCGTATTCTTTTATTGCTCAAGTGTTCACGGCTGCAAATCTATGAAAATCAGTAGAGAGCATGCAAGCAGTTTTAATTTTGAGGACGTCTCGGCGATTTTGTGAAATCCATAAAAGCACTTTATAATTGTCGAGATATAAAAAACAGACTCAGTCTTTACAGTTTCAATAGCAACTAGGATTCTTTCAGATCAGAAATCTCTCTGTCCTGCCACGCAGGGTAATTTGCTGGTCTACAATATCGAACTTCCACTGATCAGCACGCGAGTTGCGCAGTCACTTATGGAATAGGTTACCAAACACTTCATGGAGAAGCTTTAAAGCTTTCGCTCCGTTCATTCAGTCAGAGCTTGAAATCAGCTTGATTGATGGTTGATTGATGTTTTCCGGTAGGGTACCTGCTCAAGAGTTTCTTTATGGGAGTGGCACAGTACAAATGTTGTATTACATAACATTACAATTTCCGATACTAGATCTAGATATGGCTTCATTTTATTTCCATAATAACAGAATACTCATAATCTCATGGTCTTAAGTTTAAGTTCAACGATGTTATTCGTAATCGTAATCGTTTACGAGAGATACATACTGGTCGTTTTCCTGTAACGCTAACCAAAGACTTGGAGGCGGAGCTCGATGTTTTTCAACAGTCATGTCTGAAATGAGTGGCCGGATTTGAAGTCGGTTAACTGTTTTCTCGAAGCCTGCTTTAGTCGACCTACGCAAGCTCCGCCGCTCTTTTTATCCCGGTGACAGATGTCATTAGCGATCGTCGTGGAAACCTAGCCAGATGCAGCTAGTGTCATTAATGGATGACCGTTAGTCATTAGTTCGAGCGAAAATGCGGGGTAGAGAGAAGTCCAGGGCCGCCTTCCTAAAGAAACTCGCCGCTTCAAAGGCTCCATCACCGAGAAATGCGGTTGGGATGGAATAGAGGTGCCCACATCCCCATATGTACCCTTGGCCCCGCCACCGTATGCGAAACCATTCCTTTCAAAAGAGTAAAAAAATGAGCGATCATATGCAGCCGCGAAGGTTAATACCTTACAGAACACCATACCTTGTTCGTATTCTTCCCTGCGACAATAATGCTATAATCTTACTCGACTCCGTGCTAAGGGCCCTTTCTTCCCAGCGACTTTCATCACACAGGCCCTATAAACGACGACGCCTATATTTTGGGCCGAACGGGAGGTATTCCTTGCGTTGGTTACTCAATAGAAGTAAAAAAATGTTTGCATAGATACAGTAGAAGGGTCACATTCCAATGCGCTGCAAAAATTCCTTAAGCATTCCAGTGCAAATCATCGGAATTTATAAGCCGAAAGTAATCCCTTATTTGACCCAATTGCTAGTCTGTGCGATTAGATCTACACAACGGGCGGTCCACAGGCGCGTTTTATTTCTGGTTTCCTATAGATACACCCCACGAAGAGACCGTGATTGACACATCCTGTTTCTACGTGGGGGCCATTTCATATGCACGAAACTGTAAGGGCATGTCTCAACGTTCGAAATGGTGGGTCCTACAGAGTCCGCAACCCGTGTCCTGCAGATTGTGGTTGGGGCCAGTTTCGGCTGGAAACCTCAGTGTGCCCCAGGGCGCCTTCAATGATCAACAAAGAAGACCAACTGGCCCGAAACTGCTATATTGCATCTACTTACGATTCACATCCACGATTTACATCATGATGCACATTCCAGGGTTGGAGATGATCCAAACAGGGAGGCTCCGACTGTTTGGACACATCGTGCGTTGATGATGACGATAGTGATGATGACGACAACGACGTCGAAGATGAAAATGATGAAATGTTTACGATTGCGGTTAACAATTATTTACCCCATTACAGCTGATGACTATCGAACGTAATGCAGTTCAAGCAAACTGTTCTAGCACGATGTATTGTTACTAGATAACAAATTTTCATGTACTTAATGTATTTTTCTTTTGGAAAATGGCTTAAATATTTTTAGCCATTTTTCCAAAACATCATGGAACCTATTTTTGCTATAGCGTTAAAAATGCCAAATTTTGTTTTGTTTTCAGATCAAGAAACAGCAGGTAAGAGAACATGTATTACACATCAACCCTCGAAAGGCAGATAGATAGTTTGATTGACTGATTGATTGGTTGACTGACCGATAGAGAGATGAATAGGTATGGGCATTGCTAGGCTACCTTTGGATCATTTGCCTGCAAAAGCATAAAAATACTAAGAAATCCGACTGTGGCATGATGAATACTTGTGAATGAATCCTAACCTCGTTCATTAATTTAAGTCTAAAGTAAAGACAACTCTTTCACTGTTCTCGGGCCTTCTCGGCAGCTGATCCAAAGCTTCGAAATTTCCTGCGTAATTCATTTCGTGCGCTCAATTCTTTGAGGTCATTCAGGTCTAAACTAAAGGCACATTTCTTTCAACTTCTTACCCACTGCAGCCTGGCTGATGGTTTCTCTGACCTATCAAATTTTAACCAGGATTCTTCAAAGGATTATAATTTTGATTGCAATTTTCACTTGAACTGACCATCGATTGTTGCCTTGGGCATAATGATAACGGCGCTACATAAGTCTAGCGATGAGATTAGATCAGATATCGCGAAGTATGCAGATTTTGAACTCGAGTATCTGGTGTCCCTTATTTTCTCCTGTTTAACTATTGCTCTCGACTATTGGTTGTTTGTTCTGCCTGACTGTTTTCTTCTAAGTATCTTGATTAGTCCTGTTAACCTTTCTGACGGGATACTGTTTCGCTCCTAATGACTCGTTTTACGTCACCGTCTCAATTGTTACGGTGTGATACAAGGGGCCGAAAATTAAGCCATAACTTTTTCAGAATGTCATAATATTTTCAGTACGAATGCCACCACGTATAATAAATGGTCCGCGAGAGAACATCATCTTCAAAAGTTGCGATTATTTTGGACTGGATTGTAAAGCTGAGGGAACGCCAGATGTAAGGCAAGTCTCTAGATTATTAGTTCTCGATTCCTTTATTTCCTATGACCATTCAAATATTCGTTATGACCGGTCTCTGTGGACTTGTACTTTTATGTCGATGACACTCGGCTATTATTGTCGTGTGACAGTACCATGACTGGGTACCCTGTTCAACCTACTTGCATCTATTTTCGGTTATATAATTATGGCCTTTGGTGGCAAGCAGAAAGCTCCACTATCCATCCTAGAGTGAATGTTTTCTTTGTGAACTCTGCTCAACATCAATACGCGTTATGGCGGTATTGAGCTGTGGATACGACATTGGCAAGAACAGTCAAGTTAAGCAACTTCAGCCCCGTTCTTCTATGCAGTAACAAGCTATCTGAGGTCAACTCAGTCAGCCATTGTTTGTTGTTTCGTTAATAAATATCAAGGTTACTTGAAATGTTTAAAAGGTATTCTGACGTTGGACTGTGGATGTATATCAGCCTAGAGTTCTTTTATGCATCAGTTGACCCTGGAACCACGCTCCTAAGAGTATTAAGTGTCTGGCATTTACATTCTTATTCGTGTGGCTTACTCCTATTCACCTGGAAGTGATAGTTAGTAATCATACTGGATCATTATTACTGTTTGGATTATTGTTTCCACCATGCCTCTTTCCATCCATGTTAAGGATAGTTACAAGTCGAGGTATTAGAAAAATAAGGGCTCAGCTGCCTCAATCTATCTTGTTTCTGTATAGTTTATATTGCAATCAGAACATTAAATGAATTCATATGAAGCTCCTGCAAATTATTTACAGATATCAATGGAAGAGGAATGGTTTTGAAATAAACCAAAATCTTCTGAATATCCACGAAGGTGAATTTGGCGCAATAGTAATATTTGCTGGCACATCGATGGCTGAAGGATTCTACCAGTGTTTTGCTAGGAATCAGTATGGCACAGCTCTTTCAAAAACGGCACATGTTCAGAGAGCGTTTCTTGACTCCTCTGCGGGAACTCCTAATGTTCTTCAGAAAACCGTCCAACAAGGAATGCCATTTCATATTCACGCCGATCCACGAAAAAGTTTTCCAAAGCCCACGTATGGTTGGGAGATGGCAGCTGACACTGTGGAAAATAATCCAACTGCACTACGGGCTTCGAAAAGAATACAAATCGCAGAGAACGGTAATGTTGATCAAATTTTTGTTTATGTAGTAACGTTGCTGCAGTTCTGTGAGCCATAAAGGCAATCAAGTATTCATTGCAAATTCAATGCCATCTGTATCTAGATATTTCAGGCCCTAAGCTTTGTTAATTAGTTGCTTGGTTAGCCAGTTATCTGGGTAATTAATACACCTCACAAAGGCACTGGCTATCATAGTATGAATGGTGTTTATTTGTGGACTGGGTGATCACATTTCAATCACATGTAAGCCGATACCGTCTAAAGGCGTAACATATATTGCTGAATCAAGAAATAACTCTATATTAGAAACTCAGTACAGTGGATCTCTTTATATAAATGACTTACTTTATCAGAATCGATGATACCACATGCCCTAACTGTTTTATCTTAAAATCCAACGTCTGATATTTTCTTCTATCTGGATTTGTGTTTGTTTTAGGTGACTTATATTTTGCTTATGCTCTTCCGGAGGATAATCTTAATGGAAGAATTTACAAGAGCATAACTTACAACCCTCGTCTGAATGCCAAAGCAGCAGGAACTTATACGCGACTAACGATAATAAGAAGTAAGAACATTTAGTATCCAGTACGTCAATATAAACTAACCAGTAAGTGATTTTAAGAAAAATAAATATCAGTACGCATTTGTATGAACATGGCAAACTTTAATTTATCGATTTTTCTTGTCTTGAACCGTCTTCGAGTCGAGGATTGTCTGCACCACGGACAATTTTTTGGTCTTATTGGTCGGACTCAAAGAGGGATTATCGACTACTCGTCACTTAATACCTGTCACGTTCTTGACATATTACAGATCCAACAGGCAGAAGTGAGTTTGCTCCAATGCTGCTAATCGGGAGATGAAGTGGTAGGTACCAATATCATCCACCTCGCAGTAAGGAGAAAGTCTAAACCAAACAGGCCTTCCCGTTTTCACAAGTCAACCGTTGCCTCGAAGGTTTTTTATCACATTGATGCAAGTAGTCCTCCGCGCAACTCATGATGCAAGACTCGCTGCTGCCCAGGTTTACGCCGGCCACGTTAGTCAAACTTTTTCGGAGCTGAGTCTGCAGAGTCTGTCCATCTCGAACAGCGCCCTATGTGGTATTTCGGTCTAAGCCTTCACCACTGATGGCACTCCCACAGCAGTCATTCATCTGCTTGTTTGTTTCACCCTCTCACCACATTGAGGTGTGGGTCGGACTTCAAGAGGGATTTATTAACTATCTGTCACTTAATGTTTCTCATGTTCTTATCGTGTTACAGATCCAGCAGGCATAAGTCCGTTTGCCCCAACTTTAGGATTTTCCTCCGAACCACAAACTGTTGCTGTCATTGGAAGAAATGTAATACTTAGATGCTTCTTCTCTGGATAGTAAGTATACGCAAATAAGGAACAATTTTAAGTCGCTGGCTCATGGGCGTGGATATCTTTTCAGGAGGCCAAAAGTGTTCATGCTTTCGAAAAAAACACAACTGAAATTCTATCTTTTATGTAAATCTTAGTACTCGAGCTCAAATCTGACATTGTAAAGCAACCTTGAAGTGGCTTGATCCTTACAATGCTTTATAACTTGTTGGGGATTATAAATGTAATTGTAATTGTGATCTGACATTTATAAAGCGCCACTTCAAGAATAAACTCACCAGGGGAGGTCCCGACCCGAACCAGTGAGACTAATGTCAAATAATACAGACCTTAGGTGCTTGCGAAACTGCGGAAGGGACGAACTGAGGAGCTCAAGCCGCAGCTCTCGAGAAAGGCGATTCAAGGGATTCCAAAATCATAGGTATCCACATATCATCCATTGTCAGATTTAGAAATGTTTGAGCAAACTTGACGAAAATTCTTTTAGAGCTAGAATAGGCTTATTGCTACAACTGTCAAAACTATGAGAAAATGCATGTATGTAAATATGCATGTGTCTATGTATGTATGAATACATATGTAAGCTAATGTGTGGATGCACGCATGTATTAATATATGTGTATATTGATGATAGGCTATATGCGCGATTGTGTATACTTATGTATGCATGTATGTATGTATGTATGTATGTATGTATGTATGAAGTAACCACTCAAAAGCTTTCAGAATTTATACGGTGATTAAATGGACAATTATATTACCGCAATTATCGTGATGCAATCCTAGCGATTGACAACGTGCAAATTGTTGTACAGTAACACATAGGACTAGAACGACGTTTGGCAATATAATTCTTGGGCTGTCTTAAAGCATAATTAAATTGTTTTGTAACTGGGTTTGCAGTTTAGCCGACTTGTTTATCCGCCTCTATCGACAAGTTATTTGACTCCAGCTTTATCGGAATCCTATAACCGTTCAGTTGTCCTTTGCCTCACATGCTCATGTTTAAACTGCTCAAATTACCGCATATTATCTATTTATTTATAAGGCATATAAAGACGTTTCCACACCATCACTCAGATAAAAGTATATTCGAAGATTGGCAAATGACCAGCAGCTCAAATTTTGTTTAGCGCTTTCATGCAATTGCTGACTTTAAGAGATATTGGAATTTTCCTTAACATTGTTATACATTCCGTTCCTGTTTTTGTCCAGTCCGGAGCCATCAATTTCCTGGTCAGGACCAAAAAATACGCTTCCCATTGGAAGACACACGCTGAGTAATTTTAATACAAATCTTACTATCTACGGAATAACTACATTTGACGAAGGAGACTACAACTGCACAGCTTCAAATACCCAAGGACACAAAACGCATAGTCTTCAGATACGTGTCGAAGGTCTGACATTTTAAAATAAATAATATGGCATTTAGCATTTAATTATCAATAGTAACATTTGCCGAACATCTTACAACGGTTGTTAAAGATGGATTCTTTATTGTGTGCTGATAGACTTCAAACGATGAAACCGAGATAAACACATGATGTCCCAATAACTGTTCGCATAATTTCTTACAACTAAGTAAGTAGGTAGGTAGGTAGGTAAGTAAGTAAGTAAATAATTTCTTAACACGCCATATATCCATCGGCTGAGCGAGGCTTCAAGGCGGCAGTAATGGCATTGGAGTATCCCAGTATTGTTCAAGCGCATGCGTGAAGAAAACCGTTTTAAAAGTCGGTATGTGGAACGAGTCCGATTGCAAGCCATGGAGAAACTTCGCGTGTTCATGAGGAAACTTGGTTTCGTTGTCTACACTGTGACTTTAACGTTTCTCGTCTTGTTTTGTCTTGTCTTCGAGCCGAGCATTGACTGCACCACGGACAGTTTTGTGCCATCTGCCTCGTGTTATCCATGGTGCTAATTGGGAAGTTGGCTGATAGGTTCCCACGTCTTACCACATCGCAGTAGGGGAAAAGCCTACACATGATAGGCCATCCCTTTTTCACAAGTCAGCCGCTGCCGCTATGCTTGTTCACTACAACATGCAGTCCTCCGCCCAACTTGTGATGTAAGACCCTCTGCTGTCCAAGGTTTGGCCTCCCACGTTAACCATCTGTTTTCTGGGTTCCTGGTGAACCTGTCCACCTCGCGTAGCGCTATGGGTGGTACTTCGGCCGAAGCCTTTACCACTGATGTCATAACCTCGTTAGGCAATCGTTCACTTAGTGTTTTCACCCTCTCACCGCATTGAGGTGTGGATAGTACTTGGACAGAACTCTAACGTTTAGGTGTAGTAGAATGACTAAAACACAGAAGATCTAGACTATAGGAATTGAGGCAATTTTTGCATGAACTTGTAAACGGTCTGTTAAATCAATTTTCTTCAAACGCGAAGCAAAAACAAGGTCGAAGCTCGCAGTCTTTTTTAACGCAACCATATCTTAACCAATTACAAGCGCGCAATTTCATCTTTAAATTTGAAAATTATTTATGCAAACAGCTGCACCGAAGTTTAACAGTACGGAAGATGGTCCATACGATGTCAACGTAACAGAAGGAGAGTCGGTTACCTTCAACTGCAGTGCCTTCGCCAAACCTAAGGCTAATATTGTGTGGCTACAGAATGGACAGCCAGTAGACAGTGAGTTATTACATAGTCATACATAAACATGAATCTGTTATATTATTTCCTTTTCCGTGCCTAGAACTTGCTTAGAGCGACAATTCACTGCCTTAAATTCGGAGACTCGGGTGAGTCGTGCCCGCAGAGTAGTGCTTAGCTGGATTAGGAGTGACAAAGGGCGCAACGGTCGCTCCTGTTATATCTGGCGGCAGCTCCACGACCTCTAACGGTACTAGTCATATAAATAGTGGTTATCGTCGTGTGTATCCGCCGATTGCCAACGAGGTGTTCCGCCTTTGCTGGCCTAGTTAGCTGCATCGGTAAGTGCGTACGCCAAGGAAGCCTCTGTGCGTGAGAATCCCCGGTTCGCGCCAGTGGTGGCTTATTTAAGAGATTTGAATCTCGGGTTAACACAGTCCGTGGTCGGGGATCTTAAATGGCGTGCAGTGGTGGTGAAGTATCTTATCCGATAGGGTCGAGGCCATATGGTCGATATAGAAAAACGTGCACAATTTAATTTTCTTTTACAATGTTAAGAGGTTGATTGGTTATATACCATGAGAGAAATAGCATAGTTACTTGCGTCGTGTGATCTCGTAGCGGTGTGGGTGAAAAGCTTTGAATTGTATATGGTGAGGTCGACTTCGACCCCCTAAGCGGGGTGCCGCAACACCCGTCTGTTCTGCCCGTCCTGTCAGGCAACTGTCGCTGGCCTTGACTGTTCAAATGTGTTCCGTACAGAAAGGAGGGGGCACTTGAGTGGACGGATGTCAGTAGCCTTGCTCGAATCGGAGAGTGATAAGCGACCGCCTGCAAAGCAAGTCGCCGGCTCGGAGAAGGCCGCCCTGTTGTGTGCAGGGTGAAATCCTTAAATCCACATCCCAGGGGCGGAAGGAGAGGGCAATACAGCCTTCTTTGAACCTGTGATGGAAATTGTTTCGATACATTCAATAGACGAGTGCCTTCCCAGGATAGGTCCCTCGTAGACAATCACCTTACACAAGTCCAACTGCGGCCACTCCTGTAACAGCGAGATGCCTTAACTACGTCGTGCCTTGAATGTCAAAGTGAAGAAATTCAAATAGCGCAAGGCTAAAACCCTGGAGTGACAGCACTCGAAGACTAAGAGTGAGATTAGTGAGTTGGAAGATAGGTGAGTTTGCATACGATTCAAGAATTTTAGATACAAAATTCAAAGTTGAGATGGGTCTGCAATGAGACAGGTCGCCAGAGTCAAGAGAAGTTTTCTTCAACAGGAGATGAACAATAAAACGAGCAACAGCAGATAGGAAGGATCCCTAGCGCAATGAGAAATTGATAATTAATCTGATGGCTGGACCGAAAACATGAAAAAGGTTCTCTTTCAGAAGAGAAGTAGGAATGGTTTCCTGGAGGCAGTTCCTTCTAGATGAAGAAAAGATGAGTTTGCGAACCTCTCCAAGTTTTGTTGGCTGAAAATAGTCTAGGACTAACTGGAATGAAAAAATTTATTACATACCTAACAACCAACAAGCTTCATACAAAAATTGTTGTCATGCAGACAGAGTCAAGAATCTAAGGGATAGCTCTTGGGTAGCCGACAACACAGTAAAGACTCCTGCGCATGTTCGGCGACCAGGATGTGGCCGTGATTTTCGCCGCTATCATTTTCTCTTAAATATCGTCATAAATGCGAGGTGTTTTCGATAATTATTTTGAGTTCGAACCTGGCATTTCGGTGTTACAATGCTCGCTAAATGACGGAATTTTTGTTCTTAGTAATATTTAACACCATCTAGGCTAGTGGGGGTATTGCGTCTGTGAGGTAGTTAAAAGGCGCTATATTAAATATTGTGATACATATCCTGATACATGTTACAACATATTCATACCCATAGCAGAGTCTTTAGCGATGCAGAACTTTCAGCAATTAAATTTGTTAAATACGTAGATTTGGAAGATGAAACAAGTTTTCGCACAAGTTTGCACGATTGCTTGAACCTAATGTGTCGGATGGACGGCGACAGTGGCGCCACCAATGCTCTGACTTCCCTGCGTCGCCTGGCTTCAGAAATGGCTGAGTTAGACCAAACTGCGTGCTCTACTACTTTCTTAGTTCTCAACGGAATTTGCATGTCAAGAAGCTCATTGAATGTAGACTTGAAACGATTAGCCAAATCTTCAGCTGTTTGAGCTGGAGATAACAATAGCGGATTTGTTAAGATATCCTGCTTCAGTCAATTTAATTCAATTTTATGCCAAGAACAAAATTTAGCAGTTTTGGAATTTGGTGCCGCATATAGTAATAGTCATCAAAAACCAGTATACCGTGTATGCCATGACGCATAGCCGAAGATGGTCAACATGATTTTACATTCAGAACAGGGTGGAAAATAATGCTAGAGGTATTATACAGCAGCAAAACATTTGACCGAATTGAAAAGCGGTACTGGGAACCAGATAAAAATGAATGATCTTGCGTCAAGGTCGAAAATAGATCAGACCGTGGCGATGCATGTGCAAATAGAGCAGCTGACCTCTCCGCCATAGGCAACGAGCAATAGCATGAGCAAAATGCAATGTGAAAGCATACAACCTAATGAGGCAGCAGAAACTGAAAACAGAAAGAAACCATGCACATTGACCTAGGCAAGAAAATAACAGTTCTTCAGTCACGGGCGATTTATGGACGCAGAAGTTTAGAGAGATCCATCCAGTATAAGTGTGGACCTAAAAATCGTAAAATAGATTGTTATTGAAATTTTGCTGTGCTAATCAGATTATGAAACAGTAAACACAGGTTGGTCGATTACCGCGCACGGCAACACGAAAATAGACAGAAAAGAGAAATAAATTTTTATTAAAACATCTGGCAACGAAAAAGAAAAGGTTAAACACATCGTAAAATAAAAATTTAAAATCAGAAACGACAATTTAATAGCTTAAAAATAGCAAATTTAAGAAAAATACGCCAATAAATTTAAAAACAACACATCCGGTAGGCTGTGTCCCTGCTCTTCATGTGGCGATGGTAGATGCTGTTTTAAAGTTATGCATAAGGCTGATTCTGCTTAAGGTCTCGGATATGTTTGAAGCAAGAGCGGGAAAAATAGGTGATATCGTCAGAGAACCCAGTGGAACAGTAAAAGTGAAGCAGTTCGTTGAGGAACTGAAGAAATAGCGGAAGTTCTCAGGAAATATGTTTCAATTCAAGAATACTATGTTACTAAAACTAGGACCAAAAATGACCAATATAAAGATAAGGACTAAGACCAAGTCTCCGATTAATATATAATTGTCCCATAAAGTACAATAACAAAGATAAAGCTTTTCATGAAGGACTTATTTAATGTCGCGTAATAGACATAGGTATGTCTCGTCTGTTACCTCGTCAATTAGTCATAAATTGTTAAAAATATTTTCGGGCAAATTCAGTGTTGCAGATTCGCATCGTTTCAATAACAAATAGAAATGATGTGGTAATGTTTTCGATAGTCAATAACGCTCCCGCGAGATTTGTGTTCAGCAACGACAAGAAAAGTCTGACGATCAGAGACGCTTGTAGAGACTGCAAAGACCGACAGACTGACACGGATCATATGGTTATTCAGTGCAACGCAAGCAACGTTCACGGATACGCCTTTGCTTCGGGATACATCAACGTTCTCAGTAAGTAGCCAAACTTTGTCATAGCAATGTTAAAGCTGTTATCCTTAATAAGACAAAAAAGATCTAATTGTTGGCTTAAGTGGCCTACGTTTTCCTGTTAAGCTTTAAAAGCGTGAGGAGTTAGTTTAGTCTTGTATCATTGCTTAGGAAACCGTGCGAATATTGTCAATACAATATTTTGATAGTCAAATTATATTTTAAAGAAAATATCACTCAAAAAATGGTTACCAAAGTGAACTCGATTCAGAATGTTTTAAGAAATTGTACGAAAGTTGAATAAGATGCTGATTGTCCTAAATCACACAAAACGATGAGAGTAATATTAGGAAACGAAAAATGAATGCTTAGAAATCTGGCATTCAGTGGGATACGTTTCAACGGGTTGAAAACCGAATTCCTTCGTTTGGGTTCAAGCCATCACTTGCACGATTTAAAATGGCTTACTTCTGTTCTTTTTTGGTGGATTGGTCGCTGCTCATAATAGGTCATCCCGTAATTAAGACGTCATTTTCTCCCAATTTTTCTAGCTCAGAACGTTTTCGAACTACATTCCACAAGCACACCCTCGCTCAGTCAATATTTTGACTCTTTTGTTGCTGCAAACTAGAACGGCATTCGGTTCCCGCCCGGCCTCTGCAATTCGCTACCTGTCTCTATCGCTCTGCATGTTATATAGCTGAAGTCTCTTTCGTTCTGATGGCCCATCCGCCTTATCATGTCTTCCGGCCTCTGGAACCTCGTGGATTCGTCAGGTTCTGTCCAACGGATTGGAACTTCGGAATGTTTCTTACCTAGAAGCCACCATCGATTTCAGGCCTAGATTATATTGGAATAGATCGTCGCAAATGTAATGATCATCGTAACTATTTTGTTTCCAGGTAGGACAAAAGTGTCGCTATCTGGTTCAACCTTCGTATCAGTTGATCTTACAAAGGAAAATCAGTTCCAATTTGAGTGCAGTGCAACGTCTGATCGCATTACTCCTCCAACAGTTCAATGGTACAAGATGGTACCCGTCGGCCAGTTATCTATTCACAACGAGCCACCATATGTCTATGTAATGAACGGCAGCTTAACCATAAATATTGATCCAAACTGCTCCACTACATGTGATAAATATCTCGGAGAATACAGGTGCGTTGCCGACAATGGATACAGCCGAGACGTTGCAACAGTGACACTCAGTGCCACAGGTAAGCATAGTTTCAGCAAATTTTATGTAAATATGAATCTGAGATTGTCAAGTTTTGTGTCTTTGATACCTGTGAAAGAAAAAACACCGCATTTCTAATAAATAGCTCTTTACAAGAAAAAGTCAGCTTTATAAAAACCACTTTTCTCTTGCTTATAAACGATGTACTGATAAGAAATTTCATGGTTCTCTTGATCTAAAGAAGATCAAGAGAACCATCGCATTTCTAAGTAATGGTGAAAAATCGCTTCCAGTTTGAGTGCAATACAACAGCTGATCAGAGCGAACATCCTAATGTACATGCAGTGCACAAAGGTGAGACCTTTCCGCGACGAAATCGCTTTATGTCTCATTGCCGGTTTCAGTTCATTCCGTCAATTCTTTGGTCTCATTCAGGTGTAAACTAAAGACGCACCTCTTTCAAGCCTCGCTTCTGGTTTATCGACCCGGCATCTGCAACAGATTATGATTTTGGAATGCGGCTGATGCCGAGGGCATTATGATAACGGCGCCATGGGAGTCTTTAGATTCTATTATATTAGACTAATAAGAAAAGGGAAATGACCATAAGCTGTCACTCAAACTGCCTCACTAAGTTTCACAAGTGTCTCTGAGATTCCAATCTATTCTAATGACTTCAACAGCGCCGTTATCATAATGCTTAAGGCATCAATCGATGGTCGCTTCAAGTCAAAATCGCAACCTATAATCATAATCCTTTGGAGAAGCCGGGTAGAATTCCGATAGGTCACAAAGTCGTAGTTGCATTGGTGCCAATGGATATATCTTAGACAGTTAAACAAGAACTCGTCCACAAGTCGCCCCAGAATAAGGAATTCAGTTAACAAATTCGAATATTGGGATTTTTCTTGAGAGCCCTTTATAAATTGCCGAAAAAGTTTCAACCAAAGACCTCGAGAAAGCAGATGCAACTCATGTAGGACTTGAATTAACATGATTTAATTGAGCAAACGACTACAATTAACACGACACTGATAATGTTTTTAACAACGCCTATGAGATGTTCTTAGAGGGGCGGCACATCGATATCAAGATAAGCTTCTTTTATGTGTAGGACTACATTGTAGCTTGCAAACTACCGGCAACTCAGACTTGAGATAATCAAGTTCACGTCACAGTATTCTTACATCCCTATTATTTCAACGACCAGGCTTACACTTAGGTTCTCTGCCTCATAGGCTGTTAAAACGACATCAGCAGCATAACAATCGTTAATCTGTTACCATGTTACATATGTGATATGTTCCAGTGAACACTGAGGTGAAGGGGAAATCGGTCATTTGGCAGGCAGTCCTAGCAGTCGTGATCATTTGTCTGCTACTTGGTACTGTTGGTTTCATCGTGGGCTGGTACCGAAAACGATACAATGGTAAAATGGTCATTTCAATTCCAATTAGTTCTTTTCTTGTGCGATTGTATGTCATACGCTAGAATTTTTTGCATGCATTTTAAGCTTTTTAACTCATTTCGATTTATTTTAAAGCTTAGTTGTGTTCAGTGGCGTCGTCATGGATTTGACGGGTATGTTTGCTGTTGCGCAACTACAACGCAATAAACCAACAGCAGGACATCATTTAAAACGTTCTCCTTATGCTGATATTTATATAGCGACCCTGAAAGAAGGTAGGGTTCATATGATGTGAGTGTTCACCTATGGGTTCGATGTTGCTTACCTTCATTGCACCTTCCAGCATTTTATTCAGAGCGCCAAACGCCACGCTGTATGTATGCATATGAATATATGTAATATACACCGGTGTGAATGCATACTTGTGTTTGTGGATCCATGTATTTACGTATGCATGTCTATATGCATTTATGTGCATGTACGTGTTCATATAATTAGGCTATATGGTGCCTGTAACCATTTGACAGTAGGTGTCCGAATATCGTCCAAAACACGAAATCCGAGTCCACCACAAAGAATAGCAGTAATAACTACAGAATGCTGATTTGGACTTATAAATATCAAGAGCGCAAAAAAGTGCTTCGCATAAATGAAATGTGACGCCTAAATTGAAACATAGTTGTGACTGCCACACAACTATGCACCATCGATTGACGCATTGTGCATTAGACACAGGTGCAAGAGAAGTTTATAATTCATAACTATTCCGTAGCAAATCTAAAGTTTAGGCGCCAGGATAAAATCTCTGATAAACCTTTCCTGGCATTCAATTTAATGACTTTTCTACGTTTTTACCCACATTTCAGCTGCCAATAAACGAACAGCTGTCGCCAAAGATACTGCGATAACCCATCCTAACAGCATTTACGAAGACATTGGATATGATTCAAACGATTTGACTCAAGAAGAAGCCAAAACTTCAGCGAAAATAAACCAGTCCATCGGGAAATCAATAGAAATGAACCAGTACATGGATTTGCGTCCAAATCCCGTTGCTCCTCCAATATATACAGTTTTACATGCTAAAGGCTGCCTCGTTCCCGAGAACTAAAAAGTCACTGGCACGGTTGATATTCTGCTTAGCGCTATTACTATATACATGTATTGCTTTAATTGAGTCAATGTCATAAACGAGAAAGTGTAACGACATTAACATAATTAGGCAAGCACCTTCAATGAGGTGGGTAAACTGTACAAATCCTTTATTTATGAAAGAGATACACAACATCTTAAACGGAAGACATAATATCCGTATTGATTCACGAGAACATATTGACATAATGTTAAAGAATTCTTCGAAAACAGTCTGACTAGATTATTACTGGATATAGATTGTCTAATCTCAGAACACAATCCTTGTTCCAATGTCCATATTACGACTTCACTTTGAATGCGCTTGCACTGATGTTTAATACATGTAATACTTTCTATTATACTCGTGATGGTTAATTGCATGTTGCTACTCAGGTTTGTTAAACTCTCTGTAGCTAGTATTCAATACATTTAAACGGGTTCTCTTTGTTTACGTTTTATACATAACGCTAATACATTTTACATGTATTCGCTCTTTGTGACACTATTAGCCTATTGAAAAATAGCTACTCGGAATCCGGGAAATACAAGAATTACAAAAGAAACTAAAACCAAGTGCGGTTGAGGACAAGACAAAAGCATATTAGATCTTACAACAACTCCTCATATAAACCCTGCCGCTTTTATAGTCTACTCGTATCTAGACTAATATTGTAAATCAGACGAATAGAGTTTAAAATAGCCTACCTTAGCATAAATCCTCTATTTGAGCCCGACCTCCAACTATTAGCTCTCAGTTATTCGGTCTCAAAAGACAGTCACACTCATGGTGTGTAGAGGGTTAAGTACTCTGTAACTTCTTATGGCTTTCTATAGAAGCTTAGATTCGTTTTAAGATCTTACTAAACTTGAACGATCCACGCTGTATACAGGAAAGTGCTTTGTTTCCCGGTTTTGAGACAGCCCGGTAACCGATCACTACGTTTTTCTACCCGGGGAGATTTACAGGTACCTCGCTTCCGCACATCATTATGAGCTCATCGGGTATGCTCGTGTGTTGGCCCATCCTCTTGCAATAACCTTCATTTAAATGTATATGACGATTTAGTTGATTCGGTTCAACACACATTTCTGTTCAACTTAACTCGCACGTTCTTAGTCATTTAGCCATGCCAACAGCGCTTTTGGTAGATGATTGAGGAGCGCTATATAAATTGTTCATTATATTGCATTACATAATTATGATGGAATAAAGTTGCTCAAAATGCTACACTTTAGTGTTTTTCATCATAATATTCGACAGTTGGTAAAATCCATTATTAAACTGTATCTCTTTGTGTCGTTATATGCCTCGCGCATATCTTGACAGCATTGTTCTGTCCATTGAATTGTGATTTCTGAATGCGATTTTATCCTTAAACGACTATCGATTGCTGCCTTGTGCGTCACGATAACAATGCTATAGAAGTTTTTAGATTAGATTGGATTTGAAAGAAGCAATCATTATTGCTTCGGAGGAAAACCGAAATCCTATCGGAACAGCCAGTCAAAATCTGAGACTTGGGAAACACGAAGGCAGGTTACAAAGAAGCCAGTCTTAGCAGTACGATAAGCAGGAGATTATGGATGCTTCTAAGCAAAGCCGCAATCCTTTGGGGCCTAACCAGCCGAAATCCGTGAAGCCTCAGAGATTTAAAGACAGACTTTAACAGCTTATGCAGGAGATTGTGGCTGCATGTAAGCAGCCAGTTCGCGGTAGGCAGATCGCTCTGTGCTGCATAACACGTTTACGATGAATAGACCATTTCTGTATTTTGGGAGTTAATTATCCTTAACTGTATGCGTGTGAACTGAAAGTCTGAAGTGTGAGACTGGTGCGAAGTCCGGTGAACTAAGAATTAGATTTTAGACAGACCAAGAGCAGGACTGAGTATACTGTAGGAAACTACAGTAGTCACTCATCAGTTGAAAAGATTCTTCAAAGCTGAATGTCGTCTGTGTTCATACAGATGAAGCTGCTCTCACGAGATTTCGAAAATGAGGATTGAGAGCGTGTTTGTCATCATTGTTCACTGCATTCTATTCACAGCTTAAGAAACCGGCCGTGAGTCGTGTTCATCAACTCACCGGTTTACTTAATCTAATCTCATCTCATCTGACCAGATCTAATCTCATGACTTTAATAATGATCAATGTAGTAGTTACCAAGGCATTAATCGATCGTGACTGCTTAGCAATTTCAACGTCCTTGCAAATGGACTTCTGTATACAGTTAAGTAAGTAAGTAAAGTAAGTATATTCTTTATTAACCAATTGCTAATCGCAACATCGGTTTACAAGTATTTAAGAACAAAGAAAACTTACCATGCATACAACGTCGTAAAAATGAAACATTTACGCGTTAAATTATCAGCACTTGTAGTTCTTTTGAATAGATTTTTTAATACGGACTATAAACTGAAGATTCGGGATTGGTGTGCTTATGTCTCTATCATTTTTCTTTTAAATATAAACTCGGTTTTAAATTATAGTTATGATAGTGCATGCTTACTCTCACTTGCTTTCCTACATTTAACACCTCTATAACTTCCAATTATTATTATTGCATTGAAATAAACATATATCGAGGTATGCCTAAACTTCGTGTCGGCATTCTAGGAGGAGCAATGGCATGCGTGCAGCTTCTTTTTCAAACGTGCCTAGTTTTTTTGTTTCGTTCAACGAAATTAGTTGTCGTTAACGTTTCGACCTCAAGATTACGATTGCAACTGAAGCCGAAGTATAATGAGTATCTTTATCATGACTGTTTTTTTCAACCACTTATCTGGTGTTCCTCTGGAGCCACATAGGACCATTGGACCCCTAGCGGAAGCCGCTTTACTCATTCTTCTTTTAAATAAAACGGAGAACAGCTACATTCTGTGTATGTTTTCTACCACACGGAGGTCTATTCGGTTGCGCGTTATCAGACGATATTGATTTCTGGCCTGCTGAAGGGAGTCGATGTAACGATGCTGGAAAAATTGTTAGTTTGAAGCGTCAGATTAGGATTTTCTGGTAATAGGTGGAATAAATATGTTCGAATTAGAGCTGCATTTCGATTAAAAATTTTATTCGCGATTAATCGATCGATTAAAATTTTTAATCGCAGTTAATCGCATTTTAATCGCATGTTAGAAAAATGAGTAATACTAATTGGATTGCAATTTTACAGTATTTAATATTTCTAATTTATATGCAATATCCAAAGTAAAGTAATTAAAATTTTTAATCGCAGTTAATCGCATTTTAATCGCATGTTAGAAAAATGAGTAATACCAATTGGATTGCAATTTTACAGTATTTAATATTTCTACTTTAAATGCAATATCCAAAGTAAAGTAATTAAAATTTTTAATCGCAGTTAATCGCATTTTAATCACATGTTAGAAAAATGAGTAATACCAATTAGATTGCAATTTTACAGTATTTAATATTTCTAATTTATATGCAATATCCAAAGTAAAGAAAAGTAATTAAAATTTTTAATCGCAGTTAAGCGCATGTTAGAAAAATGAGTAATACCAATTGGATTGCAATTTTACAGTATTTAATATTTATAATCTATATGCAATATCCAAAGTAAAGTAATAAAAAAAATTTAATCGCCGTTAATCGCATTTTAATTGCATGTTAGAAAAATAAGCAATCCCAGTTGCTTTGCAATTTTACAGGATTTAATATTTCTAATTTATATGCAATGTCCAAAGTAAAATGTTTGAAGTAGCTTTAAAATGTTTATTCTTTTAAATGCAACCAGTTGTTGAATCAAATAAGTTTATCCACATTAGTTGGGTCTAGCGATGCCAGCTTCTTATGAACAATGTGTCCTGACAAAAATACTCGTTCACAAGGGGCAGTCGTTGCTGGGATGACAAATTCTTTTTAGCCATGGTGGATGTTGATGGATCAGCCATTCATGGCAAACTATTTTGTGATGGCATTGGTTATGCTTTCGCATTTGCCCTGTCCATTGGCTTAGACATCTCCCGCTGCTGAACTAGGGTTGACTGGCGTAGTGCAGGTTCCGTTTTATCATCTGCTGAAGATAACGTTGATGTCGTATCACGTTCAGTAGCGGTAAACGCATTACTGGTACGCAGGCCATAGTTCAACGACGAGTTGATATGGAATTACTTAATTTAAACACTCTTGCAATACTTACAAACGACTTGCCATCCGTATTAAAAATAAAATGTCCGTCCAATATTGTCTTTCCTAGTTTCCTTGACTCCATTCTTTACGTAAAACCTAATTTGGGGCTCCCGAAATTAATATCACAATCGAATTTACAGAACGCGAAAAAGCGCGAAAGAATAGAAAACAAACAACCATAGATATAATAAATGTCGACTCTGGCAAGCACTGAATATTTTCTAGATGAATTCATCGCGCTAGTTTTGGTCGACGAGCGCTCGCGACAAGAAAGAAAGACTAAGTTCTTAACGCGTTAATCGTTGCGTTAAAATTTTTAATCGCAAAACTTTTTAATGCGTTAATCGCACGCGTTAACGGCGATAAATCAACAGCCCTAGTTTGAATCATGTTTTATGATGGTTCTTAGTGTTTCCCGTTTTCAGTTTTCAATGCGTAATTCTGAACTTTGTTAGGGGACATTTAAAATTTCAGCTGTATTATTTTATTTCATATGATGAACTACAATACTTTCAGTTGTCAAGAGACGAAATCAAATCGAGTACAGGACGAGGCAGTTTGTACGAATTCGTCCGGGATGAAACCGTCAACCTGCAACCGATTGGAACATCCGTCACTCGACCTGTGCTCCAGACCAGCTTCATTGTTCGTTTACAATTACAATTATATGCCTTGTGCATATATTGATTGCGTCCCTCCTTCCAATGGATTGTGATTTCCGAATGCGGTTTTGTTCAGAAGCGACTATCGTTTGCTGCCTTGTGCGTCAGGATAACGGTAGATTTGAAAGAATCAATTGTTGGTGCCTCTAAGAAAAAACGCAATCCTTTTGAGATTATGGCTGCTTCTAAGCAAAGCCGCAATCCGTCTGTAGTGCTAGCCGATGTCCTTAAGGTCCAGGAGACATGAAGATATGCTACAGAGGATATATTAATTTAAGCAGGAAATTGTGGCTACATGTAGACAACCAATTAACTGTAAGCAGATCGCTCTGTGCTGCACAACATTGTAACATTTATGTAATTTTTGGAGTTAATTATGCTTAATTTCATTCGTGCGAAATGTACGTCTAAAGTGTGAGATGGGTACGAGGTTCGGTGAACTAAGGACTAGATTTAACACATAGAAGCAGCAGAACTCAAAGTGTGGTAGGAAACTATTCATTGCCATTAGTTGAACAGATTCTGCAAAACTGAAATCTCCTCCGCGTTCAAACAGATGAAATTGTTTTCAAGAGCTGTCGAAAATGAGGATTGAGAGTGTGTTTGTCACCACTGTTCACTGCTTTCTCTTCACAGTTTCAGAACCCGATCATCAGTTGTGTTCTCATCTCGCCAGTATACTTGATAATCTAATCTAATCTAAAGACTTTGATAATCTACTCTGATTTGGCATAGTCTAATCAAATCTAATAATAACTTTAATACTGATCAGTGTAATAGTTATCAAGTCATTAGTCGATTGTGACTGCTAAATATAATCACCGTCCCTGAAAATGGACTTCTGTACAGAGTTGTAGTTCTGTTCAATAGACTGAGACTATTCAGACTTTAAACTCAAGGTCGAGGTTGGTGTGCTTATGTCGCTGTCATTTTCCTTATATATATATAGACTTGGTTTGAAATTATAGTTAAGATATTGCATGCTTATTACCATTTACTTTCCTATATTTCACATCTCCATGATTTCCCATTATTATGATTTTATGAAGTTGAAGTCTTATTACATTTCCCATTATTAAAATGATTCCCAATGATACCTCTGGCATTCCTGGCCTGAGATCTGCAACACATGGTAAACTGGTCGATCCACCGTTCCGCGTGTTCATAGTGTCAAGACTGCAGTCCCCTACAGCCGCAACTACTAAACTAAAATCGCTCTCCTGTGTGTTCTGTCTGACTGGTTACACGTGATGGACGACCGATGAGTTGCCCTACTCGGCTTGCTGAATCTTAGCGAAGCCTTTGACATGGTCGACTATGCTATTCTATTGCGACGACTCCATGCTCCGTAGGGCGCGGGTAGGATTGCGTTCCAGATAACGTAACTCGATACACCGCCCTTCGTAACTGATCGAAAACAGCAGGTACACTTCCGAGCCATCCTGTCATCAATAGCACAGCTGGATTGTGGCGTCCCTCATGGATCTTCACTGGGCCCGTTGCTGTTCCTCTTTTACACAGCTGAGATTCTTGATGTGATCGAAAGCAAGAGAATTGCAGCACATTGTTATGCTGACGACAATCAGCTCTACCTTAGCTCTCGGCCTCCGGTGTCTCGTCGGCTGTTCAACTATTCACCAGTGTATTATATGCACTGATGACAGGATGAATGAAAATTGACTAAGGATGAATGTCGGCAAGACGCAGCTCATTTCGATCGGATTTAGATACCAGCTAGACACTGCGAAGATGGAC
Source organism: Norana najaformis (assembly GCA_964023275.1). NCBI lineage: Eukaryota > Metazoa > Annelida > Clitellata > Crassiclitellata > Hormogastridae > Norana > Norana najaformis. Next base: position 22,761,094 of record OZ029927.1, read on the forward strand.
GTGCTCCAAATAAAGACATCAACTGCGACATGGTCGCGGTTTCATCAAAAGTCACTGACCCGGGACTAATTATCCACCATGAGCTTACGATGAAGGATCATGTGGCCAATCTCTGCAAGAAATGTTTGAGCTGCACCAACTGAGACAAATTCGATCAATGACTTAATCTGTCATGGACTTATTCGGGCAGATTTCTTGGCAGTGAAGGAACCGCCTGTCCTCAGTTGAACAGAGGCGAAAAGACCTGATGGTCTAACCCTCATTCCGTGGCGGACGGACCGCGATTTGATATGGAATGCCACTGCAACAGACACTTTGTCCCTATCTTACCTCACATTCACATCGACCTCAGCTGCCGGCGCAGCCGAATTGGCAGCAGATAGGAAGTGCGAAAAATATAACACTCACAAAACTAGTACTTTGTCCCGTTGGCGTTTGGGATTCTCGAAACAATTAACAACAGTGGCCGGCTCTTCATAATAGAGTTAGGGCGCTATCTGTCTCGTATAACCGGTGACAGAAGAGAAACCAGTTATCTTTTCCAACACATTTCTATCACAATTCAGTGCTTCAATTCCATTGCCTTCCACGGTACTTTTGTTACGCCAGATCTTGACGATTTTAGCCATCCTACAATTTTCAATTCTCCAGAGAATGTTTAAATCCAGAGGGATCATATAAATCATGGGTAAAAAAATAATAATATCATGGTATTGTCGCCGTGGTCGCCCCTTCATTATGGAATAGGCTGTTAAGCAGGCCGCAATATGAGCAGCTTGTTCTTTCTCTTTCTTTGTTTTGTCAGAGGTTGAAGACCACTCTATATCATTGTAGTGATTAGACTTAGCACTCCGCACTACTTATTCAGCCACCGTGTGTGACTTTCACACGAAAATATCATTATATGTGCAAATATTAAGCAATACATCTCTGGGTCATAGATGAATTCAACAAGGAGGCTCCACCTGTTTGGACACATCGCACGTTGCGAAATCAAAAAGGACCATACGAGACCTCTACCAGCCATGTCGTCTGGCTACCCATAAGGTTGTAAGAGACCAGCTGGACGCCCTTGCCACACATGGACAACAGTGTAGTGGGGTCCGACCTGCCCTGTTGAATTTCGGACCATACCGACCTACATACATACACATTCATACATGTTCTTTCATACATAGAGACAAACATGCATACATACATATATACATACATACATACATACATACATACATGCATGCATACATTCATATATACATATACACAAATACAAGCATACATGCATACAAACTTACATACATACGCACATACATATCTACATATCTACATACAATACATATATACATTAAAATAAGCCTCCCAGAAGATTTGAAATCTCGGACAAGAGGAAAAGTCTAAGAATCAAATAGGCCTCTGTAGCAGAAAATGCAGAGACTCGGAAACTAAAACAGACCTGATGGTTATTCAGTGACTGCGACCGAAGTCCACGGATACGCCTTTGTCTCAGAACACCTAACTGTGGTCGGCAAGTACTTTTTGAAATGCTACTGATAATTAATGATATGGTAATTCAATCTGTATCGACATTATTTTCAGAGGCGAAGTATCTGGAGGGCAGGATATTTCGGCTAAAGCACAATCACGACAGCGGTATTGATCAGCCTACATGCATGCATACATGCTCACACACATGCATACCCACATACATACATACCTGAACATACATACACTTCACATCACATTTCTTTACACAGGTTTCCATACATCGCTTGCATTTATTATTCTTTTTAGGCGTTGCTTTGCTTAGAGTCCTAATGTCAACTGATAAAAAAAACTGACACATTAAAACATAACTGGTTTTTAATGTATATTTTATGCTGTACATGTATTAGTGTTGCGACAACGGCGACACCTTTTGAATGCTACAAACTAATAGCTGCGCATATTGCGACGACGTATCAGTTAACCCAATTAATCGATGACCTAAACTTATTGACAAACCAACATTCAGTTAGACAAATCATGGCTGTTACATAAGTCATAATTTTATCTACAAGAGCAGTAGATCCATACTTTTATCTGAATCCAGATCGAGTCTCTCCAGCAGCGTATATACAACCTTACATTAAACGGAATATGTCGTTCCGAAGAACTTAGAAGGCATATGCGCATTTTAATCCGGGCTAAGGCAAATACGTTATATTCCTTCTACATAAATCATTGTTGGAGTAGCAGAAATCAATGATACACAGATAATAAACCAGTAAGCAATGTGATTCCTCTGATATAAATTTCGTGTTTGCTACTTATTTCATGAAAAACCAAAGGCGAAATGTTTCCCCATTCACTCGCCAGGAAAGTTTGTGCTTGGGTAGATGAATGGGCGGCTTTTATTTTCTGTTATTAGCAAATCATTTACTATGTATAGATGCTTGCATGAAAGTTAATGCCAAAGCTAATGCTAACACTTATTATAATGCAATGTATGGTAAGTAAGCCATTTAAAAGATTTCTCTTGGTTTATGATTAGGTGAATCTTGCATGCATATAGTTTTATATATAAATATAAAGACATATTTACTAAGGATTATTAGTCGATATGATTAATAGCAACTCAAAATACATTCTGTAATAGTAGCATCTGACTAGCCGCATATTAATCAGATCTTTCAGGTGACTCGAATATGTTCAAGCTACGAATATGCTGCATAGGATTGTTGTTAGCTAACGATAAAAACGATAAAACACTGTAAAACAGGCAACGACATACAAGAGCTGATGATCATTACTGTCTTTAATATTTATGTTCTAGGGTGTCCTTCCCTCTATGTTTTTTCGGCAACCGGATCTCGAAAATTGCTCTAGCCTACTTCTGTACAGGCTTTTTGACTTGACACATTCCTAGTCACTAGGCTATTGGCCATGCTAACCTTTTATTGCAAAGCTTGAGAAATTTCTAGATTAAAACTACGAACCTGACCCAACATTTCTGCTACAAGTTAGGCATATACTTTTTTTCCTCAGTTGTCACTAACCAACTATTCTGTGAGGCATCGAAATAAATTTTACATCGGCGTATTATAAATTTATATTAATATTAGAAATTAATATTAATTAATATTAGACATTAATGTTAATTAATATTAGACATTAATATTAATATTAGACATTAATATAAATTAATAATGTTTCGCTGTCATTCCAACGTGTGCATATAAAATATGTTCATTACTGTAATAAAGAATCACGCTCATTATTACGAAGGGCAAAATTTATCAGATAATTAATTAATGCTTTGTGGTTTCATCACCTCGTCGGCAGTTAACTGGACGTAATATTAAAATCTCAATAAAGTTTTGAATATGTTTTCTTCATTCAAAATCTAAAAAAACCAAGATAAATGGAGGATCCCTAAAACTGTTACTTTATTCATCATAATGATAATGTGGAAGAAACAGAAGATTAGTCCGTTTAGCTAATCACGACAGATAGCATTGGGTGTGAAGTATTAGCAACTTAATTTTTCTTAACCTTGGCATATGAAGGCAGGTGGCCAATCTTCCCTCTCGCCATCTGATCTTCCTTCACACCGACATTAAAAACCTGATGCTGAGCACATTAGGGAACACTTGTAGAACAGGAATCTTCGAATATTTTTCTGTCCTGGCGGTGGTTTGGCTTGAGAGTCCAGCACGCTATGAGCCTTTTGTGCACAACCATAATAATTACAAACAATTTACAAGGGATATACATGTATATTGCTATTTAAATATTTATAGTCTGTACATTGTGCACATCCGCCTGCATGTTTGCTCTGACTAATGGGCCTATATATTCAGGTTGTTCCGGGTAAGTTCATGCACAGTCACTTAACGGATAACATTCCAAATGCTTTCAGTTTGGACCGACCATATTACAGTTACATAATTGAGATTTGGACGCAGACTAAACCCGTAAACGTAATCGTAATTCCCTGTCCAGAGAGGGAATTCTTTAGCATATGCAACTAGTGCAAATTTGTCATTGTGTCGCCGTTTATGAGTGAGTTCCGTAGTCTAGACGATTTGAAACTAGTGACTAGCTACTTATTTGAAGGAAGTCTGAGGCACGAAAACTAACGAGTAATTTACTGGTCTAAGGAATCTGTGATTTAAACAATAAATGAGCCAATTAGTTAATTAGTTACTATTTTTAACAGAATTTAACAAAACGTTAAACAGTCAATTCATTAAGTAGTTAGTTAGTTGATTATTTGTCTGTTTAATTAGTTATGCATGTTTAGCGTGGATTTGGCTTTCAGTTTGGTAATTAGATGAAAGTATCAAGCGCGACAGAGTGGGTCGCTCAAGGATATCTGCATATAGACTAACACATAGGGGCAGCAATTGAGGAACAGGAAATGCTGCAGAGCGACGACAGCAGCTATTAGCAGATGACCTTTCAAAGCACGAAGTATTATTACTAAACAGCCAGTCTGACACAACTGAATAACGATACAGCAAAAATTGAATGTCAAATGGAGAATGTAGGTGAGTTTCATAATGTTTCACTTTGGGTATCTATTAGGCCTCTTCATAACTATAAAATTCTGTCGGATCTCTCTAGAAAGAAGTCTCAATAGAGCTGCCGATTTTAAGATTATCCCTTTCCAACGCATTACTGTTAATTATAGTTTTGTAAACAAAACGAGAAAATAAGCGTCGATAATCATGTAAGTCTATCGCCTACCGGATATCTACAGCACTCAACCCAAACGCCTTTGATCTAGGTATGTTTTTCCTATTCCTCTTTCTTATTGTGGATACTCGAAAGTGGATCATGCACTTGTCCTTTTCATCTGTTCTTATTTGCCTTGACCATACGACATTGATATCTCGAAGCGTGTTTAATGCTGATATCTTCTTGATTAGTACTGCAATTTCTTAGATTCCTGGCTAGCCAATTAAGATATATATATATATATATGAATAGACTATGCCAGGGTTGGATTTGAAATGCAGTTTTGTTTAGAAGCGACATCGATATCATCAATTTCAACTGTTCAGACGCCATAGCTTTGTTGAAAATCACAAACGTTATGTAGAAAAGAAAGATAACGGCAATAGTTTCAACTATTAATGCAGAATGCAGGAGTAAGTCGTGTAGAAAAGTACATTACAAAAAAGTCCGAATGCTAGTTACATCTTTTCATTTCTTTATTGTGCCCTTTATATATATTTTATTAATATTTTATTATTACAATAATTAAATAGATGTTTCTCTGGTAAGCAAAAATGCACAACTTCAATGAATAAATATTAGTAGATCAATATCCTAAAACTATAATCCTACACAGATACTTCACCGAATGCAACAAATTTCAAAAGAGTAGGCCTTCTGATAACCACAAACCCCGAAACGAATTTCATTGACGTTAGTTCCAGTAGCGCAGCTGAGTGTGCCGGCTTTGAAAGCAGGGTACCACGCGGAGACCAGATGTGCTCGGGCATGAAGAACAAATAGTTTCACATCACGTCGGATTCCTTTCTTGGCACAGACACCGCACTGTGCTAGCGGTTTGTGCCAGGTTTCTGCATATTTCGGCTAAGGCATAATCACCATGGCGGTGTTGAACAGAGTACATGCATGCATACATACTTACATACATACATACCCACTAACATACATTTTACGTTTATTTGTGCAGGTTTCCATACTTTATTTGCATTTATTATTCATTTTAGACTTTGTTTTGCTTAGAGACCTAATGATAACTGACGCATAAAAACACCGTTAAAAGACGAGTTTTTAATTAATTAATTTATTTATTTATTTGAAGCACTTGTAGTGCGCGCAATGTCAGTAAACCTGAATCTGAGGCGCGGATGTATGTGTTATGCTCTACATGTAAAAATTTGCGACAATGATCTTTCAATGACGTCTCATATAACTGGACTTCTGCGGAACTTCTTTTTAATTCTAAGACAACTGAGATCTGTATCTCGGTCGCTTAAGAGGGACGCAACTTGCATTCTCGTAAAGAGTCTCGTGTAGAGTCGGGTCAACTTTTGTACGGTGGCCTTTGTTGGCTTGCCGCAGCGCAGTATCATTCGACTTCAGATGTCAGATATAAACTTTGTCTTCTTATGTACAAATGCCTTCACAACCGTGCACCAAGCTATCTTACGGACAGCATAAAGTTGCTGTCTGACGATCCTACTCGACTCCGGCCGCGATCATCAAGGTCTTCTAATGTATACGTACCGGCAACTAAGACTAAAATGGGTGATCGTGCTTTTGGAGTCGCCGGCCCACGTGCCTGGAATAGTCTTCCTGTAGCCACCTAAAAGCCGAGAATGTTTTTGTTTTTAAGAGACTTTTGAGATCCCATCTATTATCTATTAACAGTTAAAATTTTCTGTCTAACTCTGTTATCACCATTTGATTTTGAGTTTGTACATCATCCGTTTATCATTTATTGTTGGACTCTTGTGCGCGCCGACATTTGACACTGTACAGCACTCTTGAAGTAGCTTGCTGCTGAGGATCCTGTATAAATTGTAGTGATTATAATTACAATTACAATTAGCTCGAATATGTTCAAGCTAGGGTCATGTTGCATAGGATTGTTGTTAATTGACAAATAAACAATGTAAAAACGGAAAGACCTGTAAAGACTGGTGACCATTACTATGGATCGTGCTTAGGTTTTAGGGTTATCCATCCCTCTTTTCTCGGTAACCGGATCTTGTAAGTTACTATTGCCTAAATTATTCTGTAAGACCTTTTTGACTTGACCATTGCTCGTCACTAGGCTATTGACCATGTTTAGGTTTTTAATAAAGCTTGAGAAATTTCCATATTACAATTAAGAACCTAACCCAGCATTTGCGCTACCATCTCGTAAATATTTTTGATAGAGTGATCAGCGGCCTGTTCGATAAGCGTGCTCCGCTGTCCGAATATACCGGGCGAGAACGCTCTCATCAGCCAATGTACGACAGTGAACGCCGAGCAGCGCGGCGTATAACAGGCTGCCTTTATTGACGCTTCTTGAATAGCGGTGGTTGTTCTACTGCTGAGCACGATTGGCGGAGGGCTCTGGAAACAGTCGCACCAGAGGGCTTCTCACTATTTTACGTTCTGTTGTAAGATTAAGTCTGCAGGTAATGACCAGGGTCGTGTGTGGCAGGCAGTCACCTAACCAATTGCTAGGCTAAAACGGAAACACTCTACGCCTGGTTTCTCAGCAGCATCGTATCACAATTACATTGAAGTCAAAATAGCCGACATTCGGTCATCTACTTCCGAGGTCGGCCGGACTGCTTTCTCACGCCGCCATCTGAATGAGTTCAGACCCGTAACAGCCGAAGAGGTGGCTAGAGTCATTCTTTCATCACCACCGAAGCTGATGAAGGAAACTGCCCCGCTTCTGACGAACTTCTTGGCTCGATTTTTCAACGCGTCGTTTGCCACAGGCTTTTCCCTCAGGATGGAAGCATGCCATAGTTCGACCACTTCCGAAGAAAGCTGGAGTAGACGGATCGGTACCAGCTAATTTCAGGCCAGTCTCTCACCTGGTCTTCATATCTAAAGTGCTGGAGCGCATTGTACATCAGCAACTGACAGATTATCTGACGGAAAATCATTACTCCCTCGATTTCAATCTGCTTACAGGCGCGGCCACTCTAATGAGAATGCACTTCTGAGGGATTTTTCTGACATCGATTCGGGTCAGCTGGCGCTTCTGTCATTGTTGTGCTTGGTCCGCTTCTCTTCGTCTTACTTACAGCCGATGTGGAGGGCATCATACGGGCACATGGCCTCCTCCATCACTGCTACGCGGACGTTATGCAGCTCTACTTCTTCTGCGACGCACTGCAGGATACTGATCTTAGGCAGCGAGTACTACTATGTATAGAACGGATCTCCTACTGGATGTCGTCAAACCGCCTCAGACAAAACCCACTGAAGTCAGAATTTCTGTGGTGCACTACACTGCGTCACCCTCTTATCGACTAGGGCTGCTTCGCTCTCCCTGATGGGGACGCGCGCCCAGCGCATACCATTCACAACCTTGGGTTCTATCTGGACAGTCACCTCATTATGTCGACCCAGGTCAGTCAGCTCGTCAAAGGTTGTTTTTATCAACTGCGTCAAATAAAATCCATACGCTGACTAATTCAAACCTCGGCGGCTATTAAGCTGGTCAACAGCTTTATAGTCTCCTGCGTCGACTCCTGCAACACCCTACTGGTGGGTCTGCAGTCCTGCCAACTTGCACGAATTCAATCTGTGTTAAACTCTGCTGCCCATCTCATTTACGGCAAGATACCACCTGACCATGTCACCGCCCTGCTGCTGGACAATCTTCATTGGTTGCGTGTCCCGCAGCGGATCACTTACAAGTTGTGTCTAAAGCCATATAATGCTTTAAATGGCAGTGCTTAGGACTATTTGCTCGACTTCTGCATTCAACCAGCGGATACGCGGGTGGTCTATCGGCGGGTCTATCGACTACGATCGTCTGTGCATAAGCAACTACACTGGCCAGGATGCTGTACGCCTCTCCCTCGTGGTGGGGCTATGCTGGGGCACAGGCTAGGGATCGGCTCCAGGCTTTGATGCGGAGACTTGTGTGTCTCCACTGTATTCCTGGGGACTCCCCAACGTTCGATGAACTCAGGGGCATAGCCGATGCTCGTCTCTTTCAAAGCAGTCTTGAACAACCTAAATCATGTCTTACATCAGCTACTGCCACCAGTTAAAACCCTCAGTTATTCCCTACGACCCCACACCCATGATCGTATTATTCCTCCCGCTGACAATTTAACGCGTAAATGTTTTATTATTAGGATGTTGTATGCATATTAAGTTTTCTTGCGTTTTTAAATACTTGTAAACCGATGTGCGATTAGCTATTGGTTAATAAAGAATATACTTACTTACTTACTTCCGCAAAACTTTAACACAATTCGGAGAACGCTCCTTCGCGATTGCCGGACATGTGTCGTGCAACAGTTTTCTTGATTATGTCAAGTCGTCACATTCACTGGAGACCTTTAAATCAAGGATAAACATTCATTTTCAGCATATCATTCGACTGCTGAATGCTAGTGAATATACAGCGCCTTTTTCGACCTCGGTTGTGTTACGGCGCTATATAAATTGTCTTATTAATAGTATAATTTCAGAGGAACTTTTAAGTTCGGCCTACGCTTTTCTACCCCGACTGTCACTAACCAATTATTCTGTTAAACATCTAAATAAATTTTACATCGCCGTATTATCTCTATTAGAAATTAATATTAATTAATATTATAAATTAATATTAATATTAGAATTTATTAGAAATTATTTTTAATCCGATGTTATTTCCAATGTTTGTAGGCCTATATACAGTAATATACGTTTATTATTGTAACTTTAGTGACGTTCATTATTGAGAAGAACAAAATTGATCAGATAATGCTTTGTGGTTTCATGGCCTCGTCGGCAATAAAGTGGATGTTTACAAATTGTTTCAACTAAAGATTTGAATATGATTTTTTTCATTCAAAGTCTAGTAAACAGAAACGCAGATGAATCGGGGTTTCTAAAACTGTCACCTTCTCCATCATGATGATAATGTGAAAGGAAAAGATTGGTCCGTTTAGTTAATCTCGAGAGGCGGCATTGGATGTGAAATATTAGCTACTTCAGTTTTATTAATCTTAGAAAATGAAGGCAGGAGGTCAGCCTTCTCTCTCGCTATTTCATATTTTCTTAACACAGACCATAAACAGCGGATGTGCTAATTTTGCAGCTGAGCACACTAGAGGAGCTCTTCCGCACCCCATGATAAATGCGAACAATTTTCAAGGAACATCACATACTTTTTTGAAAGTATTATAGCCTGTACATTACGCACACCCGCTTGCATGTTTGCTCTGACTAATGGGCCTATAATTCTTTCTGTCCTGGTGGCGATTTGGTTTGACAGTCCAGTACCCTTATCACTAGACTATTGCGCATCGCCAGAATAATTAGAAACAATTTAAGCCAATAACATGCACTGCTTTTGAAAATATTATAACCTTCACATTGAGCAGCACACCCGCCTGCATGCATGCTCTGACTTATGGACCTATAAATGAGGTTCTTCCGGGTGAGTTTATTCAAACCTACATAACGGATTACATTGCAAAAGATTTAATTTAGAAGCGAACATATTTATTTTCTCTGCCCGCATTCAGCTATAAGATTCAAATTTGAACACACGCTACATCCTAAAACTAAGATCAAATCACCAGTCAACAGTGTTGTCAATTTACATGCAGAGTAATAGGAATATCTGCTTATGAATAAAACAACGAGCGAATGAGTGAATGAACGAGTGAATGATTAAAGGAATAAACACGATAGCAAATGTGGAGATTAAGGAATGAATAAATAAAAAAGATCAACGAAAATACTATTGTCAAGGGTGTTGATTTGAAAAACAATCGTACGCTATACTAATGCAACCTCTAGTTTCCATACTATAAGATCGTAACACACACGAAGGTCAGTGGACTAAAAGTTGCCAGCAATTTAGGAATTGTCATTCTATTTGTGCTATCGGACTAAAAAAAATAAATAATAATATGTAAATTTTACATTTAATATAGTGCCATTTAATTTGTTTGGCTTGGTGGTGACACAAGAAACCTATTGTTTCCCTTTACATCTATAAAGTTACAAAGGTTGTTCTTATTTAATGGATGACCGCATAGCTGTGCATCGGAATTTTAGCACAACATCCTATGCTAAAATATAAAGGTTCTTGCTCCAAGACGGTTCATAAGCCAGGGATTACGTCTTTCATAGATAAACAAAAGGCGCCACATAAATGTGTTGTTACATTACATTATATAAATTTTGTTGGGATTGTGGTTGCACTTTGGCCAAAAAGGTCCATGAAATAACTGAGGCGCATTCAGGAAGAACTTAAGCAAAAGCGTTAAAACTTATCCTGTCTAACTTTGTGTGTTTGTGAGATTATAATATGCATTTGAATATTCGTTAAGGGCTTTTAAAGAACTCGCAAAGGCGCCGGATTTACTGACCTTAGGCGCGTAATAAATAAAGATGAATAAATCTTCCTGTGTTGGATTGCACACTGTTGGCTTCTGGATAAACTACAGCATTTATCGTTGAGCATTTTAATAATCCCTCTTCTGCATTTAATCAGCACCAACACCTGAGACAAAGAATGAATCAATGGTGTTGAGAATTTTATAAGTGAAGAACTTGCCCAAGGTCCCTCATAGTTAAAAGGATCGAACCCGCAATACTCTACATTACAAGACGAGCGCTCAAACCAATCAGCTACGCAACAGATCTTGATCTCATCAGCTGTTTCAGATCAGCATCACACGGCGGTTTCATTGCTCGTGAAAATACTGATGCAAACACCCTTTAACATCTCTAAAGTAAACGTGGGTTGGAATGGCTTCCTGACTCTGCCCTCCCCTGTCGCCGCTTTTGGGTGCTTATTATATGGTAATTGCTTTATAACCATGCAATCACGTGTTTCTAGTTAACCACACTGTCTTGTTGAATTACATCCCTTAATTCCGGCAAGTCAAACAAAATGACTCGACATACAGTCGATTTCATGTTTTCAGTCGGTTGTCGCCTTCTGATGAGCAGTTCGAAAGAGACGGATGTATTTCGATCCTTGGAACCAACTATAGTATTGTAGACGTCTATTATAACTTTTCTATTTGGAGTCGGTTTGGATCAAGCAGTTACTTATTGTGCTCTCGATTTCGACAAATAGAATAGGAAAAAACAAACTAAACCTTAAAGAACAACTTATAGCATTCTAGGTTACAGCAGGGTTTAAAAAGTTCCGTATGCGTCACCTCCAGTCCGTCCTCAATTGTAATGCCGAGTTGTAGTCGACTTGCCGAAACTCTGCCATACACACACCGTTTTAAGCGACTTGGCACTTATTCAAACGGGCAGCGGTGGTGAAGGATCACACCCGATAAATTCACTGAAAAATGAGCAGGAGGTCATACGGTCGCTACAGAATAACGTGGAAGTCTTACATCATATGTCTCAGCATATTATTTTTGTTGTTTCCGCTGAGAGTTAGACGCACGGAGAAGAAGTTAACATGTACAGGTCTAGAGTATTTTCTGAATGCGGCGTCTGTACAAATTACCTTATTATTTACTGATTGTAGGATCTGTTTCGCAATTGTTGATGGTGATACTTCACAGTTATACACTTGCATAACAGTAACCCAGAACACCTGTACAAGGGCAGTAGGCTATAGTTACGCAGAGAAAGCGGTTGAAAAGAATACTGAAGGCTACACAACAGTGAAGTCACGTTAAACCTGTTATGGCGAAAATTGTCGATGGTTTATCATGGTCTGCAGGGACACTAATCTTCGCCATTTGTATTTCGGCAACTCAGTCAGACAGCAGGTAGGTCATAAAATTGCATCGTTTATAGATAGATACTAATAAGTAAACAGAAGTTTTGTAGAGGCGCTACGAAAATTTGTGATTACAACTCTAATTTCAATTCTCCACTCGGAAATCGCAAAATGGTTCCAACTAGTACATATTTTTACAGCACACGCTCCCAAAAGATCTCAGCCTGTTCGCTAATCCTTCGTTTTTACCTCTCAGTGCGAGAGGTGTCCTACGTTGGAGCTCTCTCTCGTTCTCTCTCCTGCTGTCTCTCCCGCTCTCTCTCCCGCTCCCTCTCTCTCCCTCTCTCTCTCTCTCTCTGCGTTTCACTAATGACTGAAAGCCGCACTTCTAAAACAATCCTGTACTGCTTTCTCTCCTGCTTCTTCTTATGACCATCGTTGGCATCATGATCGTTTTCAAACCAAACCAACATCTTGTCTCCTCCGGTCTGACCCTGGTTTCTGACCTGGCACCGAAATTGAATCAATGACTTGGCTCTCGAGGACCTTGTTTGATATAGGACCGGTTAATTACCAAGCCTTCTTGTCGCAGCTTTCGTGTACCGCTGAGAAATTAAGTAAATAAATTCGAACTGTCAATCATCTGTTGATCAGGAGACTCTTTTTTAGATTAAGAAAAGATGGTCCGTCATTAAACTTCGATGCATTTCCAAAAGTGTTGTTTAGCTGTTGTATAATACGCTTTAATGCCACAAAAGTTCTGTTTATCCCTGCAAGAGTTCAGTGGCATCGAATAGATTAGATTTTTCACTCAGCATCTCTTTTATGTTCAAATGAGGAAGGTTATTTCGTCAACTTATTGGTACCGTAACAATGGCTAGGCCTACTGTTATATGAAATTTACTACATTGGTAAGTTGTTGCATATTTTAATAATTTCATAGAATTTCAGTTTTTTAAAATTTATATTGAGCTTTAGTTGTTGAGTTTGTGTTAATTTCTCAAAAATATGCTATTAATTTTACATTAATTTTATATTTATTTTATTTGACTTATTAAATTATTTAAATTTAATTAATTTATTTTATAATTATTAAATTTGTTAATTCACAGATTGTGGTATTGCCACCTCAGTCTTATCTAAAGAGGCGCTACTTGAATTCTCTGAATCATTTAATGAATCATTTCCGACAACAACGATATCAAATATACAGTATATCTGGTAGCATTCAACCAGAATGCAGCTGCTTTAGAGACGCTGATGATCCAAAAACTTTGGTCTAGGACCATCCACGTGTACCATTGACATGTGGCAGTCATTTGAGTATTGGGAAGATTCTAATTAAAAGACACTGTGTTTGTGGAGCAGTTAGTTGCTAACGCAGTAATTACAAATTTACAAACGAGGCATAATTTTTAATCTTCTACTGCGTTCCAGAGATATTTTTTTATAAAAAGTCAAGCCTTAGTTTTTTTACACTTTCGCCCTTCTCAATGTTTGTATAAAAAACACATTAATTTTTTTTATTGCAAACATAGTAATATGTCAATCCATCTCTTAACGAGTCACTTTGACCCTGTAGACATAGGCCTATCTGTCATGTGCATATAGATATCTTTTGGGTTTTGTTCGCTGTTAACTGGGTCTGTGTAGACCTTAATGATTTCAATTCCTTCAATCGAAATTCATTTTGTGTAACTGATAATGGAAATCTATATTGTCATATTTTGCCGAATTTTATATGTCTTACAAAACGCTTTGCATTTGTAGTCAACCAGAGATTTACACGTGCAGACACCCTTGCGTTGGATGGTGGTTTAACCGATGCTGCTCCAGGATTACGTATGTATCGAAGAAAATGTTGTCCACTTGTAAGCTAACCAATTATCTTGGTCTCCAATTAAGCCGTTGTTGAAACCTGAATGTTGAAAAATCTGGACACATACAGTAGTATAATTACAAAATGAAACAAAGCCAATGTCACGACTCTGTCGGCTCTAGCGTGGCATCCAGACTTCACTCAAGCCGAAAATGAATTTTCATAGATTTAATGAAAGTAACAACGGAATACAAGTACCGCCTTTAGAACCAGTCCTTATATACAGTTGCTCCTAACAGCCGATGAGTTTGCGACTTTATGGCATATAACAGATGCCCCTATTAACGTTCTATTCATAGGGCGACGATCGTTTATTAGGACGTCGAGCACCATTCGTTTCGGCCGACGAGTGACCACCAGATGGCCACCGTATCGTTGATCCAGGTCCGCTAGACGTTAGTTCCGGCAAGTTCGTCGAGTGGGTGAATAAAGGCGTCCATTTACCCTCGCGATCGTGAGGTGTCGCAATCCGTCCGGGGGTTCTCGGCATCGTCATCCTCTGGACGGACTGCTGCGATAGTGTTGGATCGAGGAGAATCTAACACGACCAAGAAAATAGAATATTCTGCTCCGTGAAGTTCAACTTTACTGTTCGCCTTAATGACTTCTGTTCCATGAATCGAAATTTATTTTGTGTGACCTATAACAATGATCTATATTTTCGAATTTTTGCCGAATTTGATAAAATGTCTTACAAACCGCTTTCCATTTGTAGTCAGCCAGAGAGTGGCACGTGTAAATACAATTGCACTGGATCGTATTCTAACCGATGCTGCGTAAACAACAAGTATGTATCGAAGAAACTATGGTCCACTTTTAAGCTAATCAATAATCTTGGTCTCTAATTAAAACTTCGTTCAAACCTAAATGTTTAAACATCTGGACACATTCAGCAATATTATAAAGAAATAAAACAGGATATTCTTTTTCCGCGTAGTGTAACTTTACTGAATTGTTATCTTCTTATTCTTTAAGTCCTGAGTCTCATCGAACGTAGATGATGTCTATCGCATGAATTGCTAAGTTTCTGCATTGGCCTTTGTCCTGTGCCAGTAGGCTCAATCTGTGCACATCGATTTCACACTATCCTGCCATCACACTCTGCTTGGTCTACCTCTGTTCTATAATTTAAAAACACGACCATTCTGTTTTATCCATCTTGCAAAGAAATTTAGTTTCCTTTCCTTTATTTGTTGCACTATGTTTTGTGTACATTGTTTTTCTTTCTCAGCGTCTGTGATAGTCATTTGTCTTCTGATGCGGGAGGTGATTCTGTAGTGTCTCATCTCAAATGCCAGCAATTGGTCCTTGTCGATTCTGTGTAGCGTAAATGTTTCATTCGCATATTATAGTAGCACAACGAATATTCCCATGATGTTCATTTTGGTGTGCACATTAAGCTCTCTGCTTCTCCAAACTTTCTTATAATCTGCTATTGCTTTCGTTGCTTTGATATTGAACATCTTATCTTTTTGGTGAAGTTGGTGTTCTAAGTCAGGCTTACCAAGTATGAAACTTCACTCACATTATCGATCTTTGCACAAGCTCCCTCCACAAGGATCTCGATCTCCTCAGCTTCAAATATAATTGACTTTGTCCAATTGATATTCATTTATAATCCCGCAAAGTTCCCTTCTCTCCATAGAGTTTTCACGTTTTTCAGAATATTTGTTTACTTTGTCCATCAATCAGGCCAATGTTATCCGAAAATCTTAGGTTGTTGATCTTGAATACATTGACTGCGCTTCATGTTCCCTTACCTTTTAGTCTGTACATCCAATTATGTGATGAATATTGTGCTTATTGTAGTCCTGAATTTTTTCGTCATTTTGCTAAGTGTTAGTAATCTAATGAAACTAAAGTGACCATCAGTAGGCTTCGATCACATATGCGACCAAACACCTTTGAAAAACAGACGAACTCCACATCAGAATCGAGGAAAACTCATAAACAAGTACTCGGGCACAACAAAAGTTCGAACATATAATTACACTGGATAACAAATTTTTACAAAAGTCATGTTACTGAAATGAAATTAGTCAGTTCTTATCAATTTGTATGTGCTGAACACGAATATGACAGTGAAAATGACGAATTGGCTCTAGTTTTTTTGTAATCTGAAATGAAGTAATTTTATATCGCACAATGCATGCCAATAGTGATACACTTACAGTTAATATTTGTAAAAACCAGGTCATAAACTAGTTCTTAGATTTTTTGCCTGTCTCTTGTACAGCTGTTCGGGAGCATCTCTGCGGAGTGTCCAGCAGTAGTCAGCCAACATTGTAGTGGACCATTTTCCCTGGTACCTTTGCTCCATTGTTGCGATATCTTGATGAAAACGTTCGCCATGTTCGTCACTAACCATACCACAGTTGTCAGGGAAGAAATCCAGATGGGAATGAAGGAAATGCATCTTCAGAGACATATTGCAGCGAAATTTCTGGTACTGCTTGAGCATGTCTTCTACTAGTTCCTTGTAGTTTTCTGCCCCAACATTCCCCAGAAAGTCTGTAGACACTAGACGAAAAGCATTCCATGCTTGTTTCGCATCACCCTCCAGCAAGTTGTTGAAGCGGTCATCTTTGAAGAGTTCTCTAATCTGAGGACCCACAAAAACTCTGTCTTTAATCTTTGCTTCGCTGAGTCGAGGGATTTTTTCATGCAGGTATCGGAAAGCTGGCGAAGTGCGGTCCATGGCTTTCACGAAGTTCTTCACCAAACCTAGTTTGATGTGAAGGGGTGGTAGTAGGATTTTGTGAGCCTCGACCAGAGCTGGGTGCTGGATATTCTTCTGTCCAACTGCCATGTTTTGTCTGGGAGTCCATTCCTTCCGCACGTAGTGCAACTCTCTTGCTCGGCTATCCCACTCACACAAGAAACACATATATTTTGTATATCCTTGCTGCAGTCCCATTAAAATGGCAACTATCTTCAAATCACCACACAGGTGCCATTTGTACCTGTTATAGTCAATGGAATGCAGTAGCTGTTTTAGGTTATCGTATGTCTCTTTCATGTGGACAGCATGCGCTAATGGAATAGATGGAAGACGGTTTCCATTGTGCAAAAGCACAGCCTTAAGACTCAGTGTTGAAGAGTCTACAAAGAGTCTCCATTCTTGTGGGTCATGAGTGATCTGTAAGGCATTCATGAGGTCGTCAATATTGGAACAGAATACCAGATTACCTTCCTTCATAAAGAAAGGTTCCAACTGCTGATGGCGCTTTCTATATGAAGTAATTGTGACATCTTCTTCTAGAAGATTCCATTGTTGGAGTCTTGATCCTAGCAATTCTGCCTTGTTTTCGGATAAGTCCAAATCACGAACAAGGTCATTTAGTTCTTCCTGTGTTATTCTGTGTGGGGTTGATGATGCACCACAGTGAAAATCGGGATCACTGCACGCTGACGGACCAGGAGAAGAACATGTCGGCTCACCCTTGTCCTCATCAGATGAATCAAGGAAAATATATTCTGCTGGAGGTTCTGGAATAGGAAGTCCATCACCATGTGGAACTGGTCTCAATGCTGACGGAATGTTTGGGTAGACTATTGTCGACTTCTTTTGCTTCGTTATTCCACCGGAAAGAGGAGGAACCAAGCAGAAGTAACAGTCATCTACGTGGTTGCTTTGCTCTCTCCACACCATGGGAACTGCAAACGGCATTGATGGTCTTTTGCCATTCAACCACTGTGAAAGCTGTGTTGTACATGTAGCACAGCATATATGCGGGGCCCATGGCTTGTCTGGTCACCAACCTTGCATTCGAAGTAAGCATGATATGCCTTCTTGACTTGATAAGTGATACTTTTCTTCTGGTTGGCAAATGTCACTTCCCCACAAATGTAACAAAAGTTGTCCACAGTATTTACGCACTTCCGAGGCATTACTGTTCTGTATTGTATCTAAATGGATAAAGTAATAATAGTTTTATAAAACAGTAACTTAAACTGTCTCGCACAAAGTCTGTAATATTGTAAATGCTCAACCGTTCCGACTCGCTTTATATAGTACACTGCTGACGTCATCTTACGTCAGCAGCCGACTGGCTGTAGTTTTACATTGCATCAGAAAATGACGTAATCAACTGTGCATGATGTGTCCATGATGGGATTATGCAATGAGGTGGAATATTACATCATTCTAGACTTATTTAGGATATTGTCGCAGTCCTACTGCATAAATTTACATGGTGAAACATAAAAAATGAACTATATGAAATATTTTCAAAACGAGAGCCAATAAAAAATTTTTTATGGTTATATTCGTGTTCAGCACACCAAGATGCTACACATTAGGGCCTTTTCCAGTCAGTAACGATTTCTATGTTGACCAGTGTTATGGAACAAATTCTTCAATTGCCTAACTAATCGTCAAAATGACACAATAGTTAAAACAATGGTTAGCTTGGCTGCTGACATATGCAGATTTTCAGTTGGTAGCATTCGGTTACACTTGACTACTTGGAATTACATTGGCTCATTAACTTACATTTATTCGAACGTGTCGTGCTGTTTTTAGATGCACATTTTATGAAACCGGAAAGAAGACATTCTGTGGGTCCGGTCGGGAAGCACCTCCCTGTAACATAGGTAAAATACATACGCTTCCACGTCGGATAAAATGGATACACTGAGCAGCAGTAACAGCATTCAATTATTCAATGTTGTCTTGAGAATTCAACGGCTTGCTACCGATGCACATAAAAGTGAAATAGTTTTAGCTATTCATCTTCATTATTCATGTTCTTTTATTGCTCAGTGGTTTATGGCTGCAAATCTATGGAAATCAGTAGAGGGCATGCAAGCAGTTTTAATTTTGAGGAAGTCTCGGCGATCTTGTGAATCCAGAAAAGCGCTATACAATTGTCCAGATACATAAAAAGAATCAGTCTTTGCAACTTCAACAGCAACAAGAACCCTTTCAGACCGGAAATCTCTTTGTTCTGTCATGCAGGGTGATTTGCTTGTTCTTAAATGTCGTACTAGTGAGCAGCACGGGAGCTGTGCTGTGACTTTTGGAATAGGTTACCAAACACTTTCCATCGATTAGCACAAAGGCTGATAGAGCTTGAGAAAAGGACTAGAAAGTGCTATACGAAGGTCTCAGATGAACTCCTGAGTAGGCCTACCTAGCTCCATTAGAGACTGACTGAGTGTGACGACCCTACTTTCCTCTGACAAGATTAGACAGCATCGTGACGTATATCACAATCGAACCGGGAAGAGTGTCTATAAAACTTAATCACTAAAACTACGAAGAGTTATTTTACAACTAAGGCAGTTCTCTAATGCAGTTGACTGAAGATCTACTCATACTAAATATTCTACATTGTTGCTGGATCTGGGTTCAAGATGCTATGGATGGCCTCCGGGAAAAGCCCTCGGAATGATGATGGGCGAGTGGGCAGGAGCTTGTTTCTCAGCCCTCAATAGACCTTCACTTCGTTGACCGAATCTTCTCTTCGGAGCACGGCGACAGCTGATTATTGTTAGGCCAGATCCCATTGGTTAGTTTGTCATTCCGACTGAGATGACGCCGTCGAAGCTCAACGTCGTACACAGCGTACATAGAAGATGCCAGGATCAGCGATGAGGAGTACAAGCTAATCCTCGCTGAGGTTGAGAAGTACCGTACCATGAAGGATGAGATCCAGCGCAAATCTGTAGGCGTGGGCGCTTCAGACCTCGAAGAGGAAGCAACACTTGCACTGATCAAGCCGGGTCGAGACGGAAGGAACTCATCGCTTCAGCGTCTCCATTACTGCGAATTGCGATTAAGCTGGAATGGCGATACCTGCAACCCGGTGTCTTCCCTCGGCCCCGCCACCGTATGAGAAACCATTTCATATTCCAGAGTAGAGTAAAAAATCCGCCCTCATATCCAGCCGCATAGGTAAGCACATTACAGAACGCCACACGTTGCTCATATTCTTCCAAGCGACTGTAATGCTTCAATCTTATTCGACTCTGTGAGATGTTCCATTTTTTCCCAGCGACTTTCATCACAGCGCAGAATTGCTGGCATATTCGCTATAAACGCCGACGCTTATATTTTGGGCCAAACGGGGTTTTCCTTTCGTTGTTTACTCAAATGGAGTTATAAATAGAAGGGTCACTTACGGCTTACACATTCCAATGCACTGCAAAAATTCCTTAAACATTCCACTGCAAATGATCGGAATTTTTTAAACCGGAAGTGATCCTCTATGCCCCGTTCCCAGGCTGTACACAACTGTAGGCCGACAGCTCCTAGAGGAGAGCGCTCTGCTGCTGCCATTTGTATGTTCGCAGCCCGGCCATTATGCCACCGCCCACCCTCGAACACCACCAACCAAGTTGCTGTTTATCGACGCTGTGTCATAAAGAAGGTGATTAGCGTCGCCGTCCTCCTATATCCAGGCTTGGGACTGGCACCACCAGAACGGTCAAGAGGCCCCTTTTATATGTGCTATAATATACACGTCACGCAGAAGTCGTGATTGTCACATCTTGTTTTTGCGTCAGGACCGTATCATAAGCACGAAACTGTAAGGGCATGTCTTATAGTCCGAAACGGTGGGTTCTACAGAGCCCGCTGTAACCCGCAACCCCCGTCCTGGGGATTGTGGCTGGGCCAGGGGTGGCTGGAGGCCTGAGTGTGCCCCAAGGCGCTTTCTATGGTCAACAAAGAAGACCAGGCCCCAAAACTGCTTGATTGCATCTACTACGATTCACATCCACAATTCACTTCCACGATGCACAGTCCAGGGTTGGAATTGATCCAAACAGTGAGGCTCCGACTATTTGGACACATCACGCGTCGATGATGACGACGACGAAGTCGAAGATGATGACGATGAAATGTTTACGATTACGGTTAACAATAATTACACCTCATCACATTCGACTGATGACTTACAAACATAATGCAATACAAGCAAATTGTTCTAGCTCGATTTATTGTTACTAAATAACAAGTTTTCATGTACTCAATGTCTCTGTCTATTGGACAAATGTACTGAAATATATTCAGCCATTTTGCCAATGCATCATGGAACCTGATTTTGGTGTAGCGCTAAAAATGCCAAATTTTGTTTTGTTTTCAGCTCAAGAAACAACAGGTAAGAGAACATATACTACACATCAACCAACGAAAGGTAACTAAGTAGTTTGATTGACTGACTGATTGTTTGACAGATACTGTAGATAGATGAATAGGCACGGACATTGTGAGGCTTCCTGTGGATGAATGGCATATAAAAGTATAAAAAATACTAAGATTCCGACTCTGACATGGTGAATCCTTGTGAATGAATCATAATCTGGTTCATTAATTTAGGTCTAAAGTGAGAATCATCTCTCTCAGTGTTATCGGGCCTTCTCAGCAGTTGATCCAAAGCTTCGAAATTTCCTGCGCAATTCATTTCGTGCGCTCAATTCTTTGATGTCATTCAGGTCTAAACTAAAGACGCATCTCTTACAACTTGCCTACCAACCGTAGCATAGCTTATGGTTTCTCTGACCTATCAAAATTCGACCTGTATTCTTCAACGGATTATGATTTTGATTGCAATTTTCTCTTGAACTGACCGTCGACTGATGCCGTGGGCATTATGATAACGGTGTCCCTATTGTGTGTTTAACTATTTCCCTTGACTAGATTTTGGTTGTTTGTCCTGTATGACTGTTTTTTTCTCAGTATATTGAGTAGTCTGTCACTCTTTCTGATTGGATGACTGTTTGGCTCTTTACGAGTCGTTTTACTTCACCGACTCAGTTGTTTCGGTGTGATACAAGGCGCCGAAAGATTAGGCCACATTTTCAGAATGTCGTACTGTTTTCAGTACCAATGCCACCACGAATATTGAATGGTCGGCAAAAGAACATCATCTTCCAAAGTTGCCGTTTTATTACACTGGATTGTAAAGCCGAGGGAGCGCCAGATGTAAGGCAAGTCGCTAGATTATTATTTCTCGATTCCTATATTTCCTATGACAATTCAAAAAATTCGGTATGATGGCTCTCTGTGAACTTGTACTTTTATACCGATGACACTGAGCTGCTTCCTCTGTTCAAGCTGTCGGCATCTAGTTTTGGTTTAATATTTATGCATTTGTTGACAAACAGCAAGCTCCACGATCCGTACAAGAGCGAATGTTTTCTTTGTGCAAACTGTTCAATAACAACACGTGGTATGCCGGTATTGAGCTGTAGCTACGACACTGGCAAGAACAGTGAAATTAGGCAACTCAAACCCGGTCAGTCTTTGAATGAGTGTCCGTCTATGAAGTAACAAGCCATCTGAGGTCAACTCAGCCAGCCATTGTTTGTTGTTTCGTTAACAAATATAATGGCTAGTTGAAAGGTCTAAAAGGTATCCTGCCGTTGGACTGCTGTGGTTGTGTTTATACCTCAGTCTAAAGTTCTTTAATGCATCACAAGACCCTGGAACCAGGCTTCTAAGAGTATCAAGTGTGTTACCTTTACATTCTTATTCGAGTAGCTTACTCCTATTCACCTGCGTGTGATAGTTAGTAATCATACTAGATCGTTACTACTGTCTGCATTATTGATTCTCCCTTGTCTTGTTACAATCGTGTTAAGGATACTTGCAAGTCGATTCCTTTTCATATACGAGCTATTCGGAATAAAACGGCACAGCTGCCTCAACTTATGTTGTTTATATTGCAATCAGAACATTAAATTAGTTCATATAAAGTTCCTGCAAATTATTTACAGATATGAATGGAAGAGGAATGGCTTTGAAATAAACCGAACACTTCTAAATATCCACGAAGGTGAATTTGGCACAATAATAATATTTGCTGGCACATCGATGACTGAAGGATTCTATCAGTGTTTTGCTAGGAATAAGTATGGCACAGCTCTTTCAATTATGACACATGTTCAGAGAGCATTTCTTGAATCCACATCAGGGCCTGCTAATGTCCTTCGGAAAACCGTTGAAGAGGGGATGCCATTTCATATTCAAGCAAATCCACGCAAAAGTTTCCCTAAGCCTACTTATGGTTGGGAAATGGCAGCTGACACTGTGGACAAAAATTCAACTGCAATACGGCCTTCGAAAAGAATACAAATCGCGAAGAACGGTAACGTTGATCATATTTTCAAAAATGTAGTCATGTTGCTGCAGTTCATTGAGCCATAAAAGCAATCAAGTTTTTATTGCAATTACGATGTCATCTGTAACTAGGTATTTCAGGGCCAAAGCTTTTGTCTGATTAATTAATTAGTTGCTTGGTTAGTCAGTTATTTTGATACTTTATATGGCGCTGTTTGGTACCTTACAAAGGCACTGGCTAAATAGCCTGAATGGTGTTTATTTCTGGATCAGTCCAAGTTGCTGATCACATTTCAATCACATGCGAACAGATACCGTCCAAGGATAAAGAATATATTGCAGAATCGAGAAATAACTCCAAAGTGGAAAGTCAGTCGCAGTGGATCTCTTTATATAGGCCTAAATGACCTCATTTATCGGAATCGATGATACCACAGGTCCTTACTGTTTAATTTTTGAAGCCTACGTCTGATACTTTCTTCTGTCTGAATTTTTGTTTCTTTTCAGGTGACCTATATTTTGCTTATGCTGTTCCGGAGGATAATCTTGGTGGAAGACTGTACAAGAGCACAACTTACAACCCTTATCTGAATGCCAAAGCAGAGGGAGATTATACGCAACTAACTGTTATAAGAAGTAAGAATATTTAGCAACCAGTATGTCAAAATTAAACTAACCAATAAATGATTTGTAAGTAAATAATTATCAGTAAGTTTTTGTATGATCAAGGCAAACTTTAATTTATCCACTCTTGTCTTCAACCGTGCCCGAGGATTGTTTGCACCACGGACAATTTTGTGGTCTTATCAATGGTGCTAATCGGGAGACGTAGTGGTAGGCTAGCACCTATGTCCACAACGCGGTAGGGAAAGCCTTCATCAGATAGGCCTTCCCATTTTCACAAGTCAACCGTTGCCGCAATGCTTGTTTTCCAAAATGATGCAGTCCCCCGCCCAAGTGATGCAAGACCGGCTGCTGCCCAGGTCTTCGCCACCCACGTTAGCCGAACGTTTTCGGGGTTCGTGCAGAGTCTGTCCATCTCTGTGGTATTTCGGCCGAAGCCTTCACCACTGATGGCACTTTCTCAGCAGTCATTCTCCTACTTGTTTGTTTTACCCTCTCACTACATTGAAGTTTCGGTCGGACTTTAAGAGGGATTTATCGACTACTTGTCGCTTAATGTCTGTCATGTTCTTGTCATGTTACATATCCAGCAGGCATAAGTGAGTTTGCTCCAACGTTAGGATTCTCTTCCGAAGCACAAACTGTTGCTGTAATTGGAAGAAGTGTAACTCTTCAATGCTTCTTCTCTGGATAGTAAGTATGCGTAAATTAGCAGCAATTCTAAGTCGCTGGCTCGTATACATGGACATCTCTTTAAGAGGACCAAAGTGTTTACGCTTTCAAAAAAAACATTGAAATTCTATCTCTTAAGTAAATCTTAGTACTCGAGCTCAAATCTGACATTGTAAAGCAACCTTGAAGTGGCTTGATCCTTACAGTGCACTTCAAGACTAAAGTAATCAGAGGGGCTCCCGACCCGAACCAGTGAGACCACTGTCACATAATACAGACTTCAGGCGCTTGCGAAACTGCAGAAGGGACGAACTGAGGAGCTCAAGACGCAGCTCTCTGGAAAGGCGATTTCAGCGATTCCAAAACCCCAGATATCCACATATCATCCGTTGTCAGATTTAGAAAAGTTTGAGCAAACATGACGAAAATTCTTTGGAGCTAGGCTAGGATTATTGCTACAACTGTCCATACTATGAGAAAATGCGTGTATGTATGTATGCATGTATCTGTGTATGTATGAATACATATGTATGTTTGTATGCACGCATGTATTAATATATGTATTTATTGATGTACTGATATATGTGCTATTGTGTATACCTATGTGTTCATATATATATGTATGTGTGAAGTAACCACTCAGAACCTTTCAGAATGCTCAAATGGACAATTATCGCAATTACCTAGCGATTGGCAGCGTGCAAATTGTTGTACAATAACACTTAGGCCTGTTTTAAAGATTAATTAAGGTACATTGTCATTGGGTTAGCTATATAGTCTACTTATACACCCCTCTTTCGACAGGTTATTTGATACCGGCTTTGTCGGAAACCTATATCCGTTCAGTTGTCCTTTGCCTCACATGCTCTTGTTTAAACTGCTCAAATTACCGTACATAGCTATGTATTCATAAGGCATAAAGACGTTTCCACACAATCACTCAAATAAAAGTACATTCGAAAAATGGCAAATGACCAACAGGTCAAATTCTGTTCAGCGCTTTCATGCATTTGCTGACTTTAAGAGATATTGAATTTTTCTGTAACACTGCAATGCATTCCGTACTTGTTTATTCAGTCCAGAGCCAAATATTTCCTGGTCAGGACCAAGGAATTCGCTTCCCGATCGAAGGTACTTCCTGGATAAGTCTAATACAGGACTGACTATCTACAGGGTAACTGAATCTGATGAAGGAGACTACAACTGCACAGCATCAAATACTCAGGGACACAAAACGCATAGTCTTCAGATACGTGTCGAAGGTCTGATATTTTAAAATAAATAATGTGGTGTATAGCATTTAATTATCGATTGAAACCATTCCTGAACGCCTTACAGCAGTTATTAAAGCTAGATTCTTTATTGTGTCTTGATAGACTTCAAACGATGAAACCGAGGAAGGCAAATGATGTCCCAATAACTGGTTTGCATAATTTCTTACCACTAAGTAGGTAAGTAAGTAAGTAGATAAGTAGGTAAGTAATGCATTTCTTAACACGCCATATATCTATCGGCTGAGCGAGGAATTAAGGAGGCAGTAATGACATTCGGATATCCAAGTATTGTGCAAGCGCATGCTTGAAGAAAACAGTTTCAAAAGTATGTATATGAAAAGAGTCCGATTGGAAGCCATGGACAAACTTTGCTTGTTCGTGAAGAAACTTGATTGCGTTGTCTTCATTGTGACTTTAGCGTTAGCCAAGTCTAATCTTGTCTTGTGTTCGAGCCGAGCATTAACTGCTGCACGGACAATTTTGTGCCATCAGCCTCGTTTTATCCATGGTGCTAACTGGGAAATGAAGCGGTAGTTTCCCACGTCTTTCCACCTCGCAGTAGGAAGGAAGCCTACACCTGATAGGCCTTCCTTTTTCACAAATCAGCCGTTGCCGCTATGCTTGTTTACCACAAAGATGAAGTCCTCCGTGCAACTTGTGATGTGACACCTGCTGCTGTCCAGGCCTTGGTCTCCCACGTTAACCAACTGTTTTCGAGGTTCCTGGTGAGCCTGTCCACCTCGTTTAGCGCCCTGGGTGGTACTTCGGCTGAGGCCTTCACCAGTGATGGCATAGCCTCAGAAGGCAATCCCTAACTTAGTTGTTTCACCCTCTTACCACGTTGAGGTGTGAGTAGGACTTGGAGAAGGCTTTAACGTTTTGGTCAAGTCAAATGTCTAAAATGCAAAAGATCTACTGCATGAAGAACTAGACTATATGAATTAATTTGTTTTTTGCATGGACTATTGTAATCGGCTCTGTTAAATCAATCTTCTTTCAAACTGGTCAGCAAAAATAAGGTCCAAGCTCGCAGCCCTTTTCTCTTAACGCAACCTTATATTAACCAATCAAGCGCGCAATTTCATCTTTAAATTTGAAAATTATTTATGAAACCAGCTGAACCGAAATTTAACAGCACGATAGATGGTCCATACGATGTTAGAGTAACCGAAGGAGACTCGGTTACCTTCAACTGCAACGCCTTCGCCAAACCTAAGGCTGATGTTGTATGGCTCCAGAATGGACAGCCTATAGACAGTGAGTTATTACATAATCTTACATAACCATTAATCGGTTACATTATTTCTTTTTCAGTGTCTAATGCTTGCTTAGAGCGACAACAGGTTGCCCTAAATTCGCAGGAGGAACTAGATTCTTTGATGATGTTGAATTGTACCTCCAAAGGTCTTGTAAAAGAAGGCGTAGCTAAAAAAGCGAAACCCAAAACCAGTATACATATGATAATTACCATTTATTTACAGTGATCGAGTGCACGTGTTAAGATAAATAACAAACCAATCCAGCGCCGAGCCAGAAACCCCAAACCAGAGGTGGAGACGATGTAGAAGAAGAGAATGATCCCCTGTATCAAAAGCAGCAGACATGTCAAGAAGAACTAGCCCTGTCACCCTTATCCATGGAGCACATGATATAATTATGAACATCAAGATGTGCGGATTCTGTTGCATGCAACTTACGATATGCAGACTGAGAGTGAGATTAGTGAGTTGGAAGAAGGGTGAGTCTGCATACGATTCAAGAATTTTGCATACAAAATTCAAAGTTCAGATGGGTCGGTAATTAGATAGGTCGCCACGGTCAAGAGAAGTTTTCTTCAACAGAAGATGAACTATAGCATGAGCAAATGTTGATGGGAAGGATCCCTACTGCAATGAGAAACTGATAATTGATGTGATGGCAGGACCTAAGACATGAAGGAACTCTAAGAAGAGAGGTAGGAATGGTTTCCAGGTGGCAGCTCTTGTTAGATGAAGAAATGATAAGTCTGCGAACCTCTGCAAGTTTTTTGGCTGAAAGTAGTCTTTGACAGGTGAAGTCTAGAATGAAGACATTTATCACATACTGAACAACCAAAAAGTTTCAGCCTTTACATAAAAAATTTTGTCTGCAAAGAAGGTAAAGTGTCTTCAGGATAGCTCTTGGGTGCCGACAACACATAGAGATTGCTGCGCATGTTTGGCGATCATGATGTGACCCTGTTTTGTCGCTTTTTGTCTTAAATTTCGTCTTAAAGCGAGATTTGTTCGATGATTCTTTCGTGTTCGAACTGTTGTTGTGACCAACTTGGAATTGGGGTGTTATTCACATGAGTTTGCCGTGGATTTTCACTTTTCGGACGGTTTTTTCTTGCTCGTGACTGAGACCTCTTGTCGCTGGAATAGTTCATTATGTATTCCACGAACTCTGAACACTCCTGGTGGAAACCTATTGATTAGGATCAGCGTGTGTGCGCGAGTCTGCCACTGGTGAGATTTCTAGTTATCTGAACACTGCTCGCTAAATGACGGAAACTTTGTTCTTAATCACATATAACAAAAATAGGCTAGCGTAGGTAGCCCTTTGTGAGGTACTTAAAAGGCGCTATATTAAATATCCTGGTACATGTAACGACTTATTCAAAGCCATAACAGTCTTTAGTGATGCAGAACTTTCAGCAATTAAATTTGTTAAATATGCAGATTTGGAAGATGAAGCAAATTTTCTCACAAGTTTGCACGATTGCTTGAACCTAATGTGTCGGACGGAGGACTACAGTGGCGCCACCAATGCTCTAACTGACTTCCCTGCATCGCCTGGCTTCAGAAATGGCTGAGTTAGACCAAACTGCGTGCTCTACTACTTTCTTAGTTCTCAACGGAATTTGCTTGTCAAGAAGCTCATTGAATGTAGACTTGAACTGCATAGCCAGATCACTATTTACTGTGTTGGAGATAACCATTGCGGAGCTGCTAATAACCCTGCTTCAGTGTAGTAAATCCCTTTTTTGAGCCAGGAGCGAAATTTAACAGTTTTATAAGTTGGATGTGGTTTAAATGGGAAATTGTATTTTGAGATAATTGCAACATGATTTGACAGATATGACCCAATAGCAGTAACAGAATGAAGCGCTTTGGAAACAGAACGAATTATCAAGACATCCAAGGTGTGGCCTTTATTATGTGTTGGAAAGGTAATCAGCTATTTTATATCGAACTATTCCAATATATCAATAAATGCAGAAGAACAGTGCCCAGCAATATCAAGATGAATATTAAAGTCACCCATAATAACTATTTCAGGAGAAGAAATTGAATATGAAAGAAGTGACAGAAAATCAGTCAAAGGAGAGATGGTCGACGATTATTATTTAGAAGAAACACTTGTTTGCTGCCAGAGATGAGAGTGGCTGCCAGGACCTCAAATGACTGGGGTGCTGAAATATATAAACACCCCCGTGACGTCAAAAACCAGCGTACCGTATACGCCGTGAGGTATAGCCGAAGAAGGTCTACATGAATTCACATTCAAAACAGGGCGGAACAAAATGCTAGTGGTATTACATAGCAGCAGAACATATGACCGAAATGAAAAAGCGGTACTGGGAACTAGATAAAATGAATGAGCTTGAGTCAAGGTCAAAAACAGACCAGACCGTGGCGATGCATGTGTAAACAGAGCAATAGACCTATCTTCGCCATAGGCAACGAGCAATAACATGAGCAATATACTCTATGAAAGCGAGCAACGCAATGAGGCAGCCATAATCAAAAATACAGAAATTGAAACCACAAGAAAACCGAGCATAGCAGACGAAAAGACGTAACCTCAGCAAGAAAATAACAGTTCTTCAGTCTTGAGCGACTTATGAACATTTTTAAAGAGGGCCAGCCAGTATAAGTGTGGACCTAAAAACCGTAAAATAAATAGATAGCTATTTAAATTTTGCTGTGCCAAGCAGATTATGAAACACAGAAAACATAGGTTAGTCGGCAACCGCGCACTGGCAACACGAAAACAGACAGGAAGAAGAAATTTATTATTATTAAAAGTTAAGTTATTAAAGGTAGCGAAAAAGAAAAGGATAAAGGATAATAGATCAGAAACGATAATTTAATTGTTTAAAGCGACAGATATAAGTAAAATACGCCGATAAATTTAAAAACAGCACATAGGGTAGGCCTTCTCCCTGCCCTTACTGTAGCGATGATAGATGCGTTTTTCAAGTCATGCGTAAGGCTGATTCTGTGAAGGTCTCGGATATACATGAAACAAGAGTCGGAAAGATAGGTGATATCATGAGAGAAGCAGAGGTCTTGGGTGCTGAAATAGCCAGAGTGAATCTGTGCAGTGAGAAGTTTGACTAGAAAATAAAAATAAACAGTTGGAGGGAAGTAGTTCATTGAAGAACTGAACAAATAGCGGTAGTTCTTAGGAAATATGTTTCATTGCAAGAACTCTGTGTTACTTAAACCAGGACCAAGAAAAGGACCAATATAAAGATAAGGACCAAGACCAATGCTAGCCATTAAGGCAATATCCAATGTTAATGTGGATATTAGGACGAAGCGCCCCAAGAAACTTCTTGACCGCAAATCTCCCGCAAATTTTTCTTTGGTACAGAAAGCACGATACAAATGAAAGACCTTTTCATGAAGGATTTATTTGGTGTTGCAAAATAGGCCTGATAGATCTGCTGAGTAAAAGCGTGAACTATTGTCGGTTTTGTTTTCAAATACAAGCACTGCCTGTGCCAGCGCTGAAGTTTTGGTTGTCTTCTACATGACTGAGTTTCAGTCGTGTGTGGATTTGCCTGGGGAGTGGTATATATGATGGATGGGAGTCGATTTATTAATTTAAGGATCAAACATATAAAGGATTAACATATAAAGGATTAACATATAAAGGATTAACATATAAAGGATTAACATATAAAGGATTAACATATGTCTCCTTCAAACCTCGTCGATTTTGTCAGAAATTTTTAAAAATATTTAAGGACAAACTCAATATTGTAGATTCGTATTGTTTCACTAACAGGGACAAATGATGTGGTTATGTTTTCAATAGCCAGTAACGCTCCCAACAGATTTGTGTTCACCAACGACAATAAAAGTCTGACGATCAGAGACGTTTGTCGAGACTGCGTGGACCGACAGAATGGGACGGACCTGATGGTTATTCAGTGCAACGCAAGCAACGTCCACGGATACGCCTTTGCTTCGGGGTACCTGAACGTTCTCCGTAAGTAACCACACGTTGACACCGCAATGATAGTAACCATTAGCCGCAAGTCAAACGAACATCAAGTTGTTGGCCGTTGGCTTAGGTTTAGCCTATGTATTCCTTTTAAGCTTTTAAAAGGTAAGGAGTTAGAGTCGTCTTGTATCAATGCTTAATATCTGTCAAAATGTTGTCAATACAATACATTGAAAGTCAAATAAGATTTTAAAGTATATATTACTCAAAAAATAGCTGCCAAAGTAGAACTTGGTTAGGAATGTTTTTAAATTATGGTATAGATGCTGTTGGTTCTTAATCATACAACCCGATGGGAATAATATCAGAAAACGAATTTTGAATACTCGAAGGTTTTGTGCTTATTATTCTTTACACAGTAAAATTCACTTTCCTAAAGGTTGCTTTCCATCTTGCCAAGTCCTCCTCTTGCTTTCCCTCTTGTTACGTTCTGGTCCTCATTCTCTGCCACTTCTTAAGAAATCATGCCTTCCTTCCTAAGATTTTCCCAGTTACTCTCCTATTTCTATTTCCAGAACATTATCTCCAATGTCGTGGACAGGATTGTGGCTCTATAGGCTTAGCTGTCACCTGTTTTCTCATTTCCTGTTCCTTCCTTTCAGTTTGCATATCGCAAATATTATTCCACTGAAACTGCACAGCTTGCTGGCCACGATCATAAAATCTGTTATATGAATAAAAGAAAGGTCACTGCTTTCAATCTTCTTAGACTCTTAGATCTCGGAATCGGACTGCCTCTTCCGCGGTCACCGAATGGGCAACGTCTTGTGAATGGTCTTCTCTCAAAACACGGTTAATTCCCTTACTGACAGTAGTAGTTTCCCTTTTAGGTGCTTTCTTTACAACTGGCTTTCTCTGGACTACCATTCTACATCTCGTAATTCTGGAAATGCCGCTATTAATGAGACATCTTTGCCTAGGACAGGGCAGTCTTACGACGAGTCTGTGTCTTTCCGCCCTAGGCAAATGGATATCGGGCAACGCCTCTCCCTACTACTACAGTCTCTCTCCATTTCCATGTTTAGAGCTCTCAGCCTCACAGGTATATGTGTCATGACCACAACTTACAAAGTAAGTACTCTTACTGCGACTCTTTGTTGGCACTTCTCGACCAACACAGTTAACAAATACTGCTTCAAAAAATACCAGAATGGTCTGTATGGAACTCTCACAGCGAAGGTCCTCTCTCTACAGCCTTCGCTATATGCACACAGACTTTTATCCCGACCGATGCACGATGCGGCCCGACCCTGCACTTCAGTCAGTTCACCGAGCTGTTTTGAAACAGGGTTGTATGGCGTCGGTATCAAGCGTTTCGATTCCCATTCTACCTGGTTAACGCGATGGAGACTCTGACATACCGGTTTCTTGCTCTGAGTTAACCTCTCTTTTACATGGTCTCGGTTAGGTATGGACTCTTTTGTTCTTCACCTTAAAACACTGATCCGCTTTATCTTCACGTTCTACCTTTCCGCCGTCTGAATTGCGGCAAGGAGTAATGTGGGCGTGTATTCCCCGTGTATTCTTCTCGGTATCTAAAATCAGTCCATCTTGCGACTTCGCGACAGGATGGGCCGAATCCCCGAACTCGTATCCTTAAGACAGTTTTTGAATCAGACAGCTAATATTTCGGATATGGTTCGGGAGCACAATGACTAGTTCTCGAACGGCACCAGTAGGCTAAGCTTTCCTAACTGTGCAACTTTTTTACACAGACTTGTCATTTGGATGGATTGGGTGTTGCTCGTAATAGGTCACCACGTAATTATTAAGACGTCATTTTCCCACATATTCAGACTGCCTGTATTCCAAAAACGTTGCCCTCGATCAATCGATGTGTAGACTTTTGTGCCTCACACCAGAACGGTACCCGGTTCGCGGTCTCTGGGATTCGCTACCTGTTTCTATTTGCGTTGATTTTTAGGCTAGATTACTGTAGATTAGATTAGAATAGCTCATCGTAATAGTCATTACCATCATTACAACTGTTTGAACCTAGGTAGGACAAAAGTGTTGCTTTCTGGTTCAACTTTCGAATGGGTTTATCGTACTAAGGAAAATCAGTTCCAGTTTAAATGCTGTGCAGTGTCTGATCCGAGCACACCTTCAATAGTTCGGTGGAAAAAGTTGTTAACCGACGGCGAAGAATCGGTTCACAACGAACTGCCTTACGTCAATGTAATGAACGGCACATTGAGCATAAACATTGATCCAAACTGCTCCACTGCATGTGATAAATACCTCGGCGAATACAGATGCGTTGGTGACAATGGACACAGCCAAGATTTCGCAACAGTGACACTCAGTGCCACAGGTAAGCAAAATTTCAGCCAATTTTAGGTGAATATGAATCTGAGCACGCAACGTTCTTTTGATTCTTTACAGATATGCGTGAAAGATAAAACACCACATTTCTAATAAATATCTCTTTAATAAAAAACATGACTTATAAAATCCACTTTTGTCGCGCCTATGAACGAAGAATTAACATCGACATTTCATGGTTCTCTTGACCTTAAGAAGATCAAGAGAACCTTCTTGTTTCTAAGGAATGGAGGAAAATCAGCTCCAGTCTGAATGCATTATAACATGTAATCCAAGCGCTTCTCCTTTGGGTCAATCGCGAATCACTGGGAAGATACCAGCCTTTAGGTGACTTTTAAAGAGAAGATTCGAGCTATGAAGATTTCTACTAGGGATATTTGAGCCAGCTGTCATTCACCCTTAGAGATAAACCTGTCGATTTGAGAACAGATCAGGCTGCATTCATTCTTTTCCTGTTATTATTCAGATAGCAAAACCCATTTTCTACAACTACTGCAGTGTGATAAAGGCAACTAGCAGAGCGGTACCTTGGCAGCCAAATAATTTAACCTGTGCAATCAATCTTCTCTGGTGTTAAAGAGAATGTTGACATTTCAGGTAACTACTGCGACGAAGAACCTGATGAAATATATTCTATTCGCTGGCGCCATACTATTCCTGGCATAGATATTTTTCATCCATGTCCTATGAACGTCCTAAGTATGTTACTTTTGTGATAAATGCGTACACTAAAATATTCTACATTAGCTTTCACCAAATGTTGACTCCATGTTTGGATAACAAATATTGCCATCGTCGTAGAGGACACCACTTTGCATTACGATTATTTAAACATCATTTATTTAAACTATTTCCAGCAAGAGGCTTATCTTTAGCTATACCTGGCTTTATTAGTACATTTCTAGTCCAACCTGTCAGTTACTGATTAGATTTTGCATCTAATATGCCGTAATTGTAATGATCGCTGGTATCGTTATCTACCGTATTTTGCATAATTTTGTGCTTGTGACGAGCAAATAAATGCTAAATAGGTTACTTATTTGCTTTCAACCAATTTTATTTTCAGGTATGGATCACATTCGCCATGTTGAGTAAGTGATTGACTTGGCAGAATCAAAGTCGTAGCAACTTCCCTAATTTTCCTCTGTCGCTCATTGGTTCTCCTGTAGCAGACTGTAGTTTGCCACAACGAATGGTGTAACACCAGAATTTTAAATATATTGTGGTTTATCTAGGTAACTGTACAAGAAAATGTTTTCTGAACATCGATGCGATCGCCGTTTGGTCACCGCCGAATTGCAACAGTTGCATTGACAAACAATTTAGGACATTACTAGAACAGGTAAATATAACAACACATTCATATGAAAACATAATATATCATAACAAGGCATTCAGATAGAATAATTGGCTTATTCTCATATGTTTCTGAGTTAGTTTGAAAAAAAACGAGAATGCATGTACATGTTAGCTGACACTGAAAAGGCAACAAGAATGCAATTATACTGCAGTTGGGGTTGTTAGTTTTGACTACGGTTTCACTTGAAGCGACCATCGATTGATACGCTGTGCAACATAAAAACGGTGCTATAGATCAGATTTAGTTTCCTGCATTTCCTAAATTAATGAAAAATTTTGAACTACGTTTACTCTTTTTCCTGTGCTAAGAGACTGTCCCTGGTGGTAGATTATACTAAAGATCAATGTGTGAGCTGCCAATGAGCTATTTTGGCCTGTTATATATTGTCAAATAGAGTCAAATCTGTCACAAATCTGCTTCAGCGAATCATCCTATCGTAAGATTTTATTTGTATGTATGTATGTATGTATGTATGTATCCATGTACCAACACACTTAATATAACGCTTTTGCGCAGCTCTTAAACGCTCTGCATATATGACCGACTAACTGGTGACATTCATAAATGTCGACCTGCATACGGAAAACCTTATGCATAATTAAAACACTATTGGCGTTATCTGGATATCTAATTCTTGGGTTAAAATATGGAGTATTTCTTACTAAGGTCAATGGCTTGGTAGCAACTGCATTGGAAAACCAGACTGCGATCGCTAATATCGCCAACCAATTGTCAGCCTTGACTATTGTGAGCAAAGGTCTGACTGCAGGAAATCTCAACGCCTCACTCATGGCCATAAATCGATTGGCCGTCCTCCGAAACAACAACAAACACAACCCAAACGAAAATGAAATCAGGGTATGGCTAACAAATGTTGGCATTCATCCCAAACGCACGCATGCATGCGTGTATGTATGTATACATCCATCCATCCATCCACCCACCCACCCATCCATCCATCCAGCCATACATACATATATACATACATACATGCATACATACATACATGCATACATACATACATGCATACATACATACATGCATACATACATGCATACATACATACATGCATACATACATGCATGCATACATACATACATACATGCATACATACATACATGCATATATAGACACATAGCTGACTGAAGTTGTCTAGTAAGCTTTACTTTGAGAACTTAACGAATTCAATTTCTTGACAATCAAGTGTTTTTCGTTCTATAATTTAACAATTTAACCCGCGATGCAGTCCGTTGTTCAAGCGATCAGCAACATTCTTCAACCGAACAACTCCAAAGCCTGGGGAGAACTTCACGCGGTATGTCGAAAACTTGCCTTTGAATAAAACTATTTTTACTGAAAAATCAATTTTCCTGTAGCAACTTTACTATAAAGTTTTTAAATCTAATCATCCAAACTACGGTGAAAAGGCTTTGGGGTTATAAATTTATCGAAGAAGTTCGCCTGACAGTTAGGCATATTCCAAATGTGTTTAATTGTAGGCTAATAGTACTGTGGCGTCGGCCGTCTTGTTCTCAGCTGATGTCTATGGACAAAGTCTCTCAAAGATTCACAAATCGAAGCACACCATTGAAAAAGCAGATTTTGTGGGTAAGAATACACATTTGAAAAATGCATATCGGACGATAACGATTCAAGCCATGTGTGGTGACAGTTATGCCTCGTTTGCCCCTTAAAGGACTTCAGTGAATTAGTTATCTATAGCGCCTTCCAAGTATCTCACAGAAGCACTGACTGCGCTAGCCTAAATGGCGTTATAGTTCAGTTAAAAGAAAAGTTTATGGTTAGCAGAACCTAAACGACGAATTTCAGTTGGCATCTAATTCAATTGTGTGAGTTTTCTTCGCAGAAATGTAACTCTTATGCGGCAAAAGAATGCAATAGTCGATTGTTATTGTACACGACAGCGTGTGACAAACCTAAACGATTTACATACAATGTGATAAGATTTATATATGACATCCAAAGTTGCCGTATGATTATTCCAACAAAGCAATGTTTCTCAAAGATAATATTTCTAATACATTTGTTTACGGATACATTGCCAACAAGACCTTTGAATGTTTTATGCAACTGTCCAGATATGTATTTACAACAGACATATTCTAACACGTTATTAGCATCACGTGCAATTTTAATCAACTATGCACCTAAATCTTTGTTGCTATAAAATGACCTCCAATTTGCCGAATTGATAATGGTCGGAAAATACAATGAAATACGAGACTATTATTTATTTATCGAACTATCACACTGATAAGTCACCTTGGTAAAGTGCTGATGACAATGTTAACAGAAAGACTTAGAAGCCAGATTGAAGAACGTATGAGCAAGCGGGGTTTAGAAGAGATAGAAGCACTGTACAAAAGATACTAGCACTAAGAGTGATAGGAGAAAAAGCTCGAAGAAAGAACAAGAAAATCTATATTTGCTTCTTTGACTTCAAACAGGCTTTCGACATCATTTATCAGAATGTAACATGGGCGATGTTGGAATCGTTTGGCGTGAATAACAAATTGACTCGTCTACTGAAGGAAATCAGCAGCAATGCAAATGCAACGGTCGAGTGTGTGGTAAAACTGGAGTTTGGTTTGACACTAGCAGAGGTACAAGACAGGGTGATCCAATATCACCAGGTGTGTTCATCAAGCACCGAGAAAGAGCACTGGACAAGATCAAGGAAAACGATGAAGCAGTATAAGTCAGAGACATACAAGGATCGATAATCTTTGCTTTAAACGATATTGGAGAAGACGAATAACGATTGGAGTAAACAGTACAAACGCTGAACGAGGAAGGAAAGAGATATGGCCTCACCATGAATTTTGATAAAACAAAAACAGTGGCATTGGGCAAAAGAATTTAACAAAGAAGATGCTCGTGGGCAGCAATCAGTTGCAAAATGTTGAAAAGTTTACGTACCTTGGGTGTAACATGACGTATGACTTGGACAGTAGGAAAGAAATACTAGTCAGAATTGTAAAGACGTCAGCAACACTGAAAGCTATGGATAAGATCTGGAAACTAAATCCATAAAGCTGGAGACAAAACTGAGCGTTCTGAAACCATGTGTATTCAACAGCATGTTATATGGACGTGAGGCTTAGGTAATAACGAAAGACGTTGAAAGAAGGATACTGGCCTTCGAGAGAAAATGCTATAGGAAGATTATGAAAATAAGATGGGCATAAAAAGGTAACAATGCAGAGCTATACAGACGGGTACATCTCAAAGAGAACTTGATGCAGAAGATAATTCAGAGGGAACCGGGATTTTTTAAGTCACATATGCAGTTTGAGTAACGATAGGGAGATCAAGACATTAGGATTCGGAATGACGGATGACCCAAACAAGAGAGAGCGACCATATAAAGAGATTGGGTAGACGATATCACTCCTGGAGCTGAGTCACGCCGCATTGGAAAGACAACAGTGGAGGAATATAGTGAGAATGGCATCAGACACTATTGGCTCTGAGCCCATGGTTTATGATGATGATGATGATGATGATGATAATAATAATAATTATAATAATAATAACAATAACGCCGTCGCCTTTCGCAGTACCTTCTCTCTGCCAGAGCCGGATGAGACGTAGCCGTTCCAGATGCTCACTTCTGTCTCCGGACTAATTTTTTCACCACTTGAGGGATTATACCTACCTCGGGT
Organism: Norana najaformis; assembly: GCA_964023275.1. Classification (NCBI taxonomy): domain Eukaryota; kingdom Metazoa; phylum Annelida; class Clitellata; order Crassiclitellata; family Hormogastridae; genus Norana; species Norana najaformis. Next base: position 22,799,625 of record OZ029927.1, read on the forward strand.
AAAATAATAATAAGAAGCAGAAGACAATTTCTATAGAGCAGTAACGCAGACGAGGCCGTAGAAAAGGGTGCTGCACATAAGTACAAGCGTCAATAGAAAAAAGATGATGATGATGATGATGATGACTATTATTTAGAACTACATTTCCGTTTTCAGCCTATCACTGCCGTCCTGAGTTCAAAGTTGTTTTGTCTTAAGGGTTTTATTTGTTCTGATATAGGTGTGTTCAATTCAGTTTTAGAGGCATGGTCACTGGACAAGTCAAATCTGTATGACAAACTTGAATTTCCAACTCGCTCGGTTTCGGGCGAAAACAGCAGTGGCAGGATATCTCTATCTGTGAAAACGATAAAGAACAGTAAGTAGCGAAATTTGTATACAATTTTTTAGATTTTCAATATTACCGTTTCTTAAGGACTACGTGCACCTTTCATGACATATTAAGCTTAAGAATGTGAGATTTCACCATTTTAAAACTAGAAGCGCTTTAACCGTAGGACTTGAGATATGAAGGGATAATTAAACTATATACATAAGTAATTGTTAAGGTTATGATTAAAGTAGTGCAACTCGAGTTATTTAGACTACAGTTTCACTTTGCAACAGAACTCCTTGGCCTTTCTTTGCCACTTTTCTATAAGCGTTTTGAAAGCATTCAGTTCTAACTTGGTCTGTGTTGTCGGATCGGAAGAGCTCCTAGGAGTTTCCCTTCAACAGGTGCTACATAAATTCGCGATTATGATTACAATTACAAATATAATCTTAAATAAGACAGTCTTCGTAGAGAACGCATATCGAGTTGCTAGCTGTGCATTGGACCACTGGCGATATAAAGCTACACTACTGAACGTTCTTTTGTTCCAATGAATCACAGCATGACCTTTATGCTTCGTAATGTACAATTTTGCAGGAATTTCGACAGGAAGTACTTTGAATATATGGGGTTTGTATTATCAAACCATAAATGACTATCTTCCAGGAAAGAAGTAAGCAGCTTTACAGTATTGTAATTATGTTACAATAAGTACATTGGTAATCGTAACCTCAAGATGAATGAAAGCATATTCGCGGGAAGCAGCTTATTCACCGTCGTTCAGCGATACTGTTTTAGCACTCCTACTATGTTCCTAGTCCGAAGGCTTAGTGCAAACATAAGTTAGTAATGCGCAAATAATGAGTACAAGCATATATCTTTGCATGCCGATAGAAACTTGGCCCTAATTAATATACTGCAGTCTATAGTGTGATATGAATATGGCGCCGAAATTATTACTAAACCAACCACACGCACACGCAGGTTGTTCTCTGTCTTAAAAATATACACGGCCATCGTAGCATAACTTCTTGTTTCTCTGACCTGTGGGAATTCGTCCTGACTTCTCCAATGGATTTTGATTTTGATTACGATTTCACTTGAAGCGACCATCGATTGATGCCAGGGGTATTATGAAAACGGCGCTAAAGAAGTCAGTAGATTAGATTATATAGAAATGGTATGCGACAAATGTAGGAACAGTAAATTGAGAGCAGTTGCTTTGTCGTCATCATCAGCGCTCCCCAAACCCAAATAACAGGCACGCAAAACGACTTCAAAATTAGTGCTTGGCTACTTATTTTCTTACTAACACCAAAGTAATAGTTGATGAATTCCAAAACTAACCGCTGCGAATTTCTACCTTCGTATCGTCGGTTAGGTTTCGTTGATTAGTCCAGCTAGGCTTACGATGTGTCTCTTATCATAAGGACATAGTCGTTCTGCATTGAGATACCATATTGCAGTGTCACACAGTTATATTTATGTAGGTTTTGTTGTTAAGCTACTGTCTATCTAAGGCTAATTGTTTGATGTTATAACCGGGTTTGTGGTGGTGCGAAAGGAAGATGATCGGTTCCTTTACGCCGGTGTGAAGTGTAGTAAATGGTAGGCTTACACTTATATGAGCTTCAAAATCTCGTAAATATTCGTAAATAAAATTGTATGGCTTGTTTTGTAAACAAAAACATTTGTGTAAAACTGCCAATGTAGAGACACTGATATAATCAATTCAAGAGTGTTATCGTTTTCAATCGGAGGACTCCAGACCAACGAAAAACTGAAGCAACCAGTCATCATAACCTTGGAACATAATAAGGTAACATTTCAAACCTTCTTACTTCACCCCTCTTCTCGTGCCTCGAGCATCGTTTGGCTCAAGCTACTCTATCAATAGCTCTTCATGCATTCCGTTCAATAGGAAATTATCTTCAAGAAATCTTACCCTAATCCATCCAAACCTTCCCTTTTCTTTGAACCGAAACACAACCGATTGATGGCTTGTGTATTAGACACATTCGCAATAGAAGTTGCTAATTATTTATTATATTTATTATTATTGTAATGGACACGACGGCCATCATTGCCAGCATGATCATCGTGATTAAAAAGTCATCAAAATCTTGACCATATACCATGATCACCATGGTAACTATTTTATTTACGAATATCATGAGTATTTGATCACTTTGATACGTGTATGTTCTTGTCTTTACTGAGGTAATCAGATTTTCTAAATACAGCCCTAGGTATGACGTCTCAATTGGCTGGCTTGAGCCATTTCATTGAGCCATTTCTTGTTCATATGACGAAATTTTTTAATGAACTTATTTTGGCAAATACAGGCAGAAACGATTAGTTATCGAAGAACATGCAGCTTCTGGAACTTCGACAGGTAGACATTTGATTTTACACTAAGACAAGCATCAACGATAACATTAGTAATAATAAATTCAACAATACCAGTGGCTGATGTATTAGCTCCCGGCCGGGTTCGCCTAGAAGCAACTTAGGGTCTCACCTTTTTTATTGGTCATACTTGGTTAGTGCGCAGAACTGGGTTTCCTAATTGCGACATTTTATTTTTATGGTGTGGCTTACACGCCCCAGCTGGTTTTCGTATTTTGCTGAATGTCGTAGTCGGGAATGGGATTCTACTGGGTGTTCGGTGATATCAACGAATTTCACTCACACGATCTGTAGTTGCGATCATTTGACAAACTTCGCCATCTTGATGAGCAGATTTCCTTCGGTAAGCATCTTACGTTAACATTAACGCAATATTTTTGAGTTCCAAATAGAACAAGTACTCATTTTCAGGCATCTGCTGATCTATCTTAACTCCTTGCTCACCCCTCATACCAGCAAATATTGCACTGGATCAACGGGCAATTTTTATTCATGTTTTTCCTCGCACCCTACAACGTTGACTCTCGGCTGCTAGTCCCCAACTTTGCATATTTCCTGGCCTGTTTTGAGGGTTCTTTCAATTCTTTAATGTTGTTCAGCTCTAAACTTAACACTACAGACTGATTTATGGTTTTCCTGACCTAATGGATTTCGACTTTCTTCTCCAACGAATTACGGAATTGACCATGGTTGCACTTGAAGCGAGCATCTATTGATGATTTATAAATTATGATAACAGCGCTGTAAATGTCAGCAGATTTGATCAGTAAAAACACTTGAAAAACGTTTGTATCAGGTCATGCTATGCACCAACATTGTGTAATAGACACATTTCATGTAAATGCATTATTTATTTATTTATTTATTTATTTTTGCACTTATTCCCCTGGCGACCGCGAAGATATTATACGGCGGTCCGCTCAGCAGGCTCAAACGCGCAATCGTTGGGTTAAACCCAACTTCGACAAATTTTACATAATAGTTAACTGTTCGGCTACTTATTTTCTTTAAATGGTAGCCTTGCTAACACAAAAGTAATAGTGTGACCCACCACAAATGTGTCTTTTGCAGGACGACAAGGCGTTGTCTATCTTATCAATCGTCGGTTGCAGTATTTCGGTCATTGCGCTCATCCTCACCGTTATCGTCTACGTCTTTACGTGGAAGTAAGTCATTTACAACTGAGAAAATCTGCAGTTCTTTAAAAATTAGAACAAATTTTTTTATCTAGAACTTTTTGTAGCTAAATTCTCAGTAATTCTTTCTCATCACAGTATATGTCACTCAAGTTTCAAAGTTTAGGTGCAAAAATAAAGATTGTTCTTCGTACTCGTATTGCAAACTGTGATTGAAAACTCAAAAAATCTTAAAGCGCCATATAAATGGTAAGCGCTGGCAAAAGCTTATTCAGTGGTTCTGCGTCAAGTCAGCGGAGTCGTCCAGAAATATCGTATGAAGGATAAGCTCCAGGTGCCGGGAGACCAGAGAGGGAAGTATATCACATGTGGAAAAATGAAAATATCAAATCTCCAATGTAATGAATGTTGAAAAAGATTTATATCTAACCAAGACTCGTATTTGTCACTAGTGATTTTTAAAGGACATGCTACATGTACGTAGAATTATGTTGTTGCGATGTGTTTGTTAACAGACAGTCCAAATCAGCCCAGGCGACGGTTCTACTTAACCTATGCGTCGCTCTGATAATTGCTTATATCATTTTCATGGCGGGCGCAGACAAAACCGGCTCCAAGGTATAAATCACAATACGTGAAAATGAGCAGCGATTTGCAGAATTGCAGCATTTCAAGATATTATCTCACATCGCTTGGGTTTTAAATTTAACTTTCGTTATGCGTTGGATTATGGCCTCTATGTGCATTTGACTTCTGCCGTAAGCTCTGCATTTATGCGGAGATAATTTGTATGTTCAGCAAGCACTATTTGCTAACAGATAACCTTGTTGTTCTGGACTAACTTAACACTATTTAGGTAGCGAGAAGCGCTTTCGAGGGGCACATAAATGGCCTATAAAATATTCAATTTCATCACATCACATTACATTCCATTTCATTACTTCCAGTGAAATCTTAGCAAGTAAATAACGGATTTCTTACAGCATGAGATATTTGAGCTGCGATATGTTTCAATGTATTTTTAAAGCAGTGTTTCGATAAAGAGCGACACATAAGTTGACCAATGCAAAACAAATGCACTGTTTATGAACCAAGTTGTTTGTTGCTATGTAGAACGGTTGCAAAGCAGTTGCTGTTCTGCTGCATTACTTTTTCCTGGCCGCTTTTTTCATCATGTTGGCCGAAGGAGTCGAACTTCTGCTCTATGTAATCTTCGTCTTCCACGTCAGACGCACCATCGAAACCATTCTGCTGGTTGTTACCGCTTGGGGTAAACATTTCTGGCAGTTATCTTCAGGGTTCAATTCGTGGTTGGGAACAGATCTAAGGGTGGGAGCTAAATGTAGGAGGGAATTGTATCTTTGGAAATAGACTAAGGCATTGAGAAAAGACCTATGGACCAGAGCGAAATGCACGGGGAAATGTGTCTTCAGTTGGAAATATAGCCTGAACAATTAGATGAAGACTCTAGATACCTTAGCTTAATCGATTGTTGGTGATTATCTGTTCTTTAGATTCTGCTACCACCGAATACTGTTATATCTGAACACTTGTGCAGAGCGTTTTAAGAACCTCACAAAGGCCCTGGGGTACGGCCACCTAACAGAGCATAATGGGTGCGCCGATCTTAAGTTAAGCTGAAAATGTCTTCTGAGCTTCCTGTAGCAGTAACGTTCTGATCATCCTGCATCACTGTTTCATAACGATGGTCCAATGCAAGAGATAGAACTATGTGGCCGAGAGCAGTTTTCGACAGCCCAGCTTGGCTCGATACAGGAACACAGTTACCTGATGTCTTAGTTTTATAAATTTTGCACTACCTGTTTTGACTCAATACTCAAAGATTCTTTTTTCCTACCTGCTCAGTCCTACCGCTCATCGTTGTGGTCATATCTGTTGGATCGACACACGCTGGAGGATACGGCAACGGTCTAGCGTGAGTTATTTTCTAATTACATGAATCTAATATAAATACGATACATAGGTCAAGTTCACTTTATGGCTGAACACTTATACGCAGCACTTGTACACTTCACAGCAACATTCGTTGGGCCCCCACTGGGCCAATAGCTTGCCACCGCTTAACAAAACTAACACCATACGGGCCAGCAATGGGGGAAATGAACGTGCTTGTCTGGGTTAAAGTTTTTCAAAGAAGCTGAAACCTTGTTATATTGCATCTTCAGAAGTGTAAATTAAAGTAGGCTGATACTATTTCTTCAGGAATCTCTCGCAGAATAGTCTCCCTTTTTACATTATTCACAACAATATCTCCATAGACATATTCGAAAAGTGGTTTAAGACCTATTTCTATCGTCTTGCTTTTATTGTTTGAACACTGTGACCCACCCGCCCCGATTCCTAACTCAGCCGATGGACAACGGCGTTTAAAAAATGCTTTACTTGCTTGCTTACTTAGCAGTAACATTGAAAATTTATTAACAGCAATAGCCAAAGCATGTTTCACATTTCAGGCTAATAAACAATGTAGAAATGCACTTTTTGAAAACAAACCCAATAGCATGCAGTAGAAAACTGTGCTCAAAAGTTCACAAAAAATGTTTTACAGACCTTATCAATAAGCAGGTCAAATGTATTTGTGAAGCAATAATCAAATAATTTAAACTGCTAAAATATTGCTTCATCTGATTATACTTATGTATCCGCTTTATTCAGATATCTAAATTAAACACAAAGATTTCTGTTCAAAATCAAAAATAAAGAAAGTCAGAAGAACATATGACTTCTCTATTGCGTTTTCAAAGCAATCCTATATTTACGCAGTGTCTCTTTAAATTAGGCAGTTCTGTGATAAACTAATAAATTAAAACAGAATTGTGAAAATACCATATTTATTTTGACAACTTTCCTGGTCTTTAAATTTTATTACCAGCTTTGCGTGGTTACAGGTGTTGGTTGTCAGTGAAGGATGGTCTAATATGGGCCTTCGTGGCTCCCGTTCTGTGTATTATTACGGCAAGTGTTTTAACTCAAAGTATGTGTGTTTAAGCAAAGCACTCCGATTTTTACAAAACAGGAATAAATGCTATGAAGAACGACTTTACATTTTATTAAGTTTATTAGGTTTGAATTTCTGGAGTCAGGTAAAATATACATACATGATACATGCATACATACATGCTTGCATTATATGTATATAATTGTACATTTTAAGCCATTCGTTACTCGGTCAAATGTGGCCAAACACAATATTGTTCTAAGCTTAGTAACTGTTATAACTGACTATTGTAAGCATGCGATGCATGCATACTGCTACTAGGAATCTCATTTGCATGCTGTGTTTATATTTTAACAGGTAAACTTCGTAATTCTAGCCATCGTTCTCAGATGGATGTTCAAGGCAAGAACCTTTATGGCTAAAAACGAGAAAAAGAGAGACGAGATTAGGTAAGCAGCACATTTGCAAAATCAAATCGCTGGAATTCCCTAGAATTTCATAGTTATTTCAGGCTATATTTGACCTGTGGAAAGATGGGAAAGATAGAGAAAGATAGAAAAACAAGACGTCGACTTCGCTGAATTGACAATTAAACGTGGACATCAGAAAACTTGAACTAAATGTGAGACCAGCGTTATACTTGTAATGACTTAACAGCGCCATTATAAAGTTCTTAAAATGAGCTACGGAAGTGTTCAGCTATCTAATCTAATCTAATGACTTCTGTAGCAACTACGTTATAGAAACCACGTTGAACCGAGAAACCCGAAGTTAGATACGCATGCCTGTTTTCACAGATCTCTTCTTTGCATTGTGATTACCCTACCTCGTGAGTAAGAACATATCAACGTGTAACGTCTAACTATACACTTCATAATTATATAATGTGTTGTTAAAGAGCGACGATTTGGAATATGTCCGTAACTTGTCCAGTGCTTGGCCTTGGCTGGTTGTTTGGTCTTCTATCCGTTGCTTTCAGTTCCGTTGTCTTCCAGTATCTCTTCGTCATCGCCAACTCTCTGCAGGTTAGATCGTTTTTGTCACGCTTTCGTTTAACATAATTATAATCGATACTTTATATCAAGAAATACAAGTGCTATTCTAAGACTCGGTGTCTTTAAGAGGGTTTTGACGACGCTATTTAAATGTTCGGATTTATGCATACATGCACGCATACGCAAATACGTAAATACATTCATACATATACATACATATTAATATTCATACTTACATTGCCCTATCGATACAAACTAAGTGAAATCTCTTTCACACGCTTTCGAACGAACCACGAAGTCTTACGAGAAAACATTTGTGTATCTGCATAATCGACTTTTATGGCGCTCTTCAGCCCAAGAAATCTAACTGCATAAACGCCCCACTCTATATGACATCGAATAAACCAATCGGTGAACAAGTCCTTCGCCCAGAACTGCTCAGCGGCATCGATTGATGCCTAGTCATCAGATAGCGGCGCTTAATAAATGCAGATATTATAATAAATAATGCTTATATTGAGCCACTACTAGATGTAATTCAAGTTCTAACCTTCAATCTAAAAACGTCGACGATCTATCCGTACCGTAGTAAGGTCATTTGGTGTTATTGCTTTGGTTATCTGCTTCTCGGTGCTCCTAATGACCCTGTCCACTTTGTGAGGCCCTTGCTGAGCTTCTTTTGCCCTTAACTCCTAGGAATTATGAAGTCCTCTTCATTTCCCTGATTTTCATTCCTTGTGTTCGAAGTAGCAATTCAGTTAGACAGTCAAGTGCAGTTCATGCCTGGTCTTTGGGGAGTTAAGTCGTTCATGTCTACATATGTTCCGAGAAGTGCTGACCCTTTTTACCTCACGATGAAATTGCTTTGTTTTTGCAGGGACTGCTAATATTTCTCTTCCATGCTCTTTTCCATAACAAGGTAAGCGGATTTATTACGGATATTACACATTCATAAAGGTCATCCAAACTTTTATTCATAGACAAGTATTGTCTCCCAAAAAGTGACCGCATAAATATACAAAAGTTTGAACTAGAATTAATATGAAATGGGACATAAGACATTTACGCAACTCAATCGAGACTCCGAAGCTTCGTTCCGATATTGAAGCAACGATCGAGGACATTTTTAACATCTTCATTGAATTTAATACTCACTAACTGACCCGGAAAAAAGTTTATTGTTGATTTTATGTATTCTAGTCTAATGACTGCTATGGCACGGCTATAATAACACACAGGCCATCAGCTGATGGTTGTTTCAAGCAAAGCTGTAGTAATCGCAATCCGTTAGAGAAGCCCCGTCGAAATCCGATAGATCCGGGAATCCTTAACTAAGGCTACGGTGGGTAAGCAAGTTGAAACAGACGAATCTTAAGTTAGACTTGAATAATACTAGGCAACCGACGGAACGCAAGAACTGGACTGTGATCTCCAGTGCTTTGAACCAGTTGCCGAGGAAGTTCGAACGTAGGAAAGGCGCGTAGTTCTCGCTCTTCGGCCCTTGAGCCGGCAGCGGACGAATTCCAAGATCCCGGACATGGGACCAGCGCATTACAGAACTTGCCTATTGCTTCCCAGCTTCCGTCGGTACCAAATTCTACGGCTTGGTGAACAGGATCGCTATACAAATCCTGTCCGCAGTCACGAACCCACAAACTTTCCATTGCAGACGCGCTAACCGATGAGACCATGATGTTGCAAAAATGTTTTCTAAAAGCATAAGTTTGGGTGTTTTTTTCAGAAAATGAGTGAGAAAATTTCCTTTTTCTACGCAAACTACATTTGCCGACGTCATAATCCCGACTCTTCTCAGCTCACTTTGTCTCAAGTTCCTCCAGAGACGTCACCGAAGTCTGGCTCTGTGCAGCGCTTTGAAAGAATTGGTGCTCAGGACTCCAACACAGCAACACAGAATACTAGCATCGATGACTCTTCCACTTTAGAGTCAACGCACTAGAACTCCTATGAGGTCGCCGTCACGGCAGAGGCGAAAATGGTGAAAAAAGCCCGAGAAAACTTACAATCCGATACAGCATTTCTTGTAATCATAAACTCGTAAATTTCTTAAAAGCTAAACGAAGTGCACCAACATATTCACGAACTTTGCTTCAAGTCAGAGGTGCTGACCAGAGATACCATGTAAAAAACAGAATACGGTTGCCATTCGACTACGAAGAGAAGGAGACTGAGGACCCGCACGTTTGGTTGTGTTTAAGTTGCAGATGCGAGATGCTGTGTTATATATGGCCCGCATGATTCTGACTATTGGCTTCATTCTTTAAAGAGACGGCCTACCTATCAATATAACTCATTACTTCGAATATTCTCCTTCGACTATGCTATCTTTCAACTATTCATTGTATATCAGACTGTTCAGGATTCTCGATGTTTTGGTTATAACTTTTCGTTACTACAGCTACAAGATAACGATGCATATTTTAATACCGTGTTTGCTTTTTATCAGTTAATGAGTCACATGAGAATTTTGCTTGATAATTTTCTTTCGTTCGGACTTATAATGTTACCAAATCTGTGTTCTTGGGATCGTTTGTCTATTTCGCGGTCGTTTTGGACGTTTGTTAACGAAGTCTCGTGCACCGCCTTTCGACTCTTTTGTCCAGAGGGCATCCAGGTTTTTAGCTAGACAACGTCGAGCTCAAGTTGGAGCTTAACAAATACCGAAATGAATGAATAAGTATAGTTGTAGCTTTATATGCGCCTTTCGGGAACCTCTGAAATGCCCTGATAAGGATAAAGCTTAGTTGACATACGTCGTTATAACTTAATTAGACATTTATGAATGCGAAACACACTGTTCAGCGTGTTTAAGCCAGGTTATCTCGTTGACTGTCGAACTGTGTAGAGGTTGCTGACTGAATAATAGGCTGTTATGCAAATAGTGTCAGTCGAAAAGGAGACTGGGCAACAGTTGCAATTGCTGCCAAATACACTTAATCAGCTGTCTTGTTTATAAAATAATATTTATACTGCAGCGTTAATGTTCCTCCTCAAAAATGAAAGTACTGATGGCAAATACACTTAATCAGCTGTCTTGTTTATAAAATGATATTTATACTGCAGCGTTAATGTCCCTCCTCAAAAATGAAAGTACTGATGGCAAATACACTTAATCAGCTGTCTTGTTTATAAAATAATATTTATACTGCAACGTTAATGTCCCTCCTCAAAAATGAAAGTACTCATAGTTATTCTAGGTAGTCTGCAAACATGCCACATGGGCTAGCTACCAAACATCGACAGAAATAATTACTAAAGTCATCAGGAACTTCACGAGCGCAAACAAATTGTCGATTCTTCCAGGAGTGTGTGAGCAGTATAGGTAGTCACGCATGCCTGTTTTCACAGATCTCTTCTTTGCATTGTGATTACCCTACCTCGTGAGTAAGAACATATCAACGTGTAACGTCTAACTATACACTTCATAATTATATAATGTGTTGTTAAAGAGCGACGATTTGGAATATGTCCGTAACTTGTCCAGTGCTTGGCCTTGGCTGGTTGTTTGGTCTTCTATCCGTTGCTTTCAGTTCCGTTGTCTTCCAGTATCTCTTCGTCATCGCCAACTCTCTGCAGGTTAGATCGTTTTTGTCACGCTTTCGTTTAACATAATTATAATCGATACTTTATATCAAGAAATACAAGTGCTATTCTAAGACTCGGTGTCTTTAAGAGGGTTTTGACGACGCTATTTAAATGTTCGGATTTATGCATACATGCACGCATACGCAAATACGTAAATACATTCATACATATACATACATATTAATATTCATACTTACATTGCCCTATCGATACAAACTAAGTGAAATCTCTTTCACACGCTTTCGAACGAACCACGAAGTCTTACGAGAAAACATTTGTGTATCTGCATAATCGACTTTTATGGCGCTCTTCAGCCCAAGAAATCTAACTGCATAAACGCCCCACTCTATATGACATCGAATAAACCAATCGGTGAACAAGTCCTTCGCCCAGAACTGCTCAGCGGCATCGATTGATGCCTAGTCATCAGATAGCGGCGCTTAATAAATGCAGATATTATAATAAATAATGCTTATATTGAGCCACTACTAGATGTAATTCAAGTTCTAACCTTCAATCTAAAAACGTCGACGATCTATCCGTACCGTAGTAAGGTCATTTGGTGTTATTGCTTTGGTTATCTGCTTCTCGGTGCTCCTAATGACCCTGTCCACTTTGTGAGGCCCTTGCTGAGCTTCTTTTGCCCTTAACTCCTAGGAATTATGAAGTCCTCTTCATTTCCCTGATTTTCATTCCTTGTGTTCGAAGTAGCAATTCAGTTAGACAGTCAAGTGCAGTTCATGCCTGGTCTTTGGGGAGTTAAGTCGTTCATGTCTACATATGTTCCGAGAAGTGCTGACCCTTTTTACCTCACGATGAAATTGCTTTGTTTTTGCAGGGACTGCTAATATTTCTCTTCCATGCTCTTTTCCATAACAAGGTAAGCGGATTTATTACGGATATTACACATTCATAAAGGTCATCCAAACTTTTATTCATAGACAAGTATTGTCTCCCAAAAAGTGACCGCATAAATATACAAAAGTTTGAACTAGAATTAATATGAAATGGGACATAAGACATTTACGCAACTCAATCGAGACTCCGAAGCTTCGTTCCGATATTGAAGCAACGATCGAGGACATTTTTAACATCTTCATTGAATTTAATACTCACTAACTGACCCGGAAAAAAGTTTATTGTTGATTTTATGTATTCTAGTCTAATGACTGCTATGGCACGGCTATAATAACACACAGGCCATCAGCTGATGGTTGTTTCAAGCAAAGCTGTAGTAATCGCAATCCGTTAGAGAAGCCCCGTCGAAATCCGATAGATCCGGGAATCCTGAACTAAGGCTACGGTGGGTAAGCAAGTTGAAACAGACGAATCTTAAGTTAGACTTGAATAATACTAGGCAACCGACGGAACGCAAGAACTGGACTGTGATCTCCAGTGCTTTGAACCAGTTGCCGAGGAAGTTCGAACGTAGGAAAGGCGCGTAGTTCTCGCTCTTCGGCCCTTGAGCCGGCAGCGGACGAATTCCAAGATCCCGGACATGGGACCAGCGCATTACAGAACTTGCCTATTGCTTCCCAGCTTCCGTCGGTACCAAATTCTACGGCTTGGTGAACAGGATCGCTATACAAATCCTGTCCGCAGTCACGAACCCACAAACTTTCCATTGCAGACGCGCTAACCGATGAGACCATGATGTTGCAAAAATGTTTTCTAAAAGCATAAGTTTGGGTGTTTTTTTCAGAAAATGAGTGAGAAAATTTCCTTTTTCTACGCAAACTACATTTGCCGACGTCATAATCCCGACTCTTCTCAGCTCACTTTGTCTCAAGTTCCTCCAGAGACGTCACCGAAGTCTGGCTCTGTGCAGCGCTTTGAAAGAATTGGTGCTCAGGACTCCAACACAGCAACACAGAATACTAGCATCGATGACTCTTCCACTTTAGAGTCAACGCACTAGAACTCCTATGAGGTCGCCGTCACGGCAGAGGCGAAAATGGTGAAAAAAGCCCGAGAAAACTTACAATCCGATACAGCATTTCTTGTAATCATAAACTCGTAAATTTCTTAAAAGCTAAACGAAGTGCACCAACATATTCACGAACTTTGCTTCAAGTCAGAGGTGCTGACCAGAGATACCATGTAAAAAACAGAATACGGTTGCCATTCGACTACGAAGAGAAGGAGACTGAGGACCCGCACGTTTGGTTGTGTTTAAGTTGCAGATGCGAGATGCTGTGTTATATATGGCCCGCATGATTCTGACTATTGGCTTCATTCTTTAAAGAGACGGCCTACCTATCAATATAACTCATTACTTCGAATATTCTCCTTCGACTATGCTATCTTTCAACTATTCATTGTATATCAGACTGTTCAGGATTCTCGATGTTTTGGTTATAACTTTTCGTTACTACAGCTACAAGATAACGATGCATATTTTAATACCGTGTTTGCTTTTTATCAGTTAATGAGTCACATGAGAATTTTGCTTGATAATTTTCTTTCGTTCGGACTTATAATGTTACCAAATCTGTGTTCTTGGGATCGTTTGTCTATTTCGCGGTCGTTTTGGACGTTTGTTAACGAAGTCTCGTGCACCGCCTTTCGACTCTTTTGTCCAGAGGGCATCCAGGTTTTTAGCTAGACAACGTCGAGCTCAAGTTGGAGCTTAACAAATACCGAAATGAATGAATAAGTATAGTTGTAGCTTTATATGCGCCTTTCGGGAACCTCTGAAATGCCCTGATAAGGATAAAGCTTAGTTGACATACGTCGTTATAACTTAATTAGACATTTATGAATGCGAAACACACTGTTCAGCGTGTTTAAGCCAGGTTATCTCGTTGACTGTCGAACTGTGTAGAGGTTGCTGACTGAATAATAGGCTGTTATGCAAATAGTGTCAGTCGAAAAGGAGACTGGGCAACAGTTGCAATTGCTGCCAAATACACTTAATCAGCTGTCTTGTTTATAAAATAATATTTATACTGCAGCGTTAATGTTCCTCCTCAAAAATGAAAGTACTGATGGCAAATACACTTAATCAGCTGTCTTGTTTATAAAATGATATTTATACTGCAGCGTTAATGTCCCTCCTCAAAAATGAAAGTACTGATGGCAAATACACTTAATCAGCTGTCTTGTTTATAAAATAATATTTATACTGCAACGTTAATGTCCCTCCTCAAAAATGAAAGTACTCATAGTTATTCTAGGTAGTCTGCAAACATGCCACATGGGCTAGCTACCAAACATCGACAGAAATAATTACTAAAGTCATCAGGAACTTCACGAGCGCAAACAAATTGTCGATTCTTCCAGGAGTGTGTGAGCAGTATAGGTAGTCACGCATGCCTGTTTTCACAGATCTCTTCTTTGCATTGTGATTACCCTACCTCGTGAGTAAGAACATATCAACGTGTAACGTCTAACTATACACTTCATAATTATATAATGTGTTGTTAAAGAGCGACGATTTGGAATATGTCCGTAACTTGTCCAGTGCTTGGCCTTGGCTGGTTGTTTGGTCTTCTATCCGTTGCTTTCAGTTCCGTTGTCTTCCAGTATCTCTTCGTCATCGCCAACTCTCTGCAGGTTAGATCGTTTTTGTCACGCTTTCGTTTAACATAATTATAATCGATACTTTATATCAAGAAATACAAGTGCTATTCTAAGACTCGGTGTCTTTAAGAGGGTTTTGACGACGCTATTTAAATGTTCGGATTTATGCATACATGCACGCATACGCAAATACGTAAATACATTCATACATATACATACATATTAATATTCATACTTACATTGCCCTATCGATACAAACTAAGTGAAATCTCTTTCACACGCTTTCGAACGAACCACGAAGTCTTACGAGAAAACATTTGTGTATCTGCATAATCGACTTTTATGGCGCTCTTCAGCCCAAGAAATCTAACTGCATAAACGCCCCACTCTATATGACATCGAATAAACCAATCGGTGAACAAGTCCTTCGCCCAGAACTGCTCAGCGGCATCGATTGATGCCTAGTCATCAGATAGCGGCGCTTAATAAATGCAGATATTATAATAAATAATGCTTATATTGAGCCACTACTAGATGTAATTCAAGTTCTAACCTTCAATCTAAAAACGTCGACGATCTATCCGTACCGTAGTAAGGTCATTTGGTGTTATTGCTTTGGTTATCTGCTTCTCGGTGCTCCTAATGACCCTGTCCACTTTGTGAGGCCCTTGCTGAGCTTCTTTTGCCCTTAACTCCTAGGAATTATGAAGTCCTCTTCATTTCCCTGATTTTCATTCCTTGTGTTCGAAGTAGCAATTCAGTTAGACAGTCAAGTGCAGTTCATGCCTGGTCTTTGGGGAGTTAAGTCGTTCATGTCTACATATGTTCCGAGAAGTGCTGACCCTTTTTACCTCACGATGAAATTGCTTTGTTTTTGCAGGGACTGCTAATATTTCTCTTCCATGCTCTTTTCCATAACAAGGTAAGCGGATTTATTACGGATATTACACATTCATAAAGGTCATCCAAACTTTTATTCATAGACAAGTATTGTCTCCCAAAAAGTGACCGCATAAATATACAAAAGTTTGAACTAGAATTAATATGAAATGGGACATAAGACATTTACGCAACTCAATCGAGACTCCGAAGCTTCGTTCCGATATTGAAGCAACGATCGAGGACATTTTTAACATCTTCATTGAATTTAATACTCACTAACTGACCCGGAAAAAAGTTTATTGTTGATTTTATGTATTCTAGTCTAATGACTGCTATGGCACGGCTATAATAACACACAGGCCATCAGCTGATGGTTGTTTCAAGCAAAGCTGTAGTAATCGCAATCCGTTAGAGAAGCCCCGTCGAAATCCGATAGATCCGGGAATCCTGAACTAAGGCTACGGTGGGTAAGCAAGTTGAAACAGACGAATCTTAAGTTAGACTTGAATAATACTAGGCAACCGACGGAACGCAAGAACTGGACTGTGATCTCCAGTGCTTTGAACCAGTTGCCGAGGAAGTTCGAACGTAGGAAAGGCGCGTAGTTCTCGCTCTTCGGCCCTTGAGCCGGCAGCGGACGAATTCCAAGATCCCGGACATGGGACCAGCGCATTACAGAACTTGCCTATTGCTTCCCAGCTTCCGTCGGTACCAAATTCTACGGCTTGGTGAACAGGATCGCTATACAAATCCTGTCCGCAGTCACGAACCCACAAACTTTCCATTGCAGACGCGCTAACCGATGAGACCATGATGTTGCAAAAATGTTTTCTAAAAGCATAAGTTTGGGTGTTTTTTTCAGAAAATGAGTGAGAAAATTTCCTTTTTCTACGCAAACTACATTTGCCGACGTCATAATCCCGACTCTTCTCAGCTCACTTTGTCTCAAGTTCCTCCAGAGACGTCACCGAAGTCTGGCTCTGTGCAGCGCTTTGAAAGAATTGGTGCTCAGGACTCCAACACAGCAACACAGAATACTAGCATCGATGACTCTTCCACTTTAGAGTCAACGCACTAGAACTCCTATGAGGTCGCCGTCACGGCAGAGGCGAAAATGGTGAAAAAAGCCCGAGAAAACTTACAATCCGATACAGCATTTCTTGTAATCATAAACTCGTAAATTTCTTAAAAGCTAAACGAAGTGCACCAACATATTCACGAACTTTGCTTCAAGTCAGAGGTGCTGACCAGAGATACCATGTAAAAAACAGAATACGGTTGCCATTCGACTACGAAGAGAAGGAGACTGAGGACCCGCACGTTTGGTTGTGTTTAAGTTGCAGATGCGAGATGCTGTGTTATATATGGCCCGCATGATTCTGACTATTGGCTTCATTCTTTAAAGAGACGGCCTACCTATCAATATAACTCATTACTTCGAATATTCTCCTTCGACTATGCTATCTTTCAACTATTCATTGTATATCAGACTGTTCAGGATTCTCGATGTTTTGGTTATAACTTTTCGTTACTACAGCTACAAGATAACGATGCATATTTTAATACCGTGTTTGCTTTTTATCAGTTAATGAGTCACATGAGAATTTTGCTTGATAATTTTCTTTCGTTCGGACTTATAATGTTACCAAATCTGTGTTCTTGGGATCGTTTGTCTATTTCGCGGTCGTTTTGGACGTTTGTTAACGAAGTCTCGTGCACCGCCTTTCGACTCTTTTGTCCAGAGGGCATCCAGGTTTTTAGCTAGACAACGTCGAGCTCAAGTTGGAGCTTAACAAATACCGAAATGAATGAATAAGTATAGTTGTAGCTTTATATGCGCCTTTCGGGAACCTCTGAAATGCCCTGATAAGGATAAAGCTTAGTTGACATACGTCGTTATAACTTAATTAGACATTTATGAATGCGAAACACACTGTTCAGCGTGTTTAAGCCAGGTTATCTCGTTGACTGTCGAACTGTGTAGAGGTTGCTGACTGAATAATAGGCTGTTATGCAAATAGTGTCAGTCGAAAAGGAGACTGGGCAACAGTTGCAATTGCTGCCAAATACACTTAATCAGCTGTCTTGTTTATAAAATAATATTTATACTGCAGCGTTAATGTTCCTCCTCAAAAATGAAAGTACTGATGGCAAATACACTTAATCAGCTGTCTTGTTTATAAAATGATATTTATACTGCAGCGTTAATGTCCCTCCTCAAAAATGAAAGTACTGATGGCAAATACACTTAATCAGCTGTCTTGTTTATAAAATAATATTTATACTGCAACGTTAATGTCCCTCCTCAAAAATGAAAGTACTCATAGTTATTCTAGGTAGTCTGCAAACATGCCACATGGGCTAGCTACCAAACATCGACAGAAATAATTACTAAAGTCATCAGGAACTTCACGAGCGCAAACAAATTGTCGATTCTTCCAGGAGTGTGTGAGCAGTATAGGTAGTCACGCATGCCTGTTTTCACAGATCTCTTCTTTGCATTGTGATTACCCTACCTCGTGAGTAAGAACATATCAACGTGTAACGTCTAACTATACACTTCATAATTATATAATGTGTTGTTAAAGAGCGACGATTTGGAATATGTCCGTAACTTGTCCAGTGCTTGGCCTTGGCTGGTTGTTTGGTCTTCTATCCGTTGCTTTCAGTTCCGTTGTCTTCCAGTATCTCTTCGTCATCGCCAACTCTCTGCAGGTTAGATCGTTTTTGTCACGCTTTCGTTTAACATAATTATAATCGATACTTTATATCAAGAAATACAAGTGCTATTCTAAGACTCGGTGTCTTTAAGAGGGTTTTGACGACGCTATTTAAATGTTCGGATTTATGCATACATGCACGCATACGCAAATACGTAAATACATTCATACATATACATACATATTAATATTCATACTTACATTGCCCTATCGATACAAACTAAGTGAAATCTCTTTCACACGCTTTCGAACGAACCACGAAGTCTTACGAGAAAACATTTGTGTATCTGCATAATCGACTTTTATGGCGCTCTTCAGCCCAAGAAATCTAACTGCATAAACGCCCCACTCTATATGACATCGAATAAACCAATCGGTGAACAAGTCCTTCGCCCAGAACTGCTCAGCGGCATCGATTGATGCCTAGTCATCAGATAGCGGCGCTTAATAAATGCAGATATTATAATAAATAATGCTTATATTGAGCCACTACTAGATGTAATTCAAGTTCTAACCTTCAATCTAAAAACGTCGACGATCTATCCGTACCGTAGTAAGGTCATTTGGTGTTATTGCTTTGGTTATCTGCTTCTCGGTGCTCCTAATGACCCTGTCCACTTTGTGAGGCCCTTGCTGAGCTTCTTTTGCCCTTAACTCCTAGGAATTATGAAGTCCTCTTCATTTCCCTGATTTTCATTCCTTGTGTTCGAAGTAGCAATTCAGTTAGACAGTCAAGTGCAGTTCATGCCTGGTCTTTGGGGAGTTAAGTCGTTCATGTCTACATATGTTCCGAGAAGTGCTGACCCTTTTTACCTCACGATGAAATTGCTTTGTTTTTGCAGGGACTGCTAATATTTCTCTTCCATGCTCTTTTCCATAACAAGGTAAGCGGATTTATTACGGATATTACACATTCATAAAGGTCATCCAAACTTTTATTCATAGACAAGTATTGTCTCCCAAAAAGTGACCGCATAAATATACAAAAGTTTGAACTAGAATTAATATGAAATGGGACATAAGACATTTACGCAACTCAATCGAGACTCCGAAGCTTCGTTCCGATATTGAAGCAACGATCGAGGACATTTTTAACATCTTCATTGAATTTAATACTCACTAACTGACCCGGAAAAAAGTTTATTGTTGATTTTATGTATTCTAGTCTAATGACTGCTATGGCACGGCTATAATAACACACAGGCCATCAGCTGATGGTTGTTTCAAGCAAAGCTGTAGTAATCGCAATCCGTTAGAGAAGCCCCGTCGAAATCCGATAGATCCGGGAATCCTGAACTAAGGCTACGGTGGGTAAGCAAGTTGAAACAGACGAATCTTAAGTTAGACTTGAATAATACTAGGCAACCGACGGAACGCAAGAACTGGACTGTGATCTCCAGTGCTTTGAACCAGTTGCCGAGGAAGTTCGAACGTAGGAAAGGCGCGTAGTTCTCGCTCTTCGGCCCTTGAGCCGGCAGCGGACGAATTCCAAGATCCCGGACATGGGACCAGCGCATTACAGAACTTGCCTATTGCTTCCCAGCTTCCGTCGGTACCAAATTCTACGGCTTGGTGAACAGGATCGCTATACAAATCCTGTCCGCAGTCACGAACCCACAAACTTTCCATTGCAGACGCGCTAACCGATGAGACCATGATGTTGCAAAAATGTTTTCTAAAAGCATAAGTTTGGGTGTTTTTTTCAGAAAATGAGTGAGAAAATTTCCTTTTTCTACGCAAACTACATTTGCCGACGTCATAATCCCGACTCTTCTCAGCTCACTTTGTCTCAAGTTCCTCCAGAGACGTCACCGAAGTCTGGCTCTGTGCAGCGCTTTGAAAGAATTGGTGCTCAGGACTCCAACACAGCAACACAGAATACTAGCATCGATGACTCTTCCACTTTAGAGTCAACGCACTAGAACTCCTATGAGGTCGCCGTCACGGCAGAGGCGAAAATGGTGAAAAAAGCCCGAGAAAACTTACAATCCGATACAGCATTTCTTGTAATCATAAACTCGTAAATTTCTTAAAAGCTAAACGAAGTGCACCAACATATTCACGAACTTTGCTTCAAGTCAGAGGTGCTGACCAGAGATACCATGTAAAAAACAGAATACGGTTGCCATTCGACTACGAAGAGAAGGAGACTGAGGACCCGCACGTTTGGTTGTGTTTAAGTTGCAGATGCGAGATGCTGTGTTATATATGGCCCGCATGATTCTGACTATTGGCTTCATTCTTTAAAGAGACGGCCTACCTATCAATATAACTCATTACTTCGAATATTCTCCTTCGACTATGCTATCTTTCAACTATTCATTGTATATCAGACTGTTCAGGATTCTCGATGTTTTGGTTATAACTTTTCGTTACTACAGCTACAAGATAACGATGCATATTTTAATACCGTGTTTGCTTTTTATCAGTTAATGAGTCACATGAGAATTTTGCTTGATAATTTTCTTTCGTTCGGACTTATAATGTTACCAAATCTGTGTTCTTGGGATCGTTTGTCTATTTCGCGGTCGTTTTGGACGTTTGTTAACGAAGTCTCGTGCACCGCCTTTCGACTCTTTTGTCCAGAGGGCATCCAGGTTTTTAGCTAGACAACGTCGAGCTCAAGTTGGAGCTTAACAAATACCGAAATGAATGAATAAGTATAGTTGTAGCTTTATATGCGCCTTTCGGGAACCTCTGAAATGCCCTGATAAGGATAAAGCTTAGTTGACATACGTCGTTATAACTTAATTAGACATTTATGAATGCGAAACACACTGTTCAGCGTGTTTAAGCCAGGTTATCTCGTTGACTGTCGAACTGTGTAGAGGTTGCTGACTGAATAATAGGCTGTTATGCAAATAGTGTCAGTCGAAAAGGAGACTGGGCAACAGTTGCAATTGCTGCCAAATACACTTAATCAGCTGTCTTGTTTATAAAATAATATTTATACTGCAGCGTTAATGTTCCTCCTCAAAAATGAAAGTACTGATGGCAAATACACTTAATCAGCTGTCTTGTTTATAAAATGATATTTATACTGCAGCGTTAATGTCCCTCCTCAAAAATGAAAGTACTGATGGCAAATACACTTAATCAGCTGTCTTGTTTATAAAATAATATTTATACTGCAACGTTAATGTCCCTCCTCAAAAATGAAAGTACTCATAGTTATTCTAGGTAGTCTGCAAACATGCCACATGGGCTAGCTACCAAACATCGACAGAAATAATTACTAAAGTCATCAGGAACTTCACGAGCGCAAACAAATTGTCGATTCTTCCAGGAGTGTGTGAGCAGTATAGGTAGTCACTTTTAGGATACAACTGGCTTTTGCTTAGATATAGATGAAGTGTTACGATTAAGTATGACCCAAAACTCGAGTATTTAGCCTTTGGAACAATGGCTAGGAATTACTTCTGTGAACAGTGAGTATTTTCTGACTTTGTGAAATGATTTGAAACTTTAGTGTTTAAGAAAACTGTAAATCGCGAAAGTGGTCTACCTAAGGGCGTCACATAAATTTCCATGTACATCTATAATCTTACATCCAATTGATGAACTACAAACCCGGCGGGTAACGAAATAGACAACATGGGCACCATCACCATTAATAATTTCACAAAATGTACCAAAAAATGAAACTCGCGGCGCAAATATGAAAGCAAGTGCATAAGCCACCTTTTAGTTCACATTACATGCATATAGTGTATGCATAAAGCGCTCTTGGAAGATTCTTTAAAGGCGCTTTTCAAACAGCATGTACGACCAGGTAGAATATGATTCAGTAGCTCTGCCTCTGGGTACCGTAGGAAACAATAAAGGACTGATTCCAGCATGTATGAACACATAGGTTGTGATACGATTGATCAGGTACTGGAAGAAATAGCAAACAGAGAAAGGGCGATGCAGCCTCCTGATATGCATTAATACAACAGATATTGCCGTCTTGCAGCATGCAGACGACACCCAGGCTTATGACTATGGTCCGGCGGACGTTCGCCCTGCCCTTATTCAGAGGATTCTCGACGCCACCTCTGTCCTTGACCTATGGATGTTCTCCAAACGCCTCTGTTGGAACTGTAACAAAGCCCAGTTCATCTGGCTTGGTGGCCTCTTGCAGCTCACCAAGATCGATCGCCAGAGATTTCCGGATATCTCCTTCTCTACTACGGTCCGGGATCTCGGGGTTGTGTTGGATCAGGAGCTTACCCTGCCTGCTCATGAAAACAGCGTCTCTCGCTCTTGTTTTTACCATCTTCGTCAGCTCCGCACCATTCGCCGTACTCTTTCCTTCCACGCGATCTCCACTCTGGTCCATGCCCTCATTTGCACCAGGTTGACTTTGGTAACGCCACCTTTACCGGCCTATCGCTAGCCAACACTGCTAAGGTGCAATCTGTGCTTAACTCTGCTGCTCATCTCATTAGGGGTATTCCAAGATATGGCCATATCTCGTCTTATATTCGTGACACCCTTCCCTGGCTCCACGTCCAGCAGCGCGTCCACTTTAAGATCCTCTCCCTCATGCTCAGTTGTGTTGTTGGCTGTGCTCCCCTTTACCTCATTCACTTCTACACTTTGGTCTCCTCGTTGCCGGGCCGTAGCACCCTTCGCTCGGCCACTCATGATCTCCTGTTTGTCCCTCGCATGTGAACCGCTGCGGCCCAGTCCAGAAGCTTTGCCTACGTTGGTCTTACTTGCTGGAATCGTCTCCCTCGAGAATTGCGACTTGAGCTCCTTTCTGTCCCTCTCTCAGTGTTCCGCAGGAGCCTGAAGACTGTACTGTTTAACAGTGATTTTACCTTTTCGGGTCGGGAGCACCACTATTGAGTTTATCTTCTAAGAAGCGCTTAATAAATCTAAAATTACAATTACAATACGAACCAATATGCGCCACAGAAAGAAATAACAAAAGGAGGAAGACGGATGTTCGTTGTGGATACCGTGTGTGACCACATGGGGTATTCGATTCCTCTGGAAGGAGTCGCAAATCGCGGACAAAAAGACCAACATCAAGTCCATGGATATGAATCAGTCAATAGTGCGTCTGGGAATTTTCCACCCTCAAATAAGCAATCAGATTCAATGAATCCTTACTCGGATCTGAGTCGAAAAGAAGTGAATGCCTACTTGGATCTAAGAAATTCGGATACGAGTCCGAAAGAAACGAATACCTTCTTGGATCTGGGTTCGAAAGAAGTGAATTCGTACTTCGATCTGGGTGCTAAAGAAGTGAATCTCTACTTTGATCTCAATTCAAATGAAGTGAATCCCTACCTAGATATGGGTCCAAAAGAAGTGGTTTTGTGTTTGGATCTGGGATATTTGCATATAGGTTCTACTTGTTTCTGACTCAGATCCGGTCTCTCCACCAGGTTATAGAAACCTACATGAAACGGATGATGTCATTCCTTAGAACTTAAAAGGCACATTCGCATTTCAATCCTGGCTAATATGAATACGGCTAGTCGTTGTCGGTGCGAAGAGAAGACCAGATGGGGACAGAGCAGGCTGGTCACCTGCCTTCATATGTCAAGGTTAAGAAAATCGAAGTTCTGGACAGATTTTATAAAAGCGTCTGAGAGAGAGACACATGAGGTCAGAAACTCAGTCTGTGGCGTTGCAGTCAGACACGCAGAACCGGCCAGAGAGTCGACGGAGTCGGTCTCAAACAATCGTTGAGTTCGGGTAAACGAGCATTCTCGTTCTGTGCAATGTGATTAAGTCAATCTAGTATTTATTCGGTAGAACACTCGCGTACGGAAGACATTCATATAGTTCAAGACAATGAAATCTACAGAAAAAATATCTCTGACAGAGGACACAAAAGAACACTGTTGCAGTTCTTTGGTTCTTTTAGTCATTAGCAGATATGCTTTTGACTCAATGCTTGTAGTCCCATCGCTGTCTGGTTGTCTCGGAAACTGATTCTTGCTTTTTCAGAAGTTATCTTTGGACAACGTCTCTGATTTGATGTAGGACTCGTGAATAAGTTGAAGCCCTGCGTTTATTTTTTAAAGTTATTCATTTTCGAGTTTACTATTATGATTACAATTACCATTACTAGACGCTCATTCCCATGTCAATTTCTTTACATCGTTTCTTCTTTGGATATTGACATTTCTGAAGACCTCAGCTCCGTTCTTTTCTTGGAAATTTTCTGATTCGATCGACTCTAAGTATGGGTTCCAAATGCAAACACAATGCTATGTATGTCGCTAAAATACAAAATATGCTAGCCGTCGTTTTAATTAAAAAAACCAAATGATATGTTTATGTTATAACGATTGATCTGTGCATATTATAAACATTTCTTAGTATTATGACTTTCTAATTCTTGTTTCCTGAATTTCAGCGTGATAGCGAGCGTCTGAAATGATAAGCACCACCAACCTGCAATTTCAAGAAGACTAGATTGCAGTGCAGAAAATGAGCTGGAAAATGAAAGCTCTCATTGTAGTTCACAGCTTGGCTTGCCTTTGTGGCTTCATACTTACTCAAGACTGTGGCAAGTAGCCTAGAAATTATTGAAATTGTGTAATCGTAATTAGATTATTTGTATTATATTATTGCTATGTCTGATCCGCTTTGACTCATCCGAAACTGTGTATTATGTCAGTGCTATAAACTATTCGCGAGGCATCAATCGATATCGTTTCCCAGCAAATCTACAAGATAGGCTTAAATACAGTAAACTCCATCCTCTCGCTTTACTTGAGGCATACAAGCTGAATCCTTTCTTAAATCCTGTGGGGCAGAGTAGCCGATTGGATACAGCGTTCGCTTTGGAACGCAGAGAGTACGGATTCAAACCTCCTGTCTGACTATTACAGCCTGGGAACCTGGAACATTTCCTTCACTTGCAGTTGCTCAGCGCCATCGATTGATGCTTAGACATTATATAATGTAAATTACAAATACAGAAATAACAATAAGTGAGTAATACATTTGCAAACAAGCCTTATGTCCATCGACTGAGCGAGGATTGGTAAGCGATTAGTAATTTCTGGGAAAGTTTTTTAGCGATCCGTAGAAACAGTTTACATTTTGCAACAGATACAAGATATGGCACCAAAAAAGAGTAGAGGAAACACGGTGTCCGACTATTATGGTCATACGCCCATCTATTTCCGGCTGCTAGAGTAGAATAACCCAAGTTAGTAGACTTTAAAAAAATGTATTCTGTTG
This sequence comes from Norana najaformis, assembly GCA_964023275.1. Taxonomy (NCBI): domain Eukaryota; kingdom Metazoa; phylum Annelida; class Clitellata; order Crassiclitellata; family Hormogastridae; genus Norana; species Norana najaformis. The sequence goes on from OZ029927.1 coordinate 22,825,355, forward strand.
TAGTCGCGTTTTCGCATCAAATGCCAGATCCCTCAAACTCTGTACCACGGTCTAAGAAGTTTCTTTAGAGATATAAAACCACGCGTTGTGTCTTTACCTTTTATAAGTAACTGTCCTACGTAAAATAATGCGATTTATGAGTCTTTAACTGATGCAGCAATGAGAGCATAAACTGAATGATTTACTGTAGCATTTCAGGAGCTAGATAGTTCTTTTTAAATATTGATCTCGAGATCTTTGTGTGTTCAAAGTCCATGTGATTTTCGTTGAAGATCTAATAACATGTATGATAGAATTATATTACTTTGACAGATGCGTTTGTTTTAGTGGGAAAGCGGTCAATCACGGCAAAAGGCTCAGTACCGATCGACATTTTCATAGTGAATAATACAGTCGAACTGGAATGCAAATCTGAAGGAATACCAGCCGTAACGTAAACGACTTTTATTTCACTACATCGCGTTCTCTTCGCCTTTGCAAAAAATAATCAAACTACATAAGCCAGATAACTCTAACCGAAACTAAACGCAGCTGAAAAGGTATCTTGAAGGGACCTAAAATTTTTCAGTTTTATTCTGAAAGAGGCGCCATATCAATTTGACGAATTTAGAACTGCTAACTAATAAATGTTAACACTATTCATTTGTTAATGTATTAAATGAGTAAATTCTACTATGTTTTTTCAATAGATGGGCATAGAAATACCAGCTTTATTTTTATCTTTATTTTTAATATTAATTAGATTTTAATTCTTCGTTTATTTAATATTGAATGTTCTTGTTTCTTCTCGTGTCAGATCTAAAACGGGTAAACGGCGGGAGTAACTATGACTCTTTTGTGAGTTTCGCTGGTTAGAGTAATGCTTAACTGGGTTAGGAGTGGCCTGGGTTGCTACGGTCGCTCCTGTAATTCCTGGCGGCAGCTCCACGGCCTCTAACGGTGTCACTCATATATATATAGGCTGTTAATCTCACGGTATCTAACCAATCAATCTCTGAAAGGCGGAATGCCTCATTGCCATCTAACATCACCGACAGAGAGCGACCGGCGGGCACACTAGGGTAACCACTATATATATATATATATATATATATATTATATATATATATATATATATATATATATATATATATATATATATATATATATATATATATATAAGATTAACAGCCTAGTAACCTCCGTCTTGTGATCTCGTCGCGGCGTAGGTGAAAAGTTAGGAATCTTGTGGTGAGGCCGACTTCTCTTCGTGGGTGAAAAGCTCGGAATCTTTTGGTGAGGTCGACTTCGACTTCGTGGGTGAAAAGCTCGGAATCTTTTGGTCAGGTCGACTTCGACTCCCTGAGCGGGGTGCCGCAACACCCTTCTGCTCTCTTCGTCCCGTCAGGCAACTTATAGGCTGTTCACTGGCCTTGTCTGTTCGACCGGTCCGTACGAGACGGAGGGGGAATGGACCCACCGCTGCCAACTTAATGCGGAAATATTAACAGATTTGGTTCTAGTGCCAACCGATGGATTCATTAGTGACCTGCACTCTGATCACTGGCCGTCATCGGAACAGAGAATGTAATCCGGGGCGGAGGGCTGTCACACGCCCTTTGTCGATGGTTTACCATGAGTGATCCTTAGGGGGCAGGTGCCGGTAGCCCGGTTGGTAACGAAGAGTGATATGTGGCTGCCTGTAAAGCAATCGTCGTGGGCTCGGAGTGGGCCACCCTGTTGCGTTCAGGGTGAAATCCTGAAACTCCGACCCCAAGGGAGGAGGGAGAGAGCACTACAGCAACTATTAATCGCATATTTACCCTGATCTTCAAACTAGAAGGGTTCCGACTGCTGCTATGGATTGCCTATGTCGATCTGAGTCTGTTGGTCATGATTCCATCTGGAGGCTACTCCTGTCTCAGATCAAATGGGCCAAAACAAAAATCCAGACTAAAGTGGACCAATGCCCAATATCGGACTATGTGCGAGTAGCGGGAAACCAGGTGGAGCTGGTTCATAGGTTTCCTATCTCGGTTCCCATGTCGAGGCTGATGGAGATAGTGGACCTGAGCTTCGGGGGGCATAATTATCGCCCAAGATTGCATGAGCAACCTACAACAAGAATAATAGAACAAAACATCCCGCTGAAAACTTCATCTGTTGAAGGTATATATATTGCCCGTCCTTCTGTATGAAGCAGAGGCCTGGATGCTTACCAAAGATCTGGAGACGCAGGTCGACGCCTTCCAGTGGTGGTACCTCGGAGGGATACTGCTCATTCCCTACACAGCGCCTATCACCTAATCAAAAATAAATCCCCGCACGATGCACCTCCCAGTGTCGGAGATGATTCAAACAAGGAGTCTCCGGCTGTTTGAGCACATCGCGCGCTGCGAAGGTGACCAGGACCACGACAGGGCCTTGCAAGCAATGATTTCCGGCCCTCAGAGATGTCAGAAGGGATATGTCAGACACCATCGCCTTACATGGGCAAGAACATTGGAAGACGACCTGCGCCCACTGAACTTCGGGTTACGCAAGGCCTGAAGACGACCCCAGAATATAAACGGCTGGCTTAGCGTTGTGTGAAAGGTGACGCTCCTGGGAGGAGCATGCCAGAGATGATGATGAATGACACCGAAACCTTTTACTGTACCATGAATGTCCTAGTCCTCAAAGTTCATTTGGACCTTCGAGTAGCTTCTTTCTGTTCCATGGAGCGTTCCGAAGTTATTTTTTAAAGTCTATCATGAATTTTAGGTAGGATTGGAAGGCATCAGAACATCATCTGCTATCGCAGCAAGGCCACTACTTTGAATGGTCTACCAAAAATAGAGGATGATCTGTTTTTGGTTGGACATTTTTAGAAGAACAGCAGTTCCTTGAGATAACCCCAAGATTCAGTAATTTCTTTTAGCTTTGGCAGGCGCGAGAGAGAATGGCCAATCCTTTCTTTCGTCGTCTGATCTTCTCACTGAGGGTGTACGGCCAAAGTACTCATTTTTAGCTGAGTTCGCCAGAATGCGCAAGTGAACCAGAAATTTCAAAAGATATTTCTGCCCTGGCAGAGATTTGAACCACTGAACTCTCCGCTGACACTCCACCACGCTAACCACTAGTTTTTCGGCATCAGTATTTGACAAAATGAAACGATCCAGGGTCCTTGATCGTTCACAACTTTGAAATAATCATCATATGATGATCAACGGGGCTCCTTCTGACGAAAGTCACGCTTGGTCGACATACATATTGGAATAGGCGGTAGTTGACTGTAGCGCGCTTTACTTTAAGCCCAGGGTGTCAGTTGTTGAGTGCAACTGCGTGATGCGAACGCTTGAATTGTCTATCGTCATTCCTTTTCCTCAGTTTAGAATAAGCGGACCGGAAACTAAAAATTTTGGCAACTCTTGATCCTGAATGGAATTCTGATGGCTGGGTTTGATTTGTGCTATTGTTATTATAATTAATATTTTGCATGCGAGGCAGAAAATGCTCTGAATTGTTTTAGTAGTGGTGCCCCGAATAGTATTAGTAGTGGTCGCAATAGTGGTGGTGTTGGTGGTAGTAGTAGTAGTAGTAATGGTAGTAGTAGTAGTAGTAGTGGTAGTAGTGGTAGCAGTAGTAGTAATACCTTCTCCTTTCAGAAATAGATGACGCGTAGCCGTTCCAGACGTCACTATTGCTAGTCTCCGGACAATTTTTTCTCTCCTGAGGGATCATAAAGTAGGCCTACCTCGGGTAAAAAATAATATCTTGGACGACAAAAGCTGTTACTTTTATTGTAGGTATAGATGGATAAAATACGGAAAATATCTCGACTTAGGCCTAAATCTTACCAATATCCATAGAGGTCCAGATGGCAACATAATAATAAATCCAAAGACACGGATGGACGAAGGCGAATACATGTGTTTTGCTGAGAATCAGCATGTCAGAGCTGTTTCAAATTTCACATTTGTTCGGAGAGCATATCTTGATACCGCCTCACAGAGTTCCACTTTTACGATAACAGTTCAGGAAGGTCATCCGTTTGTCATTCGGGCTGCCTGTCGATACAGTGTTCCAGAGCCAACATACAATTGGGAAATTGCAGTGAATACTCTAGACCCAGCTCCTACGCAATTACTTCCTTCTCAAAGGATGCAAGTTGCATTCAACGGTAATAAGAATCTGTTAAACATCCCCTAAAGGGGCAAGCAGATTTTTTATGCTTTCTGGAATAAAAAGGAGACAGTCTTGTGGTCAGCAGCCTATAATTTGCCTGACTACTCGAAGAATTGTCACATTTTTTATCCAGTGAAAATACTGCTGATTGATAACATAAAAAATACAAGTATGTCTGAGCTTGTTTATAGTTCGTATTCTAGTTACAGAAATTCGACCCTCTTCTCCAACTGTCTATGATTTTTGACTGCGATTTTGACTTGAACCGACCATCGATTGATGCCTTGAGTATTATGATAACGGCGCTATAGAAGAGATTAGATTAGATTAGATAGAATAATAACAATAGCCAAACGGTGAAGATTAGAATTTAGCAAGCATGCTGAACGATTAAGTGGTTCCATTGCGACGACTTACGCTACGGCAATTAATTCAGATTGGTGATAGGAAATATATGGCAACATCTACCAAGTTAATGATAATGTTGCCTTAATCGCAAACAAACAGATTCTGGTAAAATAGCACGGTTAGGGATATGCAACTCCTCGTAGGTGTCGCTTTCGCAGTCAGATGATTGAAGGAAAAACGCTGCATATTCGTCTAAGTTTTTGTTTCAGTGTTCCCGAGGTGACTTCTTGAGCAGAATTTGCAGTGCCTTTAAATCTAGGTTTTTACTCTGTGCGAAGATATTTCTCCATTGTTCATTACACTGTAGCTAAATTTCTGTTTGGTTAAGGAGATCTTTATTTTGCCTATGCTGAAAAGGAGGACGAACTTGGTGGAAATCTCTACAAGAGCACAGCTTACAACCATATTCTGGACGCCAAATCGGAAGGAGTTTACACAATAGTAACAGTGGCAAATGGTAGTAACATAGTTTTTGATAAATGGTTTACTTACAATTTCAGATCTCAGGTTGAATAGCATTTATAAAACCTTGGAATTATGTATATGCGATTCCAAACTGGAAGTTTTGTACCGATCTAAGTAAAGGTATCGTATTTCTTTACATAGCTCAGTAGACATTCTTCAGAAGTGCTGTCCCAAAGTTTAAAGGCCCAACCGCAAACGCAACGTATGTAATAAGTAGGTTAAGCTCCCCTACCCCATGAGGGACGTTGTGGAGGCGCTCATTTCCTTCAGTAGAGCCGGTGATCTGCAACAGTCTCCCCTCTTAAAAGTCTCCCCCAGGAAATCTATTTCGGAACAGATTCTCCCCCGTTCGAATGTGCTCGAATAAACTCTCCCCGCGGAGACTATTATCTAAAACAAAGTCTCTGGTGGGGAGAAATTATTCCATCCCCCGATGAAATAAACTCTCCCCGGGGAGGCTTTATTCCCCTGCTATCTGCAGTCATATTTCTGTTTAACCCTTGAATTACCAGAAATTTTTACAACCACTGAATACCACTGGGGTAAAAAATGACCCCAATGTAAACTTGGGCAGTTTTGGTTTCAATTCAGTAACTAGTTAACACGAATAAAATTTAAATTTAAAATGTATCATTTATTCACTGATATTATTATATTTGGAACCAATAAATTTGGGAAGAATTGTGAGTAAAATAACAAACATAACTGTCAGATTGTTTAAACAACGTCAGAGTCACGGCTTGCAGCTGGTGCAAATGTTCTTTGAATGCTCTTTGCAAGCAGTACGCCCGCATTCAGCACAACAAATGTGTGTCTTTTTGTGTTTTTCCCTTGGGCAGTAGTCACAGCGAGTCCGTTTCTTGGCAAGTTTACCTGATGACATAGGCATAGGTTGTTTAGCAACAGTATTTTGTCCAATTAGCTCTTTACCTAGCTGTAATAGAAAGTGGCGTCTCTTGTGCTTTGCTTGAACATGCCACTGTGGATTTAGTGCAATCCAGACAACAAATCGTTAACCGTATATTGCACGCTGTGAATCCTGGGCAACATACCTGTATTACGGGATGTTGTACGCTGTTAACTTGAAGACACAATCAGTTTTGCTGCTATGGCCATCTAGCGAATGTCAATGAAGCTAGCAAATGCTCACTAATGCCCAACATGTTGTAGAATGTTGCCATGGGCAGCGCCTTGTCATTCGTTTTATAGTGTACATACGAAGCATCTGATCTGCAGTGTCAACACCACCCTTGGATGCATTATAGTCCAGGATCATTGGTGGTTTTTTCCAGGATGGTTGTTATCAATCTCGGCTTGGTCGTGCAGGCTGCTGAGGAGAACAACAACTTTACCTCTCTTTGGACAGTATGACACAAGTGTGGCATCATTTCGGAAGGCAAAGATGGAAGATAATGCTTCACGACCATTTGAGTTTATGGATTCTGGGGGAAGTTCCTTTCTGTTTTTCCGGATAGTGACGAGCAGAGTCATCTTTTTTGGACAGCTTCTGCGATAGACTAAGACTGGTGAAAAAGTTGTCAGCTGTGACATTTCTACCAGAACCTTGCATGTTGCTGGTCAGGTCAAGGACAACACGTTTTCCTTGATTTTGTTCCCTGTCCTGACCTTCCTGTCTTCCGGTGTACACCTGCAGGCGATAGACATAGGAGGTAATGCTGTCACAAAGCATCCAGAGCTTGAATGGCACACTTGCCAGGCTTAATTGGGGATATATTGTTTGAATGGTACTCGCTCACGATATTTTTGTCTTTGTACAGTGTTATTGTAATGACGCTTATCACCTCGATATGACGGCGTCGTTAAATAAACGTTATCAAACCGGAAATCGCTCACGATATGTCAGCAACTGTTCTTCAACTGTGACATTTCATCTGGTTCAAAAGAATCCTGTAGCGTTTTCTTCCACATGTCAAATACTCTTCTTATAGGTGCAAGTTTGTCAGGATCTTGTCGTTCCCTTCTGGGCGTCGCATCATCAAATCTTAGGGCACGTGATATCTTCTGGAAACGATTTCTAGCCATGCTGTTGCTGAAAACTGGACGCCCATCGTCTGAACTCCACATCTGCTGTACTGCTTCATTCCTTGACTTGTACACGCCAGCCGAGATAGAAAGCCCTAAAAACACAGCAGCTCCTTGTCAGAAATATCATTCCATGTCTCGCCGTAGATGGCACTGCCTTCCTCATTTGTCCACTTTAGTATTTCTTTTAGGATAGAACTCATAAATAGTTGGAAGGATGTTAGTGGACTGTCAACCTTTTTGGCAGCAAATCTGGTTGGACCCGGAGCACTGTACATGACATCTGCGGTTTTCTGTCGTCATGAGGCTTGCTTGACGGCCGCTTTCTGCCATGAAGTTTTTCCATCTTTTGATTGCCAAGATTTACTCTGATGACCCACTGAAGTTCTGTTTTCCGTTGTCACTGCAAAAGGTCTGTGAACGTCAGGCAGCGGCCTACGTCCTCTACTCCCAGCACGACCACGGGAGATGCCTCTTCCTCTACCTCTTCCTCTTCCATTTGCAGCACTATTCGCCACAGGTTCCACGGCTGCTAGATGTTCAGGTTCGCTTTGATCACTGTCTTCGACTTCAGAAAAATCAGTACTTGCAGACGATGGCTGATAATCATCTTCGCCTTCGTCCGAATCGTCTACTGAAGCTTCAGATTGATCCCTGTCAAAATCTTGTAAAAGAATATTCCTTACTTCTTGTGCTGAATATTTACGTCCAGCCATCTTTGTTTCATTCATAGAGCAATAAATGCGCAAGTACAACATAACCAATTGAGAGAGAGAGTATGATCTAAGCAAAAAGGTTTGATCGTGTGTAATAAAATACACTAAATAATCAATTTTAACAGTTTCTCTTTGTAAATACACTTTCAAAAAATGAATTTCATTTAAATAACAATGTATTTTCTTGTATTAACATATGCCATAATCAGACAGTTTACATTGGGGTCAAAAACGACGCCATTGGCACTCAGTGTATAAATGCAATACCTACGCCATCTGGTGAGAGAAAATGCAGAATAAAATTCGGAATTTGGTATAAAACAGGAATACCTATAAAATCAGAAGATTTAGTTTCGATATCACTTATGGGGGCTGAGCAGCGCTAATGAAAACAACCTTTGGGGTCGTTTTTGTGGTAATTCGAGTGTTAACTAGTTTTTCAAAAGCTTAAAAATAAAACGCAGAAAAAAATATATCAAAATCGAATGTTAGTGCTTGCATATATTAGTTCCTGATCTAGATGTTCACTGTGGCCTCCCTTTTTTGGCGTTCTGGTTTTCGAATTGGTACACTTGGAAACTACGCTACTTCCTGTTTCTCAAGGAAACAACGAGCTAGATGTGTACGCATTGCTGTGACATCGTATGAAGCAACCAGGTTTTTTGAACCAAGAGCCGATTGGAAAAGAAATGCTGCAGCATAAACTCCACAATCAGACATTATATATTTGGTTGTCGTTGGCAGAGGATAACTTTGTCTTTTAGATTGCCACTGTTGGTAAGATGCGAGACATACATTTGGCGCGTCTGACGTTTCACGTTATTAGAAATTCCTCCATTCATAGAGTCAGCATACAACACGTTATTGGCGATAGATGCTGTTACCACGCCGTGATTTGTGTATGAATGATTTGGATTCCTTCCCCAATGATTGATTGAAATCCACTGTCAACTTGAAACTGCAATCGGTTGACAGCATGCATCAGCTTGCCGTTTAACCACTTGCCAGAAAGTAGATTGTATCGGCCAAGCTCGTGCGAATTCAACTCCTTAACCCACCGTGCTGTTATAGCAGCTGGCGAGTCACCGAACTGAACGAGTTTCTTATCAGTTTCAAAGTTTGCGGTCAATTTTATTTTCTCTGAATGCAGGGTTTTCTTTCCTGTTAATGGGGTGCCATTTAGCGAAATGGAAGGTGCTATCTCATCTCTTTTATTTGAAATACGAGACTTGATCGGTGTCCTTTCTTAAAACCATCTTTTTAGATAAACGGCATTGGCTTCTTGTTTATCATCTTCTATTCTTGTTTAGGACGACACGTTCCACCTCCAAGCACTTCAACGATCTCGTATGGTCCAGTGAAACGTGATGCAAACTTGTCACCCATATGCCAGTTAATACACAATTGTCTTTAAAGAACACTCACAGATTCGAACAGTGGGTCAACCTACATCTCAGTGGTGTTACTATAATATGTTGTGTGGGCTAATGCAATAAAACATTTATTTCATATCCAAATGAATGAACACAACATTACAGAAGCCATTTATTTCGATTATGTATAATATTGAATTCTATTAAAATGAAGAGAAAATGGGAGGCGGCGGCTTTAAGTGGTCGCGAGTTTGTATTGTAGATGGAGGAGATTCTATTTCAATGGGAGAGACTTTGTTCCGAAATTGTCTCCGTGGAGACATTATTCCAGCTTAGTGGAGACTCTGTTTGGGCAGACTTTATTTCATGACACGTGCAATGGACGAATCACAAGGTCCTGGACACGGGACCAGCGCATCGCAGGACTTGCCATTTACTTTCAAACTTACGCTTACGCTGGTAACAAATATATGTACATTTTGGGTTATTTTATATAGCACCTTTTGAGAACTTTACAAAGGCGGTATACATGGCTATCTAACCTATAGGTTGAAAATGTTTGCATGATATAACCTAATCTTATTACACCGTTTAACCTCCTTCTTGGGCTGATAGTCATAAGGATGGACTGCTGAGTTGACTCAAATGTGCTGTATTCCATGGATGGTCATCTATCCAGGTATTGATCTAACTCGAGACTGTTTAACTTCCGTTTGCTTGCTAGAGTCGTTTCCAAATGTAATAAATGATTTAAACGGTGCCCGGTGCTGATCCCCGCCGAGGAGTCCAAACCAGTTTTAATGAAAAACAACGCTTCATTCATGGAACTCAGAGGTTTTTTATATTACAGGTTTTAAGCCTTTGCCTGAATTTGCTCCTACCATCACGTACTCATCTGTATCACATCTCGCCTCTGTAATTGGAGACAGTGTTATAATGAAGTGCTTCTTTTCAGCAAAGTTCGTCAATTTTCACTCTACCGCTTGGAATAAATATTTTCTCGGCTCTACTGGATTAGTTTCTGAATTTTGTGCCCCATTTTATTATAAAAATACAGGCTAATTATAAACGACAACTTGGAATTCATTAATAACTTTTTGGTTAAGATTATTTTCTAAAGTGCGTTATTATTACTGTTAATAGTGGTTATAAAACTGTTGATGATAATTTTGAATATCAGTTAGCTTACAATAAATCTTACCTTTTAAATCAATTTACAACTAAAAACAGTGGCTGCTTGACATGGAATATTTAACCTGAATACCACTTACATTTGGCTGTTTAATGCTCAATTTTACATATCATGGCTCGGGCAAAATTTTAAATGACGCAGCCAGAAATCTGTTGGGGTTAACTGTGAACGCATGATTGCGTTGTTGAGTCAGCAGAATAAGCATGCGTTTCATTGTAATTTTCCACGACGTCATAACGATGTCATCTCAGTTCAGCATGCTGACCACTAGACCATAGCGCACCTCTCTCATAAATTTATATTTATATAAGGACCACCATGTACAGAACAATAATTCTTTACATAATGACAATTTACAAAGTTCAGTCGTCTTCTGTACTCCATCACCTTTGCAATTTTTCAGCTATCATAATTTTCAACTTTGAGGGCTTAAAGTGATGGGTGATTCGTATTTATAAATGGCTTTCAGTTTGCAATGCCTAATCTTGTTTGTACAATGACAGTAGTGACGATATTCCTTATTATTGCACCTCTGCCATTGTTTCTTCAGGCCGTTGCCTGAGATCAGATGGAAAGGACCAAGGTATTATGGTAGACACAATATCTCTGCTTTCGGAACGGAACTTACCATTTCTAACATAACCGAATCTGACGAAGGAATCTACAGTTGCACTGCTTCATCCAACATTCAAAATTCAACATTCATCATTCAACAGAGTCTTCTTGTTTGGGTTGGAAGTATGTCTAAACCTGGTGCTGTATTTCTTGCAATCATTTTGCACAATTTTGTAGAAGTAGGGCCAACACAGTTAAATCCATAAATAATCAGACATTTGGACTTCAATTGGAAACACCATGTCGTAATATTCGGCCAATTCTTGTCACTTTAAACCGAACACAACAAAAAATTGACTACTTCATATCTAACCTGAATTGCTATGTTACAGTAATCTTCACCCGACCGAAATTATAGTTTACGGTATCATTTGATGTAGATTACAAAATCATCGATATAAGCATGCGTACGTTTGAACTTTAAATTATGGCTTTCCAAGGCATATCTGTATATCTGCCTAAGTATCAATCGATTAGTTTGTATATCTATATTGCCAATTTAATTCCATTATCCTAGATAAAATCTAATACTGGAATTTCAAGTGGTTCATAATTTCTTGACTTTGAACAAAAGAATAAGAGTAAATTGCAGAAATCACCTCATTATCAATACATTGCAAACTAAGGCACACAATCTGACTCAGTGCACGTTTGACCATTAAGATCTACAGCCATAATCTGTTTTCTGAGATTGCCATGTGATATTTTGGCCACAAGCTTGTCTAGGACAGCTAACATTGAGTTCCCCTCATTATCAATCAATTTGAAATAAGTCACGCCAGTGTTTTTAATGTTGGCAGATCTAACTATCAACAGAATAGCAATAGGAACAAATAGGGTTATGGCTTTGAATTTCCACATCTTTCCACGTTGTTATCATGCTACTATTCTCCTTTTCTACATCAGTGTTAGTCCTGTTTTACAGCTGAGCCTAAGTTCATCCGACAGTCTGATGGTCCACACAATATTAATGTGACAGAAGGCGAGTCCGTTACGTTCAACTGCAGCGCATATGCCAAACCAGAAGCTGATGTTGTCTGGCTCCAGAATGGACTACTAATAGACGGTAAAACACAAGCAACGTTGATTTAAAATACAATACTGCATTATGAGGTTCTGATTGGCATGTATGATGACTGAGGAATGGATACAATGCAGGTGGCGCTTCTGGCGTTTATTCGCCGACGTGGCTTTCTGATCGGATTATTGGTGTGCTGGTATCAAATTCATAGGGCAGCAGCCTCTGACGAATCAGGGTTGTACTGAAAGAAGTGTTTGTTTGTGAGTCCTGCGATGCGAATGTGTCGCCAGCGAACACAAATCTCTTTTTAGGGTATGGTGGCGAGCGGTGCTACTGATATGGTTTAATCTTCGGGGGACTTTAGCCTTTAACAGCACGCGGGTTCTTGAATGGATCCGTTCGACCGTACAGAGACGTAACGACGATTATTTCTTTCACACGTATATTACAAATATATACAACGTATATACAGCAACTTCAGCAAAATCAGAGTCTTCGATTTGCGTCGGCCTATTAATCTAGCGTGGCTGTTTAAGAGATACAGTTTCACTATTTTTATTCTGTTCTCCGGAACCTAACACCTCTTTCGACCGTTGTTTAGCGAATGCCTTCTTCGCTTCGCACCCTTCCTTAACTTTCCCCTTCATCTGTCAATCATCCAACTTCTCCCTTTCGCCATCCAATCAACGTCTCTCTCTCTCTCTCACTCGTTTACCTCTACCTCTCAATCACGGGCGTCATCTCCGCCTCGCGTTGATGATAGCTTCGCCTAACTGTTCCCAGTGTTCCGTACAAATTAATTACACAAACACATAAGCTAAATAATCTGACATAATACGATCTACAATATGCAAAAACCTAAAATCCTCATTGTTTTCCAAATTTTAACTACAAGGGTGTACTGCAATACTAGCAAATTTCGCAATTTTAAGCCATCAGAAAGATAGGTAGCGGGGGCCGAAATCTGCTGGAAAAAGTTAGTCTTGAATCTTGATAATCGTAGAATCGTTCACTCGAAAATTTTTAAACACTCTTTAAAGCTAAGCGTAGGTACCAATTAATTTTTAAGCGCTGCGTCAAGGCAGAAGGCATAGATATCATATGAAGTGGTAGATGAAGTGAAGATTGGGTTCGTAATGGTAATCTAATTCTAAACTTGAGATTCCTACAGCGCCCAACGAAAGCTAAGTCATGGGAACCAGGTTTTTCACAGGCGCTCAGGCGAAAAAAATCGAAAGGCAGGAAAGGTCAGAGTCGGTTGCAGCTCAAGATCCAAAACTCAGGCAGGCAGACATTCAGAAGGCCACGGTGGATGGTACTTGGAAATGGAGCGAAAAAAGCCATGAGAAGAGGAAGATTCATGATAGGATTGGTAGAAGAGGAGTTTTTCAGTTTATGAGTGAAAGACCTGCACAGAGATTGCAAAGGGTGAAGTGTTGGTGAGTTTGTAATTGTCGTAATTCTGGCGGGAGTTTATTTGGGTTGGGGATTGCCGGAAGGAAAGAGAGGGAAGGACACAAAGGAACTGTTACGGTGCGTTCTATCTAGGTTGAGAGAAATGGAAAGACAGAGTAATGTATGGATCAGAGTATGTCCTCAGTATTGAATGAAAAGCATGTGAAGTGTTAAATATAGGGGCGTAAGACAGATAATTCTGTCGGACTACCTTAAAGCTACGTTACATTATTTTATAACTACACGATAAAGATAAGCTAATTGTCATGCATAATTATTATGGTGCTTCCTAGACCTGCCTTGATAAGTCCCTTCAGACCTCGTCAATTAGTCTTAATTATTTAAAATATCGAAGGCAAACTCAGCAAAGCAGATTCGTATCGTTTCAATAACAAGTACAAATGATATGGTTATGTTTTTGATAGTCAATAGAGCTCCCCATAGATTTGCGTTCAGCAACGATAAGAAAAGTCTGACAATCAGAGACATCTGTAGAGACTGCAAGGACCGATGGAGGCAGACGGACCTGATGGTTATTCAATGCTATGTAAGCAACGTTCACGGATGTGCCCTTGCTTCGGGATACCTGAACGTTCTACGTAAGTAAACCAGGCATTGTTGCCGCAATTTTGGTAACTCATAACCTAAGCCAAAACAAGAGCAAGTTGTTGGCCTGTGTATTCCTGTTAAACTTTAAAGCGCAAGAAGTTAGAGTTGTCTTGTATCGATGCTTAGGACATTGTGCGAATTTTGTCGATACAATACATTTAAAGTGCAATAATATTTTAAAGAATATATTACTCAAAAATAGCTGCCTAAGTGAACTCGGTTCGAAATGTTTTAAATTGTTGTACGGAAGTTGAATACGATGATATTCTAAATCACAAAAAAGGATGTAAACGAATAATGAATGGTAGCAAGTAAGGCTTTCAATGAGCTTCTTTTAACGGGGCGGGGTAGAAAACCGAATTCCTTCTTTTGGACTTTTCATCTGGCTTACTTCTATTCATTTATGTGGATTGGTCGTTGCCAGTAATAAGTCTTCACGTAATTAAGGCGTCATTTTTCCCAGCACGTCTACCTCAGAACGTTTTCAAGCTGTCTGCCTTCTACAAACGTTACCAGCACTCAGTCGATATTTGGTGCGCCAAACCAGAACGTTATTCGGTTCCCGGTCTCTGGAATTCGCTACATTTGTCTATCCGCTCTGTTCATTGTATGTCTGAAGTCTCGCTCTTTCTGAGAGTTCATCAGCCGTAGCTTGACATCCATCCACTGGAGCCTCGTTGATGCGACTGGTTCTGTTCAATGGATTGTTATTTCGAAGTATTTTTCCCTAGAAGCGACCATCGACTTGTGGCTTAGACTAGACTGGAATAGATCATCGTAATCCTCGTCATCATCATTGTCATTATTTTGTTTCTAGGTAGGACAAAAGTGTCGCTTCCTGGTTCAACCTCCGTATTAGTTAATCTTACAACGTCAAGTCAGTTCCATTTTGACTGCAGTGCAACGTCTGATCCGAGCACACCTCCAACAGTTCAATGGTACAGGATTGGACCTCACGGCCAGGAATCTGTTCAGAATGTGCCCCCATATGTCTATGTAATGAACGACATCTTAACCATAAACACTTATTCAAACTGCTCCACTACATGTGATAAATATCTCGGAGAATACAGGTGCGTTGCTGACAGTGGATACAGCCGAGACGTTGCAACAGTGACACTCTATGTCAAAAGTAAGCATTGTTTCAGACAATTTCAGGTAAATATGAATCTGAGTTCGTCACGTTGTTCTGTTGCTTTACAGATACGCCTGAAAGAAAAAACACCACATTTCTAATCAATATTTCGTTTTATGAAAGTAACTTTTGTATTGCCTACAAACGATGTACTAATTAGAAATTTAATGGTTACCTTGACCTGAAAATCAATTTGTGCGGTACGGTGATCTATCGGTAACGGGTTTGGTCATTAATCATGCGGTTGCGGGTTCGACTCAGTGTAACGATCCTGTTGTTTGCCATATCGTGTCCCTGTTAAGCAGTATAATTTGGACCCAGCGCATGCTGGGCAGTAAACGGCAAGTTCTGTGATGTACTGGCCTCGTGTACAGGACATTGGGATTCGTCCATTATTGGTTCAAGGGCCTAAAGAAAATGAAATGAGCGCCTCCCCTATGTCTCACTTGTGGAATATGGAATACTTTACTTTAAAAAGAAGATCAAGAAAACCATCGCATCTCTAATTGCCCAGATGAAGTAGTTTAAGACAGTGTGTTCGGTAACCCGGGCAACGCGGACACTGCAAAAAATCCAAGTGAACCATCAGCGGCCACGAGTTAACCGCAAGGACAGCTGACAGTTATGGTTGGTTGACATTTGGCCGCTCTACTAGTAATTATATAATAGCATAACAAGAGTTTTATATATATATATATATATATATATATATATATATATATATATATATATATATATATATATATATATATAACAGAAAATCCAAGTGAACCATCAGCGGACAAGAGTGAACTGCAAGGACAGCCATATTGTTGATATTTGACCGCCCTAATAGTAATATATATATATATATATATATTACTCTTGTTATTACTATTAGTATAATTACTATTAGTATAATTACTATTAGTGCGGTCAAACGTCAACCATCCTGTCAACTATCCTGGCAGTTCACTCTTGGCCGCTGATGGTTCACTTGGATTTTCTTGCAGTGTCCGCGTTGGCCGGGCTACCGAACACACTACACTGTCTTTAATTACGTCATCTGCTGAGGTCTTACCCGTGAAGGCTTTCCTGCAATTAAGGAACCGGCCTTTCTGTCCAGACCGATGACAAAAGACTTGATGGTCTTTCTTAGATGCAATAATGGTAGGGTACTAGTTTGACTTTGAACGTAACAGAAACAGATACCGTGGCTCCTTGTTACTTATACCTGCAACCTCTACACTGCTCGGAGCTGCATCAAAATTGGCAGCTACCAGGAAAAACACCAAATACAAATACTTCAAATTTAGCACTTTTTCAACTGCTTTTCGAAACTTTGGGACCCATCGACATCACTGCAGTCGCTTTCCTTTCCCTATTAAAAATGGGCCAGTACCTAGCTCATTTTCTGGAAATTACAACGACTAGTTTAAAAAATCCAATCCTACTTTTTAATGCAGTCGTCTTCCGCAACATTTTTGCACTTTCAGATTTTGACGAGGCCCAGCCTCTCCAGATATTATCTTGTAACCAGCGCACATATTTGGAATCCCATGTCATCAGAGCTACCTTGGTTTAGCCTACAAGATTATTAATATATAATTATAGTTGCGTTTAATTCTGTTTCGCAGTGAAGATAAAAGTGGAGATTAGAGGCTCAAAAAACGTATCAGTTGACTTTCTGGAAGAAAAGCAGTTCGTCTTTCAGTGTCATGTAACTTCTGTTCCGAGTACACCTCCGACGGTGCGTTGGTACAAGGTACAACCGTATGGTGACTTAGTTCGTGATGAGCCGCCTTACGTCTATGCCACAAAGGATATCTTGGTCATAATGATTTATCCAAACTGCTCTTCTTTTTGCTCTAAATACCTCGGAGAATACAGGTGCATTGGTGACAATGGATACAGCCAAGACAATAGCACGATTACTCTTACCTTTAAGCCTCCAACAGGTGAACCCATTAAAAGCAAATGGTATTTATTATAAATGTGACGCTATCATTCGGTTTAACACTAGACAACTCCTGACATTAAATGAAAGATTTAGAGTAGTAATTGAACATTCACAGATAGATATTTATAAAAGAAGGATAAAAACTTCTCAAGCTTTACTTTGCTTAGTTACGCTAAGTAAAGTATCAAAATTTATGAATAGCCATCAAGTGCCAGATATATGTTATATTTATAAAGGAATAAAATTTCAAACTCCTGTTTTGTTTAGTTGTCTCAAAAGTCATTTTGGAATTTTTGCGTTGCGGTAAATATCTTTTACAGACGCTGTCAAGGAGAACGAAGTGTGGAAGATAATTCCAGGAGTCGGAGCTGTTGTCCTATTTCTGTTTCTCATCGGAGTTTTCTTTGGCTTCTGTCGGAAGCGATACTTTGGTGGTAAAGATGCAATTGCGTTTTAATTTTTACAAGGTCCTAGTAGAGATAGCAGGAAGGACACTTGCACCGGGCCTCAACATCTTTTGTACCTAGAATATTTTGTATATGAGTATCTGGACATTTTTAGCGCCTTTTAAGGTCATTTGTCTTGATCTGATTATGTAACTTACAAGAAAAGGTTGTGCTTTTTTGAATTAATGCTGTGGTGGTGAAAGGTCTGTAAACACCAGGACAAAAGGTTTTATAAATGTTGTGGACGCAGTGGATGTAACTATAACATATAGCTAAGCAATATGTAGAGATAAAATGAACTCTATTCGCTAAGTAGATATTAATTACAGCATGATTGCTATGAATATGTGTAGTATATAGGCCTAGGCAGAGTCAGGCGTTATGTAGATTTATGTCCCTATGTCTTTAAGGATACATCTGGCATATGCAATGATCCCCAGTCGCCTAGATTTTTGTAACTCGCTTCTTTAAGATGTCACATAGTTAAACCTGCAGAATTTGTAGATAGTTAAGAACTCTGCAGCTAAAGTCATAACAGATACATCACGATATGAACATATAACACCTTTACTTAAATCCTATTCAGCAAAGGAGTTTCAAATTGGAGCTTATAGTTCATGAAACATGAAATTGTGGCCGACCACAGTACTTTGAATAATTCCTTATTTTCCTGCTTTATCAGTTTTCAGCTAGGTCGTCTGATTGTCTTTCTCTACTTATTTAAAAACCAGAGCTTTTCGTGGTGATGGTTCTCTCGGTTACTGGTTCTCGATTTCGGAACACTGCTCCGTCTCCCATGTCAACTCGGTCTCGGTGTACTCCCTTACCTCACTATAGACTTCCTTCCTGTTTCAATGGACTCACCTTCTGTGTACTGACCGCCCTAGAGCTTGGTTTGGGATGCTTTCTGCGTTAGACATTGGCGTTAAAACTTGCTAAGTATTAGTTTGTATTGCTGTTTTTATTAAACTGAATTTTAAATCCTTTATAACCTAAATTAGACAGTAAATTCTAATAGTAAATAATGATTCCGTCGCCTATATTATTTTACATTTTAGAAGCGAACAGACGAACCAAAGAAAGGAGATTGCCCAATCTTCCTAGCATGTACGAGCGTGTAGACTATGATGCAGTAGCTCAGCCTCTGGAAGCAGAAGGAAACAATGAAGGATCGATGCCACGAGCATGCAGCATGTATGAACACATAGGTTATGATTCTATTGATCAGGTACTCGAAGAAATGGCAAACAGAGAAAGAGCGATGCCGCAATCTCCTGGTGTCCATGAATTCAACAGATATGAGTCAACAGATGCGCCACAGAAAGAAAAGACAAACACAGGTAGACGGATGCTCGATGAAGATACCATGTATGACCTCATGGGGTATGCAATACTTCTGGAAGAAATCAAAAATCGCAGGAAAATAGACCAACTTGATCACTTAAGAAATTCGGATAAGAGTCCAAAAGAAGTGACTCTCAACTTGGATTTGGTTTCAAACGAATTGAATCCTTACTTGAATTTGGTTTCGAACGAAGTGAATCCCTACTTGGATCTGAGCCCGAAAGAAGAGAATCCCTACTTGGACCTGGTTTCGAAAGATGTCAATCCTTACTTGGATCTGGATCCGAAAGAAGTGAATCCCTACTTGGATCTGAACCCGAAAGAAGTTAATCCCTACTTGGACCTGGTTTCAAAAGAAGTGAATCCCTACTTGGATCTGGTTTCGAAGGAAATGAATCCCTACTTGGATATGGGTCCAAAACAAGTGAATCCCTACTTGGATATGGCTCCCAAAGAAATGAATCCCTACTTGGATATGGGTCCAAAACAAGTGAATCCCTACTTGGATATGGCTCCCAAAGAAATGAATGCCTACTTGGATATGGGTCCGAAAGAAGCGAATCCCTACTGAATCTGGTTCCAAAAGAAGTGAATCCGTATTTGGAAGTGTGTAAGAAGTAGATCCGAACTTGAATCTAGGTCGGGAAGATGTTGATCCCCACTTTTCTCTTACTCTAGCTAGACACGGTCTTTACGCCACGTGTACAACCTTTCGTGAAGCGGATCATCTGGTTCTCAAGAACTAGCAAGTCACATTAGCATTTTAATGTTAGCATCCCGACTAACCATTATGTAGCCATTTGTTGTCGTCCCCGAATACGGCGTCTGTAAAGCTCTGCTTCGTAATTAATGCATACATGTACGAAAGCATGCATGGTGTATACATGCAAGGAGATCTGTATGTATGTAAGTATGTATGCACCCGCGCTCAGATAATTAGGCTACATGTTGTCGGTATCCCTTTAAAAGGAGGTGTCTGAATGCCGTCCAAAACACAAAATCCGAGACCATCACTAAGAATAACAGGACTACGGTGTGCTGATTTGGACAAAGAAGTATAGCGAACGCACAAGCAGAGCTTCGTATAAATTAAATGTGCCGTCTAAACTGAACAAGGCGTTAGACGGCCGCACAATCATGCATCATCGGTTGACGCCTTGTGCATAAAAACACCGGCGCAATAAAAGTTTCTAATTAATAACTACGCCGTAGCAGATCCAAAGTTTAACCTCCGATAAAATTTTGCTGACGTTCAACGAATCACGGGTTCTATGTATTTACCTTTAATACTCTGCTTTTCAGCTGCCAAGAAACGGAAAGCTATCTCCAAAGATACGGCGATGATCCATCCTAACACCCTTTACGAAGACATCGGATATGATTCAATTGATGTGTCACGGGGAAATGTCGTGAACATGGAAAATCCAGTGCCTCAGGCAGGTAGTAGGCCTATATACGAACACGTGGGATATGATTCAGTAGATGTGACTCAAGAAGAAGCCAAAACTTCAGCGAAAATAAACCAGTTCACTGAGAAATCAAAAGAAGTGAATCCGTACATGGACCTGGCTCCAGATCCCGTTCCTCCACCAATGTATGCGGCTTTACGTACTTAAAACGGCCTCGTTCCCGAGAAATTAGAAGCCACCGGCTGGTAGCTGATATTCTGCCTAACGCTACTACTGAATACTTGTATTGCTTTAGTTAAGTCAATGTCATAACGATACTAACATATTGTAGGCATCTAGGGGCTGGCTCCATTCAGGTGGAATAACAGTATAAGTCCTTTATTTAAGCAAGAGATACATAACACCTTAAACGGAAGACATAATATCCGTATTGAAACACTAGAACATATTGACGTAATGCTTAAAAACTCTTAGAAAAGAGTTTGGCCACATCATTACTCAACACAAATTGTCTAATCTCAGAACACAATCCTTGATTCAATGTCCAAATTACGACTTCACTTGGAGTGCGCTTGCACTTTTGTTTATTATATGCATTATATTCTATTTTACTCCTGATGGTTAAGTGCATGTTGTTACTCAGGTTTGTTAAACTCTCTGTAACTATTATTCAAGACATTTAAGTCATTTCTCTTTGTTTAGGTTTTATGTATAATGCTAATACATTTACATGTATTCAACGTTTTGACAGTATTAGCCTAACAGAAAATAAAATGGCACCTCGGAATTCAAATAAATGCAAAAATTTTACAAGAATAGTGTGTTATAAAAGAAACTGAAACCAAGCGTGGTTGAGCACGAGACAAAAGCATATTAGGTATTGCAACAACTCAGCATACAAATCTTGCCTTTTATACGCTACTCGTATCCAGACTAATTTTGCAAATCACACATACGATTTGGAATTAGCCTTTCTTAGCAAAAGTCATCTATATGAACCCACCTTCATTGTACACCTCCGACGTTTAGCTCTTAGTTATTCAGTCTCAAAAGACATTCACGTTCATGGTCTGTAGAAAGTTAAGTAGTCTGTAACTTCTTATGCCTTCCTATAGAAGCTTGGATTCGTTTTAAGATCTTCCTACTTGGATGATCTTCGCTGGTCGACACTGCCCCGCTATACAGCAAAGAGCTTTCTGTTCCAGCTTTCAGTGAACCTGGGCGCCGATCACACGCTCTGTTGCCGTGGAGATCCACAGGCACCTCGCATTCGCACATTATTACGAGCTCATCGGGCATTCTCGTGCACTGGCCATTCCTCTTGGAACAATCTTCCCTTAAATGTACAAATAGTTTCAATTGATTCGTTCAACATACGTTTTTTTGTTTACCTTAAGTCGCACGTTCTTAGCTATATACCCATGAGATCAGCGTTTCTGGGAGATGATTGAAGAGGGTTATATAAATTGCTCGTTACACTACATTATATATAATGTCAAAAAGTTGCTTCAAATGCTACATATTAGTGTTTTTCTTCTTAATATGCCACAGTTGGGTAAAATCTATTAGTATATAATCTGGAAACTTCGATCGTGTCGTTATTTGCCTTGTGCATATCTTGAATGCATGCCTCCGTCCAATGGTTTATGATTTGCAATGAGGTTTTGCTCAGAAATGACTATCGATTGCTGCCTTGTGCGTCAAGATAACAGTGTTATAGAAGTTTTCAGACTATTTTAGACTTGAAAGAATCAATCGTTTGTGCTGCTAAGAAAAACCGCTATCCTTTGGGTCTAACCAGTCGAGATCGATGAAGCCTCAGAGACTTAAAGACAGGCTACGAATGATCTAAAAGCCTAAGCAGGTGGTCGGTGCTGCTTGTAAGCAAAGGCGCAATCGCCTACGATTCCTCGCTCAGCCGATTGACATATGGCGTGTTAACAAATGTCTTACTACTTACTTCCTTACAATCCTTTGCGTAGTTTTAATTGAGATCTGTAAGGCCTGGAGTCATGAAGACAGGCTATCGAGGATATAAAAACTAAAGCTGGAAACTGTGGCTACATGTAGACAAACAGTCAAATGTAAAGAGATCGCTCTGCCCTGCACAACACGTTTACGATGAATAGGCCTATCATATCCGTATTTTTTAACGTTATTATGCTTAATTGCGTTCGTGTGAACTGGTCGTCTGATGTGTGAGACGAGGTGCGAGGTTTGGTGAACTAGGGATTAGACATCAGACGCAGGGGGAGCAGAACTCAAGCTGTGGTAGGAAACTATTCACTGTCATCGGTTGAACAGATTCTGCAAAGCCGAATGTCCTCCGTGTTCAAAAAGATAAACTGTTTTCATGAGATGTCGAAAATGAGGATTGAGAGTGTGCTTGTCATCATTGTTCACTTTTTTTTCTTCACAGCTTCTGAAACCGACCGTGAGTTGTGTACCGCTACTTTGCCAGTTTACCTGATAATCTAATCTAATGTGATCTCATCTAATCCAATCTAATAATCAATTCAATTTAATAATGATCAGTGTAATAGTTATCAAGGCATTAATCGATTGTGACTGATAAATAAAATTAGCATCTCTGCAAAAAGACTTCAACAGGTATATACAGTTGTACCTCTGGTGAATAGTTGTTTTATTCAAACAATAAACTCTTGGTTTGAGTTTGGTGTGACCACGTCGCCGGCAATTTTCTGGTTAAAATAGCTTCATCTTTAAACCATATTTAAGATACTGCATGCTTATTACAACTTACTTTCTCACATATCACACTTTCAAATCGATTATTGTTGCATTAAAATAAATACATGATATTATGAAGTTGGTGTTATTGCATTTTCGCATTATTAAAATGATATCTATGATTTTATAAATTTGGTGCTGTATTAAATTCATTTATTTGGAAAAGGTTTTACATATTTGGGATTGTCAGCAGTCTTTTTGAGCAATTTTGAGTATATGAAACTTATTGGAACTGAAAGAATGGTTTCCGTTTAAAAGAGCAACCACAATATCAACTTCACTCAACAACTTTTGGGTAAAAGTCGTTCACAGTATGATGGGGCACCCAATGCCGATGTAGAGGAGATAAGGTAGCCTACCAAGTAAGATATTAGTTTATCACCTCCACGGCCTTGATTCGAACCCAGAGCCCTTCATATGAAATCGACATAGATCGCATTTTGGAACAGTGCTTAACCTCGGTATCTGAGATATTTATTTGCTCATTATTATTGTTCCTATTACGCGCCCAAGGTCAGCAAATCTGAATCTGAGGTGCAAGGAAAGTGCGCGAACAAATTGTAAAGGGTCATTACAACGAGTCGAGTTCGCTCAGCAGGTTCGAAGCCGCAATCGTTGAATTACAGACTCAGGACGGTGCCGAATTAGCCACCTTGCAGCACAGTATACCATCTGGCACATAGGAATGATGATCCTCCGTATTTCTAACATCGTAATACCGAATAAAGAAAATCTTTACTAGGTCTGTTTACTGTAATCATAATCGTAGAGCCGAAATTTCTACATCGCCCAACGAAAGTTAAATCGCAGGAACAGGCGCTCAGTCGAAACAAAATCGATAGGCAGGAATGGTCATAATCGGTTCTAGTTGAAGATCCAAGGGTCAGGCAGCCAGACAGTCAGTCGGCTGTGGTGGAGTTGGAGAGGAGAGAGATAAAAGAGGGAAGAGCCGGAATCAGGGTAGGCTTTATGGAAGAGAAGGCTTAATTGTAGACCTGCATGAAGTCGATGCAAACTTGAGAGCGAGGCCATTAGGTTCAGCAGATGACTGGGTCATTCGGTTCAGAGTCTCAGTTAGTAAATTTTTACACAGTACTCAATAACAACATAATTATGTCATCCATCTCGCTTCAGACGTATCTCCGGCTCATTCGTTTACCGATATTCTCCACTGCACACTAGGCCACTAAAGTTCCGCTTAGCATTTCTGTCTGTAGACAGTCATGGGCGTTTTAAAAAGAACCTTGGAAGAGAAACGACGCCAGATGGATGGTAGGATATTCATTGGTGAAAGGAAGAAGAATCCATTTCAGAAAAAAACAAAAACTCTAATGCTGCAATTCGAAAAAATCAAATTTTCTTTCCAAGTTTTTCACGATGATACAAATTTTATGTTACCGTAAAGGTAAAAAACAAACACAGCGCTTTTTTGATCATGAAAAGCCAGAAGTAGCTCGCTACCTACGATGTTAAATAAACTGCCTTACTGACTTTATATTACATTTGACCTTCGTCAGCTTAAACTCTCCTATTCCACAATTCTATTCTGATTCATCCTCTTCTCCCAAGTATCTCGCGGCTTCAGTTCTAAACACCATCCACCGCACAGTAACCATCTGATTGTGCGGTGGACCCTAGATCACGATTTAGTACCGCACTTTAAATTACCCACCCACATTTTTGTGTGAGCGCCTGTGAATAAGCTGGTTGCTGTGTCATAGCTTTGTTGGGCGCGGAAGAAATTTCAAGATTACGATTACGAATACTTTACGAATTGGATTGCTTATTTGTTCTTGGGATGTGTGCTTTTGATGAATTTTTATAAAGTTACATGGCTAATGAGTCTGATGTATCATTTTGTTTTCAGTGCAACTTCCACCGTCCATTACAAGAAGTCCAAAGCCGCATGTTTTCTATCTGCCAGGTCAGCGAATCGACCTCAGATGTGAGGCTGAAGGCAGTCCAGCTGTGAAGTACGTTATCACGATAGGCCTATTATATCTACAGCTTATAAATTCATTCAGTACACATTTGACGCTGTAAACTAGAAAAGTCCATTTGAATGGAGTCCACCATAATGAAGTCAGTGAAACCTTTAAAACTAATTGCAATTGTGGATATAAATGAGCCTAGTGGAGTGACGTTACAATAAGACGCGTTCCCAAATAAGAATAAGCTTTAGGTCCAAATTGGCTTTGAAAGTTCTTTCTAACGGAAGTATCGTTTATAACAGCTGAAGAAAGTCCAATGTCGTTTGCACGAACTTAGCAACCTCATAATATCTTGTATTTACGGTTAACTCTTATTAACCAACATAACTCCTTCCTATATTACGATATGAGTAATATACGGAGAGTCACCTCTGAAAAGTCTATCTTGTGTTCATTCCATTTCATAATGTTTATTTAACGATGCCGTCATAATGAGATAATAGTCGTGGTCCGCTCTGTAGTCTGTGTATGTTTGCAGAGCCATTACATCACATCAACGACTATATATCAACCAGAGTCATCGCAACTACGAATAAGTCTATTATAATTATATACAGTTCATGATAACCTTCAATAATATATCTGTGGTTTATCTTTGCAGCATACGTATTTCATAATAATCACAAGTGCTTTGTGGGGGTACTAAAGAACGCTATGTGAAGGCGTCTAGACTAGTAGGCGTAACTAAATAATTAAGTGCACTGCAATTAAACTCGCGACACGACCACGCCACCTGTTTGTTTCCGTCGGCTATAGACCCGGCCTTGATTAGGACATACCCTTGCTTGTCTGCGATGAAAGACCAGCTCTGCGTATTTTTATTTCTGCCAGCTCACTAATGACGATGTATTAATTTCAGGAAATTCACGTGACAAGGATGCATCAGACTGTTTATTTCGCTAGTTGTTAGGACAAAAATTACCGCATAGAGGGGAATAGTAGCCATTATAAAAAACACAGTATTTACTTTCACCCAGCCTCAGAAATGTTTGGTGTGATCTTGCGGTTCAAATCTTACATACTAAAGGTTTTTAAATTAGTTACAGTGTATTCGCAAGACCTTATTATTATTATTGTTGTTGTTGCTGCTGCTGATGATGCTGATGATGATGTTGTTGTTAATTAACTAATTAATTAAAAATTTATGTAGCACTAATTCAAGACGCAGTCAGATAAGTATCCAGAAAGTCAGCCCACTGAAACAGAGAGGAAGCCAATGCAAAGATTTAAGTACAAGGGTTATATGTTCATATCTTTACCTATCAGTTATGGCTGCTCTATCCCAAAAGTCTTGAAGTCTTAAGTCTCTGAATGTTTGACGATGTGATACCGGTATGAAGCGAGTTACAGTAACCAAGGCGACTGGAAACCAATGCATTTTCCAGAGATATCCTTGAAGACCTCGAGACATAACACCTAATTCTGGATATTACTAATTCGCATGTATATTTGTAACATAGTATGATCCTAACTTACTAAAATGTAACCCAAGAGTAAATGTGGATTTAGCTGAAGAAATGTTTCTCGTCCTTACAGATACACGTGGACTAGGAACGGCGTTGAAATAAAAGGACACACAAATACATATCAGCCATACATAGATATATCTGAGGCAACACCAGATCACGCGGGATTCTATCAATGTGCTGCTACTAACCCATACGGTACAGTTCTCTCAGATAAGTCGCATGTCCAACTGGCCAATATCAAAGAACTGGTACAACGACATCAGAAACAAGTTGAAAAGATAACGGTTACGGAGGGGCGGCCATTTTCAATTTCCGCTCCTCGAATTCAAAGTGTCCCCAAGTCAGAGGTTTGGTGGTTTGCCTCGGATGACTGCGAAGAAATAAAAGGTACAATTTCAGGACTTGTACGACGGACAAAACGAATTCAGAAGACGGCAAACGGTAAAATTCTCAGAAATTCGTGTTATTCTCTCAATCTAATAATTTATCACTTGCTAGTAATAAAATCTAAACTCCCGAACGTCAACTTGCGGCGCATTGAGTGCAGGTGGGTTGTTCATCTTCTTGCGTCAATACACGAATCGGGAAAAACTCAGATTAGGCTTTTCTATCATTTTGTATACTTATTTTTGTGTGGGACACGGTAGTCGATTGGTTAGAGCGCTCGGCTTTTAACGTGAAGATTATGGGTTCGAGCCTCCTTCCCTGAGACAGTTACTTTGATCAAGTCAGTCACTCACAGTTGCTTAGTGCTATCGATTGATGTTGAGTCACTAGATAGTGACGCTTAATAAACGAAAAAAATTCAGCGCTCCACAAAGGCTTCCCGAGCGAGGCTAGCTCATTTTGACGGCGCTAAATGAATAGTTATTGGCTATCGCGCATACGAGAAAATATGAGAAAAAGTTCTTTAAATTTACACATAATTTATACTTAGTATATGCCGAGACTCGTCAAGATATTTACTGCCTAGTCTTGATCTCAGTGGATTTCGACCACGGCACTGAATCTAATCCAACAACCTTCCCCACACTCCACTAGGGAAATGAGGACCTTACTTTGCCATCGATTGATGCCTTGTGCTTTAGAGAACGGCGCTATCGAAGTTACAATTTATAATGCATCGCATAATCAGCATGTCTTAGTCGTTAGACAGAGGCGTTTATAAATGCAGAAATAAATTAAATCACTACCATTATATTCTTTTCAGGGGATCTATACTTTGCTTATGCAGTACAGGAGGACGATTTCATGTGTTACCAGCCGGTACTTTCAAACTATTTTATGCCTTATGCTGTGGGCAATTTCACTACTATAACGGTGATAAGAGGTAAGCTGCCTTATTTTAGTTGTAATTATATTTACAAATTCTTATAGCACTTCTTTAAAAGAAATTCATCAGAAGCGCTCTGACAACGGATTATGAATCTCTACTATGAATGATCTCAGTTCAAGCGATCATTGAATGATGTCTTGAAAATTATGTTAACGGCGCCATAAAAGTCATTAGACCAGATAAGATCATCAATAGATTTGATGTCTATAGCAATTAGATTAGATTAGATAGAACTGATCTAGTGTAACCGGGTGTGATCTGATCAAATCTAATGTAACAACTCAAATAGCGTCGTCATCGTATTGCACGATGGATCGTGAAACGCACAAGGCGTTCTTAATACTAATCGTCAATTTTTATAGATTAAAAAAGTGGCTAAACAGTAGCTTTGGATGAATCAGTACAAGCTGGAATATATATGTATTGATATAACGCCAATTCAGAAATGGCCAAGTATCAGTAGATGCAGCTAATCAATTATGCACGAACGACTTACTAAAGGAGCAGTCACGAAAGCTGAAGGCTGTAGCCCGTACTCTCAGCCTTACGAGGAGAACCCTCAGATGTAATTTTGAAGGCTTACATTGCACAACAAGACATTACACGACTCCGTGTAAAGACCCCGGGCAAGTTGTTTGTCCACACCGTGCCTCTGCCACCAAGCAGTATAATTTGGTACCGAAGTAAGCTGTGAAGTAAACGAAAGTCCTGAGATGCACTGGCCCCGTGTCCAGGGAAATTAGGATTCGCCCATTGCCGGCTCAAGGCCTAGGAAAGAAAATGGGCGCCTCACCCACGCCTCATTTGCGGGATATGGGAAGCTTTACTTTTCACACAACATTATATTTAATTACTACAAATCCTTGTACTTGGATTACATGCTTGCGTTACTATATAATTTCACATTACATATATTGTTGCATTACAGTTGATGGCAATTCGCTCCAATCGGAGCCAACACTCAGACATTTCGACGCACCAAGTGTAGCTCTTATCGGGAGAAATGCGTCCTTCAGATGCATATTTTCAGGATAGTAAGTGAAATTTTGCTATTTCATAAATGACCTTCCTTCTCTTTCTCTCAACAAGAAAAACTAGTAAATGACTGTTTTGATGATTAATTTAGCAACAAAATGTCTACAAATTTAATCTTCTTTCTTCTATTCCTTGTACTGTTTTGCACTTAGTCTTCCTGACAGCTCTCGTAAGTATGAGATATACGACTTTTGGTTGATATTGACTTGGTGCGTATGCATGCATGCTTGCATGGATGTATGTATGCATGTTTATATATATGTATGTATGTATGTATATATGTATGTATGTATGTATGTATGTATGCATGTATATATGTATGTATGTATATATATATGTATGTGTACATATATATTGCGCCAAGTGTGTATGCGTGTATGTATGTATGAATGTATGTATATATGTATGTATGTATGCGGTTGCATATTTCTAGTCCCGATCCATCTATATCCTGGACCGGGCCAAGCAATCCAAGTTCCACTCCGAGACATCAGCTGAAATTGAATGAAACTCAGCTATTCATTGTCTACGTTGAAGCATCGGACGAAGGAAAATACAGCTGCGCTGCGTCGAACTCTGAAGGCAGCGTTGGACAGGATTTTCACGTACGCGTTGAAGGTTAATTCTTCACTTCTACGCCTGTTCGTAGTTAAATTAATATTATTACTTGAAATTCTGTGAGTTACCTTTCACCTCGGAGAGAGTCACTTTCATTGGATCCATTGCCTGTATTTCCTTTGCAATCGATAGCAACTGAACACTTGCTACAGATGCCAAGATGGCCCGATCAAAGTGGACGTCTGAAACACGTGCGCATGTGGTGAGCGTTAGCATAGTAATTTGAGTGGCAATAAGTTTAGATAAGGTTGACGTCAATTGACCTGGTATCCATAACATGTCGTTAGACACTGGATACTCGCCAGTTTTTGCAGTTCTTCTAACACATATTACGTGTCTTTGAAACCACTTAAAACCCAAGTTATGTTTATATGCTGTTAAAGGCTGTGCTGGAATCTATTTCCAATGCATTGCACACATCGGCATCTACGCCTACCAGCAACTATTTAACGACTTGCTTAGTAATTATTTCTTCCCTTGCTGGTCTTCACATCGGATAAAACAGCTTCTCCACTCACCTCTGTTCGTCGCCAGTCCTTTAATCTCATTCCACGACATCTCCAGACATTCCTCTTTCACAGATCCTATCCTGACACCCTTTCTTCCTCTTATCTCTCTCTCCTCTCCAACCCCAAACACCATCCCCATGGCTGCCACGCTGTCTCCATCTGACTTTTGGATCTTGACCTGGAACCGAACCCTTTTGCCTATCGATTTTGTTTTGACTGAGCGCCTGTGAATAAGCTTGTCCCCGCGACGTGGCTTTCGTTGGGCGCTGTAGAAATTTCGGAATTACGATTACGATTACGATCTCAGGTTATCTCTGCTGGTCTCTTATTTACAAGGTTTCAGATTTTACCAGGAAGTTTCACCTTATCTCAGAGACCATCCATCGTGGCCGTCTGCTTGACTGCCTTCCCGACCTTTGGATGTGGACATGGAACCGAACCTGACTATACCTCCCCCAACGATTTTTGTATTGAACTTAGAGCCTGTGGATAAGATGGTTTCCGAGACTTAGCTGTTTTTGGTCTTTGAAAATATATGGAGATTACGATTACTTTCCACTACAAATGGCCTCATGTATGACAACATTCGTGTAGAAAAATAAGCTCTGATCACTAACCTTTGGCTAAGTTAGCATGTTGGTTGTGGTTGTTTTTTACAGCTGTGCCCTCATTCAAACAGATATCCGACCGTCCACACAATATCGATGCTATAGAGGGCAGCACTGTCACTTTCGTATGCAACCCCCATGCCAAACCTGAAGCCTTGATCGGCTGGTTTCACAATGGAAAACTAATAGACGGTAAAGCACAGGACCAGACAAAAACAATGGTCTCTAGACTTCCAAATTCAGAATTGATGAACGTAAACGATCAGGATTAAGTAATCCATGTGGTGAACTTTGTTGGATGACTTCCACATGTTCGATATTGTGCTAGCACATGCCATCAAGAAACTTGAAAATCAACTGTAGATCTGTAAAAATTTGCTTATACCTCTGACAGTCACACCTGCCCTTAACCTTAAATCTGCAAAACAGGATAATCTGGTTAATTCACGCTTCCGCGCTTTAACAGTGCAACTTGATAGCTTCGCCGTTGTCAGCCCTTCATAACTGAAGAGACTGTCATGAAACCTGCGATAGGAGCTTCTTGTTCTTTTTCTTTCTCCGTTTTGTCAGCGGTGGAAGACTAGTCTATTTGATGGTGCTAATTAGACTTAGCACTCCGCATTACAAGATGTGCATTCATTCGGCCACACTGATTCTGTCTCATGGTGATGTTATTACTAGATCTGTATGTATTAAGCGCCACTACCTAACGAAAATGCATCAATCGATGGCATTGAACAGTCGTGCGTGAAGTTCTTCCTCAGTAAGTTTCTTATGGAAGGCTCGGACCCGTACACAACGCGTACAAGACGAGCTTTCAACCAATCGGATACGGCCTCGCATGCGTATCACTGAGGCGACTCATATTGCATCAATGTATGCCTATTGTAAATTTGTAATGTAATATAAATTTCTCATTGCTACGCAAAAGCTGTCTCAGGGACATCAGCTTTCTCACCAGCGTCAGATGAAATCAAGTCCGGAAGAGAAAGTTTAAGGCGAACAACTGGTTGTTCTGATCTTTCAGTTAACGATCCTCCCAGAAGATTTGAAATCTCTGACAGCAAGAAAAGGCTGACTATCCATTACATTTGTCGAAAATGCACAGACCGGGAAAGTGAAACGGACTTCATGGTTATTCAGTGCAATGCGAGCAACGTCCACGGATACGCCTTTGTCTCCGGATACCTAAATGTGGTCGGCAAGTACTCTTTAAATATTCTACTGATGCTTAATACTAAGTTATGATAATCTGCATAAATATAATTCTCAGAGGCGAAGAATCTGGATGGCAGGATATTTGGCTAAAGCACAATCACGACAGTGGTATTGAACAGCCGTTCTCCAATAATTGCAAAATGCAAAGAAAAGTGAACAATTCACCATTACTATTTTTTATTTATCAATTGCATTATCTACGTGCACAAGGTTAGTAAATCGGAATCTAAGGCACAAGACAGTTGCCTGAGAACAACTTGTCCAGGGAAACTTGCAAAGAAAAGAGAACAATTCACCATTACTATTTTTTATTTATCAATTGCATTATTTACGTGCACAAGGTTAGTAAATCGGAATCTAAGGCACAAGACAGTTGCCTGAGAACAACTTGTCCAGGGAAACTTGCAAAGAAAAGAGAACAATTCACCATTACTATTTTTTATTTATCAATTGCATTATTTACGTGCACAAGGTTAGTAAATCGGAATCTAAGGCACAAGACAGTTGCCTGAGAACAACTTGTCCAGGGAAACTTGCAAAGAAAAGAGAACAATTCACCATTACTATTTTTTATTTATCAATTGCATTATTTACGTGCACAAGGTTAGTAAATCTGATTCTAAGGCACAAGACAGTTGCCTGAGAACAACTTGTCCAGGGTCGTGACAAGGATTCCGCTCACCATCCCGAACTGTTAACTATTTCAGACTATCACTCACTGAAGATACATTTCCCCATATATTTGTTCCTGGCACAAGTCTCCAACACTTGTACATACCATAAAATGTACGCTATTTACAACGTGCGTAACTTGGCACAAACATACATCATTGATTCAGAAACATTATAATCGTGATACAATGTTAACCCTAAACATGTGATTTCTAACCGCAG
The DNA here is from genome assembly GCA_964023275.1 of Norana najaformis. NCBI lineage: Eukaryota > Metazoa > Annelida > Clitellata > Crassiclitellata > Hormogastridae > Norana > Norana najaformis. The sequence goes on from OZ029927.1 coordinate 22,858,100, forward strand.
ATGTTGCGGATTTTGCTCCACGCTAAACCTGAATGTTATGCATTCTGTTTTGTAACAGCAGAACCTACGTGCAAGGGGGCATGGCTTGTTGATTGGTGGATCGTTCTGGTTTCTTCCGTGTCCATTGGTGTCCTGCTTTTCTTCGTTGGACTCTGGATTGGATTGCGGTGTAAACAGTGCAACAAATATCGGGGTAAGCTTAAACTTTATGTCTGCAGTTTAGGATATGTCTAGTTAGTTGTCGTTAACGTTCGACCTCAAGATGATATTGCAACAGTATAGAGTACAACGAATACTTTTGATGACGAGAATTCTTTTATCTCAACGACTTTTTCCTGTGTTTCACTGGAGCCGCACAAGAAACTTAGACCCCTAGCGAAAGCCGATTTAGTTAATCTTATAGAAAAGCAAAACGGAGAACAGCAATATTCTTTTTGTGTTTGTACCCCCACGGTGGTCTAGTCGGAGCGCTCTGGCCTATTCAGCGATTTTGATTTCGAACCTATTGAGTGGACTCCATGTAATCATAGCCAATGTAATCATAGCCATAGCTGCCCCACGCCTCTGGAATAAGCTCCCGCCAGAATTGCGGCAGTTGTCTGGTCCATCATACAAACTCACCAACACTTCAACTCTTTCAGTTTCTGCGCAGGTCTTTCACTCAAGACTGAAAACACTTCTTTTCCAAAAATCTTATCCTGATTCTTCCTCTTCCCCTTATCTCTCTTCTCGCTTCAATTTCAAACATCATCCACTGTAGCTGTCCGACTGTCTGACTGCCTGAATCTTGGATCTTGACCGGAACCGAACCCTTTTGCCTATGGATTTTATTTTGACTGAGCACCTGTGAATAAGATGGTTGCCTCGACTTAGCTTTCGTTGGGCTCTGTAGAAATTTCGAGATTACGATTGCAATTACGATTAATGACCCTGGCGCGTCAGATTCATATTTTCTGGTCAGGCGCACGTAACATGTGCAATGATTCTTGTTGTATTCTTATGTTTCTTAATGTTTCCCGTTTCCAGGCTTCCAAGTGCACTAATTAACTTTTTAAGGAGACATTGCAAAATTTCAGCTGTATTATTTTATAGCATATAAATTAGCAATAAATACTTTCTTTCAGTCATCGAGAGACGAAATCAAATCGAATGCAGGAGGAGGAATAACGCAGACAGTTTGTACGAGTTCGTCCGAGATGAAACATTCAACCTGCAACCGGTTGGAACATCTGTCACTCGACCTGTGCTCCACACCAGCTTCATTGAACCGCAGTCAGCCCGTCCTTTGGTTCGTCTTCCTGAAGAATCTGAGCAGCCAGGACCAGAGGGTCACTACTACACACAGATGAACGAGAGGTCACCATCCGTCAGCGGATCAGATGGTTACGCACCAGTGAAGCAACCCTATTATCTTATGCTCGCCGATTAACGATTGTGGTACTCGAAAGGCGCTATATAAATGTTTAGCTACGTACATACTTAGATACATACATACATTCATACATATATACATATAAATCATACTTTCATACATACATATAAGCATAAATGCATAAATACATAAATACACACAGATACATACATATGTACATACAAATATACAAACATAATACATACATACAAAATATACATATATGCATGGTTACATACATACATGCATACAAACATACAATATACATATGCACGGATTTATACATACAGAAATAGAAGCCTCCCAGAAGATTTGACATCTGAGACAACAGGATACGCCTTTGTCTCAGCATACCTAAATGTGGTTTCAATCATGAAATATGCTATTGATACTTAATGGTAAGGTAAGACAATCTGTCTGAATATAATTCTAAGAGGTGAAGAATCTGGATGGCAAGATATTTGGGCTAAGCATATTAACATACATGTAAAGCCACATACATACAGACCTACATACATACATACCTGAACATGCATACATACATTTCATGTTTATTTGCACAGGTTTCCATACATCGTTTGCATGTGTTATTCCTTTTTAGAATTTGCTTTGCTTAGAGACCTAATGAAAACTGACATATAGAAAGCCCGTTAAAAGATAACGGGTTCTTAATGTGTACTGGTTCTTTATGATCTACATGTATAAGTGTTTCGGTAACTGCGACACCTTGCGATTGCGACGAGAAAATAGCTGTCCATATTGCGACGACGTATGAACCAACCGAAATGATCGATGACCTAGCGTTATCGACAAACTAACATACAAATCGACAAATCTTGGCTGTTACATTTGTTATGATTTTATCAGCAAGAACGTTTAGGAAAATTCAATTGAGAGAGAAGAGAAATTATTTTAAATAAAGTTATGTTACGTCACATTAAATTATGCTTTAAATAATATTTGTTGCATTACGTCTAAGAAAGCTAGGATTGTTCTTAAAATTTAACATGTCTATCTAGATCTTTAGTCTTTACGGTTACTGGGTGCTCCCGGCGGCCACGCATCGAACACTTGTTGGCTGGTGTGATTGGATGGCGGCGCCCTGCGTGCAGACGGGCTGACGTTAGCAGTGTTCCTTGACGAAGAGCAATTTTTAAGTGAGCGATCGCGCGCGAAAACGTCAAGCCAGCGGATGAGTCAGCGGATTTTGTTAACATTCCACAATTGCATAATACAGGAAGGCGAGTCTAAACTAACTTGAACTGGTTTGCTGTCGTGGCTGGCAAGTGCCTAAAAATTGCAGTCGCGGATGCATTGTGGAGAGAGCGCAAAAATAGTTGGTATCGAAAGTGTGTTGTGTGCAAAGCTCAAAGTTTGTTACAAATGTAGTTGAAAGATTCGTGCGCTTTGAAACTGTGACAATTCAAGTACTGTTGTGATTGAACTGTCCGTTTTATCAACTAATACGCAATCAAAAATCAGAGACTGTGTCTTTTCTCGAGCTAACGCTACGTTACAAATCGGGTGAGTCGGCGGTTCGAATCTCTGCAGGTGACAACTTTGGAATGTCATCGACAGAGACACAGAGAAACAAAGTAAGCAATAGTAAGAACAAACCCTTGTTTGTATTTGGAGAGAAGAAGAGGAATATTCGATTTTGTGTATAAGAGAGGTGTTTGTTTGTGTGTGTCTGAGAGAGAGAGAGAGAGAGAGAGAGAGAGAGAGAGAGAGACAGAGAGACAGAGAGACAGAGAGACAGAGAGACAGAGAGACAGAGAGAGAGGGAGAGAGTGAGCCAGACAGAGAGACAGACAGACAGATAGACAGAGGCAGAGATCGGCAGACAAAAACAGAGGCGGACATACAGAGGGGTTGAAGAGAGTAAGTAAAGGTCAGTACAACCTCATATTTGGAGTTGGAGAGAAGAAGAGGAATATGCCCATGTTGCAGTTTGATGTATATCTAAGCGGAACTGATATGAAATAATAGTAGCCTGCGTAGGCATCTGTTCTTCGGCTAATTGGTGTTTTTATAAGTGCCACCATTAATTCAAATGTTCTCGAACCATTTGTGATTGGCGAACTCTACGACCTAATGACCCTTGTATAATTTGATGCCAGTAAACATAATATGTGAGCTTCAGATATACGGATGGAAGAAAACTCAGTTTAATATTCTTAGTTCAAGTTCGCCATGATGCACTGCCGTTACAACTCGAGCAGCAGCTCTTGATTGCATGACTTTTACTGAATGCATTCTCGAGGCTGAATAAACGCCATATTAGTTAGTAATTCGGTAGCTAACACTACTACTATTACTATCATAATTGCTATCATTATCACCATCACCATCACTATATCTATTACAATTTTAATACCACCTTGTGGGGTGGCAGGAGAGGGGTGCTACTGCTAGCTGTATAAGCCACTACTATAATTCTGCTACTCGATCGCTAGACTCTTTTAAAAGACCCCGGAGAGCCGTACCCCACTGTAGCTGCACTGAGACCATTTCACAACTTTCTGGGCAAACCATTCTTTCTGACATTCAGTCTAAGTCGTTTCTAAAGAGTTCTAGCTTCACGGAAACCTTGGTAATCTGTTCCGTTGCTTGATATTAGAGGCGTGGAATGCACGAGAGCACATGACAGTTCGTGGCTCAAGCAAAAGCCATTACATTACCCTTCCCATCTGCTCCGCTTTACAAGTTTTCCAGTTAACAATTACAACAGTGATAACGTTATAACTTCACTGTGACCTTCGTTGATATCGGCCGGATTCTAAAAGTTTAAAAGAGGAAATGCTAGATGCATAAAAAGATCTATCACAGTTGTATCAGTTGGATTTCCGTTGAAAGATAGTTGGAGATCTTAACTTAATCAGTCAAGTCTATCCATATGTGGGCGACCAGTTTAGGCTGTGTACGTATGACACTTGTGTCTGAACTGCGTCAGTCGAATATCAGATGCCATTAGAATATTGCAGTTCTCAAAAATGATTATGCCTACTATATTTGTATTCAGACCGGATTCTAGCTGACACATTATGGTAATACTTAGCAATCTTGTAATTGTACTTGGAATCGTTCGTCATAAAAGCGCTCATTCAATACTAGGTCCAAGGACCATGGTTATTGACACCTACTCAACTGCTGTCGGACTTACAGATGGTGCGCAGCGTTGAGAAACATTCACACTATTAGAAGAGACTGCGATTTATTTGAACACTAATTAGTTGTACTGAAAATACAGGGTCACATACAGCATCAAAATTACAATATATACCATCATCAACTTCTTCTTCATCATCGCCACTACCATTATTATCAATATCACCACCATCATCATCTCCATCATCATCACCACTACAACCACAACCACCATCATCCTCATTATCATCATCGTCGGTTTCTGACACCAACCATTTGGTGTCGCTGGGTCCGATTATATGATCTCCATTTTCCTTTTTCATTTGTCAAATCCAGTGCTACACTCATGTTTAGCTGATTTCCTGTTATGTCCTCGTTTATATTGTCTATCCAGAGAGGAATTGGTCTTCCTTTTGTTTCTCTTTGCTCCAATTCTTGCTGTAATGCACTGTGTGGAAGTCGATCCCCTGCCATTCTCTCCATATGGCCAAACCACCATAGTTGAAAGCTCATGTCTACTCCAATAAAACTGTATGTATTGTGAAAACAGATGGTTGAAATCTCATATCTATTCCAATGGGCATTCGATCCGACAGTGTTTTGCACAGGCCTTCTTTACATAACAACACATTTACGATAGTACACGGAAAATGTTTAAAAATAACGTGCAATTAACACATGAAATAAATCAGATTCTGTGCAGGATATTCTCAGTTTCTACACTAATGGGGTTACCAGATAACAGGCGCTGGAATTATATACTGTCCTCTACACTAATGTGTTTAATATAATTATTGTCGACTAGTATGGAGATATTTATAGTTTCTCTTGGACTGTTGCTATTCATCGTACATTCTCAATTCGCATCATTAATAAATGTAAGGTCGGGCGGATGTTAGAGAGAAAGAAACAGAGCGAGAATGACAGACAGACAGAGAGAGAGACAGGTAAACAGACAGAGAGGAGGAGAACAGGCAACGAGTAAAAGAAAAGAGGGAATTAGGGAGAAAGAGAGTACAGGAGAGAGAAATAGAGAAAAGCAAAGATATAGAAGAGAGAAAAACGAGAGAAAGAGTGAAATTATGAAAGTAACGGGTAGAGATAATTAGATAGGTCATATTTGTGACCTTATAATTTTCGTAGTTAAGATTTAAAATATATACATAACAACGACGCCTTTGAATTGCATATTAATTGGTGGCCCTAACTAAGCGGGACTATGGTCCCTTCTGGGTCTACCGCTTGTTCCTGATAACCTGACAATGTTTCATGTCAAATTTGTATATTGACTGTTGTTAATTTCTTTTTTTGGATCAATAAACGAATAACGACGACGATGAACAGATAGACACAGAGAGAGAAAGATAGGCAGATATTCAGACAATTGACTGGATCCGGCCGCAGAAGATAAAAAATATACATTATCTAAGAAGAAGGTTGAAGGATTTCTGAAATCCTAGTGTAAGAAAGGTGGACAAAAGAAGAATGGAGAGGGAGCACTGGCTCAACCATCTGCAGATCACCAATACACGTTGGACTTAGAACACTTTCTATGCTGGGACATCTAGTGTCAGTTCTTGAAACTTCCTCAGACAGAGGCCAACTATACTTAAACCATTCAGTCACCCCATGAAGCACATCGCGTCAGAATCCCTTAAACAATTAAAAGACATATTGCAGCTTTTTTCTTCAGCCACGCTTGGTGAGACATCACAGACAGTTTTGTCTTCTCACTATGGAGGGTATCACTCAGTATGGTCTGTAAGAGACATTCAGTGTGGCCATCCTTTGGGAGTCGGACAAGTGATAGGCTGCTGACCACATTAACTGGCTCCTTTTTATGTCAGAAGGCATAAAAGAACGGGCTAGTCACTTTACATGATAATTACCGTTAGATGCAATTTGTGTCCTTTGGGAAGGAAGTAATTGCGTAGGAGCTGGGTCGACACTACTCACTGCAGTTTCCGAATTGTATATATGTATGTATGCATCACTAAAATTTATAAAGCGCCTTTTAAGTAACTCACAAAGGCGCTGCAGCACGGCTACCTAACGGTCTCTAAATAGGAACGTCTTGAGACGGGCAGAAAATGTTTCTTGAATTGTTGAACAGGCAAAGGATCGGATATCTGGTGGAAGAGTGTTCCAGAGAGACGGCCCCACAGTGGAGAAGGCGCGGCCCGCCCGACCAGACGTACGAGAACGCGGTACAATGAGTTGACCTAGAGTTGTTGTACGTTGTATGTTGGCTTTCTGGAACCGTTTTGTCGAGCAGCCGGAAAGACAAACAGACAACCCTCCTCAACCGTATTTGTAACTATGGAACTCTGTGAGGTGGCATCAGTAAATGCGCTCTGAATATGTGTCGTGTATGAGAGAGCTGTGTCATACCGATTGTTAGCAAAACACTGGTAGAAGCCTTCGTTCATCTTTGTCTTTGGATTTATTACGTTGCCATCTACACCTTTATTGATCTTAGAAAGATTAAGTTGAGATCATTGCCGTTCATTTTACATAAATGCTAAAAAATAAAAGAAAATAATTTTGTTTTCTGAGATATTATTATTATTATTCATTACATGAGGTCTAAGAACTTTGCTGCTGACTTAAAGAGCAATAACAATATAATTTTTTATTATAGAATTATTACTATTAATTTTGTCTTCATAATAATGATGATGATAATGATGATGATGATGATGACGACGACGACGATGGTGATGAAGATGATAACAATAATCTTGAGGAATCAGATGTACCTCGGGTAAAAAATAAAATAATGATAATAAACAGAAAAGTAGTAACGTTTAGCCAAAGGCACAACTTGGTTCCGTCATACATATGATCCTCTCTTCACACCGACACTATACAGCCGATGTGCTCATTTTTTAGCTGAGCACACAAACCCGGGGGCACTTGTGTAACAGCAACTTTCCAATGTCTTATCCCGTCCTTGCTGTGATTTCGCTTGACAGTGAAGGACTCCTAATCACTAAGTAATTGCGCAACCCCATAATAATAATAAACAATTCACAAGCAATATAATACATTGCTATTGAAATATCATACACTGCTGTTGATAGTATCAAAGCCTTCGCATTGTGGGCATCCGCCTGCAGGCATGCTCTCACTAACGTGCATAGATATGGAGGTTATTGAGTACACCCCGTCTTCCTCTGAACTCTCTCTCTCTCTCTGTGTCTCTCTCTGTCTCTCTCTCTGCTCCAATCCGAACACCACCCACCGTGGCTGCCACGCTGTCTGTCTGCCTGACTTTTGGATCTTGACGTGTAACCGAACCCGTTTGCCTATCGATTTTGTTTTGACTCATCGGCTGTAAATAAGCTGGTCCCCGTGATGTGGCTCTCTCTCTCTCTCTATCTCTCTCTCTCTCTCTCTCTCTCTTCTCTCTCTCTCTCTCTCTCTCTCTCTCTCTCTCTCTCTGTTCCAATCCCAAACACCACCAACCGTAGCTGCCACTCTCTCTGCCTGATTTTGAATCTTGACGTGTAACCGAACCCGTTTGCCTATCGATTTTGTTTTGACTGAGCGGCTGTAAATAAGCTGGTCCCCGTGATGTGGCTTTCGTTGGAATCTCGCAATTCCGATTACATTTAAACCCACATCACGGATTACATTGCAAACGCCTTCACTAAGGACCGATCATATTTATTTCCTGCGCCCGGCATTCTGCTATCAAATCACCGGTTATCCCTTTCCACCCCGTTGGGTCCAATTGGACCCAAGCATTTGTAGATGATATAAAATCAATATGAACCCCTATTGGGTCAATTTGGACCCATAGATACTACCTACAGTTATGTTTCATAAGTTTGCAAGTCACACACACTGTGAGTTTTGGATATTGGTCACGTGACATTTGTTGTTTTGACGAGTATAATTGGCGAAAATTTTACCAATTTTTCAAGAAGAATTCAAAAAAGGGTAAGGCAGTTATAAAATTTTGGTACTATAAAAATATTTTGTAGATTTGTAGGCTAGAGTGTATAGATTAGGTATAATGCATTTATGAAATGTCAAAATAGCTGAATATAATTCACAAAGTGAATGGGTCCAATTGGACCCAAAGGGAATTAGCGATAAAGACACACTGAAGACACTCACACATGCACACACACACATTTCTACACTAAAGATGATTTATATATTGAACAGTGTTGTATGCAATAATGTCCAGCATTTCTATGATATAGTTCAGATTTTGTTTTGTGCTATAACATGTTTCGTACATATTTTTATGCATGGAATATGTTCGATAATTTACAGATACCGACGAAATGCTGAACAGGGGCAGAAGTCCTTCTGCTGATGGAAGGTGACATTTCTGATGTTGATATACCGCTAGAAGAATCAGATGATGAGACTGAGCCACTGCAACCCACACAGCCAAAAAGATCTGCTCCAACGCTAGACAGCAAACTATGCCTACAACAGTTTAGGTCGAGTCAGCCGATTTGGGAATAGTGATGGTGGAGTGGAGCTGACCTGTTCAGATGATGAAGATGACATGCCTTTTAGACACCAGATCCAGGCAGCACCAACAAAAAGAAACTGCAACCAGATGCAGACAAAATCAGTCGTTGAAATGAAAAGCTCGTGACATGATGAAACCTGCTCTTCTGCCTTCACGGAACCATGTGATGACTCTAGGACTTCATCATATTTTAAGAAATTTGTAGATGATGACATGATCAGCCATATAAAGGACCAGACAAACCTGTACTATGTCCAGAAGACTGGAAGTTCTTTGAATGTGACAAAAGAGGAGATCAAACAGTTTATTGGAATCCATATTCTGACAGGCATCGTGAAGATGCCTAGTTACAGGCAGTACTGGGCAGATTCTACACGTGTTTCCACTATTGCTGATGTCAAATCACAGCAGATTTGATCAAATTTGATCTTTTCTCCATGTGAATGACAACTCCAACATGTTACGTCGAGCTGACCCAGGATAATGACAAGCTCAACAAAGTACGGCCATTCATTGACTGTCTGCGCAAGAACTTTGCTAAAGTTGAACCAGAAGACTACAGCGCTCTTAATGAAATTGTAATTTCATTCAAAGGCCAAAGTACTCTGAGGCAGTATATCAAGAATAAACCACACAAATGGGGCATAAAAGTATTTGCAAGAGCTGGAGCTAATAGTTTTTTTCTATGATTTTGAAAGTTATGTTGCCAAGGGCACAGTAGCCAGCAAGACAGGAATTGGAATTAGCGGTGATGCAGTTTTGCATCTCATGGAAGGCTTGCCCACTGGAACAAATTACAAGGTATTCAAGGACAACTGGTTCACATCATATCGGTTGATTCTGGAGCTGAAGAAAGCACACTTTGCAATATCTGTTGATGATGCGCGATTTGACATCTTTGACCATTGGCCTGAACATTCATCCAACAAGCACCGCTATGCGATGTGTAAGGTCGCAAAGTCCAGGTTTTGTTGTATGAAATGTAATGTTGCACTGTGTCTAACTAAAGACAACCACCTTGAAGCTTTCCATAAGCACGGATAGATTGGTAGGACAAGTTATGATGGTGCTTGGACTCCCTGTGCATATACAGTAGTGGACTGAACTGGCAATTCCCATTGGGTCCAAATGGACCCTTTTCTGAATTTTTTTAAATAAATTGAAATAAAATAAATTTTTTGCAGTTCTTATGTATTTTAGGTGGGAATGATAAGATTTTGTGGTACAAATTTTCTTTGGACCATTGTAATTAATTTGGGCTGGAAAGGGTTAAAGGACAATAACCCCCCGGACAATAACCCCCGGGGCATTAACCCCCATGCCAAAAAAACCCGGACAGTAACCCCCTATACTGACATATTAATTATATAAATATACAAATAATGTATATTAATCATACAGTTTATATATTAATTCCTTAGACATATACGTCTCTTTTCGCACTCAAACGACACTACACCATTTGCTAAATTTTCTGCTTTACGTATACATAACCTTCAAAACTAAGTTTATCTTTTCCTTGATCAGATTTCATAAATTCCATCACGGATAGAAATAGTTCAAATTTTTAAACTTTGTTTTTCCATAAACCATTTCTATTATATAGTAGTTTACCTCTTCCATGTTGCATGGTTATTCTTTCATGTCTACTTTGTGCCCAATTGTCTAATAATTGTCTAATAATTAGTGTTTGATGTATGGTAATTCTTTCATGTCTACTCTCTGCCCAATTGTCTAATAATTGTCTAATGATTAGTTTTTGATGTATGGTAATTCTTTCATGTCTACTCTCTGCCCAATTGTCTAATAATTGTCTAATAATTAGTTTTTGATGTATGGTAAGTCTTTCATGTCTACTCTTTACTGTATGTGTTGTAGCAGTATAGGGGGTTATTGTCCGGGGAGGTTTTTGCATGGGGATAATTGTCCGGAGGTTATTGTCCTGTTACCCAAATCACCAATCTACAGCATTTTGTCCATTTACAAGCAGAGTCATAGCCATGACTGATTATGAGTAAAACCACGAACGAATGAGTGAATGAAGAAGCGTATGGTTATAGGAATTAATAAGATAATGAAATGAGCAGATTAACAAATGAACAAATATTGAAAGAACAACGAAAATACTAATATCGTAGGCTGTTGATTTGAAAAACAATCGTATGCTACACTATATGCAACCTCTGGATTCCATACAAAAGTCTTCGTGTTGAACTGGACTTACAGTTGCTTGCAATTTAAAATTGTCATTTCATTTGTGCTATCGAACTAAAAGCAGTTGGTCCGTCAAAAAATTAAATAATAATATGTAAATTTACTTTTAAATATAGTGCTGTTTAATCTTTGTTTGACCTGCTGATGATCCAAGAAAGCTATTGTTTCCCTTTACATTGATAAAATTACAAAGATTGTTCTTGTTTAATCGACGACAGCGTGGACATGCATCGGAATTTTAGCACAACATTCTAGGCTTGAATACGAAGGTACCTTCTTTCTCGAAGACGGCTTATAAGTTATGGAAGAGTCTTTCGGAGGTAAGCACAAGGCATCACACAAATATATTGTTACATTATATTAGAGACAGTTTGCTGGGAATGTTTTTGCGCCTTAGCCGAATGGTCACTGAATAACCATTTACGATGAACTTACGGAGACGCATTAAACGTATCCTGTCTAATGTTGTGATTGTGAGATCATAAAATACATATGAATATTTCTAAAGGGCCTTAACAGAACTCTCAAAGGCGCTGGATTTAATGACCCAGGCTCCAAAATATCTTTGTGATCTTATTCGGCCTTCACACTCTAGTACCTCATCTCGCTCTTTACGTTCTTTAGATCGTCTAGATCTATTTGTTCTTCGTGTTAAGTCCTCCCTTGCTCAACAGAGGGCTTTTGCTGCTGTTGGACCATCTCTGTGGAATGAACTTCCGCTATCGCTTCGTGCAAGGGTCACTGTTGTTGATAGAGCTCAGTCAGCTCGTTGTTTAAAGACGTTCTTATTTCCCAGGGGGTGTCATGCTGGAAGCGCCTCTGAGTAGTTTGTTCTGTAAGAAGCGCTATATAAGTTATCAAATCAAATCAAATCAAACCCTGTGCGCGTAATAACTGGAATAAATAAAGATGAATAAAACTTCCTCCTTCGGATTACATTGCTACCATACTTTTGTGCTATCGAACAGAGACTAGTTATGGTGTAGCATATTAACAATCACTCTTCTGCATTTAATAAGCGCCACTACCTATTAAAAAGTACCAGTCAAAGGAGCTGAGCACTTGTGCGTGAAGAATTTGCCCCAGGTTCCTACGTAGCTACGAGGCTCGAACCCTAACACACCGCACAGTCAGCGTTACAAGACGAGAGCTTAAACCAACCAACTACATAGGCCTATAAAGGATCTTGCTTTCGTCAGCTGCGTGGGATCGCTATCATGCGGCGAATTTTATTGCTAGTGAAAATATACCACTCTTTAAACGTCTCCTATTTAAACTTTGGGCCCGATATATGCTCTATCTCTCTCTCTCTCTCTCTCTCTCTCTCTCTCTCTCTCTCTCTCTCTCTCTCTCTCTCTCTCTCTCTCTCTCTCTCTCTCTCTTGCTCCTCATCTCCGATCACCGCTTATGAGTGCTTGTGGTGTCAAAAACAGTTTTACTTAGAAACCATCACATGTGTCTTCAATTACGTCCCGGGATTCCGGCAAGTCAAACGAAATGAGTCGAGATACAACTGATTTCATGTTGTCAGTCTGTTGTGGGCTTCTGATGAGCTGTAGGAAAAAGCTGGATTGAGCTCGATTCTTTGCAAGCAACAATTGTAAACGTATGTTATACATTTTCTACTTGGAGTCGGTTTGGATCAAACAGTTACTTATTGTGCTCTCGATACCGAAAAGTAGAATAGAAAAGAGAAGTAACTAAATCTTAAGGAGCAAGTTTTAGCACGTTGAGCTATAGCATGCCTAGCAAAGTTTCGTATACATCATCTGCAGTCCGTCCTCAACTGTAATGCCGAGTTTTAGTCGACTTGCCTTAACTCTCGCATACATACGCCATCTTAATTAAATGGTGTGGCACCTATTCAAACAGAAAACGGTGGCGAAAGATCTCATCTTAATCACCAGATGGTGGCTTGACTTTGACTTCGATGCGTTTTGATCAGATGATGCATTGTGCATTAGACACATGCACTTTAGAAGCTATTAGTTACAATTACTACCCAATGAAAACATGAAAAATGAGCAGGTTCGAATCCATACGGTCGCTATAGAAAGACGAGCACATTTACATTTATATGCGTCACCATATCATTATTTATCCGCTGTCTTCTTATTTCTCTCAACTTAAATACAACCCACCCTAGCAGCTCCTTTCCTCTTCTCTCTCTGGTCTCCAGACATCCGGACTCGGTTCTTGACATGGAGTCTCTGGACAATCCCACTGACTTGATGCAGCGCTTGTGAATAAGCTTGTGTCCCACGCATAGCTTTTAAGTAGCGCTTCAGAAATTTGGAGTTTACCATTATGATTACTTTCTGGTTTTTCCGCTGAGACCAAGAGGTTCACATTTTTTACTGGTCTAGAGTATTTTCTGAATGCGATCTATGTAGCTTATTGTTTGTTAATGCAGGATCTGTTTCGCAGTTTGTGATGGTGATACTTCGTAGTAAAAAACTTACATCACATTAGTATAGACTACGTGCAGTGGTCTACAATCACGCAGAGAATTTGTTGGTTGTGATACTTCACAGTTATACACTTGCATAACATTGGCGTAGACTACGTGTATAAGCACAGAAGTCTGCAGTTACGCAGAGAAAGCGTTTGAAAGGAATACTGAGCACTCAGCAACAGTGAAGTCACGTTAAACCTGTCATGGCGAAAATAATCGATGGTCTATCATGGTCTGCCAGGCTACTAATCATCGCCATTTGTTTTTCGGCAACTCAGTCAGAAAACAGGTAGACCATAAAATTAATCGTTTACATTTTTATGGTAGTAAGGACGCATATCAATATTCTTGAAGAAGCGCTCTATAAATCTGTGATTACAACTCCATTTACAATTCTTCCACTCACACCAGTCATACGTAAGTAGATATATTTTGGGTCTTGTTTACTTGATGTTACATTAGTTTGTGTTCATATCTTAATGACTTCATTTCGATCAATTAAAATTTGTTTTGTGTGACTGATAATACTAGACTATATATTGTCATTTTTTTGATGAATTTTATAAAATGTCTTAGAAATCGCTTTGCATTTGTAGTCACGCAGAAAATTACACAGTAAGGATTGCGAATAATACTGGTCAACAGGTGTGTCCCAATTGCGATCAAAATCTTCACCAGTGCTGCAACGCGAACACGTATGTATCGAAGAAAATATTGTCCACTTTTAACCTAATCTACGTAGGCCTTAAAAACTTAAAGTCCATCAATAAAATGTATTTTGTGTGGAGATAAAACTAGTCTACATTGCCTTCATTTTGCCGAATTTGATGAAATGTCTCTGAAACCGCTTTGCATTTGTAGTAACAAAGAGACTTCCACGGTAATCGGAAACTTTTCTACCACTTCGTACACGTGCAACTGCAATCAATCGTGGGTTAACGTATGCTGCTACAAGAACACGTATGTATCGAAGAAAATGTTGTCCACTTTTAAGCTCATCAATCATGTTGGTATTCAATTCAGCCTTTTGTTAAAGCTGGAGTGTTCAACATCTGAACACATACATGTACAGTACTTTAATTACTACTGGTTAGATTGGCCGAGGACATATGCGGATTTTCAGTAGGTAGCTATCGATTTTATATGACCAAGAGCTACCCACTGATTACTTACACATACATTAAATCATTAAATTACATTAATTCGAACTTGGTATGCTATTTTTAGGTGCCTTGAGGTAGATTTTGAATATGAACAGCGGACAAGATGTCAGCGTGGTTGGGAAGGACCTGCCTGCAACATAAGTAAATTATATACGCTTCTACATTTGATACACATAGCATCTTATGCATCAATACACCAGCAGCAACAGCTTTAAATTATTATTATTATTGCCTTGAGAATTCAACAGCCAGCGACTGATATGTATGGAAGTGAAATAATTCTAATTATTCGTGTTCTTTTTGTTGCTCAAGAGCTCATGCCTGCAAATCTATGGAAATCAGTAGAGAGCAAGGAAGTTGGTTTAATTTTTATGTGGAAAATCAGAACTCGTTACGTATCGTTATTTTCGAAAGATTCAATTCGCGGACCCATTTGCTGTAAAAGGCCTAAGACCCCAAAGTGTAAGCAGCTAATCATTAGCACCGCTTGCCACGAAAAAAGAACAACAGATTTTTTGTTCACTTGCTGACTTTTTTGTCGACGTGACGCACTCTGCAAGAATCTTCTTTCAGTGCAGTTCATGCAAAAACTTTCAAGCTTTCGCTCCCTTCATTCCGTCGGAGGTTGAAAACCATCTTCTTTGATGGTTGATTGATGTTTTCCGGTAGGACACCTGCTCAAATGTTTCTTTATGGGAGTGGCGCTGTATAAATGCCGAAATTACATTACATTACAATTTCTCATATATATATGTATGTCTGGATACGACTTCATTTGACTTCCATAATAACAGAATACTTGTAAGTCCATAGTTGTATTCCGGTGTATTTATGAGTCCAGCGATGTTATTCGTAACCCTAATCGTTTACAATACATATATACTGGTCGTTCTCCTGCAATGAATTGGAGGCAAAGCTCTATGCCTTTCAACTGTCGTGTCTGAGCTGAATATTGCGCCTTCCCTTAACGGTTCACGCCATCGATATACGCTGAGGTATATCAACGAACGATGCACGTCCTACTGTCGGAGATGATTGGGACGATATCTCACTTTGCCACAGCGAACAGGACCTGGATGCTAGTCCTCTGCGAGCTGCGATATAAACCCCACCAAGAGGTTGGAAGAGGCCACATGGACACAAGCGATGGAGTATGACCTGTACTTGCTGAAGATTTGACAACACACGGCCTAGAGACTAGCCCACAATAGAAACGGCTGGCAACTTGTTATTGAAGTGGCAATGCCCTGAGAGCAGCAAGGCACAGATGATGATGATGATGATGATGACGACGACGACGATGCACATCCCCAATGTACAGTGTTGAAGATGATCCAAACAATGAGGCTACGACTGTCTGGACACATCGCGCTTTGTTGTTGATGACAATAATGATGATGATGATGACGATGAATGGTTTTCGAATGGGGTCAGTAATAACTGTATCTCATCACATTCGATTGATGGCTATTATACTTCAGTTCAAGCAAACTGTTCTAGCTCGATTTATTGTTACTAAATACCAAGTTTTCGTGTAATTGAGTGCGATCATGTCTTTTTGTATTGGAAAAATGTCTATATATTACATCATGGAACCTGTTTTTGCTATAGCGTTAAAACGATGCCAAATGCCAAATTTTGTTTTCTTTTATTTTTAGCTCGAGGAACATCTGACGCAAGTAAGCGAACATATAATACACATAATAAGCGAACACATAATACACATAAACACACGAATAGTAGATAGGTAGATAAAGTGATTGATTGATTGATTGATTGACTGACTGACTGACTGACTGACTGACTGACTGACTGATTGATTGGTTCACAGATACATAGATGAATAGGCACGGACATTGTAAGGTTTCCTTTGGGTCAATGGTATACACATACTAAGAAATCCGACTCTGACATGGTGAATACTTATGAATGAATCCCAACCATATTCGTTAAATTAAGTCTAAATAAAAGACATCACTTTCAGCTTGGGTCTACTCGCTAACTGATGCAAAGCTTTGAAATTCATTGACCAGTTCAGTTCGATCGGTTAATTCTTTGTCATTCAGGTCAAAACTAAGGACTCATCTCTTTTAACTTGTTTACCCAACGTAGCCTGACTTCTGATTTCTCTGACTTAGCGGAATTGGACCCGACGTTTTAGCGAGGAAGCTGACCTTCTAAAAGGCCTGGTGTTTGGTTCTTCGTCCTGCATGACTGTTTTGTTGCCAGTATCCTAAGTAGTTTTGTCAGCCTTTCTGACTTGATGACTGGTCCTTTGTGAGTCGTTTTGCGTCACCGTCACAATTGCTTCAGAGTGATACAAGGCACCGAAAAAATAACACTAGCTTCATGCTTTTTTAAAATGTCGTAATGTTTTCAGTACGAATGCCACCTAGTATAACGAGAGGTCCAGGAAAGACCGTCTACTTCCGAAGTTGCGAATATTTTGAATTGGAGTGTGAAGCCGAGGGAACGCCGGCTGTAAGGCAAGTCGCTAGAATATTATTTGTTGAATCGCTTATTTCTTCTGACCATTCAAACAGTTTGGTCTGGCGGATCTCTGTGGACTAGTATTTTAATGACAATGACAGAGTTATTATTGTCGTGTGACAGTTTTATGACTTCTTCATCTGCAGCTGTTTTCAGTAATATGTGGCTTTGGTGGCATACAGCAAGCTCCACGATCCATCAAAAAGTGAATAGTTTTGTTGCATTCACTGATCAATACCAAGACAAGGTATGGCGGCATGGAACTGTGGATATGACACTGGCAAGAACAATTATTTTAAGCAATTCGAACCCGGTTAGACCTTTCATGAGTGTCCGTCTATGAAGTAACAAGCTATACGATGTGAACGCAGTCAGCCATTGTATGGGGTTTCGTTAATAAATATCAAGGCTATTTGGAAGGTTTAAATGATGTCGTGTGGTTGGTTTGCTGTGGCTGTGTTTGCAACCCAGGCTAAAGATCCTTTAAGCGTTATTCGACCCTGGAAGCAGGCTTCTAAGAGTATCAGGTGTGCTACCTTTACATCCTAAAGCGATTGGCTTACTTCTGTTAACATGGGTGTGATAGCTAGTAATCATACTGGATAATTATTACTGGTTGCATTATTTGCTTTTATCTTGTCCTCTTCCCATCTCGTTGAGGATACTTGCAAGTCGATTCCTTTTCATATACGAGGTTTTCGAAAAATAAGGGCGCTGTTGCTTCAACCTGTCTTGTATACGTTGCAATCAGAACATTTAATTAGTAATTGCCAAGAAAAGGTTGTACATTTGAAGAGTCTATGAATTATCTACAGATATAAATGGAACAAGAACGGTTTTGAATTAAACAAAAATCTTCCAACTATCAGCGAACGTAAAGATGGCACCATAAGAATTTATCTGGCCACACCGAGTGCCGAAGGATTCTACCAGTGTCTTGCTACGAATCAGTATGGCACAGCTCTTTCAATAATGGCACATGTTCAGCTAGCATTTCTGGACACCACTTCAGGACCTCCTAATGTTGTTCAGACATCCGTTCAAGAGGGGATGCCATTTCATATTCAAGCCGTTCCACGCAACAGTTTTCCAAAGCCTACTTATGGTTGGGAGGTGGCGGCTAACACTACGGACAAAAATTCAACTGCACTAATTCTTTCAAAAAGGATACAAATTAAGGAGAATGGTAATTTTGATCATATTTTTGTTAATGGAGTCATGTTGTTGCAATTCTGTGAGCCATTATGACTATCAAGTATGCATTGCAAATTCGATGTCACCTGTATCTAGATATTTCAGGTCCAAAGCTTTGTTAATTAGTTGCTTGGTTAATCAGTTATCTGCGTAATTAACATAGCGCCGTTTCGTACCTCACAAAGGCACTGGCTATCATAGTCTGAATGGTGTTTATTTGTCGCCAGTGCGTTTGTGATCACATTTCAGTCACATATAAACAGATACAGTTCAAAGACGTAGAATATATTGCGGAATCGAGAAATAGCTCCTTAATCCAAACTCATTAACAGTGGATCTCTTTATATAAATGACTTAATTTAACAGAATCGATGATACCACTGTTTTATTTTAAAATCCTACGTCTGGTATTTTCTTCTATCTGGATCTGTTTTTGTTTACAGGTGACTTATATTTTTCTTATGTTCTTCCGGAGGATAATCTTAATGGAAGTATTTACAAGAGCATAACTCACAACACTTACCTGAAGGTCAAAGCAGGAGAAAGTTATACGCAACTAACGGTGACAATAAGTAAGAACATTTCGTAACCGGTACATCAGAATAAATTAATGAATAAATTATTTTAAAGTAAACAATTCTCAGTAGGTATTTCCTTAAATAAATAAAAACTTTAATTTATCGCCTACTTGCCACTCAATGTCTTTCATGTTGTTTTCATGTTACAGATCCAGCAGGCGTAAGCGAGTTTGCTCCAACGTTAGCATTTTCTTCCGAAACACCAATTGTTGCTCTCATTGGAGAAAGTGTAAAACTTAGATGCTTTTTCTCTGGATAGTAAGTATACGTAGATAAGGAACACTTCTAAGTCGCTGGCTTATATGCATGGACATCTCTTCAGGAGGTCAAAACTGTCCACGCTTTCGAAAAAAACAGTTGAAATTCTATCTATTATGTAATTCTCAGTACTTGAGCTGCCAATTGACATTGTAAAGCAACATTGAAGCAGCTCGATGCTTAATAATTTGTCGTCAATACAATTACTGTTTTGCAAACATGACGAAAACTCTTTGGAGCTTCGATAAGATTATCGCTAGAACTCTAATTACTATGAGAAATGCATGCATGTATATATCTCTGTATGTACTGTATGTATGCATATGTTTATATGTATGCATTAATATACTTGTATATTGATTTATGTGCGATTGTGTTTGCGTATGTATGACTTGTATGAAGTAACAATCCAGCGCCTTTCAGAATTTGCACAGTGCTTAAATGGACAATTATATTACCGCAATTATCGTATCGGAACACCCTTGCAAAGGGCGCATCTTAATTTTCATAAAGCAATACACAGGCCTAGAACGACTTTTTGGCAAACATTATTCTTGGGCTGTATTAAAGATTAATTAAGGTTATTTGTCAATGGGTTAGTAGTATACCCGCCTCTTTCGATAGGTTATTTGACACCAGCTTTATCGGAATCTTATATCCGTTTAGTTGTCCTTTGCATCATATCCTCTTGTTTAAACTGTTCTGTTCTACCGCGCATGGTTATTTATCCATGAGGCATACATACGTTTCAGCATCGTCACTCAGACATAAATATAAACGAAAAGCCAAAAATGAACAGCAGCTCGTTTTCCTTTCAGCGCTTTTCAAGCATTTGCACACTTTAAGAGATATTGAATTTTTCTGTAACATTGCAATGCTTTTCGTATCTGTTCAATCAGTCCAGAGCCAAATATTTCCTGGTCGGGACCATGGAATACGCTTCCCATTCGGAGATACACCCTGAATAATTTTAATACAGAACTGACTATCAACAAAATAAATACATCTGACGAAGGATTCCACCACTGCACAGCTTCAAATACACTAGGAAACAACACGCTTAGCCTTCAGATACTTGTTGAAGGTATGACATTTAAAACTAAATAATGTGGTGTATTGTATTTAATTAACTTTTGAAACTTTTGCTGCACGTCTAACAGTTGTTATTAAAGCTGGATTCTCTTAATTTTCAAAAGATGAAACGGACGACGGCAAACGACGTCGCGATGACTGGATCGTATAATTGCTTACAACTAAGCAAGCAAACAAGTAAGCAAGCAATGCATTTGTTAACATGCCATACATCCATCGGCTGAGCGAAGAATCATGGCGGCAGTATAGTGCAAGTGCAGGCTTGAAGAAAACATTTTTAAAAGTTGCTATATGGAAAGAGTCCAATTGTAAGCCATGAACAACTTCAAGTATTCACGAGGAAACTTTTTTGCGTTGTCTGCGTTAACTTTAAAGTTTTAAGTCGCGTTAAAGGTCTAAAATGCAAATTATCTACTACAAGAAGAATTTTTCCTATGGAATTTAATGTGCTTTTCCCATTGACTCTTGTAATTGGCTCGGTTAATCAATTTTCTTTCAACCGGGACAGAAAAAAATGAGGTCCAAGCTTGGATCCCTTCTGTCTTAACGCAGCATTGTATTAACCCATTGCAAGCGTCCAATGTTAGCTTTAAATTTGAAAATTGGTTTTGTAAACAGCTGCGCCGAAGTTTAACAGCATGAAAGATGGTCCATGCAATGTCAACTTAACAGAAGGAGACTCGGTTACCTTCAACTGCAACGCCTTCGCCATACCTGAGGCAACTTTTGTCTGGCTCCAGAATGGACATCCAATAGACAGTGAGTCTTACATAACAATGAATCTGTTACAGTATTTCTTTTTCAGTGTCTGAGACTTGCTTAGAGCGACAACCTGCTGTCTTAAATTGCCGACTCGGACGAGAAGCTCGGTTCTTCGAATGATGTTGAAGTAAACAACTTATAGTAAATAAATAAGTAAATAAGAAAATAACTTATTCAAAGCAACTAAAGAGTTTTTGGTGATGTAGAACTTGCAGCGAGTAAACCTTTTTTAAGTATGCACATTTGGAAGATGGAACAAGTTTGCGCACAAATTTGCTCAATTTGCTTGAACTAATGTGGCTAGAAAATAAGCGAGAGTGGCCCTACCAACCCTCTAAGCAACTTCGGAAATGGTAGGGTGGAACCAAGGCTGTGGTGTGCGCTGTACTAGTCTCTTGGTACTAAAAGAAATTCACTTGTCAAGAAACTCATTTAAAGTAGGATGGAATTCCTTATCCAGCTCATTAGATGTTTGTGCTGAAGATAACCATAGCGGAGATGTTAAGATATGCTGCTTGAGTTTATTTAATTCAATTTTATGTCAAGGGCGAAATTTAACAGTTTTTCAATTTGGAGATGGTTTAAACAAGAAGTCGAGTATTGAGATAAGTGCAAGATGATCTGACAGATATGCCTCAAAAGGAGCGACAGAATGAAGCGCTTTTTAATCAAAACGAATTATATAGATGTGGCTTTTATTGCGTTTTTAACGTAATCACCTGTTTCGTGTCAAACCATTCCAATATATAAATAAATGCCCATCAACATCAAGATGAATATTAAAGTCACCCATAGTGATTATTTCAGAAGGGGAAGAAACTAAATATTCAAAAGTGACTGAAATCCAAAATCAGTCACGAAAGGGACGATGGACAATAAATTTTCACAAGTAACGCCTGTTTACTACTAGAGATGAGAGTAGCAGCGAGGATCTCAAATGACTTGGGTGCTAGAAAAGGCAAAGTGAATCTGTGCAGTGGGAGGTTTGAATTGAAACTAAAAGCATAACCTCGACATTTTCCACTGCTTCAAGGCTCATTTAGGATAGACAAGCTTGAGGAAGTAATGTCAGAAATGAATGCAGGTATGTCAATAGGCTTGAAGCAGGTGTCGGTAAGAACAAATATAAGCAAAAAATGCTCACAGAGAAAGCTATGAAAGCTTTATATCGAAGGGAACAAATTTTTTTTGACTAATATCCAAACTCTGAAGTTCGACTGGTCCAGGATTTTTTCAACATCACCAGCCTAAAGAAGCTACAGAAACAAATGCACAGACTATCTGTGACTTCCAAAAAACGAGCGTGCCGTATAGCCAAATATGGTCTACAAGAATTTACATTCAAACCAGGGCGGAAAATAATGCTAGTGGTATTACATAGCAGCAGAACAGATGACCGAATTGGAAAAGCAGTAGCCCTACTGGGAACCAGATAAAAGGAATGGGATTGAGTGGCGTTCATAAATAGACCAGAATGTGGCGATGCCTGTGTAAATCCAGCAACAGACCTTTATCTGCCAGATTTGGCAAGAAAGAATAACACGAGCAAAATACAGTATAAAAGCAAGCAACGCTCTGAGGCAGCCAAACAAGGAATATGACCCGGATAACCCTGGCGGCCCTTGTGCTATTAAACAAGGAAGAAGAAAGAAGACAAAGAAGAAGAAGGTAAAGAAGAAACAAATCAAGAAGAATTAGAACGGACATTCTAGTTTAGAACCACACCAGTGAACACTTACAAATTAGCATACTTAATAGTATTTAGGAAGCCCACTCACATGTGACCAAGACAGGGGGGGGGGTAAACCCATGTCAGCTGCGTGAGCATTGGAAAAATCCTTCCCCCAGTCTCCTTATCGGGGTTTTCTGGTTGGGTAGCCGGCCGCCAGCTCACCTGTCTTGGAACCCATAGTTTAACGCAAGCCCTGTAAGCTGTACTATGTTCTTGTTATGACGTCAATCATCTTGATATGACTGCGTCGTAAAATAAATGTTATCAAACCCCAGGCAGCCAAAATCAGAAACACAGAAATTGAAAACACAAGGAAACCGAGCTCAGCAGAAGAAAAGATGTGATCTCAGAAAGAAAATAACAATGAAAAAGTTTGCATAATAATAGGCCTCAGCATGTCTCCTCAAACCTCGTCAATTAGTCATAAATTATTTAAAATATCTAATGACAAGCACATTATTGCAGATTCGCATAGTTTCAATGACATGTACATATGATGTGGCGATTTGTTTGGTAGTCTATAACTGGTCCAGCAGATTTGTGTTCAGCAACAACTATAAAAGTCTAACAATCAGAGACCTTTGTCGAGACTGCGCGGACCGAAGTAGTGGGACGGACCTGATGGTTATTCAGTGCAATGCAAGCAACGTCCACGGATATGCTTTTGCATCGGGATACCTAAACGTTCTGCGTAAGTAAACCAGGCGTTGTCACCGCAATACAAGTAACTGCTAACCCCATGCCAAAGTAAGAGTAAGTTGTTAGCCTATGTGTTCGTGTTAAGCTTTTAAAAGCTGAGGAGTCAGATTAGCCTTGTATCAATGCTTAGAAAACTCTGCAGTTCAGATGGCGGAAAGTTAGAACGTGAAGATACAGCGGGACAGTGAAGGGTCTGTATGGAACCCTGACAGCGAAGGTCCTCTCTACAGTATATAGCCTTCGCTCTTTGCGCACCAACTTTTGTCCCGACCTAAACACGATGGGGTCCGACCCCGCACAACAGTCAGTTCTTCGAGTTGTGTGTTGTGACAAGCCTATATGGAGTCGGTATCAACCATGTCGATTCCTATTCTACCGGGGTAACCCGAGCCAGACTCTGACGTACCTGTTTCATGGTCTGCATTAACCTCTCTTTTATGTGGTCTCGGTTAGGTGTGGACTCTTTTGGCCTTCACCTTGAAGCACTGACTCGCTAGATAATCACGTTCGAACTTTCCACCGTCTGAACTGCGGCAAGGAGTAATAGAGGAATATATTTCCCGAGTTTCGCAAGATATCTTATCTTCTCGTTATCTAAAATCAGTCCGACTCGTGACTGTGCAACATAGTTGGCCGAATCCCCGAAATCTGAACTTTAAGCCGGTTTCTGAATCAGGAAGCGAGTATTTCGGTTGTGATTCGGGAGTACAATGACTAGTTCTCAAACTGCACCAGTAGTCCAAGCTTCCGTAACCTTGCAACTCTTTTACACATACTTGTCATTTGGTTGATCTCATTTGCCCGTGTATTCCCAAAACGTTGACCTCGCCCAATCAATGTTTTGAGTTTTGTGCCCAAACCAGAACCGTAACCGGTTCGCGGTCTCTGGAATTCGCTACCTGTTTCTATCCGCGTCGACTTCTAGCCTGGATTACTGTAGTCTGGATTAGAATAGATCATCATAATCGTCATTATCAGGATCAAGGGGAAATCAGGTCCCATTTACTTACATAATTGATTATATACGGGCAGTACGACAGTCTAGGAAGAGTCGAGGTTATGGCGGTATGAAAAGACTGTTGAAAAGACACAATGAGAGATGAAACTTATGAAATCTTATTTATGACTTGTTCCTGAGCCTTGACTTGGCGATTGGCTTGCGACAGTCGTGATGACATTGTAACTTTTTGTATCTAGGCAGGACAAAAGTGTTGCTTCCTGGTTCAACTTTCGAATGGGTTAATCGTACTGAGGAAAATCAGTTCCAGTTCAACTGCAGTGCAACGTCTGATCCGAGCACTCCTCCAACAGTTCAGTGGTTCAAGGTGGGACCACACGGCCAGGAATCGGTTCACAACGAACCGCCTTACGTCAATGTGATGAACGGTACATTGAGCATAAACATTGATCCAAACTGCTCCACTGCATGTGATAAATACCTCGGCGAATACCGATGTGTTGGTGACAATGGATACAGTCGAGATTTTGCAACAGTGACACTCAGTGCCAAAGGTAAGCATAATTTCAGTCAATTTTAGGTGAATATGAATCTGAGCTTGTCTCGATGTTTTGTGTCTTTATAGATACCCGTGAAAGGTAAAACACCACATTTCTGATAAATGCCTGTTTAAAAGAAAGCATGACTTATAAAATCCACATTTGTCGCTCATATAAACGAGGTATTAACATAAAAATTTCCTTGGTTCTCTTGACCTTAAGAAGGTCCATCTCATTTCTAATGAGTGGAGGAAAATCAGTCCAGTCTGAATTTGACTCAATTCCCATACGAATCAATGGGAAGACACCAGCGTTTAGATGACTTTTGAAGAGAAGTTTCGAGCTATAAAGATTTTTATTAGCGATATTAGAACCAAATGTCATTCGCCCGAAGAGATAAAACTGTTGTTACAAAAACCGGTCAAGCTGTATTGATTCTTTCTCTGTTGGCATTCGGACAGGAAAACCCAATTCTGGACACTACAGCACATTCATAAAGGCGACGAGCGTAGTGGCTCTTTCACAGCCAAATAATTTCACTTGGGCAATGAATTCTTACTGGTGTTAATGAGAATTTTGACCTTTCAGATAACTACTGCAAGGAGGAACTCGATGAAGTATATTCTATTCGCTGGGGTGATACAATTCCTGGCAGAGATATTTCTCATCTATGTCCTGGGAACGCCATTGGTATGTAAAACTTGCAAGAAATACGTGCACTGAAATATTCTATATTTGCCTTAAACAAATGTCTCCTCCATTTTTGGGTGACAAATATTGCCTTCGTCATAAAGGACGCCATTTTGCATTACGACTAGTTAAACATCAGTTATTCAAATTATTTCCAACAAGAGATGTGTCTTTAGCTACAGTATAGCTGGCTTTAGAAGTGCATTTCTAGCCTGGTTAGATTTTGCTACTAATATGTCATCATTGTAATGATAGTTGGTATAGTTATCTACCGTATTTTGCATAATTATGTGCTTGTGACGAGCAAATAAAAGCTAATTACTTATTTATTTTGAACTAATGTCATTTTTGAGGATGGATCACATTCGCCATGTTCTTTCTGAACAAGTGACTGACTTGGCAGATTGATATAGCCACTTCGATCTTCTTCGTCTATCGTTGCTTCTCCTGTAGCAGACTTTAGGCTGCAACAACTAATCCCAAAGCAGAAGATTTTTAATTCATATCTGTTATTCATTCTAGGAAACTGTACAAGAAAATGTTTTCTGAACAGCGATGCGATTGCCGTTTGGTCTCCGCCGAACTGCAACAGTTGTTTTGACAAGGAATTTAACGAAATACTAGAAAAGGTAAATACAAGAACAAGCTCTCCATAATTCATATGAAAAAGTACATATAGCAAAGTAATGCATTTTGATAGAATGGTTGGCATATACTCATATGGGTGTAAGTTAGATTGTTAGAACAAAACTGCCAGTAAGTTGGAGTTGAAATGACGGAACAAACTAGTAATGGAACATGACGGAACAAACTAGATTAACCACATGAATGCAAGTATAGCTAGAGATGGTTTGCAAATTTTGACTGCAGTTTCACTTGAATTGACTATCGATTGATATGTTGTGCAACATGAAAACGGTGCTGTAGATCAGATTCCCGCTTGTCCTAAATTAATGTGAGATTTTGAACAACATTTACTCTTTTCCTGTGCTGGGAGACCGCGTCTTGTGTTAGGATTTCCTAAAGATCAATGTTAGGCTGACATTGAGTTATTTAGGCCTCTAATATATTGTCAAATAAAGAGTCAGTGCTATCACAAATCTCCTTCAGCGAATCATCATATTGTAAGGGTTCAACTGAATGTATGTGTAGATGTATGTATGTATGCATGCATGTGTGCATGTCTGTCTGTATGTTTGTATGTATGTATGCATATATGTATATATATGTATGTATGCATGTAAGGACAAAATGCTTATGTTTGTATACATTGGTGTACATATGTATGTATGTTGGAATGCATGTATTTATGTTTGTATGAACTATGTATGTATGGGCTATCTATGCATAAATGTATGTGTGTATGTTTTTATGTATGTATGTACCTATAGTGTTTGTATGTATGTGCGTATATTCCAATGCACTTAATATAGCGCATTTAGGTAACTCTGAAGAGCTGTGCACTTATGACCGAATAACTGAATCAGTTTATTAGTATTGGTCTGCACACTGAAACCTTACTCAGTAATTTTAACACTTTAGACGTTATCTAGCTATGCAATTCTGACGTTACAATACTGAATATTTCTTATCAAGCTCTATCGACTGGATGCATCCGAGTTGAAAAACCAGGATCTCTTTGCTAAGATCGCCAGCAGTTTGTCAGATTTGACAAATGATAGAGAAGGCCTATCGGCTGGAAATCTCAACGCCTCAGTCATGATTGTAGACCGACTGGCCGTTCTCCGAAATAATTACAGCAACTACTACCCAAACGAAGAAGAAATCAAGGTAAGACTTCAAATGTTGACATTCATCCAATACGCACGCACGCATGTATGCACTCGCGCATATATACATACATACATATCAACCTATATACATTCATACATACATACATACATACATGTGTGAATACACAGATACAGAGTTAAATACACACATACATACACAGATATATATACATACATACATACATGTACTTACATATATACATGTACATGCAAACATACCTGCATACATACACAGATACATAGATACACACATCTACATACATAAATACATTCAACTGTACATACAAACAAATATACGCACAAAAATACATACACATGTGACTGAAGTAGTTTTAGTTAGGTTTACTTTGAGAACTAAATTATTTTGATTTCTTGAAAATTAATTGTTTTTCGTTTTATGATTTAAATCGCGATGCAGGCGATTGTTCAAACTGCCAGCAATATTCTTCAACCGAACAACTCCAAACCCTGGACAGAACTTCGGGTGGTAAGTCAGAAACGTGCCTTTGAATCAAAATATCTTTACTGAACAAATCAATTTTCCTGTAGCAATTTCACTGTTAGACTCCTATACTGCAGTCATTCAAAACTACAGAAAAAGTGCTTGCGACTTTTCGAAGCAGTTTGTCAAACAGTTAACCTTACCTTATGAAGTAAGAATTTCAAGCGACGATTAAAGCGTAAATCTAATTGATTTTTCTCATGTTCATTGCTTAGTTTCTTCATGTATTTGTGTAATCCGTTATATCGGTTCAGCCCTAGAATACATCAGAGAACTCTGAGTTCCTGTTTTGTGCCTGTGGAGTCGGCAATCGTTGCGTTCAGCGGCCCGTGGAGACTTGTTGGTCCCGTGATGCTGTACGACGACGATATCTCGTGCATTGGGTTGTCCTTCTGTATAGTGTCTCATTAAAATACCTACCATTCCATCACAGACAACTCAAGAAATATTTTCAACTTATCTCAATTTGCACCATTTTAGATTTATTAGATTGTCATGTTTAGAGCCCTTGTGGGGTTCATTAAGGCGCAACACAAATAGCTATATAAAAATATATACTTGTCTGCATACATATATGCATACATACATTAATATATACATACGTTAATACATTCATATACATATTCGATGAAGCTCCGGTTTTTATGAGTAATGTTGTGTTATTCCATGTGTGTTTAATTGTAGGTTAATACTACTATGGCGTCTGCCGTCTTGTTCTCGTCCAGTATTTACGGTCAAAGCCTCTCAAAGATTCAGAAATCAAGCCACAGCGTCGCAAATGCAGATTTCATGGGTAAGAGGACACAATAAAAAGATGCATATCGAACATTAAATCAACGATGACGATTCAACCATGTGTGGTGACGGTCAAGCTTCGATTGTCTCTTAACTTAAAGGGATTTATTGAGTGAGTTGATTATCTACGGACCAAATACAGCACCTTTCAATTGTATTAGATCCATAGATAGCCTAGTTGGTGCTAAAGTTCGTTTAAAACAAAATGTTTATCAGCTAACAAAAAGTGCTCAGATAACTAGAAAGTCACCTCTCTTGGGTTCCCAAGCACTCGGAGAGCCCAAACGACGACATTCTCGCGAGACTTCGTTCAAATGTGAGTTGTCTTAGGAGAAATTTAACTATAAATTACGTTGCAAATGAATGCAACAGTCGGCGGTTATTTTAAACAAAACAGTGTGTGACAAAACTAAACATTTCACATACCATCGGAATAGATTTACATAGCCTATATGACATTCAAATCTGCCGTACGTTCATTCAAACAAAGCAATGTTTTTAAAAGATTATATTTCGAACCCAGTCGTTCACGGAAACATTGTCAACATGACATTTGAAGGTGCCATGCAAAACCCAGATATACATTTACATGCAGGCATATTCTATGAAGCTTAAAGCATCACGTGATGTTTTTCAATCAGCCATACGTCTAAATCCATCCTGCAACAAAATGCTCTCCAAGTACCAAATTGATAATGGCTGGAAATATAATGGAAAACAAAAATGTTATTTCGAACGACATCTATGCTTACAGTCAATCGCTGCGTTTTGATTTCAAAGGTGTTTTACCTTCAGTTCATTTATTTGTTATGACAAAAGTATGCTCAATTTAGTTGTAGAAGCATGGACATTGGAAAAGTCAAATCTGCCTCGTACACTTGAATTTCCAAGTAACTCATTTTCGGGCGAAAGCAGCAGCGACAGGATATCTCTATCTGTGGAAACGTTAATGAACAGTAAGTAGCGAAATTTTCTATAAAATCTCTTAGATGCTCTTTATTGCAGTTTCTTAGGCACTTCAGGCCTTTTACATGATACTTTAAGCTGTATATGGGGAGTTTCACCATTCGTAAACTAGAAACTCTTTAACCGTAGGACTTCAGATATGCATGGGTGATTAAACTGAATAAGTTACAGTGGTGTAAGCAATCACGAAGATTACGGTTGATGTGCCGCTACCAGATTTATTTAGAATACAGTTTTACTTTGCAACAGACACTTGTAATCAATAGCAATTAATTCCTCGGTTCCAGCGACCATTCTATATTAGATAGCCTAGCAGCCAACGACAAGATCTCCTTGGTCTTTCTTTGCTACTTTTCAGTAAAAATTTGGAAAACCACTGTATGTATGATCTCTACTGTCACATCGAAGAGGTACTACACAAATTCGAGATTACGATTACAATTACAATTCCAACCTTAAATAAAGCAGGCATAACAGAGAGTACGCCTACATATTTAGTGGATAACTGTAGTTGTAATTGTTATTGCAATCGGCAATTTATATAACGCATCTTCAAAAGAAACTAAGTGCCATAAGTGAACCATTGGATGTACACAGATACACTATTAAATGCTCTTTCGTTCAAGTGCATTTCTTAACGCTTCTTACTGTATGGTTTTGCAGATATTTCGGCAGGAAGAACTTTGAATGTATGGGGTTCGTATTATCGAACTATAAATGACTACCTTCCAGGAAAGAAGTAAGCAGCTTTACAGGGTTTCATTTGTGCTACGATGATTGCATCATAATCATAACCTCGAGATTTCTACAGCGGGAAACAGCTTTTTTATTTGAAGTCAGCCATTTTTATTATTCTAACACGCCTAATATGTTCCTAGTCCGTAACCTTGATGCAAATATATGTTATCAATGTGCAAATAATGAATACAATCATATGTTTTTATGCCGATGAAATTGTAATTAATATCACGTATTGTAGACCGTGATAAGAATGTGAAGCCGAAATTATTGGCCACACACCCACCCACAATCACACATTAACACAGGATGTTCTCTATCTAAGAGAACATACTTGCCCACCATAACCTGACTATTGGTTTCTCTGATCTATAGGAATTCGTCCTGGCTTCCCCAGTGGAATATAATTTTGATTGCGATTTCACTTGAAACGACCATCTCTTCATGCCTTGGGCATTATGATAACAGCGTTATTCAAGTCATTGGATTGGATAGAAATAGTATGCGACAAATGTAGCTGCGGTGAATTTAGAGTGATAACCAACTTTAGCTACTTACTATCAGTATTATTAATTACTGTTATTAATCTTAAGGTACTGTGTATCTAAGGACAATCGTTTGATGTGTTAAGTAGGTGGGGTGAATCTGTGTGCTAGAAGATGAAGATCGGTCCCTTTGCCCAACGCCCAACATACCCATAAGTGCGCAGTGTAGTAAATTGTAGGCTTACATGTACATTTACTTGAGCTTCAAAAGCTCGTAAATAACCTTGTCTGATATTGTATGGCTTGTATTGTAACAAAAAGAGTTGCGTGTAATACTGATACTGTAGAGACACTGATATCATCAATTCAAGAGTCTTATCGCTATCAATCGGAGGACTCAAGACCACCGAAAAACTGAAGCAACCAGTCATCATAACCATGGAACATAATCAGGTAACATTTGTAACCTCCTCCATTCACCTCTCTTCTCGTGCCTTTAGCATTATTTGGTTCAAGCTACTCTATCAATCGCTCTTCAGGCACACGATTCGAAACGAAAACTCCACTTCTAATCCATCCAGTCCTATCGCCTTCCCATTTCTTCAACCCATCGTGGCAGCTCCTGTGTTCCCTGCTCTCTCTCTCTCTCTCTCTCTCTCTCTCTCTCTCGTCTCCTGGCAACCAAATCTATGTTCTTCATATGGTATCTCTGGGTGACCCTTCTTCTCTTGGCAACCTAATCTTGTTCTTCATACGGTATCTCTGGATGACCCTTCTGACTTGAAGCAACGTTCTTGAATAAGCTAGTACCCTGCACTTTGGTTCTCAGGAGTGCTTTAGAATTTGACGACTTTACGATTACGATTGAATCGTCATAAATAAGTCAAACATAAATACAAGAAACGATGTGACACTGGGTTCCAGTTGATTCCTGTTTAACCCACTCCAAATTATCAGGAAAGGGTATAAGTGCCACATCTCTGCGGCTATTGATTCAATATTTCGCCACCAATCTGCATACTTCATTTTCCTTCGCATCATACTTTCAACCGTCCTTCAGGTGTTAATCCTCACTGCAGCTGCGTTTTGTTGCGCCACGGTTGGTGCCTTGTGCATTAGACATCGGCGCTATAGAAATTGCTAATTTATTA
This sequence comes from Norana najaformis, assembly GCA_964023275.1. Lineage (NCBI taxonomy): Eukaryota > Metazoa > Annelida > Clitellata > Crassiclitellata > Hormogastridae > Norana > Norana najaformis. The sequence continues at coordinate 22,890,407 of OZ029927.1, forward strand.
TTAATATTATTATCACAAAGAGCATCATCAGCAATACGATCATCGTGATGATCATAATGGCCATCATCAGCAATACGATCATCGTGATGATCATAATGGCCATAATCAGCAATACGATCATCGTGATGATCATAATGGCCATCATCAGCAATAAGATCATCGTGATGATCATAATGGCCATAATCAGCAATACGATCATCGTGATGATCATAATGGCCATCATCAGCAATACGATCATCGTGATGATCATAATGGCCATCATCAGCAATACGATCATCGTGATGATCATAATGGCCATTATCGCATACTATGATCATCATAATCGGCGTGATCAACAGAAAATCAGGATCATCATAAGTATCTGATAGCTTTGATGCTCATGCGTTCTTGTCTTTACTGAGCTATTCAGATTTTCTGAATACAGTCTTAGGTGTGAAGTTTTAGTTGTATCGAATTGTTGTCTAGCCATTTTATGTTCATTTGACGGAATTCTTCAAATGGACTAATTATTGCAAATGCAGGCAAAAGGGGCCAGTTTTCGAAGAACGTGCAGCTTCTGGGACTTCGAGAGGTAGACATTTGATTCTACACTATGACTAACCTCAACGATAACATTAGTAATAATAAATTCAACAATAACAGTGGTTGATGTTTCAGCGCCCGGCCTAGTTCGCCGAGAAATAACTTACTTTCTAGCTTTATTTGGGCTATCGCAATCGTAATCATAAACACAAAATTTCTAAAGCGCTATTTAAAAGTTAAACGCAGGTCACAAGCTTATTCACGAGCACTGAGTCTAGTCACTGAAGTTGTCCAAAGATACCGTCAAGAACTGAGTCCGGTTGCCAGAAGACCAGAGAGACATAAAGGGGAAGACCTGTTAGGGTGGGTTGTGTTTAAGCCATATTGCCAGACTGGGTTCATGCATTGAACTGGTTTTCTTAGTTGTGACATTTCATTTTTATGGTGTGGCTTATACGCCCCAACTGGTTCTCGTATTTTGCTCAATGTATTAGGGGCGAATGGGATTCAACTGGGTGTTCGGTTACATCAACGAATTTCACTCATACGATCTGTAGTTGCGATCATTTGACAAACTTCGCCATCTTGATGAGCAGATATCCTTCGGTGAGCATCTGACGTCAAATTGTTTTTTCCAAATAGAGCAAGTATTCATTTTCAGGCACATCATCCGGCCTATCTACACTCCTTTCTCACCACTCATGTCATCAAATATTGCACACGATCAACGGCCATATTTTACTTTTGTAAAAGTTTCGATAATATGATATTATTCACCAATATAGTAGTGTTGTATATATATAATATATGTGCATGCATTATTTATTTCTTTCTTTTGCACTTTTTCCGCGCTCAAGGGAGGACCGTGAGCAACTTGTGCGGCGACCACAGTCACCGGATTCTATCGCGCAATGGTTGATTAACAGACCCAACATCGAGTAGAGTGCCGCACAGTTTTGAATAATATTTTGCTGTTCGGCTACTTACTGTGTTTTCTGTAGTCTTACTAACATCAAAATAATAGTCTGACCCACCACAAATGTGTCTTGTGCAGTACGACAAGGCATTGTCCGTTTTATCAATCATCGGCTGCAGTTTATCGGTCGTTGCTCTCATCCTCACTGTTATCATCTACGCCTTAACGTGGAAGTAAGTCATTACATCTGGGTAAAATCTGCAGTTCTTTAAAAACTAAATATTCTTATCTAAATCTTTGCTTATCTGAATCCTCAGTAGTTCTTTCTCGCTGCGGTGTAGTTCTGGTGACTCAAACCTCAATCTTAAGGCGTGATAATATAGTTTCACGCACTCGAAAATTTCTAAAAGTGTTACATGAAAGTAAGCACAGGCACAGACTTATTCACGGGAATGTATAGTCACGAGGTAGTGGCGCATAATAAATGTAAAAATACTAATATAAAAATAAAGTCAGTGCGGTTTCCAGAAATACCGTACGAAGAGCAAGCTGCTGTTGCCGGGAAAGCAGAGAAGGAAGAAGTAAGCTTATATCACCTGCAGTAAAACGAAGCTTTCAGGTAAATCCCACTGTAATGTGATTTTGAAAAACAGTTTTACATAAAGATGGTGCCAGTGGTGATGTTCGGACTCATCTGTTACATAGTATTCTTGTTGCGATGTGGTTTGTTAACAGACAGTCCAAGTCAGCCCAGGCAACAGTTCTGCTTAATCTCTGCGTCGCTCTAATAATTGCTTATATCATTTTCATGGCTGGCGCAGACAAAATCGACTCCGAGGTATTCATCACATACCTTAAATAAGCATTGATCTGTAAAACGGTAGCATTTAAACATTATTTCTCGTCGCTACTGTTCTAAAATAAACTTTTATTCAGCATGGGCTTATGACCTCGCAACGCATTTTGACTTAAGCTTTAAGCTCTGCATTTGAGCGAAGATAATTTATCTGTATACTGAGCACTTTTTGTTTAGAGGTTAATTTTTTGTTGGTAACAAACTTAACACAAGTTAGGTAGCGACCAATGCTACTAATGGGCGCCATATAAATATTCAGTTACATCATTCACATTTCATTACATTACAATCTACTGTTAGTAAAATCAAAGCATGCGAATAACACGAATTTCCTGCAGTATGAGACACGTGTTCAGCTCCTCATTGCATTTGAGTTGTGGTGTATTTCAAAGTATTTTAAAGCAGTGTTTCGGTAAAGAAAGACATAGACTCATAAGATGACCATTGCAAATCAAATGCACTGATTTATGAACCATATTTTGTTGTTCTGTAGTACGGTTGCAAAGCAGTTGCTGTTCTGCTACATTACTTTTTCCTGGCCGCTTTTTTCATCATGTTGGCCGAAGGAATCGAACTTCTGCTCTATGTAATCTTCGTCTTCCACGTCAGACGCACCATCGAAACCATTCTGCTGGTTGCCGCCGCTTGGGGTAAAACATTTTCGCCAGTTATCTTCAGGGTAGAATTTGTGGTTGGGAACAGATCTAAGGGCGGAAGCAAAATGTAAGAGGGAATTGCAGCTTGGGAAATAATCTGGACGGGGGGAATGTATGAAGACAATGTGTCGTCAGTTGGAAACACAATCTGAACGATAAGAACGAAATGTTTGGAGAGGCGTGTTTTCAGTGGAAGGAAGTCTTACGTTTTGAACCCGTCGAGGAAATCCCATTTCACAAATTGAACCCTAATATTATCTTGCTACTCAAAGAACTAAGATATGCATTGTATCATTCAAGATGCTTCAGCCCTTAGACTGTTTTTCTGTTAACAAACGACGATTACTTTAATCGCTTACTGGTGATTGCCTGTTGATTAGATTAAACTGCCACCGAGTTTTGTATCTGAACACCTTTGTAGCGCGTTTTATCACCTCATAAATGCCCTGGTGCATGGCTATCTCCCAGATCATAACAGGTGTGTCGAACTTAAGATAAGCTGAAGATGTCTCTTGAACTTCCTGTAGCAGTAAAGTTTTGTCATCATGCTGGAATACTGTTTTATAAGGCTGGTCCAATGCAAAAGACAAATGATGTGGCCGAATAGTTGAACGGGAGTGCGGAACCAATAGAACCCTCGCGCCACAGAGAGCAGTTTCGTCGAACAAGTTGGCTCGATACAGGAACACATTTCTCTAGTGTTTTGGCCTTGTACATTTTCCACTACATGTTCTGACTCAATACTCAAAGTTTTTTCTACCTGTTCAGCCCTACCGCTGATCATTGTGGCCATATCTACTGGAACGACACACGCCAAAGGATACGGCAACGGTCTAGCGTGAGTTATTTTCTAATCACATAAATGTAACATAGACACAATTTAAATAGAATGGGTTCACTATGCAGCTGAACACCTACACGGCACATTTTCCCCTGATAGTAACATTCGTTGGGTCCACACTGGGCCCATAGCTTGCCATCACTTAACCCCATTAGCACCATACCGGCACCATATGTTGCTTGATGTGTCTCTGGGGAAATGGTAACATAGTCAATTTATTAACAGCAACCACCCTAGCACATTTTCCATTTCTGTTTAATGAACAATTCACCAATGCACTTAATGAGAGCAAACTCGATGCAATGAGAAGAAAGTAGTGCCCGAACGTTCGAAAGGATGTGTTAGTCAGATCCTGTTGAATAGGTAGTTTTAATATTAGTTCTAATATTGAAACAGCATCAATTTATTTAAACTATGAAAACATTAATATGTAGGATGTATGTTTCGGTTTCATTAAGATATCTGAATGAAGCACCAAGATTTCTGCCAAAGATTATAAATGAAGTAACCAAATAAACAACTCATTTTTCTAAATGCGTTTTTTCTGTAATGCAAAATTTAGGGTTTTGTCTTTAAACTGAGCGGTTCAGTGATAAAATGATAAGTAAAAGCAGAGTTGAAAAAATACCATATTTATTTTTGACAACATTTCTGATAAGTAAAGTTGATAATCGGCTTTGCTTTATTACAGATGTTGGTTGTCAGACGAGAAAGGTCTCATGTGGGCTTTCATTGGCCCTGTTCTGTGTATAATAACGGCAAGTATTTAATATGCAATGACGAACGATTTTACATTTTAATAAGATTGGATTTCTGGAATCATGTTACAAGGTGTATATACTCTTATATAAAGAAAGAATACTCAATTGCTTATAGAAAACAACCTTCGGGTACATATAGATACATACAAGCACGCATGCTAACATACATACACACATACATATACGGATACAAGCATACGGGTCCAGCTGACAGTTGTTGTGTTTGTTTGCAAGCGCTTCATGTTGTAGCACCGAGTTAAATACCTAACTACTGATTCAACTCACACTTACTCTAAATCCCATAAGATATTCTTAAGATTAGCCTCCTCTGGTACACTGTTCCAATCCACGAAAGGGACGTGCTGATTCCGAGCATTTTCACGTGCTGGTCCACATCTATAAAATTCTCTCCCATCTCCCATCAGCTGTGAGACAGCATTCTCTTATTTCATTTCGCAAACAGTGAAGACTAATTTTTGTACAGCTAACCTAATTTTTGAGGTGAATTCATAAATTAGCACGATATAAGTATCTGATTAATAATTATAATAATGATGATATTAATAATAATACATAAGTACATGCATACGTATATTAAGCCTTTCGTAACTCAGCGAATTCTGAACAAACATACTAACGTTTAAAAGCTGTTTCAAGTGAGCATTGTTTCTGCTACTAGGAAACTCATTTGCTTGCTGGGTTTACATTTAAACAGGCGAACTTCGTAATTCTAGCCATCGTTCTTAGACGGATGTGCCAGAACAGAACCTTCTTGGCTAAAAATGAGAAGAAGAGAGACGAGATGCGGTAGGCAGCACGGTTGCAAAATCAAATTTCCTATACCCATTAGAATTGCTAAGTTATTTTTGACTATACTTGATCTTAGCGAAGACTCAGATGGTTTTATGAGCTGGAAAGAATGTTAGCTTATGAAATCCCACCCTATATGCTACTTGCAGGATGCGAAAGGAAGAGAAGCATAGGAAGAACACGTGGACAACGCAGAATAGACAATGCAATGTGGACATAACAAAACTTGGACGAAACATGAGAACAGCATTATATTTGTGAAATGACCGAACAGCAAAGTTCTTGAAATGCTCTACGGAATTGTTCAGCTGTCTAATCAAATCTAATGACTTAACGCATCGATCGATGGTCGCTTCAACTGAAGTCGTAATATAACATCTTAAAATCCTTTGCAGAAGCCAGGTTGAACTCCACCAGGACAAAGAAGAGGAATTTAGACTACAAACATATACCTGTCTTCATAAATCTCTACTTTGCATTGTGATTAGACTACCTCTTGACAAAGAAAACACCAACGTTTCACGTTTAAGTACACTTTATATTATATCATGTGTTGTTATAGAGCGACGCTTTGGAATTTGTCCGTAACCTGTCCAGTTCTTGGCCTTGGCTGGTTGTTTGGCGTTCTATCCGTTGCCTTCAGTTCTGTTGTCTTCCAGTACCTGTTCGTCATCACCAACTCTATACAGGTAAGAACGTTTTTAATAAACCTTCATTTGACTTATAATCGATACTTT